>OZ012679.1:141574534-142819028 GCA_963942445.1 Argyra leucocephala | reverse complement strand
GTATCTGGTAACTTTTTAATTAAAAAATTAGAGATACCGTCGGGCCCTGATGACTTCTTTGTATTAAGGTTTCTGCATATGTTTTTGACGTCTGACACTTTCATAAAGTATTCTTTGCTACCTAAAGCATTGTTACCGTGTATTTCTAACAAATAACTTTATTTCATTGTTTTATTTTTAAACATATATATTATATAATTAGCATTACCAACATCACGATTTAATTGAGTAGGCATAAATCATTTTAATTAATGCCGATGCAAAAATAGATTTTACATTCTTTCTAAATCTCTGATTCATGATTAATGTGTTTCTACACATATGAATATAAATCATTTAAAATAATTTGTTATATAAATTATTTTCTTTAAATTCATCATCTTTCCCAAAGGGTTTCTATATATTTCATTATACGACAGCATATCAATCAGCATATATTCTCGTTCTTCAACCCTAAAAGGTTAATGACTCTAAATTTATTTCAATTACACAACTGATATCTAATATAGTAGTAACTGACGTTACAAAAGGAATTTTTAAGTAAAAAATGAAAAAGCACGTAATTTATTCAATAAACATTGAATGTGTACCACATTATGGTATTGAAAAAAAAAAAAAAGAGAAAAAAAAAATTCACTCCATTATTAAAGTCATACACCACTATAGGCTTTATATTTTTGCCCTACCCGACTTTATAAGGTTTATATTTATTTTCTATATGAATCTCTTTATTTGTGAGCAAATTTTTTTTTTATTTTTTTATTTTTTATTTTTTTTTATGTATATTAAACTATACGTACGTTACATTACGGTCTAATTCTCATTTTTATTTTCAATTGAGTATTGAGAATTCTAAAAAACAGATGGCGTTATGATTTAACAATACTCAGTACTATAAAATTCTGTCCTTTGCTGATATAACGGTTTATCTCTCATATTCAATATTTACCACAATGAATAAATAGAATTATTTTACCGTTCTTTGTTTTCTATTTTATGTTGTTTTATAAAAGCTTGGAATATAAAATAATATGTGTATATGTGTATAAATTAATGCTGAAGCTAGTTATTATGGTGTAAGTGTATAACAGAAAAAATGGGAATATAAACCATAAAATATAATGGGCTTTTATATGTTACTTATGATTGTACAAGGTGTTACAAAAAAAAAATTTTCATATTGGTCAAGCTTCTTAAAACCTAGTAAAGTAGTTACGCATACGCATTCGAATTTGAAACATATGAAATATTTATTTTGATAACTGTAAATCAAATTTTTTTTTTTGATTAGCTGATCTTGAATAGATGAAGCAAGAAATAATTTAATATATAGAATAGATGAATAATAACTGGAATAGCAGGATTACTTACATTAAATATTTTCAATTAAACGCTATTTTTAACAATCAAGGTATTTTTTTTTAAATATTTGTTGTCAAAGTTAATAAATAAGCCACATTAGCTTATCGAGTTTGCTTGACTATAAAGTTCAATCAACATGATTTTTATAATATTTAATTGTTTTGAAGAAAATCTGGAAATCTTAAAAAGCCGAATTAATAAGCTCAGTGAATTTTATCGAAATTCATTGATTCGATTTAATCCTGTGAGATGAACTTAACCAAGAGTTTTGCAGACCATATTATTTATAGTACAATCTTATTACATGTATTTGAATAAATTATTACTAAATTGAAAATATATTTAACCTTTGTGGGTCTACAGGAATAAATATTTCTGCTACCGTATATTTTTATTAATCTCACTAGATCGTGGGGTTTTAATGTTTTCAGCCTTCATATGTCATCTGATGTGCTTAAGAGCTCGATTGCCTTTACATTACTATTATGAATTAATCTGTTTTCATGTTTGATAGCATAATTCCTATAATGACGTTAGTAATGATTTTTGTTTTTAGATCTATATGGGTATTTTCATTTGAATCATAGTTAAAATGTGTTCATGATTATCGTAAGAAACTTGTGTTGACAGCGCTATATAATTAGCAATTTAGACTTCTTATTATCCCTTCCGTGGCCTAATCGGTTAGAGCAGAGAAATGTGTTTGAATTACGATGTGGTAGTCACGGGTTCGATTCCCGCGGGAGATACAAAATATAACTAAAAAAACATAGCAAAAATATTATACGTATATAAAATTAATAATCAATAAAAATAATTAATATAATTAATACTTTATTTAACTAAAAATATTACCTATATCAATATCGATAGCAATACTCATATATATCATACAACACAATAACCAAATAACACAATAAATAATATTGGACAAACACTAATAATAATTACAAAATTGTCAACAACTGACAAAAGTGTGTGACATGACGTACCCAGTAAACATAGTAACGTCAGACATCTTAACATCAAAGATGGATAAAATCGAAGCGACAACTTTCAGAAAATTATGGTGTCGTCTTACCACGTAGGCGCAGTGGATTTCAAAGATAAAATTATCAAAGGATGTTCTACAGTAGCCCAATCCCCTACTTAGACAGTACAAACAGATTCAAAATGAAATTAGACATTGCCTAGCAAATACAAGTGAAAGTAGCAGCTAGAAATCGATCACGATGGAAATGGGAAGTGGATTACCTATACTCCCAAGAGAAGTGCGGAGAAAAAAAAAAGACTTCTTATTGCAGCCCTAAAACTACCTGCTATAATTCCAGATGGCTTAATTATATTTTTGTATATTTGGAATTTGCTTAGTTTGGACTGTCTTCCTATTAACCAATACATATTTCTTGTTTTTTGCTTAATGTGATGTTTTCAGTTAATGCGCGAATCAAGATATAATCCACGATATTTTACTGTTTGTTTTAGGGACTTATATACGTTAAATAGTGATTGACACCTTGGTATGATGTAAGTAATGTGAACCGATTTTTATTCGTTCAGGTTAATTTTTCAATCTTGGGTCCATCTACTTATCGTTTTTCTACAGATATATATAATAAATTCTTTTAATATCATCATTTTTGCATTCGCTTTCGGATGTTTGATTGCCCCTCATTGTATGCAACAACAATATTTGAACAAATTTGATAATACAGTTAAATTATATCTTTGAAGGCTTATAATTGAATATATTCTGAAGCGATTTTAAAATTATGTAACTCAATTGAAGACTCAACAATGGATAGTACAATATAATTGTGTATTTACTTTCTATTTTTAATTTTTATTTCAGCTACAATCGACAAATAATTTGGATTATTAATTTTTATGTTTGGCATTACTTTACATATGGGCTGTATGTTAACTCGCAAATTTATATAAATTTAAATAAATATATCCAAATTCCTCTATGTTAACTTTTTTATAACTTGCACGCTCTTTACAAATTTTTGTGAAATTTAAGAGAATTTTATGTTTAAAACGTGACGTCACAGGTCCCTCTTAAATAAATTACTATTAATTTTTTGTTGTTGTTTAAAATGTCAATAAAATATTTTTCATATAAAAAGTGGTATATATAAAATAAATAAAAAGTTGTACATCTAACCTGAAAACTGATTTATATAACTTTTTACCGACAAAAAGACTAAAACCACGAAAAATTATTCAAACAAAAGCATTCAGAAAATTACTAAATTAATTCAAATTTAAAAAAATCTCATAACCTAAAAATCACTTAATTTTTGACATAAAAAAATTTGGAAAAATTTATGCAAATTTTGCGTATGTCTACTTTTGTTTGCAAAAGAAAACATTTTAACTATTCCCGCAGAATTTTATGATCACGTGATTTTTCCTCTCATTTGCAAATTTTTGCAAATAAAAGTAAACATACAGACCTAATGTTTACGTTTGCAATCCAAATATGCCGGCTCTTCAAAATCAACTATACCAGATGATACAATCCACAGGTATACAGTCAATTTGTACATCTGTCATGACTTGTACTTACTACATTGACATAAAAAAAAAAATTATTAATTTATTTTTGTTTAGTTTTTTGTTTAGTCTCTCTAAAGGAGCTTAAAGCTCCACACAGGATTTGTATTAAAAATTGATTTATGATTTTAAAAGATTTATTATTAAAAAAAGTTGACTAAGCAAAATAAAAATTAAAACTAAGGGAAAAAATAGTATTATGGGAGTAGAAAAAACAACCAATAGGTACATGGCCCATATTCTGTTAGACCTATCTCGCGACAGCGCGTCAAAATATCTCTGAAGAGATAGTTTTTTATTCTGTTAGACACCACAGATGCGATAGCAAATTGCCGCGATGGCAAATGTCAAAACAGTCTCGTGAGTAATTTCTGTTAGAACTTTGACGAGACGTCATTCCAAACATTTTAAAACCATTTTGTTTTATAGACCAATAATTTTTTTTGACAGTAAAAAATGATCAATACTACCAACAAATAAATTGTTCTATCGCGCCGCTTACAGTGTCTAACAGAAATGCATATTCACCGAGACGAGACGAGATCAATTTTTTCTTCTCGTGAACGATGGGTCTAAGGGAATATGGGTGGTATAGTTTGTAATGAAGAAGACTATTTATTTGTCTTAACGTTTATGTATTACTGATATTCCAGTTAGATTCTTAGAAGTCTTATAACCTTTAATTGAGTTGTAAAATCAACCTGAAGTGTTAAAAACATGATTAGGCTACGTCATTTGGAAATTATTGCTTAGGCCAATGTAAAATAAAATAAATATTTACAAATATTTTCCTTTTTATAAGATTGGAGATACTGATTAGGTAAATTTATCCAAATTAAATGGAATAATTAAAATTAAAAGTTTATATAATTATTTTTCATTCAATTTTTTTTTTTTTTGTTTTTAAAATCACCTTTTCGTGCTTAATTCATTACGGTACTGCAATTTTACACTACAATATCTACAATATTTCGAGTATTTATTTAACAAATTACTGGTTTTTCAACTCATTAAATGTGGAAAATTACTGATATTGTCATCAGGACTAAACCTTCTTAAATACAATAGCTCCATTTTATTTAAATTGTTTGTTACCAGATTATACTCTCAATTATTTTTTGTCATTCATTTTATCCCAATGACAAAGGGTACTGATGGACCAGGTCGAAAAACCGATAAATAATTTAAATAACAAAGTATATAGAATTGAATAAAATTTTATTAGAAACATTTAGTATCAAATTTAGATCTCAATGTATTTATAATCGAAAATACTATGGTTTACTCAAGTCAAATCACCGATATTTCATATATTTTTGAATTATTGAAACTTCAATTTTACACCCCCTGCATTGAATTGAATATAATTTTTTTTCACTCTTATAAACCTGTCTATGATTAGAAAACAGATACAATTTTACTATATTACCAGTATTGTATTCTACAAATTTAATAGCTTATGGGCATCGTTTTATTGGTCCCATGTTGAATAAAATGACATTTTAACGAAATATTTATTAAAGTATGTACAAATATTATGTACAGATACATTACGTACATATATATGAATATATGTATGTAGGTATGTATATATAAATGAAAAAAAAAAAAATTTCAATATTGTGTATGTCCTTTAAATGAAATATTTTTTGTAGGTACATGAATGTGGATGTGAATATGGAAAATCACTTCAAAATGGAGTATCATAAAAGATGGTATTTTCTTTGTAAAGTGGTATATATTGAAGTTGATGAATACGAAGTTTAGAAAGGATATTTGCAATTTGAAACAATAAAAAAACACTCGAAATGAAAATTTCTTTATACTTTGCTGTATTATTATGTACAGCGAGGTATTATGATCAAAGTACATCTAATGTTTATGTTCAGCCTACATAGTAGACTTGTAAATTTATTATTTTTGGTATATAGTCATGAATTTGGATATGGATGGTATTAATTTTTGTAAAATTTATAGAAATATTTTCTATTAATAAAATATTGAAAATTATAAGAAAATAGGAATTACTGGTTTTCAGTGCAGTAAACACAATATACTTTTTTTTTGTTTTTGTTTTTTTTGCGGTCTTCAATTTACTTCCATAGTTTCTTATATACGGAGTAAGTATAAATATGTTTTTATTTATAATCAACCATTTTTTAATTTATTAATTCTATAACCAATTTCAAGCTTTGTATATAATCTGGTAAATTACTTATTATTTGATTGAGTTAATAATAATTGACTATTTATTATGTTATTGTTTCATTTTTTTAAATATGACATTTTAAAACGACTAGAATTTATATAGTATGTAAAAAAAATTAATATTACTATTATTATTTTAATATTATTATTTTATCTTTAATAGAAAAATTAAAAGATAATTCGGTCAGTTCCGTATATCGAAAGTAAGTATGGTTTTGGATGCAAATCATTCAAATTGTTTAAGAGTGTCTTAAAATGAAATGAATTTATATATTCCTTTGAACATTCATTGCCAAAATTCGAAAGCATTTTTATCATATTTTTATATAATTTGTTAACTTTAAAACACATTTATTTTTCGTTTCTTTTACGATTTTTACGATAATTCTGTATTTGTTACCATAATGTATGAGTTGAGAGTTGAATATCACTCATGATGGCAATTATACCAGCCTGATATAAATAATACTATTATTCATTAATGCTAAGATTCTGATACAGTAACAAACAAAATTATTGTGATATTACTTATTTATTTTAGAATTCGAAGACTGCGGGAAGTACACTCTAACTCTCAGTTATATTGAGTTTTAACATATTAACAATCATATACATATTATAATCTTACCTTTTTTAACTAATTTAATTTTTAACTGTTGTAGAGTAACTTCAGGCGTGATTTTTTCGTCAGATCAGGTTTTTTGTTCGTAGTTGCATATCGTCAAAAATTCTGCGCAGATAAAAAGCAGGCGCTAGTGTTCATAGTAATTGGTGTCGTGTCAGCGTCGGGTAGAATGTGCCAATATTTTAGTGCGCCTGCTTTCAAATGATTTTTAAAGTACATGCAATTTAACAAAATAATGTCAGAAAATATGTAAATGAAAAATAGAAATTAATTACTAAAATAAAATAAATGTGTATATATATATATATATTTAAAAAAACATATAATAATTGTTCTAATATGTTCATGAGTTCTAATATTGTTATGATGAACGAAACAATTTCCTAAACATATTTTGTTTGTAAATTCAAACTATAATAATAATATTTATAGATACAATGGTGACATAAAATGTCTATGTATCAATATTAATTAATAAATCGAACTTGTTCTTTTTATTAAAAATAAAATGATTTAAAGGTTTTAAAAAATTTATATTTATATAAATTTATTTTTCATATAATAATATTAATATATTTTAATATATGAATAATATATACATTAAAATATATTTAAAACAAATATATAAAATATATTAAATATATATAGAAATATATAATAATATAATATAATTTATAAAAAAATTGTGCATGTGCTGCTTCTATGAACAAAAATTACGGCTGAAGTATTTTTTGCGCGTCTGCGCAAATTTTTTTGTTCATGGTGACAGGTAAAAAAATCTGCAAGACACCGACGCAGGTTTTACTGCAACTACGAACACGCCATTCGCCTTCACTTATAGCTGCAATTTCATTTTAGTATAAACTATTTGTTGTTTGTCCATAAATCGCAGAATGATATTTCAATTACGATCCTTTTGTTTAGTAATCAGAACATATATTTAATGCACCAAATCCGTCGCTCTATGCTGACGGTTTTTCTCTTGGGATTTTGAAGCATGTAAGTTTAACGTTGTATATAATTATCTGTAGTTTTCTGGTTTTAATGTAAAACTATAGACAACCATAGATTTCTGGGCTATGTTCAACGAAAACAGAATTAAATTGATAAGAATTTGGTAGAATTTGGACGACATAAAAATAGCTTCACTTGACTAAAAACAAAACAAAAAAAAGGGAATTTAATTGTTGCATCAAGCCCTACTGGGTGAATTTAACTTTTAAAACGTTGAAATTAATAATGTTTAAGTGAGTTAGAGTATAGAGATTTGAAAATAGTATCAGTCACATACGACCAAAGAATTCTGTACTATAAGTGATCTGCTTAAAGCGACCTATGAATCAAAATTACAATCAACATTTTTTGGAACAGAAGTGGACCTGAAAATTTCCAGTCTCGCAACTTGTTGTGTATTAAAAGTTTTAAAAAATTTTGAAAATAAAAAGTTGTTTACTTTGAGGGGATAAGTCCTAGAGTCTTTGATCGTTACTATATTAGCCATTTGTATTTGAATTTAAAAATTAGCATTTTTTTTTCTATTAAAAGCCAAGACATAGTTTATAGAGAAAGAGAATATTCAACTTAAGATGAAGATGTTCTGGAGATGTTTCCTATCAGTTTTCAATGGGATTTCACATGTCACATTTTCTAATTAAACGAATTTCTATAACCAGTCTTGAACTGTTTTTATATTTCCACAGTATCATAATTACGAATGTTTCCAACCCTTTCAGTGGGACATAAATGTGAATAATTGCAGTATCTTGTGTTCCTGAATTGATTTTTTTTTTTTATTTTTTCAACCTTTTGACCTATAGACACATCCGATTTGTGTAACAGCTGGAAAATAATGATTTTAAGTCTTGCAAGCATGTATAAATCTTGCAAAAAACGAACATGTTTTCTTTTCATAACAGAAATGGTAATTGAATATTGCATTGGGGCTTTATTTACTTTTGCTGGTTACTGTATGCAATTATATGGTTATTTTGTACATAAGATTAATTTTTTTTTTCGATAAGGTTACAGTACATTATATATAGCATTTATTATATGGGAAGCATAACAAAATCTTAAACCTGAAAATCTTGCAACCACAAAATCTTTTTTCAGGATTTTTGACTATTTTAGACTTTTTGTTTAAAATTAAGTTGCAAGAATAGATAATAGAGCTTGGCTTATTAGTGCTGAATTCGCTCACCTGCAACTTTACAGCAGTTTATACAATTTTCATAACCTTATTTTTTTCCAAAATTTTAATAAAATTTCTGTTAAGTTTTGTGCATGTATAATGATTACCATAAATGGCATAAGAAAACAACAAACTACAGAAAATTAAAGCTAAATTTTAAAATATTATTTTAGGTCTTTTAGTTATGGGAGCCTAATATACACTATATTATTTTTGTAAACAAATATCATTTACAGCTTTTTTATTACAAAACTGACAGCATTAACAAACAAATATTTGACCAGTTCTCTTTCCATCTTATTTGGTTTTATTGTACAACGTCAACTTTGTAGTTAAAAAAAGATGGAGGTCATTTTGTTGAAAAAGGAAATTACGAAATACTGAAAAAAAATGTTGCATACAAAAGCTGTTGGAAAATTTGCGGTATTATGTCCTTGTTATGTGTACACTTGTCAACTTTCACTTGGCAAGTAGAAATTTAATAAAACTTAATTCAGCAAAATGGGCACTTAACATTTGAACATTTGGCAACTCTAATTTTGAATATTTTTATATATTTGGTACAATCCAAACTAATTCAGAATCTTGCATATCCATAAGTATTTTAGTGGACACTTAGCATTTGAACATTTGGCAACTCTAATTTTGAATATTTTTATATATTTGGTGCAATCCAAACTAATTCAGAATCTTGCATAACCATAAGTATTTTAGTGGACACATAGCATTTGAACATTTGGCAACTCTAATTTTGAATATTTTTATACATTTGATACAACCTCAACTAATTCAGAATCTTCCATACACATAAGTATTTTAATAAATATTGTGTAAAAGGCGAATAATCCTGATTTTATAACAAACTATAAAAATCGCTCTAATTGAGGATCTTGCATATACATATATATATAATACCTCTGGATATATATATAAATATATAAAAAAATTTGTAAATATAGATTTTGTGATAGAAATATTATAATGCAAGATTTTGCAATGCAAAATTATGACCCCAACCTTTATAAGTGTTTATGTATTATGTATGCATGAATGCGTATACAATGAACATACAATAATTATTGTGCGTTATGAATTTTCCCATCAGGATACTTATTGCATATACATATTATACCTATATTGCATTATGTGTATAAATTAATATATGATGCAATAAATGAATGCATTTTCATATAAACATTTGTGTGTAGGTATATAAGTATAAATGTGCGTGTATTTTTATGTATATTCATTTACCAACGTATATAGATATTGATAAAAGAAAAAAAAAGCCTAGGAAATTTCAGTTCTGGAACTGGACTACTTTTTTGTATTCAATCCTAGTTTTATTTTTATTGTTTTGTGTTGTTTTTAAAAGTGAGCCTGTATTAATAAATTTTGTGTATATACATATATATTTATTAATGTTTGTATGATGGTTTGAGAATGTATGTTTTTACTATCAACAAAATTTCCCATTATGGATTTGGTTATATTATCACTCTCTGTATACTCTTTAGTAGATATGTGCAATTTCTTTGATGATATCAAAGCAAACGAAAGGATATTTTGAGTTTCCAAAAAAAAATTATTTTTAAAACTGCATCCGACAATAATGATAATGATGAATAAATATAAATGTAGAAACGTATTTTTCAATTTTTTTTTTTTTTTTTGTATAAAAGTGTTTGTGAACACATATTTTATGTCTATATATATATTAATATATAAATATATATACCTTTTTTTTTGGGTTATTGTTACATTTTCTTTTTATTGTTATTTTTTATTTTATTTTTGTATTTTTAATTTTTTCAGTCCATTTGGTCAGCATGCAATATTGTATGTTATTTTATGTTGCCAGTGCTACATCTATAAAATATTATTTGGTTATACATATTGTACATAGGCCTATAAATATATATATATATTTATTTTATTTAGTATAGGTTATTAATTCAATGGTACTATTTCTGTTTGTTGGTACTGCTGCTGTTGTTTCTAGTGAACCTGATGCAAAATCGATAATGACCTACATGCGTATTATGGTGTGTGTGTGTGTAAAAACAAAACAAAAAATATAATCAAAAGAAGTACAACTCTCGCATACACACAAAAAATTTATTGATGATGTCAATGTTGATTGATAATAGTGATGTGATGATGATGATAATGATGATGATGAATTCATGTATATTGACCATGATGATATTGATTGCTATAATTTAAAATTTATGTATGTAAAATTCAATGGACTTTTCTTATTTATTTATTTTTTGTCTATTTATTTTTCTACTACTAACATTATTGTTACTTTGGTAGGTACTACAGGTAAAAAGAGATGGCTGGTAGCTAAGATAAATATGATTCGCGGTAATAAAAAAAAAATAAAACTTTAATTATTTTTTTGAATGAAGAAAAAATAAATGTATTTTAATTAATTATAGATATATTTGAAAAAAAAAAAAAAAAATTATTGAAAGAAAATAACCAAAACAAAAACAGAAACAACAAAATGAAAAAATAAAAAAAAATATTGAAAATAATTTGAAATGCATATGCCCCATTCTAGTGATGATTTCCATCTTGAATAATTTAATTGAAATGTCCAAAAATTGAATATAGATTTGTTTTTTTTTTTTTTACCAAAAAAAGAAAATAAAATAAAAACAAATAAAAATATAAATAAATGGCAGAGAAAATCAATTTGGGTGTGGTTCCTTTTTAAATTATTGTATATCTACACGGTATTTATAACAGTTTTGTTGATATTTTTCTTCCCTCTAATATATGAGTATCTAAGAGTATGAGTATAATAGTATGAAAAGATAGAATAACAATGTTGCTAGAAAATTTTAAAATTATTATTAATTAATTTAAATAAAAAAAAATAATGAAGACAGACTGATTCTTGGATTATGTTATGTTAGTACATTTTACAACACTTTAATTAATTTAACTTAAAATGTATTCTGAAAATGTAATCAAAATTGATTATTAAAAGTTTTAAGTGTCCACTAAAAATTGGTTTATGTATCGGATATGTCATTATTATAACTAATATAACATTGTAAAGGCTTATATATATGCATACATTATTTATATGTATTAGGATTTCTGAAAAATTGAATTATTCAAAAATTGTGGATTTTGGTTTTGTAAAAATTTACGCCTAAAGTTTGTTTTTATATTTCATGTGGTTTTCTTTAAAAAAAAAGGAAAAACATTAAAAATTTAACACTATCGATAATTTATGGTAATTGTAATTAATTCTTTTTTTTTATTGAATAAAATTTTTATTTTTATTTTAATTCAATTAATCGAGTTTAATTTTAAAAAAAAAAGTAATGATCAATTTAGATCAGCGAGTGTGTCATATGCCTGCATTTTATTTGTTCATAGTATTGCCGGCGTTTCTTGCAATTTGCTTATATTTTCAAGTGCCTGGATTTCATTTGACTCTATTTAATTTAGGTGTATTTTCATTCGCCTGTATTTCATTTGACTCTATTTAATTTAGGTGTATTTTCATTCGCCTGTATTTAATTTGAAATATAACTTTTCTGACCTACCTTCGAGTTTAAAAATATCAAACAGAGTTTAATTAAATCAGTAACGGAGGCTTGGGGGGAGTTGAAATTTTATGTGCAGCCGGTAGTGGTTAAAAAAATGGCAATATCTCTATTGAATGCAAAATAAAAAAATATCTCTTCTTTCCATAATATTTAACTAAATCATTTTTATGCGTATAGCCAACGTTTGGGAAATGAATGAATTCGAAAGCCACTTAATGAATTTAAGTCGGATTTTGGGATTACGTGATGAACCCATAAATAATAGATAAAATTAATGTTTGGAACTGACAATGGCTTATAATGGCCGTTTTTTTTTTTTTTGCTGAAATCATCACATAATACTCCTGTACATAATATTCAATTATTTGCTCAGTAATTTATTAATGTAATAGCATGTTCTCTCTTGAGCAAAATCTACCAGATTTTGAAAATGTAGATTTAAGTGCTCACACTACATTTAAAAGATTTTGTTTGACGTTTACTTAACAATAGAAGAATTTTGTTTGTTTACAAATAATAATATTAAAAAGTGTTTTGTTTGAAATAAAAATATATTATATTCTATGTTAATAAATTTAAAATGAACAAAAAAACAAAAAACAAATTTATTATATTTAACTTATTTAGTTAATGTGTTTTCTAAAATAACAAGAAAAAATAAGTTAATTTTATTCGTCAACATTTGAAAAATATTATAAAGCTTTAAATTGAAAATGTTATTTTATTAATCCAAATCTTGAAAACTGTAAAACCTAGAACGATTAAGTATTGTTCAAAAAAATTCAATAAAATAAAACTTTTTTTCAAATCAAAATATTCACTAGGATCGTAATAGTCGTTTTTGTGAAAAGGATGCAGTTAACAATGGTTACGAATTTTTCAAAAATAATTTTAGGATGAATAAAACTACTTTTGATATTCTATGTAATAAACTTGAAAGTTTAGAAAAAAAAGACTGAGAAAATGTATTACATTAGAAAGTAGTAGCAATCGCTCCATATTCATTAGGCTCATCAGCACAATATAGAACAATTGCAAATATGTTCGGTGTTGGAAAGTCGACAGTTTGTCAGATAGTGTTAGATTTTTGTGAAGAAGTCTGGAAAGTAATGAGTAAGCAGTATCCAAATGCTTATCCACCCACAGAAAACTTAAATAAAAGAGTGTGTTACTGGTTTTGAAAATTTGGGGTTTCCTCAATGTTTTGGTGCAATTGGTATTTAGATCAAGTAAAATAAATACATAAATTAAATTATTACACATTTTATAATTTTTACATGGATGCCACATTGAAATAAAACCGAGAGAGGAAGATGCTGTAGATTATTATAATTATAAGGGATGGTATTCTACAATATTATTAGCCCTAGGTGAAAACAGCTAGTTTCGTAATATATCTTTATCTAATATAATTAGTTAATGTTTTTTTTTTTTACCATACAGATTTTTATTTATAAATGTAGGTAGTCCTGGTCGATGTAATGATTCACAGATATTTGAAAATTCATTATTGAAAAAACAACATCAAAAACAAATTTTTACGACAATTTCAAAAGAAATATGTGGAGTAAAAGTGCCCGTATTAATACTTGGTGATTCTAATATGTTAATGAAACCCAATCCATTTAATACAACAGCGACAAATGAAGAAAGCTACTCCCTTTCTAAATGCCGAAGAGTTGTTGAAAATGTATCATTAATTATAAAATCCTGTTGCGTCTTGCACAATTTTTTAAATACTTATAATGATAATATTAACACTCATTGGTTACAACAGTTAAAAGAAGAAAACAGTACAAGGGTGCAACCTGAATTTAATGTTACAATTTCTGATGACAATCCTTCTGCTGAAGTTATTCGAAAAGCCATTAGTAGATATTTAATTACTTAAAACAAATTCACAAAATTTAATTAATCATTATTTTTATTTTTAAAAACACAATTTTTTTTTTTTTTTTTTTCTTTATTTCAATCATACTAATTTAATATAAAATTTCATTAACTTAGAACTAAATTGTAAGTTGTAGATCTTAGCCTAGGCTGTCTGATCTTAAAATTTAAAAAAAATTAAAGTGCAAATAAAAGTTAATATACAAAGAAAAGCTATGGAACTGTCAATAATATGAAATAAAATAAATTACATTATAGGAAAACTTAAAAAATAAGATAAACTTCAATGCTTAAATTTATAAAACGAAAAAAAAAAATAAAAAAGAAAACAAAAGAGTACTAATTCTATTATAAAAATTATATATAAAGTCTATTTAAAACTACTTATGAAATTAACTTTAACATTTTTACTGCAATTACTACTATCAAACATTTTTAATTTTTTATTATTGTTGTTGTAATAATACAAAATATTCTTATATTCAATTATTTTTGTTTATTTATAATTTATTTTTACTTTTTTCCATTTATTTATTTTTGTTTTTTTATTTTTATTGTCAACTAATATTTAATATAAATTTTTGTATTCCGGTTTTAAAAACTCTAAAAGAATCAATTTCTTTAAGTTGTACCGGCAGGTCATTAAACAATTTCAAACAATTATACAGACAGTTGTTTTTCTGTTGATTTGTTTTAAACAAGGACAGGTAGAAATTGGATTTGTTTCGTGTGTTGTGTGTATGGATGTCTATCATTCTACTCAAAATGAAATTATGTTTGATTTTATTATTAATTATTTTAAACGCTAAAGTTCCGTAATCTACGCAATATGAAAAGATAGGGTGATATTTTGCTAATAATATGGTGCACGTGGTCAGTCCATTTAAACTTTTTATCGATAATTAACCCTAGATAATTAAAGCTATCTACAGTTTCTATTAATTTAGATTTATAAAAGAAATTTTCTGAGTTATATAATTTATTTCCAAACAAAATAATTTTGGTTTTTTTTACATTTAGGCTTAGTTTGTGCTTAGTAATCCATATTTCAATATTATTTAGATCGTTTTCAATATCCCTCCTCAATTCGATTTCGCTTGTTGCTGAATATCGTATTACTGCATTATCAGCATACAGTTGAATTGAGCCTTTCAGCTTTAGTCGGGATATATCATCAATGTAAAGCTTAAAAAGGTCTGGTCCTAGGATGGATCCCTGTGGTACCCCTTTTTTAATAGTAAGGTAACTACTAAGAGAATTTCCTATTTTGACTCTTTGTAGCCTATCATTGAAATATGATTTAAAAAAGCTTACATTGGATGGACTAAAACCAAGATTAATCAATTTTAATAACAGTATCTCATGGTCAACGCAGTCAAATGCTTTTTGTAGATCCAAAAATATACATGCAACAAATTTCCCATTGTCGATGTTATTGGATATAAAATTTGTTAAACTGAGACATGCTGATGTATTGTTAGAATTATTTTCAAAACCATATTGTTCTTCATGTAAAATGCTGTTATTTGTAAAAAATAAATTAAGGCGGCGTTTGATGATTATTTCAAAAATTTTTGACAAAGCGTTTAGTACAGAAATCGGTCGGTAGTTTGTTGGATTTGTAGTTTAACCTGATTTGTATATAGGGGTTACTATTGCTATTTTGAGACTTTTAGGAAAAACAGAATTTTGAATTGCATTATTTACTAATTTTACTAATAATGGTGATAATTGAGATGAGAATTTTTTAATGAATTTAGAGGAGATATTGTCATGGCCCGTTGCAGCTGACGACTTTAGTTCATCAATTATTTGTTTGATTTCTTCTTCATTTGTTAAACCTAGACAGAAATTGTTGAAGATAGTTCTTCTTGTACTATTTATATATGTAAAATCTATTTGGAAAGGAGAGATATTTATTTCGTCAGTTACATTCACAAAAAAGGAGTTCATTTTGTTAGCTATGTTGCTTTCATCACTGATAGTTTCATTATTAAAGTCTAAGGACTTAATAATTGTGTTAGAAGTACACGAATCAGTGTTATGAATTATTCTTTTATAAAATTTCCACAAGTTTTTAGAATTTGAAATTTCGGAGTGGATGTCATTTGAAAAATAGGTTTTTTTAGCTTCAAGAATCATTTGGCTAACTTCAAGTCTCATTTTTTTATATAAGTCAAGAATCCGTATATTATTTTTGTATTTACAAGAATACTTGTAATAAGAGTCTCTAATCTTTATTTTATTCAAAATTTCTTTCGTCATCCATTTCTTTTTTAATTTCCCCATTCTTACCTCGATCGTTTTAGTATACTTTATGATAATCTGCTGTAAATCGGCAACAAAAGGATCAAACTCGTCATAAGAATCAAGATTAGACCAAAAGCTATCTAATTTTATTTGGTCGTAATCCAAAACTGTTTTCTTTTCGGTTTTTTCTATGGTTAACGGTTTGAGATTCATATTAATGAGAAACATTTCATGATCTGAAAGAGGGGTACCCATTATCATAAAATTATATTTGAATTTAACCAAGTCGGTAACAAGGTGATCAATAACAGTTCTAGTTGAGTGGCTAATTCTAGTTGCATATTCAGGAGTTATTTTATTGTATATTAAGAACCCATTACCAAGCAAAGTGTTTGTATATGTTAAGACTTGCTCCTTTTTGGTGTCAAGTAAGTTAAGATTCATATCACCTAAAATAACAGAATTTTTATAGGTTGTAGTAATTTCATCCAGCTTATCAATAAAATCTGGTACACGCGTTTCGTGTGATCTATATATCCCAATAATGTTTATGTTATGGTTAGTTAATTTAGTAATTAAAATATTTGTTTTATTAAATTCTTCTTCAATTATAAAATTAGAGTCAATATTTTCAATAATGTATATCGCAACCCCACCATATGGTTCTTGCCTATTTGAAAAATAAGGAACATATCCATTTATATTGAAAAAAGCATTTTCCTTTTTGATAAGCCATATTTCAGTCAGAACAATTATATGGATGCCAAAATCATAAGAATAAATTAGAGATTCTAAGTCGTATAGTTTGTTCCGAAGACTTTGAATGTTGATGTACATAATATTCAAGTTAGTTTTATTATTTGTAAATGATGTTAGGTTGCATACCCCTGACATATGCACAACATTCATATCCAAAGAAGGGTTTATGGTGTTAGTTGAGAAAATTTATAACGAAGAGGAAAAATACTAAGAAAAAAGAGGGAGAGAAATAAGAAGAAAACCACATGCTTAGAAGAAAAATACAATAATTTCGTTATGATTAGAATAATAAGGAATGATAATATGATTTTAGTATTAAATCCGTTCGCGACGTGTAAATTATATTGATAATGTGTATAATAGAAAGTAAATTTAAGAAAAGAATAATAAATTAATAAATATATAAGTAGTGTTTTTAATATGAGATTTTTAGTAGTAATTTTTGTTTTTAAACGAAATCTAATAATTTTTAGCAGATATATTGTATAAATGTGTAAGAAAAATAAGTGTTTTAATAAATGTTTAAAATTATTTAAAAGTGCCATAATCAAAAAAATTTCATTGTATAATATTAAAGTTACATAAGAATATTTAATATGTGCAGGCATATGGACATATGAATACTTGAATATATGGACACATATACATATGTACATATGGCTGCACATATGCCACTTCATCTTAACTATAATATTAGTATAGGTATACTTGTAAATGCAATAGTGAATATAAAAAAATGTTTGTATAGCCAAAGTAATTGCAACAAAAACAACAATGGAAACAAAGTAGTAAGTGAAACAACTAAAAATAATAAGTGAAATTATGAAAAAAGTTACAAGAATTTTTGAATAAAAAAAGTAAAAAGTTTTAAATATTAAATATTTGTTTAATTTTTTTAATATCATTAAAATTAGAGATACTAAAAATTTTGCTGTTTTTATTTTGTCGTAAAAAGATTGTGTTGTTTTTGACCCATAAGTATTCCATTTTTTTTGAAATTTTGATTGATTTTGCCTCGAAATAAAGCTTACTTTGAAGCGAAGATAAATGATGGCGAAAAAATATTTCATTATTCTTACCTTCGAAAGTTAGATTGAACTCAGCTGTGAATAAAGGTCCAAAGCTTTTTTTTTTAGACATAATGTCATTTTTGATTTCATCAGAACTTAATTTTACTATATATAAGCAGCTTTCAGATGTTCCTTCTTTTTTGTTTATTAATGGTGTTATACTTATTAGTTTTTTGCTGGATACATCAGCACCCAATTTGTTAAAAATATTGTCAAGTTGGAAGTTTTTCAAACCGGGTGGTAGGCCAGCTACAACAATATCGTTTTTTATTTTTCTTTTAAGGAATTAATTATTGCCATTGATAAATATTTTATTCTTTCAAAATTTCTAATTTTTGCTTTAATAAATTTTTTTCTTCTTCTATAAGAATATTAGTTGTTTTGAATTCTGCCAATAGTTCCTTCTGTATTGAATTTTTAGATGGTGTGTAATTTGAAGTTCACGGTGTTAATGTTGTTGCAGTTGATGATATTAAAGAAGCAATATTTGGTAGTAAATCAGTAGTTGGTGGTTGTACAGTTGAGGAAGATGATGTTGACGTTGGTGATGGTGTTAGCGGTGATACTGGGTCCAATGAGTTATAAAACTCTGAATTTGTATCTTCAAAAATAGAAATAACAGTTTAACTCACAAATATATATATGTTTTTGTATATCTATGTATGTGCATATAAATATTTAATTTATACCTGTATCTATTTGTTAAGTTGTGAATTTTTACTTTAATTTCTTCAGATGAAAACATCACTTCTCTTCTGTTTATTTCTTGCTCCATATTTTTTAGTATATGCGAATTCTTTTTTGCCTTTCGCAAATCGGCAATGTTTTCTTCCCACAATTCCACCGAAACTTCTTCATTACTCTTCCATTCGGTCCACTTTATTTTTCTTTTTATTTTTTAATTTTTTTTCCATTTTTCCTTTTTTTTACTCATTTCTTATTTTTATTTTTAATTTGCAAATTTTTTAAATGAGAATTCAATTAATTAAATTACTGATTTGGCACCAATTTAAAATTCTTTCAATATCAATTTCACAATTGTCAGTTTGAAAAATTAAAGATGTCAAACAGACTTCAAAAAGAGCTGAATTAGCTGAAAACCTCGTTCACAAAAGTTTATGGAGATTTTGAGGTAGATTAAAACAAAATCCTGTACAAAATCTAGCAAACTTTGCCAATACATATGGATTGCAAAGGCAATCTTTTTTGCCGATTTGCGAAAGGCAAAAAAGAATTCGCATATACTAAAAAATATGGAGCAAGAAATAAACAGAAGAGAAGTGATGTTTTAAGCCGAATAAATTTAAGTAAAAATTCACAACTTAACAAATAGATACAGGTATAAATTAAATATTTATATGTACATACATAGATATACAAAAACATATATATATTTGTGAGTTAAACTGTTATTTCTATTTTTGAAGATACAAATTCAGAGTTTTATAACTCATTGGACCCAGTATCACCGCTAACACCATCACCAACGTCAACATCATCTTCCTCAACTGTACAACCACCAACTACTGATTTACTACCAAATATTGCTCCTTTAATTTAATAGATTTTTAAATTTTTTCAAAATCTGGTAGATTTTGCTCAAGTTATAAGAAAGTACGTTATACATGCTATAAGAAAGTTTGTTATGTGCAGACTTTTTTCTTTTCCATTTTTCTTTCTTTGTTTTTGTAAACACGTAAGTTTTGGTTTGTCGAATTCTTCCTTTTTTTCCCATATTTATTTGAATGAGAAGAACCAGAAGAACCTATTGTACCGGGAAAACGATATTTTTGTAAATTATTTCTTTGTATTTTCCACCGTTAGTAAATAGGAATAAAAATTAATACGAAGTAGAGAAACTCGTAGTTTAAAACTTTATAAATAACCCTATAGTTTAATGGAAAAGTTTTGCTCAATAATGAAAGTCTCTACAGTGGCAGAAAGCAGCAGTGCCCTAATGTGCGAAACTCTCTGAATATTATTGTTTTATTTGGTTACAACTAATGAATTTAAAACACACACACACTGGTTTTACTTATGTAGACAAAAAAAAAATTCCCTATGAAAGCCAAAAAAATGTTTTAAGGTCTTTTCGACCTGTTCCAGTTAAGCCTTTGTCATTGGGATAAAATAAATGTTAAAAAAACCGTTGATAATTCTAAACACTAAAAATAAAATGTAATTATGCTATTGCTATTATATGAACGCTCTACAATAGGATATAGCTTTCCACATTGAAACATTAGTACAGATATGTCTTAAGAATTCTTAATAAAAAATTATTGTAACTGTGTATGCCAAATCTTAGCTTAAATTCAGTTAGGAACACACTCCATAAAATTGGAAATAAAAAAAAAAAAATAGAAATTGGTCTTATAACCAAAAACTAGCGAAGCATATGTGTTGTATAAATATTTGTTAATAAAAACAGAAACAATTGAATAGAGTTTTAAATAAGTTTTATTAACTAAAAATTATTCTAGCTCTACAAATTCCATTGATATATTCGTTAAAAATAAGGAGTAACTGTCTTTTATAATATAAATTCTATTCTCATATTTACAAGCTAAATATTCTTATGTGATTACGTCACACAAAGAATATAGTTCATATTTACAGGACATGTTTATTTACCTTATTTTTCTTTAAATTTAATTTCCTTGTACTCCAGTTATAATTTTCTTTTTATAATTTCCTATGTTCTTATGAGCTTTAAAAGAATTTTCAAAAGGAATATTATGAACCTTAATATTTTTATGAGAAACAATTTTTTAAAAATCATATTTCGTCATTAAAATGATTGTTGACAATTAGGTTAGAAAATTATAGTGTGTGAAGTGTATTTCATCTTACTAATTTTTATTTAAATTCTTCTTTTTTTTTTTTGCTGTTGTTTGAATACCAGGTACTAAATTTAAAACTATCCTAGAAACTATTTAAGAAATTTTTTAAGAATATAATTATGTATAAACGACATTATAGAATGTTGATGGATTTGTAAGTATGCAAATCTGAAAAAGTAAATTTTAATGCAAAAATCGACCCTCTATGAGCAATATTAAGCCAATTATAAGCGTGTAAAGTTTTTATAAAAAAGAATAAAAAATTATGAAAAAGTAAATTTTAATGCAAAAATCGACCCTCTATGAGCAATATTAAGCCAATTATAAGCGTGTAAAGTTTTTATAAAAAAGAATAAAAAATTATGAAAAAGTAAATTTTAATGCAAAAATCGACCCTCTATGAGCAATATTAAGAAAGTTATAAGCGTGCAAAATTTTTATAAAAAAGATAAAAAAAGTCTGAAAAAGTAAATTTTTTATGCAAAAATTTACCCTTTAGGAGCAATATTAATCCAGTTATAAGCGTTTAAAGTTTTTATATAAAAAAAAAAAAATATGAAAAAGTAAATTTTAATGTAAAAATCGACCCTCTAGGAGCAATATTAAGTCAGTTATAAAAGTTTAAAGTTTTTATAAAACAGAAAAAAAAAATCTTAAAAAGTAAATTTTAATGTAAAAATCGACCCTCTAGGAGCAATATTAAGCCAGTCATAAGCGTTTAAGCGTTTAAAGTTTTTATAAAAAAGAGAAAAAAATCTGAAAAAGTAAATTTATTCCAGTTATAAGCGTTTAAAATTTTAATAAAAAAGAAAAAAAAATTATGAAAAAGTAAATTTTAATGCAAAAATCGACCCTCTATGAGCAATATTAAGGTCACGTATATACAATGAAAATTGAAAGCAAAATTCGTATTCAAACGAATATGATTAATAATAGGCAGTTATCTTTAAATAAATTAAATAGGTTTTACATAATTACCACAACTATATAATTACTAAATATATTCGGTAAGAATAAATGATTCGATGTTGTTCTAACCAAATTGTAGCTTAGATATTCACATATAAAATAAATAATTGAGCATAAATTGAAACTGAATTTCTAAAATTACAAAGTACCGTTAGTTTGTAATTTTCTGTGCTCAAATATTACATACTCACATATTTTCATATTTAGCTGTTAGGTAAGTTGTTAATATAAGTAAGTTAGTATTGGCTTAATAGTAGGAATGTGCATGTTCAATACTTTCGAGTAATCATTACTACTCGATACTTTCATCATCAATACTCGATACTTTCTACTCGATACTTTTTAACCGATACTTCTAGATTCGTTAACTGAACATTTTATTAAGGAAAAATTAAAAGCAATTTATTTGTATAGTGTATGCATTTTTTCAGTTTTTTTTCGTTACTTCAGTTCATTTAATTTTTTGTTTGTATATTTTGGGTTTTTTTTTGCATGAATAAAATAGTTTTTATAATAAATAATGAATAAAAATATTAAATTATGAAAAAAATAACATTAAATAAAACATTATTCATAATAATTATTTTAGTTTAAAAAATTAATACCTTTGGTGTTATATTATAGTTTTTTTCTTTATCTCTATTTTCAGCTATTTTCTTTTTCTTTAGTTTGTTAATTAACAAAAAAAAAAAATCTTAACTTAAAAAACTGATATTTAATTTTTCCTAACGAACTCGATATCTATCAATCTCGAGTACCACTAAAGTATTGATCAACGAACACAATAAAAACATTAATACAATATTAACCATTTGTATTTGTTTTGATATTCAGCAGCAGAGTATACATATTTTTATATCTTTATTTTTTAGTCTATTCTACATGTGGTGTAGTAGTCACATTAATATGTATACATACACTATACCCATTTTTAGTTTTTTAATTCTGTTTTGTTCCCTATTCTCTTTTTTGAACAAGAAAATTTTTTTTTATTGTTAATAATCTTATCGATACTTCGAGTTGAAACAATACCAATACTCAATAGTAACAGTAGAGATTCTTATTCTTGATCAATATTCAATACTCGATATTTTTACAGAAAAGTAACCGATACTTTTATTCTTGGTCAATACTCGATACTAAGTATCGAGTAGATACTTTTCGCACATTACTACTTAATAGTGCTCTTAGAAGGTAGAATAAATAAATAAGATAGTTCATTTACTTTTTCAATTGTTAGCTTATAACGTTTAATTTGATGACCAGCTTTTGTTTTATATCAATAATTTTAGCTTAATATACTAAATGACCAAAGTCAACCATATATTCTTATATATTTTGGCTATACACGCAACTTAACGCCTGCATTATAACTAAATTAGATTAGATTATTCAGGTGCTTGCAAATTTATTAACGTTTTTTTTTATACATAGCCGAAACACTAGGTGGGGACGACCATTTATACCGATTGGTCATTTGATTAGGGTTTTGGAAGAAGAGTTAGGAAAAGAGAAACGTAGAATGGAAAAAGGACAAACATATACGAATATGGTAATGTTTGTTTTGACTTAGGTCATTAATATGTAAAATGCAAAATATGGGTGCATAATTTTAAAACAAAAAGTTTAAACGAATAAAAAGATTTTGGTTTATTATAGTTTTTAGAGTTCGAATGACAAAAATAAATACATTGAAACAAACTAACTAAATTTTATAAATTAAATACATAAAGGAAAATAAAACTTTTTAAATTTTAGAAACTTTTTTAATTATTAAACATTATATTCCCGAAATGGAATAAAAACAATTAAAAATAAATAAGAAATTCAATTATATGATAAAAATTTAATATACTTTGTAAAACATAAACGACTAATGCATAAAGTCTTTGTGCAAGTGATGAAATAATGAGCGAAGCTGTTCTTTCATTTTGGGAAGAACGCGATTTGTTATTTCGGGGTCTTCTGTTGAGGAAGGATTTATTTTTTTTCTTTTAAAAAATTCTTGCTTTTTGAAGATATTTACAAAATATAGAACAGTGATAGCTGCGATGTGTTGAGATGATTCGTTTGATGATACAAAGTATAAATTCCAAACGTTTACAACTGCTAAGCCAATTAAGAAAATAAAAATCGCCCACTACAATCCTTACCTTTTAGCATGATTCTCTACTTATTGCTATTTTGATCAATTCTATCACCACTCATATCAGCGTTAAAATTTGCAAAGCTCTCGTTTCTCTATATGCGTTTCTCTATTCCAACGTTTTTCTGAATGTATAAGATTTATAAAGTCAACATTAGTTAGCATTGCAGAAACACTATTATCCACACATTTAACAAACTGTTAAATAGGTGAAGTATAGACACAATCACAAACATCTTTATCTTGAGTTAACAACAAAAACGAATTATCATAGTATCTTCGATTTCATCATTTTCGTCCCAAATTTTCACTTCTATTGCACTTTGAACATCTCTTGGCAATACGTTTTCAAAGACATTTTGATCATAAAAATTTTCACAATTCGTCAATTTATCCAATTCTGGTGGGAAAATGTTTACGTTTATCTTCAAAATTATTTTGAACTCCCAATAAAACTTCAATAGCTACCTGAAGACCCTTGAACTCACTTTTAGCATGCAAATACTTTTGCTTGACTCATAATTACGCTTTACATGTTCCAAAATAAAACTACAACGAAATAAAAATTCTTACATACTTATGCCGGTTGGACTATATATAGGACACCAATTTGTAAAATAATAATTAATATTTTCAACTAAAATCCAATATTTAATAGTTGTCAAAGCTTCTTTAAAGCTTAAACAAATAAATTTTGGTAGTTTGAAGACAATTAAATATCTTTCAGTATTTATTTGTTAACATTTTGAAATAATTAATAAAATACATTCATCTCTACTATTTTTAACTTTTTGAAAAAATTAATGAAAAGTTGGTGTTACTATATTGAAAAATGTTACTTTATTTTTTAACTTCAAAATAAAGTTCATTTTAATGGAAGCTATACGTATTTGTCATATTGTTTGCTGTCCTATATATAAGCCAACCGTCGGGAATGGGTTTATAGAATTTATCATGTTTGGAGAACACATAAGATAGGATTTAGTTCCAAATTCGGGATGTTGAGATTATAAACGAATTTCCATAACTTTTCTTTTGCCATCTATAGGGATTTCTACGGTATAGGTATGAACAAATGCTATCCTTCGTGTTTCACGAGTGAAGTGCTTAAGTGGAGGTAATATTGAATTAATTTTTCATGAGCGTGTACCTGTGGCTACGAGATATTTATGAAAAAGTGAGATGAATTCGACTATACGACGATGTCCAACAGGAGCAAGATGAGCAAGATGAGCAATGACATTTCGATAATTCATAAGACGAATTTGGACTTTATTCAAATGTCTTAACGCATTAGTAGAAGCGCCAGACCATATGTAAGAATTGTAACTTCATTTTGGGTCGTATGAATGCTTATAGATTTTTTATTTTTTTTTATTCAATTATCTCAAAAGCAGCTTTCTAGCTCGTACAGAGTTTGGTAAATTAAAAAATTTAAAATAAAGATTTCAAACAATTAATAAATGTAGTAGTACTTATACATATTAATACAATTCAAATATAATATATTGAATTCAAGTGATTTAGAAGAAAAGAAAAATAATATAGTATTTAAATAAATAATATGAAAATAAGAAAAATTAAAAACAGTAATTAGAATTTAGAAATTTTAATTTTAATATTAGTCATAACTCTCTAAACACATATTTTTGATTTTATTTTTCAATGTTCTTGTTGTCAACTACCTCTTGTTTTATTGGGATTCGTTATTATGTTGCGCAGATTATTGTAAGCATCGATTTCTGAATTCAATATAGGTTCTAAGCCATTAAGGTGTAAGGCAGCATGAAATCGTATTATAATTGTGAATATCATGATTATGAATCAAATTGATGTTGGATTTGATGTTACAGATAATGTTACAGATGATACAAATAATTTAAACCAAATAGGTTTTTGATTGCTTTGTTTTGTATTGTGTATGTGTTACCCTAAATGCCAATTCCATAAGATATAACACTATGGAACAGACTATAGAAAATTTGGAGTTTTATTGTATCAGGAGCTCGCCACCTAAGTTTTTTGAAAATCCCAGCAGTTCTTCTAGTTTTTACTACAAGTTCAGCTATATGCAAGTTCCAATTTAGATCGTCATCAATAGTAATTCCAAGATATTTATAATTTTTTACTTTTTCTATTAACTGGTTATTATATTTAACACAAATATTAGTGTTACTACTAGTTAATTAATATGAACTTTGTTTTATTTGTGTTCACACTTAATTTGTGCAAATTCATCCAGTATAAGTATGTTGTGCAGTTGTTGTGTTGGATTGCTTAGTAAACCCATATTGAATTTTTGAGATAAGTTTATTTTTTACCAAATAATCAGTAAAGTCGGCAATTCGGCATTTAGTTTTGTGTTTGCTTTTAGAAATTGATTTTTATAAATTAATTGTTTATTTATTTTCAATTTTTATAGCTTGGTGATATTTTTCATAAAAGTAAAAAAATAAAAATGGCAATCTGGATACCTTTAGAATCTAATCCAGATGTTATGAATAACTTCTTAAGGAAATTGGGCGTTTCCGATAAATGGTCTCTTACTGATGTATATGGCCTTGAAGCAGAAATGTTGGAATGGGTTCCTAAGCCCGTAAAAGCCGTTATTATTACTTTTCCCGGTTTCTGAGTCCTACGAGAAACACAGACTTGAACAAGATGAAGAATTAAAGAAAGAACCACCGAAATTGCTAGAAGATTTATTCTACATGAAACAAATAATTCATAATGCTTGCGGCACTATAGCTTTGGTCCATAGCATTGCTAATAATAAAGATATTGAATTAAATGAAAGAATTTTAAAAAATTGCTTGGATGCTTGGATACAGTCTAAGTGCAGAAGAAAGAGGAAAAATGTTAGAAAATGATGAAGCATTTACCGGAACACATGAAGAAATGGCACAGGAGGGACAAACTACAGCTAATCCAGAGGAGCAAGTTAATCATCATTTTATTGCTCTTATTAATGAAAGTGATACTCTTTATGAATTGGATGGGAGAAAATCATTTCCAATATAACATGGATCTACATCGGAGGATACATTTTTAATGGATGCTGTAAAAGTTTGCAAAGAATTTATGGCACGTGATCCAGATGAATTGCGTTTCAAAATAATTGCATTGACGTCAGCACAAAAGTGAATTCATCCAATATAAATATTCAGGCTGAAATTAGTTTTTGCACTTTTCTTTTTTAATATTTTGATTTTGCAAATATTTGAAAAATTTTCTAAAAATTATAAATTATTGTGATATTTTATTTTGAAATTTTTAATTGTGAAATATAAACTGTCAAAGCTTAAAAGCTTAGCAATTAAATCAGGAGTGAACTCATTGCTAATGTATGTTTCAATCGATTTGCTGAATGTTGAGGCTATAGATATAGGCCGCAAGTTATTTACGTCATCTTTGTCCCCAGTTTTCTTGTAAATGGGAATAACTTTATTTATTTTAAGATCGTTCAATATACAAGCTTGATCGATTACTGCATTAATTAATGCCATAATGGGCTTAGCTAACTCATTTTTACAATACTTGACTTGAGATGTTGGTATCTTATCAACTCCGGCACTATTTGTTGAGGCCAGATTATCAATCAATTTAAGAGTTGATACTAAATCGATTGGTTTTAGCTTTTTAAAAGTTTAATTTAATTTACACGCTCGGTGGTGCAGTAGGTAGAGCGTTTGCTTTTCACCCGAAAGGTTCCAGGTTCGATTCCGGATGAAGCTAAGAAAAATGCTTTATGCGCTTTTCTCAATCTAGCTCAATACCCCTCGTGCTTGGGATACAATAAATGACATAACATAAAAATTGAGAGAATAATCTGGTAACAAAAACTAAATAAAATGGAGCTATATTATTACCTAACATAGTTTACTTATAATTAGTTGTCTCTGACATATGAAGTTATTATTACAAAAACAAAATGCGTCAAGTTTATCTGGAATTTTATTTTTCTATATCTTAACTTTTTTCAAGCATTTTAAGAATTCAAGAATTTTAAGTTTTCAACAATTGTTTTAAAAAATAAAAATAACTTGTTAAGTTAGAAGCATTACTTATTTAATTTGTTTTTACAAAAACATCAAATATGGATTTAAAATTTACACTTGAAATGTGTTTCATCAAGTTATGTACAAGCTAAAATTTTAAATTTAAGTTCTTAATGATTGTCACAAAATTTTTGCAATATGTAATTGTACTCGGCAGTTATTTGTTTTATTTCAGCTGAGAGTCCGATATAGTTGTCGTCTGATATTATCTCAGTCTGATGTAAACAAATTCTAAAATACCAAGTTTTTTCGGTTTGTGACGACGACTTTAATACAAAAAATAATTAATTAAGAAATTGAAATATACAGAACGTGCATGATAAATCTATGAATAACAAAAGAGACAATAAGAGAAAAAAACATGAAATAAAATTTTGTTTATTCAATAAGAATAATAAAATAAAAATATTTTTCGTAATGCTGAGCGTAATGAACTAGAATAAATTGTTTTAACACGAAATTTTCGAAAAAAAAAAGTAAATAAAATAATTCAGTTCAAAAAAATAAATAAAAAAATAAAAATAGAAATAAATTTAAAATTGATTTAAATATGTGCACGTCTTATCACTTCTATATACAAGGATTAAAATCGCATTCAACAAATTTATAGTGTAGACATCCTTAATGTAATTAGATTTGGTGTCTTTGGTATTTTTCTTGTGTTGTTTTTTTTTGTTTTTCACAAATATTTACAATCAATTTTTCTATTTTATTTAACGCGATAATAATGTTACCATTTTAAATTGGCGCAGAAATTTTTTTTCCCCCGGTTTTCTTGTCTGCTTTATTTTTGTTTTTCTTAGTTTATTAATTTTCTTTAAATTTTCTGTTCTTACGACATTCGAGCGATTTTATTTTTCTATTTTTTTTTTTTTTTAACTTTTTTATATCACTTCCGACAGATAAAAAATTAACCTTTATGTTGACATAAGCTTTCAGTTATAATGATTGACGCCTTGGGTTAATTCGACAAATATGTTTAGGTATTGAGTTTTCTGTTGAATGGATTTGTAAAGGTAGAGTGTTCTAGTTTGGAAACTATGAAACGCCTGTAGAATTCTATTTAAGCCAATTCCACTTACCACATAGTACCTTTTACCACATAAAAGTTTTATTTTGAAGAAACACTTTCAGTGGAAACAGTGACGAACAATAATTCACTCAATAACATTTGACTCAATGATTAAATAACTATCCTGATAGAAGATTTTGCAAATCTTTACCGTATATACAGAATTAAAAATGGTACAGTTGATATAAGTCTTAGACATAATTGTCGAATTCACTGATTCACTCTATTTCGGAGAAATATAGAATTTCGGGTTCCGCATGCTAATATATATATATATTTTTTTTTTAGTTTTATTTCTTTTTCTCAAATGAGCTTTGTCGCTCGTACAGAGTGTATAATATATCAAATACTAGGGGCCCCTGTTAAGTAATTATAATTCAAGTTGAAGCCAAATTTAAAATTTCATTGTATGTAACTAATAATAATAACTATTTTGTTTGTTTTTTTTTTTTTTTTTTTTAATAAGAACTCACACACATAATATGCATATTGTATTTGCTGAATAATAAAATCATATGAGTAAAAAATTTTCAACAGTGTGCGCATTATTGTTTTATGTACAACTTATTTATTATATTAAGAGTTCATTAAAGAAAAGCTAAATAAAATGAAAAGGTGTCTACTGCGCAGATCCTTAAATGCTTTTCAATTATAATTATAGATAAGTATACATATTATGTGCAAACAAATACATATAAATATTTAATTTAACAATATAACAATATAATAAAAGTAGTACAGTGCTGAGTTGTAAAAGCAAATTTAAAATTTAAAAATATTTAATACATAACAAAAAATTTTTTTTTAATTCATTAATCTATAATCTAAAGTGAGCCTAAGCTATATTAGTGACCATTTTTTTTTTTTTTTTTAAATTCATTTATTAATTATTAACCTAAATTAAATCTAACTATATATTAATGACAAATAGTGTTCATTAATTTTTTTTTTAAGCTCATTAAATTTATTAATATTTTTTATATACTTAGATAGTTCATTGTAGTACTTATATGCTAAATTATAGATGGCATCATGATTATTGAATCTGACTTTTGACGAAATAATTCTGATATTATCAGCTGTTCTGATGTTGTAATTGTGATTGTCATTAATTGATTGTGCTGTGATGATTGTGTTTATATTTTTTTTAATTATCAAATATGCTTGGGTTACCAGTTTGCTTTTAACGAGAAGGTTAATTGGTAGTAGTGTATCCATGTAAAATTGCAGTGTATAAATTTTGTGGAAGTTCTCAGTTTGTAATCGTAAAGATTTTTTATTGCTTTGTTTTGTAGTTTTTGTATATAATTTATGTCTTTGAGATGAACGTTTCCCCATATCTGACTAGCGTTTGTAATTGTGCTATGAAACATACTGAAATATATCGATCGCTTATAGTTTATTTGAGGTACTCTTTGATTTGTTAGTCTAAAAATTCCAGCAATTCTTCTTCCTTTTCTTATTTGTTCAGCAAGTTGTGGACCCCAGCTTAAGTAACTGTCGATTATAACACCTAGATATTTATATTGATCAACCATTTCAATATGCAATTTTCATACTTGACATTAATTCTATTTTCTATTTTATTTTTTAATAACATAAATTTTGTTTTACTTGAGTGTTAATTGTTAATTTATGTTTATTCATCCAATTACTTATCTTTATCATATCTTGATCAATGTTATCTTGAAGTTTATCCAGTTCATCTTTTGAGATGACTATGGCTAAGTCATCAGCAAATAAGAATGGTTGTCCGTGTAGATCAATGTCAAGTAAACTGCTGATATAACACGAAAACAATGTTGGGCCTAGACAGTTTCCTTGGATGACTCCATAATTTACTTATGAGGTTTTAGTTTTATAATTTTCGCATTCTGCATATTGTGACCTATTCGAAAGATAACTTTGAAACCAATTGAATACGGTACCTGTGACACCGTATTCATAAAGTATTCTAAGCAGTATCTTCCTGTCTATTGAATCAAATGCTTTTTTAAGATCGAAGAATATTATTAATACTTTTGTCCAATCGTGATTGAATTTTAGAAACCATATCAAAGATAGTTGCCTGAGTATTCGATTTTTTTTTAAATCCATATTGATTCTTGCTAGTTAGATTAGCTGAATTCAAATAATTTGTTAATTGCTCATTTACCAAAGTTTCTATTATTTTGCTAATTGGAGATGAAATAGAGTTGTTAAGATCTGTGTAGTTACCACCTTTATATATTGGAATGACCATATTTGATTTTAGAATTTCAGGTATTACACCTTGAGTGAGAGATTCATTGATATAAGTTTTGTTATATTTACTGATAACTCATTTTTGCACGACTTTAATACTCTGGAAGAATTTCGGTTATATATAGAATATCGGGTTCCGCATGCTAATCTATAGAATGGAATCAAAATTCTATATGAATACCTATTTATTTATTTGTTTATCTATTGACCATCGGACTTGAGAATAAATCTGCTTGCTAACCTCAGATCCTGTACAACTTGGTTTTACTAAAATTTAGCAAGAGGAACCGATTCCGTATTAAAAATTCAAATCTGGCAGGTTTATTAGAACACAAATATGCAATCAAACAATTGCACAACTAAAAATTGTATATTTGTGTCTATGCCTAAATACGACGTGAGAAAATTGCTTCATTTATTGGGATGAATCTGGTTGAGATCACTAAAATATATTGTGTATAAATACGTTCAGTTGTACCATGTCTGTGGAAAGATAATATATAGATTATAGGATAATATATTCTAGGTTTAAATTGTTTAGTCATATTCAACCCTACGTCGCAATAAAATTGTCATCATTTTTTAAAAATGGATTGTTTCTCATGTTCGTACTATATCCATTAATTTTTTCACATAATTCCAATTTTTCTTTGAATCATTCCCTTGCATTAGTAAATTGTTTGTTATCATATTCTTTCCGATTTTTTCTTTTCAATGATGTAACTCTATTTAACCAGTACTTATAAGTAGATTTAAGATATTCAGAGCTTCTATTTTTTATGAGTTTCTTATGCCAATAGTTTTTTAGATTTAACATCTCAATACATTCTTGGTCAATCCACGGTGAAGCGTTTTTCTGATGTATTTTATTTATTTTTTTTCACAACGGTACCCCTATTAATGATCTCTTGAAACCTAGATGTCAGTTCAATAGCTATTTTATTTACATCTGTTTCAATGACATTTAAGTTACTTAGCTGCTGTTTGACAATTGAGTATTTAATTTTTTTGTTATTGTTTACTAATTTGTGATATTTTTTTTTATTATATTCACACTTTCCAATTCAATAACTATACCAAGATGATCCGATAAATCATGATGGAAAATTGAGATGTACATTTCTGATTCAGTATCATTTGATATCACATGATCTAAGCAGCTGTTGGATTCAGGTCTGGTTATTTCTTTGTGACAAAAATAATAGCCATTTGCCTCAACTGTAGTTCTATAATTTTTAATATTAACATCATTGTGATTATTATTGTTAAAATTTAAATCACCCATAATTAGTGCTTTTTTATTTTTTAGGTTTTTTAGATGGTCCTTCATTTTACAGAAGAATCTTTCAATCATAGTAGTAAAATTTTCAGGAGGCCTATAAATTGCTGTTGTTTCATAATTTTTCTTGTTCAAATTTATGGTTACGTTTATTATACTATTATATTCATCACAATAAATCTCCTTAGTTATATATTTTAACTTCGAGTGAATGAACATACAAGCACCACCACCTCTTGAATCTCTACAGGAGTATACAGCAGAATAATCACTTATGTTGTAACGTTTATATTCAGCATTTAATATCCAAGTTTCACTAACAATTATAATATGAATAGTGTTTTTTATAGTATCTAATAAATATGTTAAGTCTTCCAATTTGTGTTTTAAACTTCTAGCATTTATGTATATTATTTTTAAAGAGTTTTTATTATTAAAGTGTATATCGCTAATAAGGTATAAGTTTGTTTTAACGTGTGTGTTAGATGGCAAATTATAATCAGGAATATTATTCAACATTTAAGTTCTTGTTGTGCATAACTCTAATTATTTGACTATTTACAGCTTTCCTAATAAATAATTTGTCATCACGAACCCAGGTGAATTCTATCTTCTTACCTTTTTTTAAGTCTCTAGCTTTTTTATACAAAAAACTGAAGTAAGGTGTTAATACTTCATTTATAAAAATAGGACTTTTTAATTTTGCTTCCTTAAATATTTCATTTGAAAGTTTCTTTTTCCTTATAGCTTCCATCAGCTTTTAAACTCTGATTTCGAAAATTTAACTATAATTTTTTCTGGCTCACCTGATTTTTTGTATCTGCTTTTCGGTAGAAATATATCATTAATATCTTCAGAATCTACATTAATATCAATTTCAGAGAGAATCGATTTTGAGTCAACAGCTTTTATATTTTCTGAAATACCACTAACTTCTATTTGTTTCAAAAGTATTTTTTGCGTCATTTTCTCCAGCTCAATTCTATTGTATACAATTTCATCTTTGAGCAACGAATTTTCATTACGTAGATTGATATTTTCTTTAATTAATGAGTCAATATAATCTTTCAACTCACTAACCTCACTTTTCAGATTTTTGGAAATGAGTACTTTGAGAATTTTGGTTAGTAAGATATCTGTCCAATTTATTTTTTATATCATCAGCATTAAATTTTGTGTTTACATTTTTGTTCAGTTGTTCCACTGATGAAGTATTTAGAACTAAACTGCTTGATTTTCTTTTATACCTCTTAGTTTTGAATTAAGAGAAAAAGCAAATTTTTTCAAGATCTGCCATATATTCTTTTAAAACTTCATTTTCAAGCTAGAACAAGTATTACACAGCCATTTTCTGCATTCACCATCGCACTGAATTAAACTATTTATTCTAAAATTAATTTTTTTTTGCACAAATTGCAATTATTATTGTTGTTACTTGACATTTTACTTGTCATTCAACATTGTTTTATAGTTTAAATACGTAAAATAGTATCGTAATCAGTAAAATTCTGGCGTTAATTAGAGTTCATAACTGTGGTGTATTCTTCCATTTGGATCGCAGAAGCATTATCTAAGTTGTAAATATCTAAAATAAAAATTTTGTTATGATAATCAAAAGCGTTTGATTTCCCTAAATATTATGACTCAATGGTTAATAAAAGAAGATAGAATCAAACCAAAAAACAAAAAGAACAACAACAACAAAATATAATAATAATGTAAATAAAAAGAAAATTACGAAAGACCTCAATAGAAAACTCGTTTAGCATTCAGAAGGATAAACTTCTTATAAGAAACAGCTAAAAGGATAAAAACTTGTTGACTTAATGTCTATACTCAGAAGTTAAAGTTTTTATTTTTTATTATTTTTCTTTCCGTTTTTGTTTATTATTTTAGTCATCATCTTCTAGAATTTTCAATTTTTCTTTATATTTTTTTATTTAGTTATTGTTTTTTTTTGTTTTTGTTTTTGATACTTTGCTATCACCTCATTCTAGTTTTTATTGAGTCTGTCGAAAGTTTGATCGTTCGGAAAACATTATGTGGTTGGATTTTATCTTGCATAATAAAAAAAGAAAAAAAAAAATTAAGAAAATGGAAAAAAAAACATGTATATATAATATATATATACATATATGCATATATATGTGTGGAAAGAGAGATTGAATAGAAAAGTTTTAAAAATGAATTTTGTAAGAAAATGTTCAATTAAATATCTTTGAAACTGGACTCTTCTCAAGGGTATTATATTATAGGAGGGTGGTGGTAAGTCATTTTTTATGAATATATGTATATACGAATGTTGTTATGAATCAAGTTCAAAATTTGTTGTTTTGATTAAAAGTTTAAGTAAAGAAGAAATCAAATAATTTTCAATAGTTTGTGGACAACTACTACTTAATATCTTGCAATTTTGTAAAGCAAATTTAGTAACACTGAACTATAATTGAGCAATGTATTCTGGAAATTGCAATTGATTCTAGTGTTGTTCCTTTACGTGTAACTTTTAATTGTCTATACTTTGAAGTAAAATTTAGTGTGAACAAGCAATTCAGTGTAGACAATGTAAACTATACTGTATAGAATAAAAACAATTCCAGCTATGATATAAACCATAATTATTTTTTCAGTATTGATTTGCTTCATTTCAAGTACTTTATTAACAAAAAGCGGCCAGCGTATTTTATAAAGTATTAAAATTTTACAATTTATTAGCGTATTAAATAAAGTTCCTAAAGTAGTAAAACACTGTCATCAACTTGGCTTGATAAAGCATATAAAAATGTATTATGTCAGCTAAGGTTAAAATGAGTTTAGAATCAATTTTATTTATTGATGAGTGGAAAAATTGTTCCATCAATGATCGAACGATTGTTTAAATGTTGCATATACTGCTATCAGACATCAAGCTTTTTTTTTTACATGCTTAACAGCAGATTCTGAAACAGCTGTGAAATTGTCTGAAATTGTCTGAAATTGTTGTGGAGTCTGTTGATAATGCAAAGGATCTGAATTCCTACTATTGTTTATGCTATTGTATTCGACAGTAGCATAAACAGATGGAAAGATTGTCACAGCACTTCATAGTAGTGGTATAGTTAATGTAACAGGCTACGCCGGCAATCTATTTGCAAAAGATGTTTAAAATAAAAAATTAATGGATCAAATGACATTTATTTTAAAATAATTTAAGCAAGTTGATTTTGAAATTTTTTTGTTGGAATTGGGATTAAACCATGTTATCTCGGAATGGTCGAATCAATATATAGAATATTTGATGATAAATTCGTAGAATGTATTAAAGAAAATATAAAGATTTTTGTACCAATTATGTGAATTGATTAATACTTGTCAATTGTGGGAGGAGTGTTTCAAGACACAGAGGATCTACATGAATCGGATTAAATTTATGTTACACATTTTATAATATACCATTTTAATTACGCCATAAATGACGGAAGCAAAATAAATTCAAGCTTTTTATTTTCTTCATTACAGTTTTGATTTCAAATTTATGTGATTGTGGGTCTTACTGGTTCCACAATATTTATTTGCTCTTCTTTGTTTACTTTTATTTATTTTAAAAATTTAATGCATTTTGAATAGCAAAATTTATTTATTTTATGTTAAAAAAACAGATCAAAGCAATTTGTATATGTATTGGAGCGTTCCGTCGAATCGACAGATATATGCAGGAAACTATAAATTATATAATAATATAATTTTTTTTTTTTTTTTTGTAAAAAAATCAGTATTTTCATTTAACTTAATTGTAATTCAATATTATTTAATTTTAAACATTGTCTACGCAATGAAGTAGACATAATTATATTGTCAACAAGGTATTATCAACGTGTAGAAAATAACGTAATCTACATAATGTAGTTTACGCGGCACAACACTGGTTGATTCTAAATTAGTTTTTTGCAACATGTTTTTTTTTTCAAAAAAAAATCGTTAAAAGAACCTTCTGTTCATTGTGCGAAACGATGGGCGGAACGAAAGACTCTTCCGACTTTAACGCACTCCCATCTTTTTTGTTAAAACCATAATATTTAAGACTAACCATTAATACAATTTTGGCTCTTTTATTCAGATATCTTTGATCAAATAAGATCCCATTAAAAACTCTTGAGAGATAAAAGATTTTAACTTAACATAGTTCAAACGGTTTCATTCATTTAAGTCGTCTAGCAAAGTTTTGATTGGCAGCTAAAGGTTAAACTTCGACATTGATATGATAATAAAGACGACTTTTATGGCGTGCAAATTTTTTTATTTCGCTTTTTTTGAACGGGACCCTCAGATTTATAAGAATATCAGCATTGCAAACAAACCGGGAAGCATTAACATTGTATCGCAATACTCTATTTTTTTGAAAGTTTGGAGAGTTTGAATATGTAGTTTTATAGCACAAGCCGATATTTGAATACCATATGCCCAGACTGGGCTTCAATATTTGATTGTAGATTAAAACTTTGCTATACGTCCAAGCACGGCTTAGTTAATACCACTGTTTGTATTTCAGATTTAATTCTAGGTGTGTTCTATACACCTAAGCTTTGCGTCAAGCGTTATAGCAAGATATTTTGCATAATTTTAACAAACAACAAGGTATTCAACAAAGTAATTAAATTAGTTGTAAGGGCTTTTTGTTCATTGAACTCAAAATCGGTTAAACTAATATTTTAAATTTTTTATTTTATGTAATTTGTCACTGTCCATGCACTCGTTATTCAATATAATTTAAATAATCATATTTTTTAATATTGCTCAACTGAACCATCTTATTTATGGTAAGTCATACAATTAAAATTGTGTACAAATATAACAGAATAAGGGATGGTATGGCTCTGAGGGTGATATTTAACGTAAACTTATACACATTCAGTAAATTTATGTTAAATGCTTTAAAATGCCATAGAAGAGTATCAACCAAAGAATTTTAATGCATTTATTGGTAATTATCAAAAAAAAAAATATTATTTATGTAATCGTAGAGTTTATGTATTTGATATTCATAATTACATTTGTTAGATAGCTAATTATTGTTTTAGATTGAATTTGTTGAGAACGGAAAAAAGCAAAAATATGATTTTGTACAATGGTTTAAATTGTTTCGCTGATCTGACTTATGAAATAGTGGTAGTTAAACAAACACAAATATTATAACAATAAGTTTTACGAATTGTTTCATTCATCATAAGACTACTTGGACTCTCATTAGTAGATATTTGCAGTGCTAGACTACCTAAACAACTCCTGATTTTGTTTTGATTGATTATAGGTAAATGTATAGTAAGTCTAAGACTACAAATACTTTCAGTAAAATTTTCAAATTCAATGTTGATATGATTTCCTATATTTATGTATCAGTCTTTTTTTTTTGGTTTCTTTTAATAATGGGATAAGCACCCTAGCTGCTTTCGCAGAATTTTAACCTTGTTAGTATAGCAATAGAATAAAAGAAAGTATAAAGGAAATAAATAAATAACATATACGGAAAATAAGAAGAGATTAGATGAGAGAGAATAGATGAGAATACAAATAGAAAAGAAATAGTAACACAGGTTTACAGACAACTTAACAGAAATTGATTCACTCGTTTTTTGAAAACTTCCAAGTTGTATTTTTGGTGGAGCACATGAGGCGGTACAATGTTCCATAGCTTAGAAGTTTGGTTAACGAAAGAATTTGTGTATTTGACAGTTCTGGTTCGAAGAGGCTCGACTACAAATTTGTGGGAAAGGGCTGCTCTGCGAGTATTTCGTTGTAATGGTTGTATTTTTGGCATAATACTTTTAATTTCGTCAGAACAAGTACCCAATAGATATTTATAAAACTGAGCGGCTGCTCCTACATTTTGACGGTGACTCAGCGAAATTAGGTGTTGTGTAACATCTCCATCATTAATAATTTTGATGGCTCGCTTTTGTACTTTATTTAAGTACTGAAGGGTACTGTTGGGTGCACCGCCCCAAATATGCGAGTTATACTCAAGTCGTGGTCGAATGTAAGCCTTATATATTAGAAGAAGGTTGGATGGTGTAAAATATTTTTTACTTCTTCTTAAGAATCCCAAAACATTTCGCGGCATCTTTTGCAATTGCAAAAATGTGGTCCTGCCACGAAAGTTGATTGTTTATCTCCACTCCAAGCATTCTTAAGATTTCGGAGTTTTCAATATTTACATTATGGAAAAGGATATTTTTGGTAATGAAGGACTTTGCTTTGTTGATATTAGGCAGCTCTGGGTTTTTGAAGCGTTAAATTTTACCCTATTTACACTTTCCCAGCCTTGAATTTTTTGGAGATCGCTGTTTAGAGCTCCAGAGATGTTATTTCGTTCTCTATTTACCGAAGTCTGGGTTACGTCAGCAGCTTTTTCAAAGAAATACAAGGAATCAATGGTGCTATCATCAGCAAAGCTATGTATATGATTTGAAGACGTGGATAGGAGATAATTTATAAAGATTATGAATAATGTTGGAGAAAGAACAGAGCCTTGAGCGACACCAGCATTGATATTGAATTTTTGGAACATAAACCTATCCAACGCAATTTGTATTGAACGGTTTGAAAGGAAACTTTCAATCCACATATTGAGTAAGTTTCCTAGATCAATTGCTTCTAGTTTTTTTAGTAATGCTGCCTGCCAAACGCAATCAAAAGCTTTGGAGATATCAAGAGCAACAACTTTTGCTTCGCCGTATTTTTCGATGCTTTGGTGCCATTTTTCAGTCATCATCACCAGTTGACTTTTTTGACCTAAAACCATATTGACAATCGCTTAGAAGGTGATTGCTTTCTAGATATGTTTTTTACTGGAAGTTAATTATAGTCTCCATGACCGTTGATATTACTGATGTTAAAGCAATTGGCCGGTAGTTTGAGGGATTTCTAAGATCACCATTTTATGGGATTGGCTGGACATGAGCTATTTTCCATGAGGATGGGTAAATACCAGAAACAAATGATAAAGTTTGCTCAGCGGTCTGGCTAGGGTGTTTGCACAATTTTTTAGTACTAATGGAGGAATGTTGTCGGGCCCGATACATTTGTTGGAATTTAGATCATTTAGAACTTTTGCAATAACTCGAGGACGGAATTAAGCTATTTTAAGTGAGCATTCAGTTGGTTTAAAGGCAGGTGGAGTTGCTGTTGTTGCTGGTAATGTGGAATTTGCTGTGACAATTTTTGCAAGCAGGTCTGTCTTGAGTTTGGGATGTGAAATAATAGCATTGTTATCAATCAGGTGAGGTGTTACAGTTCTTTTTGACTATTTTAGCAAATGACCAAAAATGTTTACTACCTTTTGGGTAGTGAATAATTTGTTGTCTTATAGGCGATTATTATATTGGAATTTTTGCTGTTTTAATACCCGTTTACACCTTTTACTAGCCTGTTTATAAGCTTAGAGAACTATAAGCTTTTAAGAATTTATTCTGTTTATTTATTTAATAGATACTAAAAGACTTTCTAATTACATTTATAACTTTTATAATTTTTTTAATTTATTTTATACAAGTATTATATGTAAGTATAGTATAGAGGAATCACGGTTCTAAATACTATTCATAAGATAATAGCAATTATTATAAAGAAAAGATTAGAAGAAGTACTAGAACCAATACTACGGAAAGAGCAGGCAGGTTTCAGACCAAACCGAAGCTGTGTAGACCAGGCAAATACTTTACGGGTCATAGTTGAACAATCAGCAGAATGGAATGCCCCACTATATGTACTATTCACAGATTTTAAGAAAGCATTCGACACAGTCAAGAGATGCGCAATATGGAGAACACTTACAAAGAAGGGAGTTCCTGAAAAAATCATCAACATCATCAAAGCGATGTATGAAGATGCAGAGACAACAGTTCAACACAGAGGTAAGATCAGTGATCCATTCTACACCAATATAGGAGTTAGACAAGGATGTCCACTATCTCCACTTCTCTTCAACACAATACTAGACGACATTCTAAGAGAAGTTTGCACTGGAATAAACGGAATAGAATGGGATCACTTCGGAAACTTAGAAGACTTAGATTACGCAGATGATGTATGCCTCATATCAAGAAATCAAAGGGACCTACAGAACAAAGTCAACAGATTACAGGAAGAAGCAAAGAAATCGGGACTGGAATTAAATATCGAGAAAACCAAGGCAATGAGGACAAACAATAGTTATAGTGAGCCAATAACAGTGAGTGGACAACAGATAGAATACGTAGAAGAATTCAACTACTTGGGGAGCATTATAACATCACGAGGAGGTGCAACAGAAGATGTCAACAGCCGTATAAATAAGGCAAGAAGAACATTTGGGAGCCTAATGAAGATATGGCGGAGCAACCAAATATCGAGAACAACAAAGCTAACAATATTCAGAGCATGTGTTAAGTCAACATTAATATATGGCAGTGAAACATGGCTCACTTCGGTCAGAATCAAACAGAAGCTACAAGTATTCATCAACAAGTGCTTGAGAATTATATGCAGAATATTCTGGCCGGCAAGAATTAGCAACGAGGATTTATGGATGATAACTGGAGAAGAACCTATCAACAGACAGATAAATAGGAAAAAATGGAAATGGATAGGTCATACACTAAGGAAATCAGAAAGCGATATAGCAAGAAGAGCTCTAGAGTGGAATCCACAAGGACAAAGGAGACCCGGCAGACCATACAACACATGGAGACGCACAATCGACCAAGAATTAACAGTCAACAATTATACCTGGGACGATATTAAGGAAGTAGTACTCAACAGAGAGGAATGGAGGTTCACTATCGAAGCCCTATGCTACCACGCGGAGTAATAGGAGAAAAAAAAAAAAAAATAGTATTTATGTAATAATACAACTGATATTGAACAACTTTGAATTATGTAATTATAAATACATAGTTAAATTAACAGAAATATGAATGAATAAATAAAAATAAAAAATAAGTCTTTTCTTTTAATAATTGCAAGAAACTGGGCATAATAAAAAAAAAAAAATGCCTGAAGCTAAAAAACCTTAAAATTTGGAAATATCACAAATTTAAGATTTGAAGTATATGGAATCATTCAAAAATTCCCTTGTTTATGTCATAAGAACGACTGACGAATAAATTTATTTTAATAAAAATTCAATCGAAATAATAAAAATGAAACCAAAAACTAAAAAGCTTTCTTCTATAGAAGACTAACCCTTGAAAAAACAAAACATTTTTCTACAACATACTTTTTTTATTTTGCTCTTATAATTGCAAGAATTTAATAAAATCATTTCTTTCCGGAAAATTTCATTAAAAATAAAATAAAAAAAATGAAAATATAATCAAAAAATTTATGTATGAGAATAAATTTTCAATTTATTCTGATTAAAAATCTTATTTAATAATTTAAAATTTAATGTTTTTAAACAAGTTTTTAAAAATAATTCATATTTAAATGTCAAAACTATTTTCAGTCGATTTCCTTCCTAAGAATTAAAATGACATGCTCAATTTAAATCGATTTCAAATCAAAGAAATAATGTCACTTTCATTTATTGATTTATTTTTTTTTATTAAATTAATTTTAAATTGAAATTTAATGAAAAAAAAATTAATTTGGTTGCTCACGGCTGATCTGAAATTTTTCTCAATAAAAACCAATTTATAAAATAAACTTGAGAACAAAAATAATCTGTTTAATAGCGTCAGCGGTAATAGAAGAAAAAAATCTGATTGTTTACATTAAGTTTAAAATTTAATTTTTAACATATAGGGTATGCTTTCTCTCATGTTTTGTTTATAATACGCATCATACGAAAATAAATATATTAGCGCTCGTCAACCCATTTCGTATCTTCGTATTTCATAGATTTACGAATGTCAATTTTGCGTGCTGAAGAGTAAATTTGTGAATTTTTAAATTTGTAAATTTTGTATTTTTAATTTTGTAAATTCGTAATAACAGCTGACTTCTGTTTAAATTTAATTTCCAATTATTTAATTATGGTTGTGTTGTTATTAGAATTTAATTATTTTTAATTGGTAATTTTTTGTGATTTAAATAGTAACTATTTTCAATTTATACATTTTTGTGATATGGAACAAAACAAATTAAGACGCGTAAGATGCGTAGCAAAAATATGGTCCTTCACGGAAGAATTCAATGCTTCTAGAAAACATCTCAAAAGCCAATGCAAATTTTTATTTTAATTTATTTTTTATTTTTCTTGTTTATAAAAATTTCACTTTAGTAATATTTAAACTTATTTTTATTTATTTATTTATTTTAACAGTTGATACTACACATAAATCTGTAGGCCACCTTTATAGGTCTTTTTCCCTTTCGAAATGTGGATTATATTAATTACTAGGGGCCCCTGTTGAGTAATTATATTTCAAGTTGAAGTCAAATTTAAAGTTTTTAAAAAAACAGTAATTTACGTACTGACATAGACTTCGCACGATTTAGCAGAAACCACTCGTGTTTAATAAAAAGTTTTGTGGTGAGTAAGTTTTATTTAGGACACATAAATACACGTCCCTCATATACTGCTTCGTTTCCGATATATTCCCTATAGTAAGAAGCATTTAGTGATAAAATTACTAAAAATAAAAAGTTTTGTTATTAAAGAGGTATGTAATATGTATATATATACCTACATTATACATAATTTTAATAAAAACTATATTATTAAAACAAATAACAAAAATTTAGAAACAGTTACTTAAAAAAATAAAAATGAAGAATTCAAGTGACCTACTATATCAAAATGAAGTACTCTAACTCTACTATATAAAAATAAATTTGCTCGTCATATGAACAATTCAACTGATTTTTTTTGTTTTCGCTTTTTTATATTTTTTATTTGAAATGAATTTGTTTCTTTGTTTTTTTTTGGCATATGTACATAGATTCATTCGCAAGTACATAATATAAAATATAATAACTGATTTGTTTACTTTTGTTTATTATTTTCATAATATCTCACTTATGCATAATGTATTTGCTTAATAATAAAATCATATGAGTAAAAAATTTTGAACTGTGTGCGCATTTTTGTTTTATATACAATCTTATATATTATATATATTAGAAATTCATTAAGGAGTAGGAGAATCGAAATAAAATAAAAAGGTGTATACTGCGCAGGACCTTAAATGCTTGTCAATTATAATTATAGTTATTAATTATTTGGTATATATTTTTGTATATTATATAGTTATATTATTTGTTTTATTTGTTATATTATATCTTTATTATTTATTATTTATTTTTATTTAACTTATTTTGAATGTTTAAGTTTGTTAATAAAAAATGAATGTGATTAATACTTTGTTGATAATTTGTATTTATTTTTGTTTATTATTGATATTTGATGTTTACTGTCAACAATACGAAGATGAAAATTAAATTGTTCAGCAGAGGCTTCTTATTTTTGTTTTATAAATTTACGATTTCGTATTTTATCATCCGTTCGTTTATTTATTTATTTATTTATTTCCAATCTAGTCGGCAATGCCGTTACAGATTTTACTTATACACTAAAATGTAAATTAAAAAATTCAATATAGAAAAAATAGAATAAAAAATAACTTAATATATTATTTATTGTGACCTCGGTAGCCGAGTGGTAAAGCACTCGAGTGTAGTAATGTAACGACCGAAGGAGCACGGATTCAAACTCCGTGAGAACCGAAAAATTTTTCAAATGGTGAAAATTACTGAAAATGTAATTTTCTATACAACCACATCGGTTCAAATATAATTTAATAAATAATAAAGATATAATATAACTAATAAAAAAAAATAATAATATAAATATATAATATAGAAAATCAAATAATTAATATAATCAAATAATTAATATAATTTAATAATAAAAAAAGGCCCACATTTCGAAAGGGAAAAGGACCTATAAAGTTTGGCTACAGATTTATCTGTAGGATCAACTGTTAAAATAACAATAATATAAATATTATTTATTATATGAAAGTGTAGCAAACTTCACATTGAGCTTTGATAGTTAGGTAGTACATATTATAATTTCTGTTGAATATTTCGTTCATATTTATAAATAATATTTTTTACGTTAATTAGAAGAATTTTTAAATTTCTTTTAATTACCCATCAGTTTGTTCTTTATTATTTTAAAATAAAGTTTTGATTTTTCAAAGAAAAACATGAATTTTACACATCAGAAATCAAATAGTGAAATCCTGAGGTTATATTTCACTCCTAAATTAATTTTTTTTTTTCGTTTTGTTTACAAACTACTTATAAGTACTTGTGAGCAATTTTTTTTGCGTTTTGTTTACAAACTACTCATAAGTAGTTGTGAGCACTTCTGCAAGCTAAAAACAACGCAACTATTGTGTGACGGGCAATATTTTAAAATTATAATCACAATTCTGAACATAAACTACCAATCAGCCGTACCGGTGAATTCGATCGAATAGAAATCGAGTACTCGTTCATAAATTTTCTACCGGCGAATTCAATTTAAAAAAAATTCGAATATTTTTGATCGAAAAATTTTTTTCTCGTTCAAAATTTTATAATATTATTATTTTTTTTTTATACGTACATATGTGTATTTTAATAATTTATTTCTAAAACAGCAATCTAAATTTATTTTTTTAATTTGAAATTTGAACTTATTTGATTACATTTTTTGAAATGACTACAAAATTAGTCTTTCGATCGAATTCACCGTTAAGAAATTCTCATCGAATCGAATCGAGAAATTTGACTAATTTTATATCGAATGGAATTCACCGGTACAGCTGAATATAATCAGTGAAGTTAATTTCACTGATATTTTTTTTCATTAAATAAAGCACAATTATAGTAAAATAAAAAATAAATATATATAATAACAAGAATGTAATAAGATAGGTGAACATTTTCAATTTTAATTATAATTTGCTGCACTTGTTGGTTAAAAAAAAATCAATTTTTTATAAGCAAATCAAGTTATTTAATATAATCCTACACTAACAACTGTGTTGCAAAGTGTTGCAAGAAGTTGCAAAAACTTGCAAAAAGAAAATACATGTTAAAATGTATAGTTGCAAGGGTATATTTCAATTAGTTATACAAAAAGATGATTTAGAATACGTTGTTAACATAACTGTAAATAAATTGGGAAGAAGTACCTTTCCTACTACGTATTAAGTACGTTACTGCAGTTTATCAGATAAAGTGCAACACGAATAATGTTTTACGATTATTTATTTATAAATTTTTTTTAGTAGGTATATCAATTATAATTACTTAAATGCGAAAATCGATGTTACTGTCTTTACTTCTTAAATATTATAATTCAATTTTACATTAAGTAAAAGTGACTATTAAATTATAACTGTCAACAATTTTTATTTGTATTTTATTATTTAGAATATTAATGAATAAAAATATTTTCGTTACACACCTGATAAAAATTCGATGTATCAAATACACCATCGTATCGGTCTGGGTATCAAATACACCACCAACTGAATAAAATCAGTCATAATAAAACAAATAAGAATTAAGACATCTACGGATATTTTTGAGTGTGTACTAGTGATCTGCGATATGAATCGAGTTCTCGATATTTTGCTAACATTGTATCGATTTTTAAATTTGATATTTGAGTACATCAATATTATTTGACTGCATCGATATTTTAATATTGCTTGGAATATTATAGGAAATTGACAGTAAAAACAGACAGACAAATAAATTTATATTGTGTTGTAGTTTGTATTGTACTTTTTAGTCAAATGTTGTTAATTTTTAAACGGTTTCAAATTTTAGGTGCTTATACCGAAAAGTGTTAGACAAACGTCAAGCAAGTAGGAATTTAGCTTAGAAACAGGAAAACATCAATTTGAAATCATTCGATTTGTATCCGTTGTATCCGTTATTATCCTTGCTTTGACTAGCGCGTCTTTTTAAACAAAAAAAAAAGTTTAAATAAAGTTTGATTGATAGTAAAAGTTTGATGAAAAGTAAAAAATTATTTAATCAGAAAATCGTATATCACGAATCGATGGTATATCGTTTAATTTTTGTTTTTCGATATTGCACATCACTAGTGTGTGCTTAATGAAAGCCAATTCTAATTTTAATTCGCTATACACCAAATGGACAATTTTTTGAGAATTTAATTTGACAATTTTCATGCTATATGTTTTTCAATTAAAATTGAATTGTCGTTAATTAGAAGCATTTCGAGTTGATTAATTCCAAGACACAAACCAGGGAAATTTCAAATTAGTCAATTCTAAAACCAATTCTAGTTTATGTATGAATGAATATCTGTCACAATTAGAATTGGTCATTTCAATAAGCACACACCCTTATATACGATAAAATTAGAATTTAATTAGAATGCTGTCCAGAGATAAGTAAATGAAATCACATTTAACGACATATAATACTTGAAGGTATAATTACCTTAGATATAACATTGTTAAAACTCAACGAATAATCAAGCTTGTTTTTTATTTTGCGCATGGGAATAACAATGCATTACATTATTAAATATTTCGAACCGTTTAGGTGATTGTACTTGTATTGTTTGTCAACAGAGTATTATCACTTGTTTGGCAATTTGTTTGGGCTTTCCGTATTTCGTATATTATTTAGTGTTATCCAGGTTGCACCAGGAGCAGGCAATCTACTATTGCAACCCAAGTTATCGAGTAATCGTCAATAAATTACAATGTCAATCATAAACTATAAACTCCTTCGGTAAAAAAAAAAATAAAATAAGTTTCAATGGTCAATAAAAGTAAACATTAATGTTAGTTCAAGTTTGTATTAAAAAAAAATATCTATTAAAACTAATTCTAATACTCTTTACTTTATTCAGGAATATTCTCATATTATATATCCTACATCCGTACCGGCTTCTTATTATTACTAAAGTTTGTATTAATTTTTCGAGAATTTTTTTTTTTTTATTTAACTTTTTTTCTCTTCTAAAGAAACTTCCGCTTTTGCAATAATTTTTCTTTTTCTTGTTTTTTTTTTTTTTTTTGTCATTATATTGAAGTTTTGATGATGATAAAGAAATTTTCCTTTTGGCTTTTAAAAACTCATTTAATACACCGCATACCAAAATGTTTTTAAAGAATATAAAAAAAAAAAAAAAAAAAAAAAAAACAATAATAAACAACCAAAAAACAGCTTAAAGAAGTAAAAGTTTTCTTAAACCTCAATCGAAATCAATAAGAGAAAATTTGCTAAATGAAATGTTTAAGGGAGTGAAACGATTACAAAAACAATAATAACATCAAAACAAGAACAAAAGAAATCAACCAAACGAACAAAAATTTCGTCGTTTTGGAACATCATCGCATTTTAAGATAACCGCAATTTTTGAAGTGAAATATTTCCAGGATATTTTAATGGTTTTTTTTTTGCCTTGCCTGAAAGTTTTAACACAAACAAAAAAAAAATAGAAATTGTTTTAAACCTGATAAAAATCTTAGAGAATTGAAAATTGTAGGAATTCGTTTACTGTTTTGCGGACAAATTTTAAGGAAATTAAAAAAAAAAAATAAAATTGAATAAGTTTAACAAAGAGGATATTTGATGGTGAAAAAACCATAAACATGGGAATATTATAAAAAACAATATTTTTTTTTTTTTAAATAATAGTTTGATGGATGAAAAGAATATAGGCGATGGCAATGAATATGGAAGAATAACTTTTAATAATTTTGTAAAATCCGGAAATTAAAATTATTTTATTATTTTGATTTCTACATGTAAATTGTGTTAATAATGCTTTATTGTTTAATTTTGCATGTTCTTTCTTTGCATTCTACATAACTTAAGTAGGTGGGTGTTGTCCATCAAAGATCAGTAGTTAACAATATTATTGTTTAGGTTAATTTATTATCTTTTCAGTTGAATATTTGAATTAAATTAATTTTTTTTTTTCTGATGATAAAAGAAAATGTGGTTAATTTATGATGAATAAATTTCGATTGGGCAGACAAAAATTTTAATCTACAGCTTTTCCAACTTTTGTTTATTTAATTTTTATTATAAACTCTAAACAAACCCAAATAGAGTTTTCTTAATATTTAACTAAAAATAATGCGTTGTCAATAATCTATTTTCTGCACGTCGACAATATTTTGTAGACAATACCATCAATATGTCGACTTCATTGCGTAGACAATGTATATAAAAAATATTTCCAAAAAAAGAAAAATTATATTATTTTATATATTTATTAGATTATTTATATATTATTTATAAGAAACAGAGACGATGCGAATATTTGCCCAAATGAGGGACTGTCAATATCTACCCAAGCTTCAAATATAGAAGAAATCAAAGCTACAATCAATATCCTGAAACACAACAAAGTAACAGGTGAAAATGGCATTCCAGCAGAAATAGCCAAACTGGACCCAGACCTATTCGCAAAAACAATTGAACCCCACATCAGAAAAGCATCGATAGAAGAGAATATACCACAATCATGGAAGAAATGAGACTTGGCAAATTGTAGCAACTGGAGAGGAATCACGGTTCTAAATACCATTCATAAGATAATAGCAATTATTATAAAGAAAAGATTAGAAGAAGTACTAGAACCAATACTACGGAAAGAGCAGGCAGGTTTCAGACCAAACCGAAGCTGTGTTGACCAGGCAAATACTTTACGGGTCATAGTTGAACAATCAGCAGAATGGAATGCCCCACTATATCTACTAATTATAGATTTTAAGAAAGCATTCGACACAGTCAAGAGATGCGCAATATGGAGAACACTTACAAAGAAGGAAGTTCCTGAAAAAATCATCAACATCATCAAAGCGATGTATAAAGATGCAGAGACAACAGTTCAACACAGAGGTAACATCAGTGATCCATTCTACACCAATATAGAAGTTAGACAAGGATGTCCACTATCTCCACTTCTCTTCAACACAATATTAGACGACATTCTAAGAAAAGTTTGCATTGCAATAAACGGCATAGAATGGGATCTCTTCGGCAACTTAGAAGACTTAGATTACGCAGATGATGTATGCCTCATATCAAGAAATCAAAGGGGCCTACAGAACAAAGTCAACAGATTACAGGAAGAAGCAAAGAAATCGGGACTGAAATTGAATATCGAGAAAACCAAGGCAATGAGGACAAACAACAGTGATAGTAAGCCAATAACAGTGAGTGGACAACAGATAGAATACGTAGAAGAATTCAACTACTTGGGGAGCATCATAACATCAAGAGGAGGTACAACAGAAGATGTATAAATAAGGCCGTATGAACAGCCGTATAAATAAGGAAAGAAGAGCATTTAGGAGCCTAATGAAGATATGGCGGAGCAACCAAATATCGAGAACAACAAAGCTAACAATATTCAGAGCATGTGTTAAGTTAACATTAATATATGGCAGTGAAACATGGCTCACTTCGGTCAGAATCAAACAGAAGCTACAAGTATTCATCAACAAGTGCTTGAGAATTATATGCAGAATATTCTGGCCGGCAAGAATTAGCAACGAGGATTTATGGATGATAACTGGAGAAGAACCCATCAACAGGCAGATAAATAGGAAAAAATGGAAATGGATAGGTCATACACTAAGGAAATCAGAAAGTGATATAGCAAGAAGAGCTCTAGAGTGGAATCCACAAGGACAAAGGAGACCCGGCAGACAATACAACACATGGAGACGCACAATCGATCAAGAATTAACAGTCAACAATTATACCTGGGACGATATTAAGAAAGTAGTACTCAACAGAGAGGAATGGAGGTTCACTATCGAAGCCCTATGCTACCACGCGGTGTAATAGGAGAAAAAAAACAAATCTATCTAACTATAAATTTTATTTTTATTTTATTTGTGAAACTTATCAAATTTTTCTAGTATTTCAATTTCATAAACAGTATTATACTTAATTCTGTATACATACTTATGTAGGTACATTAATTTTACTATAAATGTTACCTTGAATTTATTGTGAAATAAGAATTAAATTTGAGCTCGATTGTATATAATGTTTAAATAATGCCAATCAGGCGATGAAACAATACTAAAATGTAGAGTAATGAATTAATAAAAAAAAATAAAAATAAAATAAATTAAATTAAAGGATAATAAAATGTAAAAGAAAAGAAACAAAAACAAACAAAAAATTAAGCACATTTCAAAAATTACGAAAATTCAAATAGTCCAATATTCAATGCATACACGCACCATTATTGTCCTAAAAAAATTAAAATACTTACAATCTAGCTTCTCTGCTTTTTTGTAAAATGTTTATTCTTTCATAATTCAAGTAATGCTGAATACTGAATTTAAATTTTTTTTGCTTTAGTATATGTATTATAATATTGTTAGATTTTTGCTGGACAAAATTTATAATTGGTGTGGTGTGCACTCAAAAGAATAACAAAAATTCCATCTAATCGAACTTCACATTCATGTTGATCTTCACTGGTAATTGCATTGCACACTGAGTCTTCTGGTAATGGTGTAATAACTGAAATCGATTGTGATATTTAATAAAACTTGTAAAACATACCTAGAGTTTTAATCCTTAATTAATCTTAATAATGTTTCACCTAAACCTACAGTATATTCTATAAAATATATTTTTTGTCATTTATTTTATTAACAGTTATAAAGAGTACTGATCTGTATCCTTTTGTAAAGTATACGAACTTGGGATCTTTCATTTGGAAGGCAGGTGCTCTACCTATTGCGTCACCCAGCGTTTTAGGTCATGATCTAATCCCAACACTTGCAACCTTTCAGAAAGAATGGTTGTTGTTTTTAAAGCTACGAAGTTACAATAAAATCTACATGACCAAGCCGAGCAATTTATCAGAATTAATCAACAAATTTCTGATGTTAACAGTAACGATTACTGTCCCAAAAATTTTGATTTTAGAAAATGAATCGACATTTTAAGATGTGACAAATAATAAATATCCTTGTTTAATGACAATATCTATTCTTTTCTACATACTTACGTAAAAGTTGAAATTCTATTTAAAGCAAATTAATACTAATAACAAAAGAAAACATTTTAAATCCTTGTAATTTGATTATTCAATAAAATATAAAGAGAATTTTGCTACCCTATATATAATATTATTATATAATATATAACAATTATAATATGTAATTTTGTTTTTGTTTATATTTCATCCAAACTATTATTTTATAATTTAACTTTATATAAAAGCAACCTTTATGAAAATTAAAACAATTTTTTTATCCTGTATTATCCTGATTATTTTTTAAAAAAAAATTTTTTTTTTTTTATAAATTAATTTTATTTTTATATTATTAAAAATAAATTTATATTTAATTTTAAAATAATAGGAATTTAAAGTATATAATATTATATTTTATTCATTAAATAATTTATCATGTCCTTGTTATCCTTTTACATTAATTACTTATTAATTCATTTTCTCCTTCATACTGGAAACGATTTAAATTATTTCTCTATTGTTTCGGGGCAGTGAATTGTAAAAAAAAAAACAAAAAAGAAAAACATTAACAATATAATCTATGTATATTGTACACAATAGTATGTGCATATAATATATTATTTGTATAATTGAATATGTATGGCTGTGTATAAATTGAGAATCCTTTGAGAAATTAAATTGTGAAAGAGATTTTAATTGTAATCAAAATGAATAGTTATTAAATTAATATAAAAGGTAACCTTAATTTAAATTATATGAATTCATTAAATAAAAAAAAAATAAAAAAGCGCATAAATTACAGTGATTTGCTAAAGTATGTATATACTATAAATATAATTAAATATAAAATAGACAATTTTTCTAATATAAGATAATCTAATATTAGATTTCATTTGAGTCATTAAATTTCATTTATTCATTGATTCAGTGCTCAAAAGAGCTAACAAGCTCGTATAGAGTTTTACATATTTCTAAAATTAAATAATATATTATAACTTAACTGTGTATCAGTGCAACTAATTATTAATTATTGTTATACTACTAATATTAATTAGAAAATCTTACACAATAATTAAACTATTCATCAAATTACAAAAAAAAAATTAAATAAAAAGTAATAAACAATAATGAAGAAAGCAAAATTGATTAACTACCTTACTTATGATAACAAAAAATTAGATTTTACCAAAATAGAACAAAAGTAATACAATATTTCTATAATCTATTTTAGTTAGATTATTTAACGTAAATTTAAAGTTTTTAAGCATAATTAAGAGATTTTCTTGATTGGTTGATATTCCGATAACCTGAACAGGATATAGTTTTTGTTGAATAAGTTTTTCCAAAATCTAAGTTATAGTTTATTATGAATGACAGTTCTTTTATCCATCGACTGAATAAAAATTTTTATGAAACACCGTTATTTGGGAAGTTTCATAGAATAATTGTAATTTGATCGATGGTAAAGGGAAACTGAAAAATTATATGGGATCCTACAAAATCATTAGAATACTTGAAAAAATTATTTGAACGAACAATTGGTAAAAAATAATAATAAATGCATCAATTGAAAAATTAAGAAAATTTATAACTAGACGTATTGTACAACATCCTCTAACGAAATGAAAAAATTTGCGGAATCTCTTTGCTGTACAAAGAGCTAAGAAGATTTGTCGTAATAATAACAGGTGTTTTTTTAGAGTGATAGAACTTTAAATTAAAATAAAACACATTTAAATTAAGATTGAAGACACATTTTTAATTTTTAATTTTATGACATTTAGGTTTTGAAAATAATTTCCGGCATATGTCCACCACGACTAGTTCTGAGCAACCGCATTCGATCAGACTAAGGACCACTTTTTCGAGTAATTCAGACCTTATTTCATCAATAACACGGGTTATTTTGGCTTTCAAAGCATCTATTGTTTCTGGTTTATCAGCATAAGCCAATGACTTCACATAACCCCAAAGAAAATAATCCAGTGGTGCATGATCTTGGAGGCCAATTAATTGGTCCATTTCTCGAAATAATGTTATCACCAAATCTTTCTTTCAATAAATCAATTGTTGCCGTAGCAGTATGAGCTGTAGCACCATCTTGTTGAAACCAAAACACTTCCGGGTCGATACCATTCAAATTTCGAAAAAGAAAATCATTGATCTGTAACGAGCACCATTCACTGTAACATTTGCTCCAGCATCGTTTTTAAAGAAATATGGACCGATGATACCATCAGCGTGTAAGCCACACCATACGATGCATTTTTCAAGATGCAATGAAACCTGCAGAATTTCTTGAGGATTGTTTTCGCTCCATATACGTCAATTTTACTTATTTTACTAAACACAATTGTTCGATAAAAAAGTGGATCAACTTGAAGCTGTTCTAGGGCTCAATCTGCAAGCAAACGACGCTTATTATGTTCAAGAGGCTTTACTTCTTGAACCAGTTGCATCTTATATGGGTGCATACCAAGATCTTTACGTAAAATTTTCCATGTGGTGGTTGCACACCGTCCAACTTGTTTTTAACGTCAACGTATACACAAATTTGGAACTTTTTCAACACTAGCTCTTACAGCACCGATATTTTCTTCTGTACGAACAGTTCTTTGTCTTGTTGGTGTTGTTGCATCGAGTAGAGAAAATGTTGTCCGAAATCTATCGATAGTTCAACGAATAATCTGCTCTGATGGACAATTATATAAACCATAAAATACTAATAAAAATTTCACGAAGTGCTTTATAAGTTTGGCGAATAGAACACTGATTTTGAAAATAAATTTCAACAATTTGTAAACGTTGTTGTGGCGTGAGCCTTTCCATGATAATTCGTCAATGCTTACTGAACAGAAATGTCAAAACTACATGGCTTCTATGTTCTGTCAAATCACAGTTATCCCTATCGGAAGTTCTATCATTATAAAAAAAAACACACGTAAAATAAATTTTACTTCATTTCTTTCTAGGTTGCCTTGACGATATCTATTTCGAAGGTATGGTGAATAACATTCAATTTGAGAACTAAGCAGTTTTTATAGCTACAGATACCGTATTCAAATACCTTATTATTTAAAAATGTAAGTTCAAACAGATAAATGGCTTTCACATTACAATAATCAGTTTGCATAATAAATTGCAGCAAGCCAATAACAAAATCTGCATTTGGTGCAAAAGGTGGAGAAATAAACTGAATGAAGCAAACTTTACAAATAAAAAAAATTGAGTCGCACATTCCAATAAGGATAACCATTGCCATCATACCATATCAAAATTTTGCAAAAATATCTTGGTATGACACTTGACGCAAAGCTTAGATGGAACGATGAAATACAAGCATTTGTATTGACTAATTGAGCGAACATATACGCTTTCGACATATTATAACAAAGTTTTAATCTATAATCAGATATTAAAGCCAGTCTGGGCATACAGTATTCAAATATGGGATTGCGCTAAACAACTACACATTCAAACTATCCAAACGTTTCAAAACAAAGTATTGCGAAAAATTGTTAATGCCCCCTGGTTTGTTCGCAATGCTGATATTCATAGGAATTTCAGAATTCCACACATAAAATACGAAATAAAAAAAATGACTGTACGCTATAAAAATCGTCTCTCTCAACATGTCAATGTCGAAGTTTCACGTTTACCTATAACAGTCAAAACTTTGTTAGAAGACTTAAACGGACAACAGGTGTTAGGATAAAATCTTTTATCTTACAATATTTCCTAATGAATTTTGTTTGATCAAAGAGCCAAAATTGTATTAATGGTTAGTCTTAAAGATTAGTTTTAATTTAACAAAAGGATGGGAGTTTTTAGTGCGTTAAAGTTGGCACAGTCCTTTACTTCGTTCTTCCCCGGCACATAGAACAGAAGTAGAAAGCTCTTTTGATGATTTTCTTCTATCTGAAAAAATTTAAAAATCGCCAACTAACCAATTATGGGTTGATATCACTTATCACTCTATACTTTTGATTAAAGAGTTATTCTTCAATCAAACTAAGGTTACAATACAATTGAAGAGTCTATATGTACATAAAAGAACAACCATATGTAATAAAATTCACAAATAAAATGAAAGAACTGAACCTCTTAAATCATCTATCATCTTCTTGTATTAGTTTTTTCCCCGAAAACGAATGCAAATTCGAAATACTCCAATTTTCATTTCAGCACGATGCAAACAAAAAGTCCGGCGCACCAAGTGTCGGGACCGAAGACCTTGAATTTTTTTTTTTATCATCAGTACAATGGTCCTTAAATGGATGAGGAAAATAGCCGGGGTCCAAAGAATTCGGGCGGAAACTCTATATCACGTGCTTAAATTGTATTTGTCTGAAAAAAGGTTATTAATAATTATTATAAATAATTTTTAAAAAACTTTCGGATTGGTTCGCGTTTCAGAAGTCGGGACCGAAGACCTTGAACAAAAAATTGTCCAAAAATCAAAATGTCAATAATATTCATTACGTATCAACACAGCTTTTTTTTTTGTTTTTTTTTGTTAAAGGTCCTTTTGTCCCGACTTCCGGACTGTCGAGCCAACTCGAACATTTTTTAAAAATTAGTTATAATATTGAACAAACGTTTTGGACATATCCATTCACTCTCACCTAAATTATTTCGAGATACAGAATATAAAATATTTTAAAGGGTGAGTGAAGAATTTTACGTGAAAGTGAGAGTGAGTGAGATACAGAATGAGACTATTGATCTATTGCTTAGTAAAACGTGAACCTGCAATATCCTTTTCCTTGACTTTTTTCTTCTTTTAATTTCAACAGCACAAATACATGCTAATTCCTTATAAAATTAATTTTCAAAGTAAATGAATTGCTATATGTGCGCGGTACCAGAAAATCAAATAGTGTGGTTGCTTATGTGTGCGCGCAAAGAGTTTTTGCAATCAAACAGTTACAAAACTAAAAATTGCATGTGTGCGCCTAGCCTAACTATATTTATTTAATATTTAAAATTTCCCTCGTTTAAATTTTCTACAAAACTTGAACTTTTAATCATTTTAATCACTGTTGTTGAAAACAAAATACTGGAACTATGTGCAATAAATTATGTCATAACTGATTTAAGTAATATTTAATTATAACTCAAAAAGCTATGCTAAATAGTCTAAATAGCATCCAACAAATAGGTTCGATATCATACAACAAATAGGTTCGATATCAATTCGTGAATTTTGTTATAAAGTCATGTGATTTGTATTTTGCTTACACTTATTATAGTTGATAGTTTCAAAATATATGTATAGCTACAGATATAATTTAGTAGTCCTATAAAATTTAAATTTAAATGTATAGATAGGTATATACAGATGATGTATATCGAATTTTGACTACTGTCCACAACTGTAAGAACTGTAAAGACTTATATAGTGTTGATAAGTAAATAAATAATATATCAATATCTTCTAGGTATATATTTGAATAATAACCACAAAATAATGACCCAAGGGTATCTTAAGGATTTTAAATTAAAATATAATAATTTATAGAATATTATAATTTCACCCAATTATAATAAGTTATTGAAATGTGATAATTTTTAAAGATAATAAATTTAATACTAAAACACTTAAGAATTACTAGTGCAACTAACATTGGGATGATGTTTTTCTGCACTCGACTTTATCTCAAGTTATTACATTATTTCTTGTTATAATATTTGTTACGATATAGCTTTTGAAAATGTACGCCACTATAATTCCCAAAAAAATGGGTCAATGAATCTGAAATCTTTTTCAGTATAGCCATTAAGTTTTTGTATTTTATTTTAAACTATACAAATATTAATATTACAAGTATTTAGAGATGAATATAGGTCCATTACAAGTTATGGAAAATATTTCGGCCGAAATAAGATGTGTTAATTTTTTTTAATTAAAAGTCAATTATTGGTATATGAATAACCAATACTCTGTAGTATTTGACCATCAATATAGGTTGTGTTTCAAATGTAAGAACATAATTTTGTTTTAATATAGTTAATAATAAGCCATGGTCCAATACATTTTGGAAACGTATTACATTTTACATTTTAAATAAATTTTAATTTCTTATGGAAAACAAAAAATATTCATTGTTCACTTTTTATTTTATTTTATTTTTGTTTTATAATTTATTCCAAAGTTTTCAAGAGATATTTCTATTTGGCATAGAATAAATTTTAAGTCAAATTCCTTTTAAATTTGAAAATAGGTTTAATAATTTTTTTTTTTAAATTAACTAAAAATAAAAATAGAAATTTTAGTTGAGTGAAAACGTGCTGATAACATTTTAATAAAAATCATGTCCCAAATAAATTTCATAAGTTATTAAATACTGTTCTACCCTAATCTATATGAATATTCGTACAAATCTTTTAATATACATATATACACATTTTATATAAACTTAAATGTAAATTATAATCCTGAATATAGTGCACGATGATGTCAGTTAAAAGGATTTTGGTTATTCAATAATTATAATATGTTAATGTATTTATTTGATATACTTTTTTTTTGTTAGTTGCTTGTGGAAGTAGATTTCTTCTAATGACAAATAATTCCGAAATCAAATTTAATTTAGGTTTTTTATATTAACGCTATCGGCTATTTTTACTGTACTTTATAATATACTTTGGAACTTGTCCAATGTTCAATTACTAATTTTATTTCCATATCATGACTCTTGAAGTGTATACGGTTCCTAAAGTAACATATAGTTTCAATCTTGTATATCATCATTATAATTAATTTGTATAAATTTAAAAAAATACGATATAAATATTTGAGCTATTCCACAACTTGCTTTCTTTTATATTATTTTAAATGACTGATATTGAAAAAGAAACGTAGCGAAGCTAACTATTTTTTTAAAAAAGTTGAATTCAAGAATTCACCAATTCCACAACTTGCTTTCTTTTATATTATTTTAAATGACTGATATTGAAAAAGAAACGTAGCAAAACTAAATATTTTTTCAAAAAAATTCAATTCAAAATTCCACCAATTCCACAATTTATTTTGTTTTATATTATTTTAAATGACTGATATTGAAAAAGAAACGTAGCAAAACTAAATATTTTTTCAAAAAAATTCAATTCAAAATTCCACCAATTCCACAACTTATTTTGTTTTATATTATTTTAAATGACTGATATTTAAAAAGAAACGTAGCGAAGCTAAATATTTTTAAAAAAAATTCAATTCAAAATTTCATCCATTCCATAACTTATTTTCTTTTATATTATTTTAAATGACTGATATTGAAAAGAAACGTAGCGAGGCTAAATATTTTTTTAAAAAAATTAAATTAAAAATTTCACCCATTTCACAACTTATTTTCTTTTATATTATTTTAAATGACTGATATTGAAAAGAAACGTAGCGAGGCTAAATATTTTTTTAAAAAAGTTCAATTCAAAATTCTACCAATTCCACAACTTATTTTCTTTTATATTATTGTAAATGACTGATATTGAAAAAGAAACGTAGCGAAGCTACATATTTTTTGAAAAAAGTTCAATTCAAAATTCCACCAATTCCACAACTTATTTTGTTTTATATTATTTTAAATGACTGATATTTAAAAAGAAACGTAGCGAAGCTAAATATTTTTTTAAAAAAATTAAATTAAAAATTTCACCCATTTCACAACTTATTTTCTTTTATATTATTTTAAATGATTGATATTGAAAAAGAAACGTAGCGAAGCTAAATATTTTTAAAAAAAAATTAAACGTAGAGAGATTTGAACAAAGAAAAATTTAATTTATCAAATAGCCGCGACTCACCAAACTAGAGAGTTTCTTCTTTTCCTCACCAGAATTAACACTAAATTTAATATTTTTTTTTAAATGAATTATGACGTATACGGTTGGTGTCTGAGATAAATCTTCTATTATTTCGAATCCATTGATTTACCAATTATGCAGGTGTTTGGCCTACAGTAACCGGTCCTAGGAGATGGAATATCGCTGCCTAGAAACAACGTGGCGCTACCTTATTAGGGGTTCGATCGATTTTCTCGATCCAACCAGGTTCGAATCCGGGTACCCTCGGTGATGGACCCTGTTACATAACCACTGCGCCACCGAGGGTATACGGTTGATGTCTGAGATAAATCAATAAAATAAAATTATATAGTACCAAGAATAAATTGAAAAGACTAATAATGAAATGGAATACGATTTTTTATCAAACTTCCCTGAAATTGCAGAAATGGGCGAATACTAGTTTACACTTTTAAATTGCATTTTTTTTTGGCATTTATGTTATTCTTTCAATCGCATTTTCTATAATGATGTGTCTATTCATTTACCGTTACTAATTTAAAAAATAATATTTTGATGTACCTATTTAAGTTCCGAAATCCTTATTTTTTATTATATTTGATTATAATTCTTACCTATAATAATTGATATTTGTTGTTTTATATATTATGCTAAATAAGAACGTTTTATATGAAACCGCATAAAATAACAATATTTAGTTAACTGAATTATAATGAAATTAATTGGCTGGTGTTATATGTATCTTATGAAATTATTGATCTAGGTGTTACAATATATTATTCTGATGGGCGTAAATATTGATTGAACGAATGACCAAAAAGATGTAATTTTAAGTTTAATTAAAAATGAAAGAGCCTTTTTGATATAAGTATAGTTTAACACCATAAAATCCGTAATAAGGTTTTAAGAAATTTTAAAGCTATAATACAAATATGCAGTACATAGAAAATTTGTATTAATAACAAAATTTGTATTTCTGTCAAAATCACCGTCATAATCAGGCCTATTTTTGTTTTTAAAATGAAACAACAAACAAAATTTAAATATACAAAAGCGTTTGGCTACGATTCTGTTTTTCTTATTCTTCAACATATATAATTCAGATATTATTTTACACGAAATGTAAATCATCATTGTTTAGGCCATAATAGTGTATAAACAATATCAAATACGGTGATGACACAACCGTAATTGAAAATATTTTGAATACTTAACAATGTCAATTTTTAAATCTAGACAAAATAACCAAATACGAAATAATTTAGTTGATGCTCCAGAGAAATATTGAAGGTAAATGACATATCGGCAGAAAAAAATATAACGGTTGCGTAAAATTCGACAATGGATAGAGGTCGACAGGATATGGATAGACAGGGATGGATAGAGGTCGACAGGTTCACTCAGGAACATAGTTGATACTAGCATCAGATAACAATGAGGGAATTGATTTCAGGCATTCGAAGTCGATTCGCAGTAGTAAAATGACATTACTCATTGTACACTCAAACGGACCAAAGTTATTGATCTATTCTACAATTTAAATTGTTTTGATATAATTTACTATTTAAGCACGTCCTAACGCCTACATGATTATTCTAAATTAAATAGCTCTAAATTTTGAAAAAAAAAAAAATCATAACAGATTTAATCTTTTTAATTTTTTATATTCAAATCTCAATTTCTCAAAAAAGCAAAAAAAAAAATAAAAAAAATATAATTTATATAGTGCAGTTGGTATTTTGTATTCTGACAAACAAAAAAGAAAACAAAAAACACATAAAAAAAAAAGAAAAGAAAAGAAAAACTGTGCCAAGAGATTTTATCGATACAAGACTAGAACTTCCATATGAATATACAAATTTTATTTGGATTTTTAGTCCTGTACACATACATTCAGCTACCAGAATAGTTCTTATATCTTCTTTAGATTCAAGTCAAAATAAAAATACAAAAAAAAAAGAGAAAAAAAAAAGAGCACGTACATTTTGTATTATAATAATAATTTTTCTTTAGCACATATCGTATGTTCTCGTATACATGTCAATATAGAAAAAAAAAAAAAACAAAAAAAAAAGTGAAAAAAACCCCACATTAATTTATTTTTTATGTTTTTTTTTTTTTTTTTTTTTTTTTTGGTAGGATTTTTTTTTATAATATTCAAATGTAAACCAAACAAAGATATGAATATCAGCACTGTTTGTTGTGCTAACTTAGATAAGGGACGTTAAAATGTTAGGAGATGATGTGAAAATATATTTTAAGTCAAAATCTGTGTTCTCTTTACAAATATTGCACATTGGAATATTGAATTTTAATGTATTATATTGCTAGTTGTTATATTCTATATCACATGAATTGAATTTTCCCGAGTTCAAAAAATTCCGTAAAGAATTTTTTTCTTTTTTTTTATTATTCAATTCTTATATTGTACTTAACAACTAAAAGATCAAGTTGTATTTATTTTAAAGTATAAACGGAATAGTGATAGAACCGTTGATTTTAATAATATTTGTGGCAAATACTTGAAATGAAAAAAATCAGGTCAAGATGGTGCAAAAATTAGGTCAAAAAGTTGATAACATATTTTAATTATCTATATTAAATAGAATATTTTTTGAACATGAGCAAAATGAGTTTGACATTAGCATAAAATGAATGTGAGAGAGCGAGAGATATGAAATGAAAATGAGAGTGACAAAAGATCTTCCTGAGAATTCAATTACAAGTATTATCAAAATTTTTTAATTGAATGGTTTCATAATATTAAAATTCAGTTTAACATTATGCATGTACCTAGAGTACTTTAAATTTGGATAATATGCCCAGAAGAAGCTATACATTTTTGTATTATATTCAGCTATACTCAACTAATAATAATAACATAATATTAATTTAGAACATAATTAATTAATTGTATAATATTTTCAGCATAGTCTACAATATTTTTCTGTCAAAATCACACTACACTACTTGTTTTTATCAGTCCTATTTTTGAATACGCCACTTAAGTATTATTGATAACTGGGAATAATTGTTTAGAACCAGCTCAGTTACAATGTTTTTGTTTTGTATTATAGAATATTTCTGGAATTATTCAAAACGACTTTAAACTCATTTCTATACTATACAGTATAAAACTTATTGAATAACAGTAATTTACTGCTAGGTGCATTTACTAACCAGTTTAATTTAGTAATTAATTTATTAACAGTATCAGTGTTTTATTAACTCCATTGAGCACAAAAAACAAATGTTAAACAAGCTCTCATTTACTAAAATACGTCTGATGTGCTTGCTTTAAGCATAAATCTGATAGTATATAAAACATTAAATTGTAATTTACGTCCTCAATAGATCGTTTATATAACTAAAAATGTTAAAATAGCGTTCAACAAGAACATAGACATGTAATTCTAATACAATAAACGAGACCGTACAATAGATGTGAAGAAGTCGCGTCTACATAGAACTCCCCATAACAAAAAAAAAACAGAAAATATTTATTGCAGTATATCAACTGATCTTGGACAACAACCTCACTGGCAGACAAAATAACCATAGAAAACTAATACAGGGAATTTTACTGAATATTTGAAATCTCATCATCAAATGAATTATTTCGTAATTAGTTATTTGTCGTGACATCAAACTTTCATCTTTCGCTTTTGGAATTTTCCCAAACCATTGTAAATACGCTGATTCTCTATAAAGATTGCGGTTGCGGTTGCGGTTGCGGTGCACCTCGACAAACTATTAAACATATAGTAAATGATTACAACATCATAGCATATGGAGACAATATGCCGACTTCGCCGAATTAACCCTCTCAGTTTTAGAATGAATAAACAACTAAGATATTAGAATTTAATTTATTGTTCTGTTTTCTGCTACGCATTTTAATTTTTGTATCTAATTGTTTTAAATTAATATAATATTATTGTAATATATTGTCATTTCCATACACTAAATAAATAAATACCAACCGAGTGGTTCACTTCCTTATGTTATCAGACATTAATAAGGCCAACACTTGCATATGGTGTACCCATATGGTGTGCCAACCTATATGGTGTGCCAACCCATATGGTGTGCCAACCCATATGGTGTGCCAACCCATTGGTGTGCTATACCCATATGGTGTGTGTGCTATACCCATATGGTGTGCCAACCCATATGGTGTGCCATACCCATATGGTGTGCCAACACTTGCATATGGTTGGTTTCACTTCCTTATGAAGTATTTTTGATTAGATTTTCTAATACGTCTTTCCCAAAACTTATAAAGTAGGAGTGTAGTTGTTTTTTTCGCTGATGAAAGTTGTGAAAATACACTGATAAATTGGTTCTGTTTTGAAATTGCCTTTCATTAGAGACACTACCGGTTTGGTATACTTTAAAAAGACAATATAATGTCACCTTCCAATCTTAAGAAGCACAATTTTTTCATAAAAAACAATAAAGATAAAGGCAGTACGGCTTCGTGATATATTATTTTTTTTCACCGTAATGAGCTCATCCTAATATGTCAGAGCCAGCATGAGGCTTTTATCCCTTTATTCCCTCCCCCACCACTCAACACAAGTTTTTTTTGATATAACAATTTTAAAAGTGAGCTTTAACATTTAAATACATACCCTTAAAATTTCTATTCATATCTCAATTTTAATATGTCAAATGACTATTTTGACAATTAAATTGAACATCGTTTCCAACACTACAACATTCCTTTGCATATTTTTTTTTCTATTTAAATATTCCCCAAAAAAAAAAAAAAAATGTAGTGATAAAGTACTTCTTTTTTAACAAAAAAAAAAAAAATAAACAAAACAAAATAAAAATAAAAATAAACAACAAAGAAAATAAAAATTAATATTTTCTATTTAGTCCTGACAAATTCATGCATATGAGAGTTTACAGTCAGATAACATTACAGATGTTTAGCATAAAATATTGTTCAGTTGGTACATTTCTACTCTTTTATTCATATTTAAATAAAATTGTGCTTGGCTTGCCATAATCATAATTTGCAGATGGAAATTCTGGGTTCAATTTAAGACTAAAAAAATAATACGATAAGTTTTGTAGGATGATTTGCTCTGCGATTTGTAAATCTGTTGTGTATCCAAATAGTATTATAAATAAAACTGAAAACTGATGAGGTTGAACAATTCGAAATATTTGTTCCCAGCATATTTAGTAATATTTTCTTTGAATATTACCAGATTTTTGGAAATAGACATACGAAAATTAATCAAAGCTCGTCGAATTGCAAATTTATGCATTTTCAATGGAGAAAAATTTTGAATGTAGATTAAAATTAAAAAAAAAATTGTAAGATATTTAGATTTAGTTAGCTTGGCGGAATTTTTTATTACCAATTTTTTTTGATAAATTTTCGGATATTATTTTATAAACTACTCTGAACGTATGATATTCAAAAACAATTCAGTAAGAAATAGGACCCTATATGATGTTAATATATTAAGTCGAAAATGTGTTTCACAAACACCGACATTTTCTATGGATTTATTAAAGACATATAAGCCATTGTATTGACTGATTTCAAATCTTTGAAATTCAAGATAGTTGATTATAGTTACTCTGAAATAGGCGCGTTTACCAGCTGTATCAAATGAATTGGGGTTAAGTAAACTTTATTAAAAATATTGAACTATTTGAAACATTATGTTAATACCCTATGTATTATTTTAATCGAATTTGCTCATTAATAAATAAAATTTATTTTTCATAGCTCATTTTGTCTTTTAGTATTAGTTTAAGCGTTATACCACTACAAAGTGAAGAGACTACTTTGAGGCTATAATTTTAATCATTGAAATAAAAAAATTTACATTTCAAACTCTTCAACAAATTTAATAAAAATTTTATTATTTAATATATATAAGTAAAGTTTTATTTTTAATTTAATTTAAATATTTATTTTAATTTATTTTAATTTAGTTAAATAAGAACTTATTATTTAATATTTACATTTTTTAATATATTTTCTTAATTAATATTTTATGGACTTACAATAACTATATGCCAGTATAACTATATCAGTAATACGTCATGAAAAAGAAGGAGGGAAGTTTTTCTTCGGATATCTCTTTTATAGCTTTTGGTTTTCCATCTCAACGCTATTCCTGATATCACTAAAAAACTTGGCTTTTAAGTTTACCAATTAACAGGTACGCATACTATAATCTTTTTAATTCTTTGCATACTATAATCTTTTAATTTATTATATTGCTTCCCCTATTGTCCGATATGTGTCGATAATGACTGTTCTATGCATTATTATTATAAACAATATTATTAGTATAACAATAATGTCGTTTATTATTGCATATTTATAGGCGTTTACATGACTTATATATCACACATCCTGAAAGGGAAAACGACTTAAAGTTGGCCTGCAAAGTTATGTATTTGCAAGTCCACTAATAAAAATAAATAAATACATAAATAATATATATATATATATATATATATTTTTCAAATCTATAAATTTCCATCCTATTAAAATGTTGAAAGTATGGTAACCCTAATTAATGGATTCATTTTATAATATCATCATACCAGCATTTTTAATATCGAAGAAGGCGCATCAGTATTCATAAAAAAATTTCTTTGTTATTACAAAAATATACACAAAAATGAAAAATCTGTTCGTGTCGGAAGCTTTTGTCTGATTCCCTATATTGAAATAATCAATTTCTGGAAGTTATTTTTTTCTTAATTTTGTTTTCAGTTTTTTTTTTTTTTTTGCTCCTTTTTATGTTGCATCTCTTTCCCTCAATTTTTTCGTTTATTTTGTTTGAAATTCTGTTATTTTGTTAAGTGGTGTTTGTAGATGAAATGCTCCAAATTTAAATAAAAGCAGCAGCCAACAACCAGCAATATAGTGACTTGTATTCATATACAACAAATAAAAACAAGATTGTAAAGATTTTGAGAGCGAAAGAAAGAGATAGAAAATATTTTTACAGTGATGAAAATTAAAATAGCATCAAAATATGAATTTAACATTGTGTTGTAGTTTCTTTGCAATTGTCAACACAAGGGTATAAATTGTAGGTGCTTGCGCATAATGTTACGCAGAATATAAATTCGTTATTATATTTGAATTAATAATATTAAGTATCTGGGATAATAAATAAAAGAAAATATTTCAAAATTCTTCTATAATTTTATTTCGTTGTATCATACCACTTAGGCTGCATTTATAGCGATCAGTAAAATGAATACGTAAAATTTTTGTTTTCGATTTTACAACCGCCGTAGACACCAAAATTTTAGTAAACAGTTATAGGAATGCTAAAGAATGTTTTCACAAACAAATTCTGTTTAAAATTTTAACATTTTAAGTTAAAATTTTTATAAAAAAGCTATTTTATCATTTTACGGATAGGTACGTATTTTTTTTTCTGAACAAAACAAAAAAAAATAAACAAAATGAAACAAAATTATTTCAATGAAGTACATTTCATTTTTTCACTGTTTCATTAATTCATTTGTATTTTATTGAAATTATGTTTCATTTTTTCACTGTTTCATTTCATCAGAAAAAAAGATTCTGATGCAATCTAACCTTAATTTACAAGTTTTGTTTGTTCTTTACATTTGTTTAGTTGGTTTTTGTTTTTTTCATTTTACAAGTGTTCGCTTTGGCATATACATTATGTAGTAATAGTGTATTTATCTATAGCAAAATTAATATTAATAAAACTTCAATTTTTAATTTTAATTTAACCGTAAAAACAATTACTTTATTATTTCAAATTCAAAACAAGAAAACGTTAAATCGAAATGACAACAAATTTTACAGAAACAATTTTTCTGATCGCTATAACCGTCTCACCGTAACAATAAAATATTTTTTCGCTGTTTCATTTTTACGTATTCATTTTATTAATCGCAGCCTTAAACAGTAAAACGTACGAATTAAACTAGCCAAATTTTTTCAACTTGATTTAAATTTCTGATCAGAGGATTTTCTGACATATGAACAATTCCGATTGGAACTGTAAGTTAAATATCTTAGTTTTTCTAAAATTGTATTCATGCTGACTTTATCATGCAACGTTTTGGTTGGATACCATGTGGGAAGATTGAGTATAAATTTAAAAAGTTTATTTTGCGCAATTTGCAATTTTTTAATATGAAGCTATATATTAATTTTAATATTTTTAATTTAAGCAGCACAATCTGCCTAGACTGGTGCCGTATATAATATTGTTGGCTGACAAATTACGTTAATAAGTTACATATTTTCTGTGGTTGAGGTTGGTTTTCTGTTAAAGAGATACAACATGCGAGTACATTTATTAACTTTATGAATAGTGATAGAAGTTTGCTTTTGAAAGATTACGCTAGGTATTTAATAGTATCGGCCCAGTTGATTTCGTCATTTTCCAGTTTTAATGATACAAAAGGTAAGACGAAGGCTTTTGCTTTTTTCGTGAAATAAATTGGTAATGTTTTTGAAGCGTTAATTTTAACTCTCCATTTTACAAAACATCTAGAAAGTCTAATTGAGTCAATTTTTAACTTTTGTTAATATGTAATTGGGATTAGTGCCAGCAGAGTAAATTGCATTGTCATCAGCAAATGCTGATATTTTTGTGAAATCTAACCTAAGGACTTATAACCTGCAGTGTAAGAATTGTACAAAATTGAACCAAGTACTGAACCTTGTGGAACTCCTGCATTAATTTCATGCAAATTGGAGGATGTATTATTCAATATCACACGGAATACTCTTTGACGAACAAAGTTTTGTATGATTTTAATTAAATATATATGAAGTTTATACACTTCTAATTTATAAAGCAAGCCAGGATGCCACAAAGTCTCAAAGGCGAAATTTATATCAAGTACAACTAAACCAATAGATTTGCGTTCATCTAACTAGAATTTAACGTAATTTTTGACACTTAGAAGAGGTGGAATGATACTAAGGCTTTACCTTAAATTCAAACTGCTCGTTTGGAAATTTTTTTTTTAGCTGAAATAAATTTTTCCAGTCTGATTTTTATGACTTTAATAACCTATCTTTGCAGATATTTTGTATTTATAATTTATTTTTACTTTTAACCTGATAGAATTTTGAATAGATATTTCATTGAAAAACTATCAGGACGTACCATTGTTGGATCCATGGAAAATAATCAAAATTAAATACCGTTTGGTTGGGATAGAATAGAATAAAACTAAAAATGAAGGAAGGATAGATTAATAAGCAGTTGTAGAATAAATCTATTAATATTTTCTTTAAACTTCTGTACATTGTATGTTAAACACAACAGTTCATTTCACATTCTTGTAGTTCGAACTATGAACGAATTTCTATGACCGGTTTTATGCCATCTTGGGATTCTTTCTCCAAAAATCGTCCTCTAGACATGAATGGAATCCAGAACCTAGACCTAAAGCTTGGATTTGGCTTTTAAAGGCAAGTACCATAACCGATCAAAATATCTAAAACAACTATGTCAGTCTGATCAGAATTGTCTAAGCCGATACTGAGCATTGTGCAAAGGCAAGCCATCATGTCAGCGTTAGACCTGTTTCATCTAAAACCATTTTAGACATAAAATTCGAATACTTTCTTAAAAATATGGTATAACAACATTTGTGTTGTGTACCGTAATCATTATCATCATCTTATAGCGCTACAGCTCTGGGTGAGCTTTGGACTTCATCACTATGCTCCTCCAAAAAAGTCGATCTTGTGTCGTATGTCTCCAATTTAGGATTTGTAGGATTTGAGCATCGTTTTTCACGTTGTCTGCCCATTTGCTTTTTGGTCTTCCTCTACAACGGCTGCTGTCGGGCTTTCTATTCAGCACCACTTCTTGCTTTCGACTTTCGTGCATTCTACTTACCCATCTTAGTCTTTGGGCCTTTGCATTTGATCATATATATTCTCCATTTTGAAATCTTTTTGGGTCGAGTATTTTTCGGAGAATTTTTCTTTCAAATATCCAGTCACAGTCCATTCCTCGCACCCATACGTCACTATGGGTTGTATGAGAGTTTTATATACCGTCATTTTGGCCTCTATTGATATTAATTTTGATTGAAGCAACTTTCTGTTTGCATAGTAGCATCTACTTTCGGCCTGAATTCTATTATGAATACAGCATTGCATACTATTATCACTTCTTATTGTTGCTTCGAGGTATGTAAAGCTTTTAACTCCTTCAAAGTTATACTATCCCATTGTTATATTCTGATTATTTCTTATTTGTTCATTTATTGACATTTTTAGATATTTTGTTTTGTCTTCGTTGATTTTTAAGCCTACTTTGTAGTTGTAGAAATACTTCTGGCATATATCTGTAATTTTTTGCCATGATTACTATGTCATCCGTATATGCTACTATTTGGGTTGTCACATTGAATATACTGCCTTTCTTTTCTAATTTTCCTGTGGGGTAATGTAGTATTAAGTTGAATAATAATGCGGATAAGGCATCTCCTTGTCGTACTCCCGTTTCTATTTTAAATTCACGGGTTATTTGGTTTTGTATTACAATTTTAGCTTTTGATTCATTCATTGTCATTATGACTAGTTTTGATAATTTCTGAGGTATTCCGAAATGTCTAAGATCTGTTAAAATTATGTCTCTATTTATGCTGTTAAATGCTTGTTTGAAATCTATGAAAAGCATGTGAAGATCTATGTCGTGTTCATAACATTTTTCCATGCTTTGTTTCATGACGAATATCGGTGTACCGTAATAAACATTATTATTACATATTTTGTTTTGGCAATATCAAAATTTATTTCTTTTTACTTAAACTGTTTTATTTTTAAAGAATAATCTTTGTCGCAGTTAAATTACATGAAACTATTTTCATTTCCTTCACAGTGTTTAGAGATATATGAAAAAAAAAAAAAAATGCCAAAAAAAAAATGGTGAATTCGTGAATTGAAATTGACATAACAATGTAATGGAGTACAATTTGCTTTTTTTTTATTGTTTTTTAATTTTTTTTTCATATGAGATTTCATATTTTTTCGCACAATTTTGTGGCTTCAAATTAAATCCTTTTTTGTAAAGAAAAAATTAATATTACGAAAATAAATTTTTTTTTTTTTATTATTGTTATTTTTTTCTTGTTGTGGTTTTTGTAGGTTCTTATTGTATTGTTATATAAAAAGTAGAGCACAATATATATATATATATGTATATATATATATATATATATATATGTATAAATTATAGCTTAAACGTATACAAACCTATACATATTATATTTAAGAAAAATATTAAAAATTTTTTGATTTTAATTAAGTTGGATAACTTTTCGTACAATTAAAATATTGTTAAGAGCCCTTATGCATAAATATATATATATATAAATCTCATATAAATATAGAACATGCTTATATTATTATATTCATGTCCAGAGGAGATTTCATAAAATCTCAAAGTTTAATTTAAAATAATTTTTGCAATAAAATTTTACTTGAAGCAATTATTATGTAAAATGAACGCTTGATTGATATTAATTTATAAGTGACTCGTCTTGAACTTTTCGTGTTATTTCAATGCTCAGCCCATTGCTTTGTATACTGTATCTGTATTATACTGCTTTGTATACTATATTATTGAAAAGAAAAATGTCCATTTGATTTACACATAAACTGGATATTATTTTTACTAAAAATTTTTAATCTACCAGCCTGTTAAACAATATACAAGACAATGCTCAGCCTATTACGATTGGTCTAGCTAGACTATTCAAGAAACTTTTAATATAATTTTCTGCAACATAATGTCGATATGGAAGGCAAATAATAGTAAAACGATACAATTTAAAATTGATATACACTAGACAATTATTGTACCATCATTAATCTTTAAATAACACCTTTCAATTGAAAATATTAAATTATCTTAAAAACAGAAATAATTAAAAGTAAATAATTTCTCGTTTTTTTTTATAGCTAAAACTTACCATAATTTAAATTTGAATTTGGTTGAAAATCGTTTTAATGTCACATTTCTATCATCATTTCTATTATGTATATTTATTTATTTTTTATTTTTGCAATATAGTTCAGATTAAATTAGACCATATAGTGAAATTTAAATTTTCATTATGCTGCATTGAAGGTATGTATGTGATTTTATGTTATCGATTCCATCACAAAAATAATCTAAATGAATGTGCATTACATATGCGAGTGGACAAATATTTAATAAAAATTCTAATTAAAATCTTAAAATAATATTTTAAATGAAATTGCAATGCTAATCTTTTTATAAAACATCATTTGGAAATTGTATAATATTTATTTACTTGGAAATTTAGGACAATCTGCTACTGCTGTCATCAGTATTATGATAGTATATATACTTTAGTATGTTATATTGTTATATTATATTTTGCATATTATATAGAAAGTCAAATAAAGGGACCCATAAACGTTTCATATAATCTATATTCAGTTGAAATGAAATAAATTTTTAATGAGAATATTTTCATGGACACTAAAAAACTAATGCCTTTAAAATTATAAATTGTAAGTACTCAGATTGATGTTATCCGACTATTGCTTACCAAGAAACAATTTTGAGAAACCTTTCAATATAATCATGCCAACCAGAGAGATGTGAGAAACCTGCACACCCTCTTTGGGCAAAGGATCAATAATATGGTATACGGATGGCTCCAAGAAGATGAATAGAAGATTGGGAGTGTATGGTTCCATATCTATTCAAGCCTAGATTCTACAAGCACAGTTCTCCAAGCCGAAGTGCATGCTATAGAACTCAGTGTGCGAGAGAATTTAAAAAGAAATTACAAAAAACGTAAAATCTACATTTTCTCGGACAGCAAAGCAGCCATACTAGCTATTAATTCATATACCATCACGTCAAAGTTAGTATGTGATTGTGTAGAAATACTTAAAACCCTGACAAAACAAATAATGTCACAATAATGTGGGTACCAGGACATTCTGGCATAGTAGGAAACGAAGCTGCTGATTACCTAGCAAGGAAAGTTGCGGATACACCCTTCATAGGGCCAAGTCCGTTCTGCGGGATTCCCTTGAGCACAGCGAAAATGCAATTAACTCCTGGGTAGAGCAAAAGCTGAGGATTTTTAAACCAACGTTCCTGGAAATCGTAAGGCAAAAATGTTCATGCCCAAACGCTCGCTCAAGGAAACCAAAACTCTTCTTAGCCTCAATAGGAATCAGGTACGTATTCTGGTAGGGATAATAACAGGCCACTGCCAAATAAAGAAACACCTTTTTAAAATGAGCCTTATAGACAACAACTTGTGCAGAATATGCGAAATAGAGGAAGAATCTATTGGACATCTGCTCTGTGAATGCGAAGGGCTCACTCGCAGCAGACTTCGCCACTTGGGAACAGCGTTCCCCGAAAAATGGGAGCTACCCAGCATATCATTGAAAAACATCCTGAGTGTTATCACAAAATCAGGTATTTTAATTACTCAAACACTAGTTACAATAACTAATAAACACAGGTTATCACAATAAGCCCATTTGCGGCTGCGGTGATATAGGGGAGCGATCCCCTCCCGGAAAAGTTTAAAGCTAATTCAGGTTGATAAATTATGAAAATACATAATAAATAATTAAGGTTTCATTCAGAGTGAACGGTTTTCAGCAGCAATAGGTTCAACGGTAGGCTTTTATAATTCATGTATATCACTCTCATAATTGTCGATTTAATTTCTTTGTTGTCTAATCTCCACACAATTACTGTCCAAATTTTTACCGTGAATTTAACTCACGTTTTCCATTTCAGTATTGTTCTTTGGCGAAGCGCACAATGTTCTGTTTTTTATCTAATGTTGATTTAAATCTTTTTTATCTTCTTTTATACTCTTCTAAATTCTGATATTTTGCTAGTTTTCTATAATAGAGCAAATATTTTTGGCATTTTAAAAATTCTTAGGTTATTCTTCATTTAAGCTCATGGTTTATACCCCAGACTCTGGTGTCACTATGAGACATACTCATTTATTGGTCCTGCAGGTTCACATTCTGGTCTGTTTTATCTATTATCATCTATTCGTTAATTCCAATTTTTGCGACCGTTGATTTAATTTTGATCTTACTTACTTACTTGTTGGCGCTACAGATCTTGACGGTCTGCGCAAAATAGTCCTCAACCGATTTCGTTCACGAACGGAATCTCTTCAGTTTGTGATTTGAAGTTTTTTCATATCTGCCAATATTTCATCTCTCCAACGAATGTGTGGGCCATACGCATTTCCTGGGGCTTGGATTAGAAGAGTTTGCTAGCTGTAGCATTTTAATCCATACGTTGTACATGGACCATGAAGAAGTCTTATTTTGACTTTTTTTTCGCTAGGTCCATGTCGTTGAACAGCTGGTATAGTTCGGCATTGTATCTTCTTCTTCAAACCCCTTTGTTTGATCATAAATGCGACTCTTAAGGATTTTTCTCTTAAGGATACTAAGTGCATACTCGCTTACTTTTGGTAATATCCGCGATTCAGAATCATATAGCAGCAGCACTGGAAGGATGAGCGTTTTGTATAATTGTGTCTTAGTATTTTGTGATAGGAGCTTTGAATCCAGTTCTTTGGACAAGCCGAAGTACCAACGGCTTGCAAAGGTAATTCTTCGCCTTACTGCAACATCGAAGTTGACGTTGGTTGCAAAGTAGATAAACTCAGGAGCTACCCCAAAATTATATGAGCCAACAGTGAAACATCAGGACACTTTATTTGTCGACGCCATCATTTTGATCTTAGTCTATTATTTTTTTAACCACTATTCGCCCATTCCAATCACATGGTTTCATATGGTATTATTTTTGAGTTTTTTCTGGTTTCATAATACCATGTGGTGTACGTGAATATATAATGAATAAAAATCTGAAAATCTTATCCAAAAACGTAAACCACCAAAGGAATTGAACAAAAGGTCAATGAGGTTACTATGAATTCTTTAATAATTAGTATCGTTCGGAGAACTTCGTAAAGAACACAATACTGCAGTTGCAAAAAAAAATTATAATTCTTGTAATTTAAAATTTTGAATAATCGATCTACTTAAGTCTCAATTGTAAAAAAACTTAATTTAAATAGATAAATCAAAAATTTAAAAAAATCAAACCTGAGCAGGTCTAATGAGATGGTGATGCGTTTTATGGTCATTATATACAGCCTGCGCCACTTAGCGTCTCCCAGCGTATTTTTCTACTTTCACCTTCACGTGGTGAATCCTGTTAAGCTTAGCAACCATTACGAATGATAGGGAAATAAGTGAAACGTAGAGTCTATCGAGTATACACCAATGGCGGGATGCTAGGTACTGATCATTTTCACATTTTGAATTCAAGGGTAGTTTCTCTAACCATGTATTTTCTTTACTCATTAGAGCGGAAACAAAAGGCATCTGTGATGAATCTGACCATCCAATTGGCGGGCATGCCTGTTAGAGCTTATGATATTTTTTAACCCATATTTCAGAAAAGGGTCAACCAATTTATAGTATTGAAACATAACAACAAGCGGTGGTAACCATGCTCAAATCATTATAAATCCTCCCACCGCTTCGGTTGTAGTAAACCACACATCAGATTTGGCGGTGCGCTATATTTCATGTGGTGGTGTCGTTATTTAAAGTAAATTATCGAAATCGTTTCGTACCTTCGTATAAAATACCTTCGGTTATATGATATGAACAATTTTAGGAGCTTGGAACGGAGCTTAGATGTCTATAGGATATGGGTCACTACGAGCAAGTTGAATTTGAAATGATTCAACTCAAATTGCAAGCTTACCCTATTCTCAACGGTTATAGGACAATAATAATGAAGTCTCGATTGTTTGTGTTATATAACGATAGTAGAATAGATCTTGATTTTAGTACTCATTTTAAGTAGTAATATTTTTTTGTAAAGGTGTACGATTCCATTAATATTTTCGATAATAATAAGAACAATCTTAAAACATTGTTATAAAATCGATTTAATATAAAATCCATAAATAAAATTTTAATTACAAATCAAATAAAAATATTTTTGGGGAATAACAACAACAACAACAGCAAAAACCATTCTAAAAATATTTATTCTAATATTTCGAATTTATTTATTATTTATTTTACTATTATTTAGATTTCTATGCGAAAACCGTTATACTAATCAGCTTAAATTACGGTTTCCCTATAGTTTTCAATTCAAAACACCTAATCTTGCGTTATGTGTTGACATAAATATTGTATTTGTATTTGTACAGCATATAATAAATATACATAAATACATACCCAACACATACATATTCATTTTTATGTTGATAAATCAATTTTTGCAATCATTTTAACCTAAAAGTATGAAATTTTAAATATTTAATTATAAATAATATTTATTTAATAGATATCATTCGAAGAGATTGTAGTCGCACTCACATTGAATTTGCTTTATATAACAGCAAAATTGTTTTGCAGTATTTTGAAGAAATTTTCAATTATTTTTCACATCATTGTCATTAGGACAGAAACTGCTTTAAATATGCTAAAAGTGTATCTTCGACTTATATATGAATTAAAGACACTCTGGTTTAATAATTTTCAGGAATAGGTTGAAGTTATTACCACTCCATCAGATGCTTCTAGAAAACCATTCACATTTAATTGGGTATTTTTGTTCTATGTAGGTAGATGTGAAGGTGAAAGTGAAAACTCACATATTATGTAATCTATTTTTAATTAAATTAATTGACTATAGATTTGTTTTGTTTTATGCTAGATCAAAAACTGAAATGTAAATAAGCCAGGATTAAAAAAAAATATAGCATGAATGAATTTTTCTTTTTCAATAACAAATTCTGTTATACCTACATATATTTGTTAAACTAAACAAATTGTGGTATATGAAAGCCATATAATATTTATATTTTAACTGATTATTCTGCACGAACGGGTGTTTAAAAAATCAAATATAAAAAAATAAAAAATATATTTAAAAAAAATAATTATTATCAACTTAAAAAAAAAAAAAAAAATTGTATTTCCTGTCATGTCATAAAATCCTATACACCGTAAAAATAATTCTTCTAACATGTTGTTTTCAGGAAGTAAAAACGTTCATGTATGATTTAGATAAGTTGCAGGACATTAAAATTCTCCCCTGAAATATTCTATTGTCAAAACTTTTGATGAGGGTTTTTAAAAAATTTTTCTAAAAATATAATTTTTGACGTTTAATTTTGTATGTGTATCAGATTTGAAGATTTCAATCAAAAAATGTTCAGGTTTTTGATTTAAAAATGTTCATTTCCACATAAATTTCATTAATATTATTTTCCAAGTAAAATAAACTGTTTTGTATAGTAGGTAGTAACCATAAACGATATTTACTTTAAGAAAATTTTTAATTTTTATATTTAAATTTGTCGGAAAATAAATTTAAGATGGTGTTCATTTAAATTAAAATAGTAAAATCAAGTGGTGATTGTCTGTGAAGGAGACTCTTGGTACATGGACTTCCAAATGAATCAAATAATTGTATTGTATAGTAGAACCACTGCAACGGTTTCAATACAATTTGACATAATATATCAATGTTTGACAATAAACATCAATAAACAAATTAAACAAATATCCAAATAATCATTAACTTCTTCTTGTTGACCATATTTCGGTCGGTTGAGTTCTGAAAGATTTGCAATAAGCCATTTTTACTTTTTTTTTTTTACTTAGAAACTGATTTTTAGGCTTTCTGGCATGTCCTTTCTTTTGTACCGAACAATTTTTCTCTATCTCTTACCATTTCGGAGATATGCAGTTACATATTGGCCCATAATTCACTTTTGTTAGAAGTTATTAGTTGTATAATTTACTCATACATCGATTTTTGGAATATGGGTCATAATTATATGGAATTAATATCAAAAATAATTTATTTTCTGAAATGCCTCATATCCATATCGATTACCACGTGGGGCACAACATTGTGAAGAGCTCGTTAAATTCTTAATTGATCCACGTGTATGAAAATCACACACATTGAACGAGATGTGATCCGAAAAACATATTTATTCTAAGCGTTATATTATATCTTATGATATACATAATGTTTTCAATCTTCCAAAAGGAAATAAGTGCTTACATTTTTATTATAAGAGAATATATAAAGCATTAGTAAACAAAGGCCAATACCACTTTTTGGTTAGAATGCGTATTCGATAAATATTTATAGCATTATCAAATAGATCGACTCCAGCAAATTGTGCGGTTTTATTCAAAAATCGGATTTGGTATGTTTATCTTTATAAATGTCGAATCGTTTAGCAGCTTGCATTGGCTCATGTTTTAAAAAATTTGACAAAACAGTTACGACAGAATTATCATTTCATCGCAAAGCAAGAATCTGATTTGAAGGATCAAAACACAAGACACTGTTTCCAGATTATTTTCTCTTCACTTCTTTTACATCAAAAACTTTTGCTTTATTTGTACGGTTATCCCGAACAGTTCCTTTTAGAAATAACAAGAATCAATTTTATATGTAACATAGTATTTATTTATAACTATTTTGTGAAAACAAAAATCTTACCAGTTGCAAAATAACCAAATGATGAGAAGTAGCACATATGTTTGTATGATGTAAAGAAATTATCGAACGTAACGGTGTGTTGGTTTCGATTTTCTGCATTTGCTAATAAGCGCAAAACTACGTTTTCTCCTAGTCCATATAGGCTATCATTTTCCTCTGAAGCTCCACCATAAGATATAAAATGTGAACAGGGTCTTCGTCATCTGAACTTTAATTTCTCGTAAAATGGAATACTTTTGTCTGAACATTTTTGCACAGTTTATTTATCTTACATTCACTTTATTTTAGCTCTCTTTTATATTACGACCGATGACGATTGACCATCGGTTGTGATATTTATACTAATTTATTGACGTTAATCCCATTGTGGCTTGGTATTATATTTCCAAGAACTCAAAACCTGGTATTGAATTCTTGTCTCTTATCATCAATCTATTGACGTCGATTAAGCATAACTTGTTATTTGATTTCCAAGTATTGAATAGCAGAATGCGTGGACCATAATAAAAGAAGGCAGTATTTGTATAATTATTATAGCTTGGAAGAGGAAAATACAACAAAAAAGAATCTAGAATTTTTTTTATATACAAATTTTTAGATATCGTTTAAGCCTGATGTTCTGTTTTCGATACACAGCTGGAAAAAGTCACCCTGTAGCTACAAATTTTGTTGGATTAGTTTTATATTGTGATTAAATTATTACTATGACTTTGAATTAGTTTATTTGAAAAATTTTTTTCTTAATTTAACAAGAATGAAAAAAAAAACGCGAAATTCGGATTTTCCAAGCCATTGGCAAACATGCTTTTTGTCACATTTAAAAAAAAAAACAAAAAAAAAGGTAAATTAGATATTTGTTTTAAATTAAATAATAAATTTTAGTTTAATTTAAAATACACACTGGGTGATCACTATGCCGGAAAACGTAATATGTTTCGTTTTCGACACTCTGGGTTTATATGTATGAAATAGATAAGAATAGACTAGACTCTGTCATTAAACAAATGTACTGCTGTCATTAAAATGTTTATGCAGAAACATAATCTATCAACAATATATAAAAAAAATTTCAGAACCGGGCCAGGTTGATGCTGTTCACAGGGTTTTTGTGACTGGTATTTGAAAATTATGTTAATTTTTAGTCCGCTTACTTTGATAAGACTACTGGTGAAGAGCGCAAATGTGAAACGTAAGGTCTGGCAGATGTTACCAACATATTTTTAAAGTTTAATACAGTGTTGATAATGATCTGAATTATAATGCGGTATCGTTTTTAAAAATTAAAATTATCTTATATGAGAAATGGTGATAAATTTTCTATAAATTTAACGACAAAACTTGAATCCAACACCAAATTTATGTATCGAAAATCAGCAAAAAACACTTTTAAAATACCACAAAATATTTTTGTCCTTACTAAAAAATCTTCTTACTCTGTCTCTTCTAGGCACTAGTTTTCCCAAATTTCAAAATATAAATAAATTAGGTTAACATATTCTTAGCACAACCAATACCATAATTCTAAAATTTGTTCATTTATTAAGTCATTCTATCAAAGCTGCTGCTTACTATTGGTCTGATGATGGCTTGGAGGAGAGATTTGTATTTATTAAAGTGTAAAATCAGTAAATTTGAATAATTTCTTTATTTGTATCTACTTATAATAAGTTTAAAAAAGTGTATATTTTCGGTTGATTTTTATAGGTCACAGATGTATTTATTTAGCATTTTATAATAAGTTTTAAAATCAAACAAAGTAAAAACTAAGAGTTGTATAGGTAGTTTAACATTATATAGATACTTACTGTTAATTTCAAAATGTGTTACGAAACTATTCGTTTAATCATTATCGATATTGATAATTATTACTTTATATAAAATCTTGCCGTTATTTTAAAATTGAGATATTTTTGAACATAAACTGACTTTTTAACACAAACCCATCATCACACTATGTACTTCTATACAATATACATAAATGTGCAATAACTTCATTGCAATTAACGCAATAATTCAATTTGAATACTACACCGATATGATGCATATTGAACGTTATTTCAAGTCTATTAGTATAATCTGGTCATATCTCTTGATAAAAGAGTTGAGCTTAAATTTTTATCATTTCAATATATTCAATTTAATTTACTCACCACAGAAATCCACGATTGAATTTTTTTCATTGTAGATATCATCAATAGGAAATAATTACATTTCTTCCATTTACCAAATGTACGTACATCATACAAATGTATAAACATAATAATTGTAAGCCCCATAAACAATATAACGGAAAATTTACATTTATAACGGAACAAAAACTTTATTATGTTTTCCATTTTTCATTACACATATCATTTTTAGTTTTCTAAAGTAATAACATGTCGGCTCATCTAGAATAAAATAAGAAAATTAAAAAAAAAAGAAAAAAAAAGTAAATTCAAGGGGAGACAGAAGCAAAAAAAAAATAGTATATAAAACGCATCATCCGATCCGTCCGCCATTGAAAACAAATACATGTATACAAAAAAAAATGCAATTTTAATGCATCAGTTTTGTGTTTTGTTTTAGTTTTTTGCTTCTATTCACATCCCAAGACTGATGACTGAGCACAGAGACAAGTGAAGGGTAATGCATTTTAACGTGTAACATAGGTGTATATGAGTCATTTTCCTGGGGTAAAACAATTTTTCATCTTTTTTGGTTGTGTTTTTGTTTTTTTGTTTTTTGTTTTTTTACTTGTAATTTAAATTTCTTGAAGCGGAAAACATCATGGATTTTTCCTTTTTTTTTTTTTTGCTTGTATTTTTTTTTTTTTTTATTTTTGTAGTTATTTTACAAGAGCAACAGTACATTCTGGCAATAAACAACATTAGTACACAAAGTAATATTCACCATACATACATTGAAGGTAGGTACATACATTAGTACTTAAGTATATGTATGCTATGTTTCCCAATATAAAATACTATTAAAACTTCAGTAAAGGATCAGGGTGAATGCACTTGCATCATCATTCAAAAAGTATAAAAATAAAAAATGTAATGAAAAACTTTTTGAAGTTGGTTCAGTCAACTCGAAGATACCGTTATAGGAAATTTATAAAATGGAAAAAATTCACAAGGGTAATATGTGTGTAGTTAGTTTAAGTCAAGCTCTGAATCATCAAAAAAAGCTTTGGAATAGAAAGATATATTATGTATTGATCTTGTGTCAAAACGACATTAAACTACATTTGAGTTTGAGAGTCTTATATGCAAAACTCATCTAGTACTCGAACACAACATGCATATTTGAGGCCGTTCATGTAGTATCGTCCTACTACAGTACTTAGATGTAAGAAAGGAAGGCATTAAAATTATGAATAGTGGAGATGTTACACAACACCTAACATTATTAAATCATCGTCGTAATGTAGGAGGATCTGTTGGATAATTATTCTGATAAAATAAAAAGTAGTATGCCCAAATTAGTATTCCACTCGCATGACAGTCCTTAATTACAAATTTGTAGTAGCGTCTCCTTAAACAAGAGCTTTGAAGTATATCGAACCTTTACAGTACGGAATACCTTACCATTTTAAGGGTTCCCACAAACATATAGTTTAGAAGTTTTCAAGATATGGTTAAATAAATATCTTTTAAACTGTCTGCAAATTTTATATCTTTTAACTCTTCTATTCTGTTCTATTCTATTCTATTCTATTCTATTCTATTATATTCTATTCTATTCTATTCTATTCTATTCTATTCTATTCTATTCTATTCTATTCTATTCTATTCTATTCTATTCTATTATATTCTATTCTATTCTATTCTATTCTATTCTATTCTATTCTATTCTATTCTATTCTATTCTATTCTATTCTATTCTATTCTATTTTATTCTATTCTATTCTATTCTATTCTACTCTATTCTATTCTATTCTATTCTATTCTATTCTATTCTATTCTATTCTATTCTATTCTATTCTATTCTATTCTATTCTATTCTATTCTATTCTATTCTATTCTATTCTATTCTATTCTATTCTATTCTATTCTATTCTATTCTATTGTATTCTATTCTATTCTATTCTATTCTATTCTATTCTATTTTATTCTATTCTATTCTATTCTATTCTACTCTATTCTATTCTATTCTATTCTATTCTATTCTATTCTATTCTATTCTATTCTATTCTATTCTATTCTATTCTATTCTATTCTATTCTATTCTATTCTATTCTATTCTATTCTATTCTATTCTATTCTATTCTATTCTAATCTATCTTCTTTTAAAGTTTCTTTATTAGCGTTAATTTTTTTTTGTCTTTTAAATTTCTACGAAGGCAGTTAGGGTGCTTATCTCATTATTTTGGTCTCAATTGCAAAAAAAAGCAATAGTTAGTAATGAAATTCTAGAAAAAGTGAACCAAAACCAGACTAAGAAGACCAATGTTGCTGCAAAGGATTGTAGAACTGGGTAGTAATTTATTTTTGCATAAAAAGCTTAGCTGCTAACGACGGCTTAGCATTCCCACAGCTACCTTTGAGATTGACATAGCGATACTAGTATCACAGAACAATTCCTGCAAATCATTAACGTTTTTCCACAAAACAATTAAAAACTTCCATTATTTTTTATTTGGGACTTTGGTATTCAATTTGGTATATTGGGATTTTCTTTTTTTCAATTATAAAGTTCAAACTTTGATCTTTGAATTTCGAACCACATCCAAGAACTTATCTGGTTTTATAACTTGAAACAAATAAACATTATTATACTGCTAGTCACAAAAAAATATCTAAAACTATAGTAATAATAAGTAAATATGGATAACTGCACAAAATCCAAACCTTTTTTTTATTTTATTTTTTAAAAAAAACATTACTGACGTGACAAAATTCAGACACGAAAAACATGATAAGAAGAGCAGTGTTCCAATAAATTGAACCGTGGGTTGGACAAAAAACTAGTTATATGTTGATTATTCGTTTTTTTTTTTCAAAATACCCGTTTATATTTTTTATTTTTTAAAATAGCCGTTTATATTTTTTCTCAGTCTTCAAGAACTGCCAGCTTTCATGCTTTGAAAAGCATAAAATTTAATTGTTTTTTATTACTTCTAAAATTTAATTCTCAAATCGTATACATTTTTCTGCGTCAAGAAAATTGCGGGGTGTAAAATATAACTAAAAAAAATAGCAAAATATTATATATAAAATTTATAATCAATAAAAAAAAATAATTAATCTAAAAAAATATTATCTATATCAATATCTATATCCATACTCCTATATCTCATACACAATAAAAATAACACAATAAATAAATATCTGACAAACACTAATAATAATTACACAATTTTATAATAATTGTCCTTGTAAACATAGTAACTTCAGGCATCTTAACGTCAAAGATGGATAAAATCGCAGCGACAATTTGCAGAAAAATATGGCGCCGTATTACCACGTAGACGCAGATAGAATTATCAAATTGGTCTTCTACAGTAGGCCAATCCCCTACTTAGACAATATAAACAGATTAAAAATGAAATTAGACATTGTCTCGGAAATAGAAATGATAATACCATAGTAACAAACATTGGCACACGAACTAGGACAAGAATTGCACAATGGAACATCCGCATTCTTCGTGAAGCATGCTTGCACAATTAGAACAACAAATGACCTATTACAAAATAACATAACGTGGGAACAAGTGAAATTAGCAGCTAGAAATTGTGTACAATGGAAATGTCAAGTGGAAGCCCTATGCTCCCAAGAGGAGTGAAGAAAAAAAAAAAATGCAAAAGTAGCCAGCGCTTCTTGATTTAATTCATCTGAATTTTTTAAGACTAAATTTCATCTGTAAGTTGTACTCTAATCTAAATGCGTTTCGGTCCAGGATGATATAATTTTAAATTTACATTTAATTTACTTAAGTATTTTTTTAGTAAAATTAAGTGTGCACTATTTTTCATTCCAAATCTGTATTCCTCATTTTAAACGAATAAGTACTTAATTAACAGATTAATACAACAAAACCAGAGGCACTGAACTGGAACGTGATTAAAAATTACAAATAGTTTATTAATAGCTGTGTTCTTTTCATCTGGTTCAAGGTCTAGGTTTTATCAAATTCAAAAGAACGATGTAGGTTAATGACGTGAATAATTTTTTTAAGTTGGCAAACTTGTTAATTGAATTATCAAAAATTTCTATTGCAAAACTATGTAAGCGCCACTCGTGACAAGTAGCATTACTAAATATTTGAGACCTGTATAAAAACCAGATAAATATGTGGGTTTTGAATTGTTTTTGTATTTTCATATTAAACGATTGACTTCGACCTTGAACCGGATGAAAAGAACACAGCTAGTAAGAATTTATTGTTTTCCATAAGTGGAAACGAAAAATGCATTATAAACGTTGTAGTCATTTTATATGGATTTAAAAACAAAACTGATTTTCAAATGGTAGTAAACGGAATGTATTGTGTACGAAACTTAACCCGTGTAATTTGGCAACACAACTAAAAAAATCAAAAAAAAAGACGAATTGGACGTGAGATTTTTCTTTCATTTAAAAACAAAAAAAAAAGAAAGAAAAAAATGTAGAAATAAAACAGTTTATTTATTTAGTTTTCGTTTTTTTTTTTTAATTTTTTTTTTTTTGATTTATATATTGTGGGATTATTTATTATAAAATAAAAATAAAATTGATTTATTTATTTAGTTTTCTTTTTTTAAAATCATTTATATCTAAATTTAATAATTTTTTTTTTTTATTTACTCACGTACGTTCAATGATAAAACGTTGGTTGAATCTAACATTTAAGATTAGCGATAATAATGTCGTTTTATAATTTTTATTTAAGTATCAATTTTATTTCAATTCACTTCAAGTACAAAATTTTCATAATATTAATAATTTTCGTAATTATGGAAAAATAAGGTTCGTTCGTGATTATTGTTATAATAGTTTTAGTTTCCATGGAAATACCATTTCGTCGGCTGCATTACTATGTATCCATTTTCAGATCATTTTTTCCGAAATTGACTTTTCAATTTACTACATCATTTTCGACTACGCTTTATCCGAATTTGCAATCAAAGTAAACGTATCTCTTATAATTTTCGAAATATTTTTTTCTGAATTATCCAAATAACCTGTATTTTGCTGCTTTTTAGGGTTTCAAGTTGTGCCTATTTATCCAAACCACAGTTTATGTAGTGAGAAGTCATACAAATTTGTATTCCTAAGTATCTAACAGACCATTTTTATTCCCCAATGTCCAAACACATGAGGAGTGATTTTTCAAAAGGGGACATTTCCACTTTTTTTTTTTTTTTAGTTATAACAAAACGTTATATTTCTATCGAAATTCTTAATCTAAAAACACTAGTTTGTTTCAAAAGGGAACATTTTCCAAAAAAGTGTAAAATTGTATTTTTATATCAAAGAATTTATAACAAAATGGCATATTTTCCATATTATATGATTAAATATGCTTAAGTTTGGTCCAAAATGCAATAACATACGATTTATTGTGATTAGTACTAAAAGAGAGAGTAGAATTTTTAACCAAAGCTTTGTTTACTGGTGAAACGGGTACTGAAAAAAGAGGAGGAGATAGGCAGAGCGATCTTGTCGTAGATGAAAAGAAAGCCTGCGACAGTTTTTCAATATATTGCACGCATAAGAAAGTCATTATTATCGCAACAAATCGAAAAGGATTTATTTATCCTCAGAATTAAATGCAACAAAATTATGGAAAACTTACGATGACTCTGTTTCTGAAGTTTCTGAAGAACTAAAGGTTAAAAAAGTATGTTTTATTTATAAGATTTTTCATGGAGAATATAATATTGGTTTTTCATCACCAGCCACCGATATTTGTAGCGTTTGCCTTTTATGGAAATATAAAATTAAATCTTAAACAGATCTCAAGAGAAAACACACATTGATAACAGAATTAAGAATACCTAAACTGCGTGCGAACGCGTTTTACGAACATCTTAAGAAGCACCTATCCAGAATGCTTTTTACGTTAGACAGCTAAGTCTGTATAATTTTTGTATTGTAGACAATCTCAGAAACCTATATTTTACAGCTGGGATGAAACCCAATCTGGTAGCGGTGGTATTGAAATTGGGTTGGCTTTCTACTCATTCTTAGTTTCATTAAAAATTCCTGAAGAAAACAAAATGTTGAGATTGTTTTGCGATGGCTGCGGTGGCCAAAATAAAAACAGCCATGTTCTCATTTACTTTTTAATTAATATTGCACGATCAAATCTAAAAGAAATAGATATTTTCTTTCCTGTGAGAGGACACAGTTTTCTCCCAGCACACCGAATTTTTGGTAGATTAGAAAAATGTTTATAAGAATGAAACCAGTCGTTACAACAAACAGTACTGTGATATTTTTCGAAAGCACAGAAGTTTAATGATTCAAGAAAAAGACTGGATCTAATGGATATAAAAGGATTGTAAGTATAAAAAGAATACAAATAACAAAGAAAAAATCTCGACATAACGTTAGTTATTTATTAAAAATATTTTCTACTTATAAATTTGAAAGCCATGATGAACCATAATATAAGCCTACTAAAAAGAGAAAAAATAAACCCAACTAATTCGCATGAGTTGCAACAAAATACAGGGCAATTAACCGATACAAAAAAAAAATGATATATCAAATTTTTTGAAAAAAAAACAATTTGGTGATGATTGGCATGAAATAACCGAACTAAGTTGGTATAAGAAAATAATAATAAGAGAACATAATAACTGAGCCTGAAGCCTGAGCCTGAGCCTGAAGATACCACCAAAATTCTAGGAAGTCTTGAGATGAGATTAAGAGATTTGGTAAAAAGTTCGGCTAATTTGCTTTTTCCGTAATTACAATCATAACTTGCTATGAAAACATTATATCAAGCTGCGATTCTAAAGTTTATTTTTGTAGTTTTAGTACGCTTAAATTGAAGGCAAATATTCCTAAAAAAATTTTTTTTTTCCTTATTTTATTTTCGACTTTTTAGTGAAAATATTTTTTTAATGAAAAATAATATATTTTCAAAGAACAACACATATAATCAAATGACACTAAAATTCACTCTAACGCAATTTGGTTATTATTGCTCATACTTCAAATGTGTAATTATATTTTATATTACTGTAACAAAGTTTATAACAATATGTAGGTAGGTATATTTTTAAAATTTTTTTGGAGATTTTTGATTAGATACCTTTGAACTTAATAATTTACGTATTAAAAAATTTTCACCAATAAAAAATTACGCGCTTTATAAAAAGGAACCCTGTTAAATACAAAAAATATTTGATGTAAAATCGTAGATTAAACCTGAGAAAAAGTCTGAAATGTAAACACTCATCCGACTTTATCTACGATAAAATTCGATTTTGTCCGACGTGTAAACGCTGCCTAAGCATAAATTGGCATATAAAAGTATAATAAATACATGCCTGATTGGTTCAAATTTTGTTTTCTTCCATAAATAATGTTTGCACATTATTTTCAATTAAACTAAGCCATATGATTATGTATGTAATAAATGCAAGCCCTATATGACACATGTACGTACATTTACATATACTTAGTGAGAGAAAGAGAAATAATAAAAGAAAGAGATTAATAAAAGAAACCAAATTAAAAACACAAAAAAATATAATGAAAATATAATTGAATAGTAATAGAAAATTATTGAAATATAATGATAATGATTTGTATTGCACACATTTATTTTGTATTCCTTTTTTGTTTTTCTTTTTTTGCTTCTTTACACCATAGAAATGTCAATAAATACAGTGAATTTAAAGAGAAACCCAATTTTAACTTTATCAAATATCCATATTCCATTATTAGTACACACACACATGTAAATTTCACCTTAGTTGAATGCAAAGAATATCTATAATCTATATTAACAAGAATACGCACTCCCATTTTACGTAAACCTAATTTTTAAGAAATACCAAACCGAGCAAAATATCATTAGTTAAAAGAGGTAAAATTTACATTTACTTATCGTATACCAAATTTATTATGAGAGAGAAAAGGTACAAAACAGATGTTTGCCTTTTGCTTTATACTGTAAAATAATTTTGCGTTCTCATTATTCCTTTCTGGATTTGTTTACGTTTCCTCCCATTATTTATATCAGGCAGGTTGGCAAAAAATGTTAGTTCTAATTTAGTTTGTTCCCTTATACGAGGATTAATTCTGATCTTTTATAATTTTAATATTTTCGTTTTAAACATTATTATTTTCTTATATACCTATTAAAAATATTAAATTATAATTACATTACAATAATATAAAATATTATTAACATTTTTGACAGTAATAATTTGGAGTTACAAACATTATTATTTTTTATTAATTATATTAGTAAACCTAAATATTTATTATATTGGTATACGATTATAAAATAATACTGTGGATTACTATTTACAAATCACAGAATTTAAAGAATATGATAACGCTGTTTTAGTTAGGTCTCCTAAAAATCTTATACATAGTTGATACAATTTAGAAAATAATATTGTTAAATATTTCAACGAAATTTTTGTCGAAAATTTTTTTCAAAATTATAAACTTTATTTATTTAATTTCAGCCAACTTTTTTTGTTACTCTCTTTTGTTTACTATATTTTTTCTTTTTCTTACACGTAAAATTCTTATTATCGTCTATTTCTGACAATGTTTATCAAATTTGCATATGGATTTGTGTGCAAACAAATGAATACATACATGAGTTCACACTATTTTAATGGATATACTTTGGTTGAATAGTTATTGAAATGGGTATTTTGTTGAATTGAAGCAAATTGAAACAAACATATAAAGTCCAAGGCAAGTTAATTAAGGCAAATATAATAAAGGTTTTTTTATAATCTTTTACTTATGACATTAAAGATTTAATTTAAATTTTCTAAATATCCCAACTCAAAAGATGTTTTTCTTTTCTGTACAATTTTTTTTTGATTGTACGAAACAAAATGGGACAAATCCAAAAAGTTCCGTGCAAAAGAGGATATTTTTTTTTCTTTGCAACAAAACGGGATGTTTTTGAAAATTAAGGACTAATAACTTCAGAAATGCAGGTCCAACATTTTTAAAAGACGGAATCATGACTTAGCTTAAGACCAAATATATAACTGGTATAATTTAAAATTTACAATAACTACAGGCAATGCGCCGTAAGTTTTTTGACTTTACTGAAAATTTGGTAATGGTGGAAATGTCCCCTTTTGAAAAATCCCTCGTCGTATGAAGCTTTACGCTGTAGCATTGTTTTAAATATATTATTTTGATATTTCAAAATATGAAAATTATAAAATTATGTATGTTATGTTAATAAATTACTAAAATTTTTATAAAATTCAAATTTTGTATGATTAATTTTAAATTTTTCGAATAAAAATTTCCGTCAAACTTAGAAAATCACTTTTCTCAACATTTTGATTTTGGTCGTTAGATGTGTACATAATGAACTTTAGCTGGTTCAAGCCAACTTAAGGAAATGTACGATTACTTGTAATTTGTATTTTGACCCCGTAATAGGAATATCAGAGAATTTAGTCAAGTTTTTGTTAATTTTAGGTGGCTTAAGGAAAGTGCGATTTCGTTCTGTACAGAAATTTGACATTTGATTTAGGAGCTGTTATTACTTATTGAAAATTTGTGATATATAATAAAATAATTTAATTATTCAATAATTTACATACTTCATAACAAATTAATTATACATAATAATAATGAAAGCAAAAAAAAATAAAATAAAGAAACATTAATTAAAATAATATATTTAAAATTACACTAAAAACAAAATTCGATTAATAATAAAATTTAAAATATACACGAAAAACAAAATTGAAACAAAATATAATTTATATCTAACAAACCTTCTGTTTATCTACGTACTTTTATTTACATTTACAATTTAACAACAGTAAAAATCAGTTAAATTAGCTAAAGTCTATTATGGGTAACTTAAGCAAATTACAAAACTTTAGCTGGCTTTTCGTTTAGTTTTGACTACATTAGCTTAAGCCAACTTAAGTTCATTATTGTTTGGTCTTAACTAGGTCAAATTAGCTTCAGTCGAGAGCAATAATTGTAAATGACATCAAGGACTGCTATCTGCTTAAAGTATAGGTACTTACTAAATTTCAGTCAATAGAATTCTGTAATTTGATCGGATATTGTAGGAGATGAACGGAAATTTGAATATAACGGTTCTGGAATATGTTGAACTTAATATTTATTTATTAAATACCCTAACTAAAAGAATATTTCGTTCATCTAACCCTGACTTGAAGTAGTGTCAGTTTAAATATTTTTGAAGATATTTAGAAAAAGAATGAGAGAACGAGTACAAAGAATATAGGCTCTGAAATATATTTAGTTCCGGTCTTTAATTTAATTTATTTTTGTGTACATATATCTATTTGTATTGTATTATATTAGTTGCGTTTTTTTTAGCTTAGCAAACTACTCAGAAGGACTTCTGAGCAGTTTATAAATAAAACAAAAAAAATTAGTTTTTGAGCAAAACATAACCTCAGAATTTATATTGGTTTGACGTTTAATTTTTTATGTTAGAAACATTAAATTTAATTAAAAGTAAAAAAAATAATCTGAGCGGTAATTAAAAAAATTTACAAAATTTAATATTTCTGTTGTTTAACGAAAAAAATATTATATAATATAATTATGGAAGTGTACGATGTAAGTTGTGTACGATGTAAATTGTAAAATTAATAAAATATAGAGTTAACTTATTTCTAATACAGAATTTATCAGATGAAAGCAGCTTTGATGAATGTTCACTACTAAATTCTTCCTCATCATCTTCGCCTGATTCATTAATCGAAGAACGATGTAACAAAATACCAAAAATTTAAAATTATATAGAAGTTATTTAGAAGTACTCAAATAATCAGTTTAAACAACATTTTCGTTTGGTAAGAAATGTAGTTAATAACCTGATATGTATAAAAATATAATTATTTAAAATATTTATTATAATTTGAAAAATATTTTAGAATTTTATTAGTAACAAAAATTATCGATATAACCTTCAAAACTGAATGGCCATCTATAAATTTTTTATTTTACTCAGTTTTTGACATCAAATTAATAAAATCTTGTATAGTACAAAACTTCACCGCTAGAATATTTTAAGATCTTTAGTGGTGAAGTTGAATTTTAATATACAAATTCAACTGTTCAGAGCTCCGCAAATACAAAGCTTGCGTAGTTGTGAGCAATTTTTTGGAAGTTTGAGTAGTTTGCTCAGCTAACAAAAACGAAATTATTATATCATAGATCGTTATATCAAAGATAATAGCACTTCTTGATGTCATTAACAGTTACTCTCAATCGAAGCAATTGGAACCCCACGGCCTGTACCATAGTTACATAATCAAAATGGAAAATTCGGTAATAATGGTATTTTCATTGAAACTATTTTATAGCAATAATTACAAATCTTAATTCTATAATCACGAAAACTATTAATATTAATATTTTCTTTCACGGTGATTCCACTGTATTTGTTCTTTCACACATTTAGCGGTAATTATAATAAATTCTATCTGTAATTAAAATTAAAGCTATTTCTTTTATATTTCTTATATTTGTTATTAAAGTTATGACAAAAAAAAAACAAAAACTAAAAAACAAAAGTTATATTTTTATGGTTAAATTAATTATTTATTTCGACGAAGTTAATTTATTTATTTTCACAAGAAGAACTTTTATGACATTTGGAATTACACTATTGATATTTGACATTTTACATTTGCCGTGATTTGAATTACAATCAAATTTACAACTATAGTATTGAAATCCTTGACCACCTAGTATAGAATTTATTGATTTTTAAAGTATTTAAAACACCCACTACTTATTTATTGAAACCCTGTTTTCGCAGACGGCAAACTTTTAGTGAAACATAACATCTTTTTGAAATATTTAAGTATTTGATCTTGACTGTCGGACCGTCGGACCTATCCAAAAAATTTTTAAAAATTTATTATTAAAAACATTTTTTCAGAAAAATACAATTTAAACACGTGATATAGAGTTGCGGCCCAATTCCTGGGACCCGGACCTATTGCCTCCATCGCATTTAAGAGCCATTGTACTGATGATAAAAAAAAACAAAAATTTTAAGGCATTGCACCTATCCAAAAAAAAATTTTAAAATTATTTATAATATTTGTTACATTTACCTAAGCTGGGTGGGAATTATTAATAATTACCGGTCTATGTGATAAATTAAATATATAAATTCTGTCCAAATCAATCATTTTAACCGTTCTATTTGGTAATGATTAATATAATGACCGGTTATTATTAATAATTACCAATTTATTACTTTAACCGCAACATATATATAAAATACTATTTTGCCACCATATATTATCGATATGTAGTTTCGACATTAACAGTGAATGACGAAAATATATTTAAAACCAAACAAGTGGCAGTGGTTTGATACTGAGAAATAAATGGGAAGATACAACAGAAGCGTTCAGTCATAATCATGATAAAAACATTTCGTTCGGTTATAACGATTTGCAAGGAGGTTAAGATTCGCCGAAGCATGAACGTTTTTGTACGATTTTTTTATTTACATATTATTATGTTGACTTAACTTAACAACAGTTTTTTGCCATTAAGTTATTATTTTTCATCAAAACATAGTTTTGTATAGTTATAATTGAATCCCAATTTTGATTACTAAGAAAAGGAGTAGCGGTTTTTGCAATTTATACGTTTGGTACAGTTGTACAACTAAGCGTGCATGTTATTGCCCATTTCAGGACCTTAAAAGTTCTGGGGGCATTAATATAGCAAGTAATATTATTTTTAATATAAGAAAATTCCACCTAACAAGTGTGAACACTGATATAATTGTTCGATTACGTCTAAATAGTATTCCTACGAGGAAACTATTATAGTGATAAATTTCTTCAAACGCGAACAAAAGTTTATTAAACAAAAAAAATCATTAGTTTATCATTTTAGTACTCTTCGATATGCTAGAGATATATCTCTGTTTTATAGATATATTGACGACAGTTGTTTCATTGAAATAAAATGAAGAATGCCGTAGCCTTTAAATAATTCCAAAACTGATTTCGGAAATTCTTATATTGTAAGAAGTGCTAAAATGTGGAACATACTTCCATTTTATGTGCTTCCTTCCGATATAAACGCTACATTATACAATTTGCAAGTTTTCAAAAAGAACATCTTCAGGTTCGTCTCCAACTTACGTATTAATTCTTTTCTATCATCATAGTACTTTTATAATTTCCGCGACTTTTATATTTACGGTGCCATTTTAAAACTGAAGGAAGATGTATTTGCAGCAATTGCTAATCATTTTCGCAAGCTGGAAAATAGCTTAAAGGACTCTATAGAGGCTGGTCCAAGTCACTCTTATGCACAGTTAGATTCCTCTGCAATTAACAAATTAATTAAGTATAGTTTAAATAAACTACTCAATTTTGATATTGCGAAAGTAGAATCATTGCATTGCTCTTCCAACTCTCTTCTTTTGGACAATTTGAACAGTTTCGAAATTCAGAAAGTAAATCAGTGGCAATTATTAATTCATCTAATCATAGTACTCAAACTAGCCACGAGATTGGTAATATAACTAATCACGAAATTGTGCTAACTGATCCTGGAATTTTACATGTTGATCCTATTATTATACATAAACTTGTAGCTGAATCGACCGTAGACGAATGGAATGAAAGAATAAATAAACTTAAAGTTAGCAATTATTCTTCAATCGATAAATCTAACTCATCTATCTTTGTCAAAGGTATATCATGTTCATTTAACAAAGAAAAATTCGAGAAATTTCTAAAAGATGAATTCAACATTTTGTCTGTATCCTGTAAGAATATAACACCTAAGATAATTAAAAAGAAAAAAAGGAAATATCATTGCTTTATTATTTCCGGATCGGAACAATGTATTCAAACACTGCAGCAAACCAGTAACATAGGGATCTGGATTAATATTGGAGCAGTTACTGAGATATACAAGCCTCAGTTCGATGGTGTACATAAGGATGATTTAAATATAGCTTCATCTGGCCCGATTATTCAATAAAAAATATATACTAACTATTAAACCACCTTCAATAAATAAATCTAACACTAATACTAATTCTACTAATGTTTCTAATTTACCTACTGTTATTAAAACTAAAAAGACTAATTTAAACAATAATACTCAAACTAAACCCTCATTATTTAAAATTAACACCTGTAGTAATTCTAATAGGAACACTACTACTCTAACTTCACATAAATTTAGTTCTGAGAAAGTTTCTCATTTAAACAATAATACTTTTTCTAATTCTAATAATCCCCGAAAATATTTAGCAATAAATTAATAAGTGATTCATATTTGATGAGGAGACTCAACATAAATCCTCAAACTCCAATAGATCTAATCATCCTGAATGAGTGAGAAAAAACATAATAAGTTTTTTCGTCCCCTCTCAAAGAGAGAGATAATCTATAGTAAATATTAATCTTCCCCACTTTCTAGTGATGCTCCTTCTACTTAACCTTTTAAGTTAACCATTTACTACCAAAACGTTAGAGGTTTACGTACTAAAACGAGTAAAGTTTTCTCTAATTTTATACTTTTAGATTTTGATGTCTTAGTTTGGACAGAAACTTGGCTTACTACTTCCTCCTTCACTCTATATAGGAAAGATAGATATGACTCTCTTATTTCCGATAATGTTCCTAGATAATTTGATACTTTAGGAAACTACTAGTGTTTTCAGGGATAAGACACATTCCGCAGTTTAATTTTACTTAAGCTATTACCAAATTGTATACCCTGAACAAATTTTGTTAAAGTTCAGTATTTTTTTTTGAATTATACAAGAAAAATTCAAATAAACATTCATGTTCTAAGCTGAATTTGAATCCGTGACCATCTTGATAGTAGTTACATGTCATAACTTCTAAATGATATCGGCATCATGAATATTATTTTATCCATTATGATAATATGACAGTCACTCAGATGATATCCTTATCAATGGCTATTATCTCATATACACTGTAAAAATAATTTTTTCATTTTGTACAAAAGATTAGGGTAACGACGGCTTATATTGTTGTGACGCATTCAAAAATGTTTAAAATAAAATACCATTTTTACAAAACTTAACTATTATAAAACACAAACACTCTGTATAATCATAAATAAATATGTATGTGAGTGTACATTATTGGCCATAGTACCTACTGTTCCATTGAATTCAAATAAATTTTCAATTTCCAAAATAATTCATCTTTGTATTTTTTATTCTATTTTTATATTATTTTGTTTTTTTTTTTTGTGTCAGTTACAAAAAGAAAATTATTTATTTAAAATAAAATACTGAATGTTTCATACTGAGCAGTGCAATTACATTTTTGTGTACGTTGGTATATTTTAAATTACCAATTTTACCGCCCCATAACAATATTATTTAATGAAATTCCTTTAGTTTGGTATGTATGTGTATATATAATATAAAATTACGTGGCTGGGCGATAGTGACGTCTGCAGTCATTTACAAAAATTTTTCTCTTCTCTTCTATATGCAATATATTTTATTTAAAATTATTTGTATGTATGGTTGTATGTATTCAAAATTTCTTCGTTTTTGACAATTCATATTTTTGGACATGTAAAAATGAAAATGAAAAATAAAAATAATAGCAAAACAAAATGGACAAAAAAAAAAAAACAAAAAAGCTTACAGGAATCGAGAAATTTGAGTGGGAAGCATTTCAAAACGTGTCTTTTTAAGAGAACACTAGATGAATTTTTAATTTTACAATTTTATTATATAATCGTATATAGATCAGTGGTATAGTATTAAAAGTAATTCCCTCTTATATAAATTAACCTTTAACCCGCCAAAAAGTGTAGATATATTTATAATTTTAAGTTAATGATTTTGCGTTACTTTTGAATTAAAAAATAAAAGCAGGAAGCAGGAAGCAAAATTTTTGTGGTACATTTTGTTATGACAACATTATGTAGTAAGGTGTAATCAGTATAAGTGGTCACATCGAAAATGCAGTATTAGAGTTTTAACTGCAGTCTAGTATGTTCCATAATGTACTAAATACAATGTACATAGTTTCAAAATATTTAGATACTGCCTGAACTACATAGAAAGAAGCAGAATGTAAAGATAACCATGTAGTTTTATAATACAAATCTATTCGACCAGACAGCGTTTCAGTTATAGGCCTTAAAATTAATCTGTTTACTATTACATATTTTATAATTTGATTTTTTTTTTATTATAATCTTAGTTTTAAGTAATAATTGAATAAACACAATAAAGAAAAAAGAAAAAGATTTTGGAATTAATTACTCTGTCGTTATGGAACATACTACATTGTAGCTAAAACTCTAATACTGATGCATTTTCGATATCACGAATTATTATATCCACTATTAGATTATTTAGAAATTTACTAATAGAAAAATTTCTTATAGATATGATTTGCGGTCCTAATGAGTTACGTAAATGATGGAAAGTAATTTTGTCACCTGATTACCTTATACGTTAATATCTTTTTTGAGTCTTAGGCAGAAGTCATCATCTACTGCTTGTTGAGTATTTGTTTTTTTTTTCTAATACTGTCAGATTTATGCTTAGAGCAAGCACATCAGACGTCTATTACTAGACGAAGGCTTGCTTTATTTAATTGTGCAATAACTCATCATCCAGTAGGGTTAGTAAATCACCGCTACCTTTGATTAAAATATTTAAAAATAAACTAAACCAGGTACATGCTGTTAGTAGAAGGGTAAAAAGTCATAAATTAATACCTATGTTAATAGCTATACATTTAATAAAAACACTTCAAAAAGTTAGGCCGAAAGTATCAAAGCTAAGAAGAACAACAGTTGTTAGTTAGTCTCAGTTGAACGTACATTAAGACGTAATCGTTTTTTAATAGTTAAAACACTTAGTTGACGATCAAAAGAGCTAGAGTTAGAATTTACTTCACGGAGCATTCTAGTGATTGGCTCGAATCTACCTAATTCAGTAGGGTGGAAGGGAATGTGGAACAATTCAACGGTTCTGAGATTATTCCGATTGGATTTTGCAACCAAATAATTGGAAATTTCAGGGGCTAGCGTTACACCCGAAAGGATTTGGTGAATAAAAGAGATATCTGCAATTATTCGACGACCAGACAACGACTGTAAGTCAATGAGCTTAAGATGGTGGTAATAAGGTGGAAGCCGCAATGGATCATTCCACGAAAATTTACTCAAAGCGAAACGTAAAAACTTTCGTTGAACCGATTCAATTCGGTTAATGTCAGTCAAGTAATGTGGAGACCACACTTGACTGGCATATTCAAGGGTAGGCCTTACATATGTAACATAAAGATGTTTCGTGACGTAGGGATCAGAAAATTCTTTACACCAACGTTTAATGAAACCTAAAGAAGAATTTGCTTTGCTCACTATCTTATCATAATGTAGCTTAAAGCTCAGTTTAGGGTCAAAGGTTAACCCGAGGTCTATAATAGAATTCGCTCTTGAAAGCTGACAGCCATTTAGTTGGTAGTTGAACCAAATTGACCGAATGGAATTTTTCCTAGAAAAGGTAATTGCATAACTTGGCATTTAGAAGTGTTCAATTCAGGTCCATTTTTTGAACACCAAGAAGCGAAATTGTTAAAATCGTTTTGTAACTTTAAGCAATCCGATGAGGAAGATATAGGAGTAAAAAGCTTTGAGTCATCAGCAAAACTAAGAAGTTTAGAAAAAGTTATCACTTTAGGAGCATCAATTGCTGAAACTATGAAACTAAGGGGTCCTATGTGACTACCTTGAGGAATACCAGAAGACGCTGAGTATTGGTCAGAAATCGCAGTTTTAAATAAAACTGAGTATTCCCGAGAAAAGAGGTAAGACTCAAGCCAGTTAAGGCTATGTGGTGAAAAACCTATAATTTTGCCCTTGAGTAATATGATACTATGAGGAATTTTGTCAAATGCTTTACTTATGTCAGTAAAAATGGTGTCAATTTGAGAACCACTCTCTATTGAGGTCATTGCCTGGGAGACAAAGTCAACCATATTGGTAGTTGTTGACCTACCTCTTTGAAAACCGTGTTGCTCAACACAAATAAAACGTTTACAATAATCATATAAGAAATCATATATCATACGCTCAAAAAGCTTAGGAATACACGAGAGCTTGGCGATGGGCCTATAATTGGTGCATTCATTTCTGGAGTCCTTTTTATAAACTGGAATAATGAAAGACTTTTTAAATAAATTTCTCCACCTCCGCATCAATAATGTGATGAAGTGAAACATTCCATATTTCTAGATTTTACTAAACAATATCTTAATTTCGTTGAAATATCTAAAACAACGAACCCAACAGTTCCATTATGCCATTTATTTTTTAAAAAAATTGTAAAATATTTTCTATCGAATAAATGATAAATATTACCATCAAATTTATCTGAAATACCAAGAACTTCAAAATTTAAAAATACATGATATCTGAAGTTGTAATTTTTCAATCGTTTCCCTAACATCAATTTGAAGCGCAGTTTTGCTGACCCTATTTTTAAAAAACCTAATTAGCAGAACTTTTATATCGTGGATTAACCATATTTTACAACTGTGTCATATTAATGTTATTCGAAATTATTTGAACTTCTTTGATAGTCAATCGAATGTAGTTAGTTTTAAAGCATTTTTTCAAGCTAAATTTTTTAGTTTCTGGGTATATTTTTTTTTCTTCGGTTACATAAGGGTTAAAATAAATTAAATTCAATTAGTAAAATAACGAAAATTATACTTTAGAAATCTTAGACTATACCAAAACAAACAATAATTGTTATTGGTTGAGGACTACCTTAATTTTCAAACCGAAGGTAGCGTTCGCCAATTTTCTACAGTTTAAATATTTTGCTTATATCCTACTGAAAACAAATTGACCAATATATAATTGAACAGTTTCAGAGGCCTATATATCGAATTGTGTAATTTTCGGTCAAATAATATATTTATGGCATTTATTTTTTTATATTAAAATTCAGTTGTTATAAAAGATGAAACCAAAACATGACAAAACAAAAATATCAAAATAAAACAAATTAATGTTGTTTAATAAGTGTAGTAGTTTTAAACTGTTCAAAACAGATGTCACTTTTTTGTGTAGGTTGGATTCATTTAAAATAAAAATATAAATATTTTTTTTTATTTTGTTTTTTACTATGCAGTTTTTTAATATAGGTTAATTTATAGGTTAATAGGTTAATTATGCTTAATTATATATGTGCTTTTGTTCAAGGCAACAACAAAAATTTGATAAATAAATAACAAAAATTTGAAGAATTTCACTAGGTTGGAAAAACCAGATTTTCTGAAGGTAATTATTGTAAAATGTATGTGCTAACTATAATGACATCATAATCATTGTCCTGCAATCCCATCCGTGGGGCTGAGTGCGGAATAATAACATAGAATAATGACATAGAACTACATATTATGTAAATGTCAAATTGCCTAACGAAGCTGACATATAGGTATTTGTCAAAGCATATAATATGTCGACCCATAATGACATAAGAAAATATTTTGTTTGTTTTTTTTTATATAAAAATGTGAAAATTCAATTCACAAAAATAAAATTATAGAAAAAAATACTGACTAACGAATAATTATATGAAAATTAATAAATTTCCAGCCAAAATAAAAACAGAATTGCATAAATGCTACGAAGTGACATATGTATATAATATGCAAAATTTAACATGAATTATTAAAGATCCAAAGAGTTTACATCATACCACCCTCCCACCTCCCATTCCTCCCATGTCACCCATGCCTCCATTCCACCCATTCCAGGCATAGCACCAGCTTCTTCTTTAGAAATTTCTGTTACTACGACTTCTGCTGTTGTTAATAATGATGCAACACCGGCAACATAAACTAAGGCAGTTCTTACAACTTTTGTTGGATCAATAATACCTTTTTCAATTAAATTTACATATTCAGAGCTCTTGTCATCATAACCAATGTCACCTTCCAAATTTTCTACTTTAGAAACCGCCATAGTTCTATCAACTCTAGCATTTTTGGCAATAGTTAAGCATGGCATTCTTAATGCTTTACGTACAATTTCAATACCAACATTTTGATCTTCTTTGCTTCCCTTCAATTTGTCAAGTAATGGAATGCATCTTAAAAGAACAGTACCACCACCAGGTACAATACGTTTGGCAATAGCAGCATCATTTACACAATATTTTTTTTCATTTTCTTCAACTTAACTTGATCCTTCTATTCTCAATAATGCGACATCTGAAGAAAGTCGAGCTAAGCGTTCTTGTAATTTTTCTGTTTCATATTTTAAAGTTGTGTGGCATAAGGGGTTGAATTGTAAAATGAAAACAATCCTTCCAAAAGAACATTCGGAAATCATAGCAAGCTACTTATCAGAGAGATACTTCTACATAAAACAGGAAGGAGCATATTCCGATCTTAACGAAAATAAATGCCGGGGTTCCTCAAGGAAGTTTACTTGGTCCGGTACTGTACCTGCTGTGCACTTGTGATTTTCCTGCACTAGGAAATAATATTATTGCGACGTTTGCAGATGATACAGCGCTTCTGGCTGTTGGGGAAAATAATAAAGAATCCATAGAAAAGCTGCAGAGAGCTATAACAAAAATCCAAGATTATACAAAAAGATGGAGAGTAAAATTAAATGAAGCTAAATCAGTACATGTAGATTTCACAAATAAAAAAATTGATCATAAACCAGTATATATAAATGGTCAAGAAATACCCCATTCAAATACTGCCAAATATCTTGGTGTGACGTTAGATGCGAAACTTCGCTGGAAAGCTCACATAAAAAACAAGAAAGAAGAATTACAAATCCGCTATAGAAAAATGAACTGGCTCATAGGTAAGAATTCTACCTTAACAATACAAAACAAACTTCTGCTCTATAAACAAATACTGAAACCAGTATGGTCATATGGCATCCAGCTATGGGGATGCAGCAAAAAAAGTAATAGAGATATTATTCAGAGGTTCCAGAATAAGGTCCTAAGAAATATTGTGAACGCGCCCTGCTTCATAAGAAACTTTGACCTACATAGAGATTTGCAAATAGAATCTGTCGATAAGGAAATACAGAAATTGGCAAGAAGTCACGAAAAAAGGCTTCAGCACCATGTAAATGTGGAGGTAGTCGAGCTCCTGGATAATAGAAATATAGCCAGACGACTCAAAAGAGTAAAACCTTTTGAATTAGTGCAGCAATAATCACCCACATCCATTATGGTGACTGCCGGAACGAGGTTTTTCACAAGTCTTCCATAATTATAAATTCGTTCGGAGAGCTGGTTGGCTTTTCGTCGCTGATGCGATGGGTCTTCAAGGTTATGGATGAATACGCCAAAGAAAAAGTTAGATAGACATCGCTGGATGTAGTCTACATTGAAAAATAAAATAAAGCCAAGAAAAAATTGATCATTAGTCCTGCTGCACTACATCGCAATATAGGAAGGGAGGGGGTCATTGTGTCTTTTGAAGATTCCCACCAGCCTGCGTATAAAAAAAAAAAAAAAAAAAAAAAAAAATTCTGAAGTTTAGTCATTAATTTGGTCTCTAATTTGTTGAACACGTCGGTCAATATCTTCTTTATTGCCTTTACCTTTTAAAAATAATGTATCATCCTTTGTAATAACAACTTCACCAAGCTTTCCTATATCAGCTATTTGTACATCTTCTAATTTTACTTAATTAGCTTTCTTCATCACCAAATACAATACCACCAGTTGCAATTGCCATATCAGCAGGAGTTGATTTACGATTGTCTCCAAAACCGGGTGCTTTAACAGCTGCTACTTGAAGACCAATTTTTAAACGTTTAACGACTAATGTGCTAAGTGCTTCAACATCGATATCTTCCGCTACAATAATGAAAGGTTTTCTTTGCGAATTTGCTAATTCTAATGCTGGATTAACTAATAATTGATTGAACAGTTGAGATTTTCTTTTCTGAGAACACAATTAAGGCATCTTGGAATTCAATGTTAGCACCTTTGCTAGATAAATATAACCTCCATCGAATTTCATACCTTCAATTACTTCTAATTCATCATGCTAAGTTTTACCATCTTTAACGGTAATCCTTACCTACTTTTTTCATTGCTTCACTTATCAAATTTCCAACAGCTTGATCTCCATTAGCTGAAATTGTAGCAATTTGAGCAATTTCTTCAGGTGTTGTTACATTACGTGACATTTTTTTTTAAAATTATCTTTAACAGCATCACCAGCTATCATAACTCCACGACGAATTTCAGCTGGGTTAGCTCCTTTTGAAATTTTTTCAAACCTATTTTCATAGAAAAACAACAACAAAAATTATTTACATGTCGAATTCGGTTTGGATGGAATTTAACATAAGAATAACGAAAATTTAACGAATTGTCAGATTTAACTTAATTGCCGTATATGTCGATTATGGGTGTTTACATATAAGTTCCATATATGGAATATGACATATGTCATAACATATGTAGTTCTATGTCATTATTGTTAGCGAATATGTATACCAATCTTTCATATTGTAATTTTAAAATTTTTAATTATCGCATTTTTTTTTTTTTAATTTTCGAAACTTAGAGAAAAAACGTATTTTTCAAAAAGTATGCTTAGAAAAGAATGGTCAAAAAGTATTAAAATGTCTCACATATTCGAAAGATGTTGTCTTATCAAGAGATTCCGATTAATCGGTTAATCAATAATCAGTCCTTTTCCAATGATTCGATTAATCGATTAATCGTAAAAAAATTATCGATTATATCCGATTATATTAATGAAGAAAATTCCATTTACTCTCCTCTATTTTTTAGTTTAACAATTATAGTTTGTAGAACCAGATGGAATTCACAGGTTGCAATGATCAAGCGCTTTTTAAGAGTAAAAGATTACATTAATAAAGCATTAGATGAAATTGGTACCACCAAAATCAATGATGAAAACATCAAAATATTACAAGAAATGCTATTGATTCTTGAACCCATGGAACTTGGTGTAAATGAATTGGGAAAAAATAATACGAATTTATTAAAGGCAGAAGCAGTTCTTATGTACATTTTCGAAAAGCTGAAGAATATAAATACAGAAATGTCGCTTAATTTGTTTGCAATATTAAAAAGACGTATCGAAGAGCGTCGAAATAAGGGTCCAATTTCTCTCATGTATTTTTTGAAAAATTGTACTAATCCCACGCCAATGAATTTTTGTCATATACTACGAAATCTGATATAATTGGCCTTTGGCCTTTCTTTATTGGCCAGTGAAATATACGAAACATTATTTACATTTGGGGAAAATAACATAACACAAGAAGAAATATTAAATGTTGAAGAAGTATCTGATGGTGAATCTAAACCTGAATCTGAATTTAAAAAAATGCAAAAAACTATTGATTCTTTTTTGATGGTTCCGAAACCCAATAAGTCGCACAGTATCAAAAAGTTATTTCAAGTTATTTCAAAATTGTAAAAGGAACTAGTCAAAGAAGCAAACAATTGGAAAATCTTTATCAAGCCCTATTGACTATTCAGCCATCTTCGACAACTAGTGAACGAGTCTTTTCTATTTCCGTAAATTTTATGACCAAAATTATAAATCGTTTGAATACTGATACTTTAAATGCTCTTGTTTTTTTTTTAAATTTTAAAATTATTCTTTTGTTTTAGTAGCTACTCTTTTTCAGGCTTCCTTTTTTAAATAGAACATGTGTACATTTTTGAACCGATTAACCGATTAGTGGTAAAAAGAATAATCGACTAACCGATTATTATAAGAACGATTAATTTGAAATCGGTCAAGATAGAAATTCTTATATTCTGATATTCTGAAACTATACTACTAGGTCTTTTATTCCTTTACTAATTATTATAAAAATATCGCAAAAAATTTTTAATTCATTTAAAAACAAATATTAAAATAGTTTAACCCTAGTTATATCCGCGGATAAAATTTCGCCCATTTTCAATTTTAGGCACCTTTAAATTACATAGTTTTGAAAAATTTTCCTATTCCTTTTGCTTATTTGTCAAAAATGATTACTTTTCTTTACAAATTACAACAGTTTTTGGAAATTTAAAAAAATGTAGGACCTGTGCAACTTACTACGTGAGCGATACGTAAATTTTCTTCGGGTGAAATTTTACCCAGTGTTTACAAAATATTTCTGATTTTTATATTATGATATAAATGAAGCTTACCTGCAAAATTATATAACAGATATAGAAGATGATGTTTTAAATGAAATTTCTGTGCAAAATTTAATCACAATTTCAAAAAACAAGCCGTTGAATGGTCAGCCCAACCTCCAGTGTTAAGTAGAAAAACTTTAATAGAAAATGTAATTAAAGATCGGCTCGGAATTACTTCTTATGCTGCTGCAAGAATTCACACCATCAAAAATGCATTTGAGTTGTGTTTCAATTCATCTATGATAAAGATTTTGGTGGATAATACAAACTTGCTTGGAAAACTAGTGGGGAATTGGAATGATATTAATATTGTAACTATAGAAGTTTTATTGGCTTACTCATTTTAGCAGGTATGATCAAACTGCTTTTCAAACTTTCCCAAAGCCTTGCAGCTGTTCTATGTTCAACTATGAACTTTGTTTTATAGGTGTATATAATTCAATTGATGAATCTATTATGAATTTATGGAATGATAAATTTGGTCAACCAATATTTAGTGCATTAATGTCTGCTAAATGTTTCTTAAAGATTAATCGGGTAATTCGCTTTGACCACAAACATGGTCGAGCATAACGCCGAGCAAAGGGGACAAACTTGCTTCAATTAGAGAGCTATGGGATAAATGGGTAAACAATGTTCCATATTCATATACTCTTCATAAAATTTTTACGGTGGTTACATTCCGGAGTCGGTGTCCATTTACTCAATATATGCCGCCATTCAAACCGGTAGAATACGGAATAAAGTAAAGGCATTATGTGATTGTAAAACCAATTTTGAATGGAATATGCATATACGTCGGTAACGGAATTTGTGGCACCCGAAAGAAATCAAGGACAGAGAGTAGTTTTGGATAACTTTTTTACCGAATCAGAAATCGAGCTAATAAAAAGGAAAAACGCTATTATAGTTGGAACATATCGAAATAATTAAACCTTCTTGCCGCTTATTTCAAAAAAAGTATATCTCATAAAGTATTTACGAGAAAAAGAATTAACGAAAAGTTCTGGAGAAACATCTAATGAAACGACAAAAAACGAAAAATTTCATAGGATGTTCTCTGTCAAATTTGCATAAAAAAGCAAAGATAGAAAGCAAATGCGGAGTGCGAATTGTGTAAAAAAAATTGGATGCAGAACATAAATATCCTATTTTTTTTTCTCCGTGTCACAACAATCGTAAATAGAAGCTTCGAAATAACCAATTGCTGTCCAACAAATTTACATTTTTTTTTACCAATAAAATAAAGTGCATAAATAAATGTTTTTTTCTTATAAAATATCTTCTTTAATTTACAGGAATGATATTCTCATATTGGGTAAAATATCACCCAAAGATAATTTACATACTGGGTAAGAATTCACTCGAGAAGTTTTTTTTAATGGTTAATATGAGGGTTAACAATTTTTTAGGTAATATATTTCATGTTGTGCAATGAATGTGCGGCGTTAGTTTAGTTTTTCACATAATTAGCAACGGGCTCCTCGACTACAATTTCTTTATCATAAGTAGCAACGTATTCCGGGACTACAATTTTAACGCTATGATATGAAATTAATTTATGTAAAAATATTTTTTTTTTTTTTTTTTCTCCTATTACTCCGCGTGGTAGCATAGGGCTTCGATAGTGAACCTCCATTCCTCTCTGTTGAGTACTACTTCCTTAATATCGTCCCAGGTATAATTGTTGACTGTTAATTCTTGATCTATGTAAAAATATAATTAATTTTAATTTTTAGTAAACCTACGTATAATGTGTATTGTACAAAGTAACTTGTAAAAATGTGTAAATAATAAAATATAACTTCTAATAAAAATTCAATTAGTAAAACTAGTATCAAAATGATTTAAAATAAATAAATATATTAAAATAAAGTAAATATATTAAAATAAAATAAATACATCAAGATAAAATATTGTAGGAGAGTGCCCAGCTTGACCTTCTAAGTTGAAACTCAGGCTATTGCAAACACACATAACGTCAAAAAACTTCTGCAGTATAAAATTATCAAACCTCTTGACTTTTAACAAAATGCTCGTCTAAGTTTAGGTGTGTAAGAGGACATAAAGGGCTAACAGTCTACATGCCTACCCTTATATATTCAGATCACTTCTGTACGAGAAAAAAAACATAAAATAAAAACAAAATAAAAATAAATAAGTTAAATAAAAAATAATAAAATAAAAACTACAAATGTTATAATATCTCTATTAATAAATTTAAAGAATTTCCTGACATATCACTGACACAAATTAAATTTTGTTTCTGAACAGTTCAACAACAGCTCTAGCGATGTATACTTATATTTTTACGGATCGATTTGATGAAAACAATTTGTAGCATAGCATGTATTGATAATATGAAACAATTAGAGTCTATAATACTACTACTATAGGATTTATTCAACATTATTAATAAAGTAGGCATAATATAGAAAATTGTAACAATATGCAAGCAGAACAGTACTTTACGTAAATTGCAAGAAACAAAAGACCACGATTTTCTATATATAATTAGAGAATTTCATGATTCGCATATTATACAAAGACCTAGGTCAACCAGTTATACCTACATGAATTATATCAGGACAAATAAACCTAAATATATTTCAATATATATATTTTCAATAAGCCTTTAAGAATCAAGTAAATAAAAAAAGTGACTAGTATAGCTTGCAATGTCAAACCTATTCTTGCTCCTGACTTAAACTATAGTACTCCAAAACGCTGAACACAATCTTGTATTCAGAATTCAAACATAACATTTATTCATAATAATAAAAGGAACGATTATGATAAAATGGGAAGTACATATAACAACCAGAATCAACTCCTACAATAGCAAAAAGAAGAAATAAATTTATATTTTCATAAAAGATGTTTACAAAAAAAAGGAAAAAAAAAAGGAATCAAGAAAATGTATTTAAGAAGATCAAATTTCAATTAATTTTAATAAAAAAACAAATTCCAACATTTAATAATTAAAATTTCTTAATTAACCTGAAACATAAAAAATTTATTAATCCGTAGAAACATATAAGATTACGTACAAAAATAATACACCCACATAGATAATTTCTTTTCGGCGTATCCATTTGTACAGGATGTTTCGGCAAGAAATTCAGTATTATTTCAAGAAATAATTCAGTAAATTGTGATTAACAAAATGTGAATATACATTCACAATTCCGTACCTACTAAATGAAAAAATTGATTTTATTTTTATAAGTAGCATTTGTATAAATTTGTGTATTAAAACAAAACAAAAATAAAAAATTTTAGTGCAGAAAACAGGAAGTGTGGTGACAAAACAGTTTTTAACAGGATTTAACACGACTTTTATAATTTGTTTTGACTTGATTTATTTATTTTTTATTTTCAATTATCTTTGCCTAAAGAGATTTCAAGGCTCTACAAATTAATTTATTTCAAAAATTTAATAATTTAGTTCTTTTATGACATTATAGTAATACTTCTAATTATAATTCAAAATTTTTAAAAAAAAAAGGAAAAAATATGAGAATAATGTAATTTAAACATAACTAAATAACAATGATTTGAATCGTAATTACATACTACTTAACATTTAGTTTATACATACATTTTTTTCATTTTATTTTTTATATTGAGGAATTGAATTTAATTTTCATCGTTATATTTACTTAAAAAGGTTTTGGTTAATTCTATATTTAATTTTTTGTCATTTAATAATTTTAAATCTTTATTAAGTTTATTATACAGATTAATACCCCTATAAATTGTTGTAGATGAACCAAATTGTGCAGTTCTTTTACGCTCCAAGTGAAGTAAATGTTGATTTCTTGTGTTGATGTGGTGATGATCTTGACGCTTCGTTAATACAGTGGATGTGTGGATTGTTTCGTTAATTAAATTATGAATATGGAGTATGAAATTGATTAATAATATGTTATTTTTACTATGAATATATTCCGTTTTGTCTAGCCAGTTGTGTTGATATAAGTTTTTTATTGCCTTGTTTTGGATAATCTGTAATTCTTTAATTATTGCTTTTGACGACGTGCCCCACAGCTTTATGCCATAGCTCAAATGACTATGAAATAGTGCATAAAAAATTTGTCTTTTGATGGTATTTGGTAATATACTAGCTATTTTTTTGAAGATTCCAGCCATCGTAGCCAACTTTTTACTGAGATGGAATGTGTGAACATTCCATTTTAAATGTGGATCTATCCAAAAGCCTAGATATTTAAATTCAAAAATTTGCTCTAAATACTCATTTGCAACTATAATATTTTCCTCTTAATTTTACTGATATGCTTATCATACAGATACGCGTATTTCGTCTACTACTTGCAGACTTCTTCAGTGTTTTGTACTCGACGAGCATATCAGTAAAATTAAAAGGAAAATATTCGACTATTTTCACTGTTATAACTATAATATGTAAACTGGGTGATGAATGCCCAACTGTCATATATTTTGTTTTTTTAGTATTTATTGTTAATTTATGGTTAATCATCCACTCATGAATTTTCTCAAGTTCAAAATTCATTACGTCTTGTAATTTGTTATTATTATCCGCCTGAAACACTATACAAATGTCATCAGCGAATAAATAGAATTCTGCTTCTAAACCAATATGTTGTATGCTATCAATGTATAATATAAACAATAACGGACCCAAAATGCTGCCTTGCGGTACCCCGTATTTTACTTTATTTATGCTGCTTTTATTATTTTCTATTTGTATATATTGAGACCAATTGTTTAAATAATCCGCAAACCATTTGTAGGCTAATCCTTTAATACCATACATGTACAATTTTTTTAATAAAATTTTTTGATCGACTGTGTCGAAGGCTTTAGTTAAATCCATGAACACCAGAGATACCAACTTTTTTTTATCCTTTAAATTGTTATCATATCCACTAACGCCGTTTCGGTATTCGATTTCTTCCTAAACCCATATTGATTTCTATGTTTATAAATCTGATACGATCGTCTGCATTCGTTTTTTTTCTATTTCAATTCTAAGTCAAGACTATGGGGTAAACATCTTAAAACAACCACATATAACAGTTTTGGTTTTCTTTTGGAATTTTTGATATATAAGCAAACAAAGTGCTACCGTTGAGAAAAAAAACCAAGTAGTAAAGGCAAATATTCAGCACCTTGGATAGATGATGAATGTTCAGAAATTATTAAAACGAAAAATTACTGGTATAAGAAACATGCCCAAAAGCGGAAGTCAAAATATATCAAAGACAAATATAAATTCTAATTAAACAAGGCAACAAATCTCAGAAAGAGAAGAGTTTGATGATAATCGATTTTGAATGGCAGGTAATGTTGCCAAGAAAAATTGGCACTGCATTAAAAATATACCTAATAAGGAACAATGAAAGAAAAGTAAACGAATTGCGCGCCGATAGTAAAATCAGTGTAACACATAAACTCGAAAAACTTGAAAAATTTAATAAGTTTTATGCTACAATCGGTGAGAGTTTGGCAAAAAACTTTGGAAGTATATATTTACCAAAATTAAAAACAGATAAGGAATTTAAATTTGAAAAGTTAAACACTTTTGAATGTAAAAAACTGATAAATGGATTATCTAATACTAATGCCTCAGGGGAGGACTTAATGTCTACAAATATATTGAAAATGGTAAAAGATGATATGGCTGTTAACATAATGAAATGATTAAATAAGTCACTTGAGAGTGGTATAATGCCAATATGTCTAAAAAATAATAAAGTTATACCAATATATAAGAATGTAGGTAATCTGAATTATATTGACAACTTCAGACCTATTTCGATTTTTTCAGTATTTAGTAAACTGATTGAGACTACAGTCAATAACAATTTTACTGATTATTTCCATAAAAACAAATTAATGTGTAATCAACAATATGGATTCAAGGAGAAATCTAGTACCCAAGCAGCATTAATTGATGTAATAACAGATTTGATAAAAAGAAGAAAGTGGGTAGCTGTGTTTTTGACGTTAGGAAGGCTTTTGATACAGTAGATAGAAATACACTTCTAAGAATATTATATGAACTCGGAGTAAAAGGGACGGAATTCAACTGGTTCAAAAGTTACTTATCGGAAAGAATGCAGTACGCAAAATGTGAAGGGTTAAAAAGTTAAGCTGTAAAAGTTGAATATGGTGTAATACAGGGAAGTTCACTCATACCTACGCTATTTTCTTGTTACATAAATAGCTTATTATGCACAAAACTGAATGGTAAACTATTTATGTTCGCTGAGGATGTGGCCATAATCTATGAAGAAAAAACAAACAAAGAATTGGAAGACTTAATCAACATGGACATGAGTGAAGTTCACCAATGGATGGAGCAACATAAGCTGACAGTAAATACAGCTAAAACAAAATATATGTTATTCAAAAGACAGACAGGTGATACCTTAAATATTTACTATAACAAATGAAGAAAAATTGCAGGACTATTCAAACTAATAAATAAAAGGGTATCAAGAGATCAATTTATTACAGCTTATTTCATAGCGCAATTATGTACGGAATTCAAATATGGGGTAACACTGTTAATAAAAATTTAAACACATTACAGAAACTGCAGAATAAAGCAATAAAGAACTTGTTTGGATATAAAAGGCAAACTTCAACACAGGAAATTCATAGAAAGCACTACATATTACAATTGAATCATGTTATAAAAAGGCCACACAAATACATCTCATATTTACTAAGAATACAAATATTAAGCCGATGATGAATAATGAAGTTCATACATACTCAACTAGAAATGCAACTCAAATAAGGGTAACCTTATCTTCAACAAAATGATTTAACAAACAGCATACAAAACGTATAATGAATTACCAGTTGCGATCAAAGAAACTGCTCAAATATCTAAATTCAAGAGTAAAATTAGTAATTATTTTCATCAATTAAATAATAATAATATACTTAATATTATATATAAAAAAAAAATCAAATTTAAATATCTTCTATAAAAAACGAAAAATTCCTTATTTTAAAATTAAGATTTCACTGAATTAAAACTTAATTAGTCATAAGTAAAATTGTAAGAACTAAAAACAATCTGTACGAGCAATGGAGCTCATTTGAGTAAATAAATGAATGAATAAATAAAAAAAAAAAATATCAACTAATTTACATAATATAGAAAGCTACATATATTGTAGAGTAACTTTGCATAATAGAATAGTTCCAGTTTATTTAAAGTGATAAATAAATTGTATTACAAACTAATTTATAAGAATAATTGAAAATAAATGCTCTTAGCGGGATTCGAACCCGGTACGTTCTGATTATTAGTCAGATGATATAACCACCACACTATATGAGGCTTCTATGGCTGTTGAAGAAGTTTACACACATCACATTTTATATTAAAACAATATTTACAACAACTAATTCAGACAATGCAAGGCTTCCACTAAATTATAACTTATATGACTGAAACCTTATTGGAAAGTTACCTAACAAATAGAACTCAATGCATTAATATTAATTAAGTATTTAGCGACGAGGTAACTATAAAAACAGGGGTACCGCAAGGCTCTCTTCTTGGACCACTGTTATATCTGCTATACATAATGAATATACCTAAATCTCAATTCATATCAAATTACAATGTTTATGCAGATGACACTAATCTGATAGCAAAAGCTAAAACAATGAAAGAGTTTATTAAATGTTATATTAAGTGTAGACTTAAAAACCTTATGCAATTGGCTGGATTATAATGAACTATGTTTAAATGCTAAAAAAACTAACTACATAATATTTAAAACCCAGAATAAAAAGTATGATAATATTACACTTAAGGTAAAAAAAATTATATTACAGAGAGTCGACAATATTAAATATTTAGGAATTATAATTGATGAAAATTTAAGATGGAACAAACATATTATAAAAAAAAATGAAACAAAACATTATTCCTGTAAGTGTAGCTATAAAGAGATCTGGTGGTATTCCTAATTATGCAGCCAAACTTGTGTATAATGGGCATATCTTGTCTACCATTAGGTATAATATATGCAGTTCGAGTCACTGTTCAAATTTTCATGTAAAACAGATTGGAACAGTAATGAATAAAGCGCTAAAAAGTTTATTTAAACTAAACCCCAGAACTAGTACTAAGAAGTTATACAAATCAATTAATGTACTGGATATAAACCAACTAATTTACTTTGAGAAATGCAAATACATATACAATATTCTAAATAATAAGTTTAAATCAAAATTAATTCTTAAAAATAGAGAAAATATACATAACTACTTTACTAGAAATATAAACCATATTGAAATACCTAAAGCTAGAACATCCAAAAAACAAAAAAGCTTAAAATGTAGTGCTATAAAACTTTTCAATACCCTACCCTTAGAAATTAAAAATAGTTAAAACTTGGAAATATTTAAAAACAAACTTAAAAAGTATATTAGCAATTTTAGAAATAGTTAATAAAAAAAAAAAAAAAATGTAATTTTAAAATTATAATATTTTGGAAATGTTTACAATATGTAGGTTATAAGTTAATCTTTAAGTTAATATTAAGTTTTCTTTCTTTTTTAGTTTATAATTTCTTATACATAATTTTATAATTAATATTGTAAAGTTATCTGAAATTTAAAAATAAAGAATTAAAAAAAAAAAAAAAAAAAAAAACCGATTGGATGAAGCATATCATTGAATGAATACAGCTTCTTCGTAATAGAATCAAGAATAAAATAGTAATGGATAATAACGAGTAATAAGAATACAAAGTATATACAAGTCTGCTTTTCAACCTAAAGGTCCGAGGTACGATTCCCAACGAACGCAAAACAAAAATGCTTTTTGGATTTTTCGACAGTCTTGGAATTATATAATAAAAAGGTATGAGAATTAAACCTACAGATAATAATTATCAGATCCAGTAGAATATACAAGAAGATATCAAGGGTATATTTATTTATTTAACAGAGGACCTACAGATTATTCTGCAGGCCAACTACAGGGCCTTTTCAAGCGTATATTGTGTAATTGAATATAAGTACAAGATTAGTTTGTCTTGGGATCATTATGAAACTATTCATGTGACCTACATTTGTCGACCCTCTTATAACTTAAATTGCAAAATTGGAAATGAATAAATGTTGAGAAAAAATGCAGCTCAATATAATGAATTAAATAAAGAGTAAAATTAGTTAATATAGAAATTTGTTAGGCTATGATATAAATTTCTTAATTTGATCCTGACATGAATTTTGAATTCATGTAGAACTAAAACTACAAACAAAAATATTCTCAAAAATATTCAAAAAAACTCTACTGATAATGGAAGTAAACGGCGATAGACTTTGAACCGAGTAAACTGAAAAAATATTTGGAAAAACTTAACGATGATTCATTTCCTGGACCACATAATGTACCAGAAATTATTTTAAAAAAGTGTTCTGAATCGCTCTGCACTCCTTTATAAATAATTTTATTTCAACTTACACATTCTCGAGAAATCTTTCCTGATTTTTGGAAAAAATCGTTTATTAGACCAGTTCATCAAAATGATTGATATAAATAACTATCGCCCATAATTGCAAAACTTTCAAGTATCCCGAACCTATTTGAATTGTTCAAACTTACTGTCCCCTAACCAGCATGGTTTAATGAACAAAAATCCACAATAACCAATTTAATAGAACGTTGTTCTAAATTCAAAAACTATATGGAAGCTGGGTTTCAGACAGATGTCATATACACCGATTTAAGTAAGGCCTTTGATCGATCTTCTTCCTCATTCCATTATTATACTAAAATTAAAAAAAATGGGATTCCTTCCTTCTTTTACCAATTGGATTCATTCATACTTAATTATACTTTTGAAAATAAATCTATTGAACGAGTCTCACACTTTAAAGACCTTGGTGTACTCTTTGACAATAAATTATGTTTCAAACAACATTTAAATGTCATAATAAATAAATCTAACTCCATGCTAGGCTTACTCAAAAGATTTTCTAAAGAATTCAACGATCCATACGTCCTTAAATCACTTTTTACGTCTCTTGTTCGACCAAATCTTGAATATGCCAGTCAAGTGTGGTCGCCTCATTACTTTAATCATATCCAAAGAATTAAAGCTACACACAAAAAACTTTGATATTAGCACTGCGTAATTTACACTAGTCAAATCCAGTTATTCTGCCACCTTATAACAGCCGGTTAAAGTTATTAGATCTTAAATCATTAGAATCTAGACAGGAGGTTGCTGATATCATATTCATTATTAAAGTTTTAAATAATGAAATTGATTCTTCTTATAATATAGATATGATCCACTTACATATTAACAACAGAAACCGCTTTAGATCGAAAAATATTTTTCGTCCAATATTTCATCATACCAATTATGGTAAATATGAGCCTGTTAATAAAATGTTGTTGTTAATAAATAAACAAAAACACTACATCGATTTTACATTAAACGCAGCCCAACTAAAAAAAAAGCTGCACTTATATCTTAGAGTTAATATAAATTTTTTTATATTTTTTTATAATTTAATAATAATTTTCTAACATTCTTTGGTAATAAGTTATAAAAATGTATAAATGTCAATATTTTGATATTAAGATCTAGAATAAGATAAAGCTTAAAATTATATTTTGTTTGTTTAATTTTGTACACTTATTTACATTTTGTTTGATTATGTTTGTATTAAGCATAATGTAATATTAATAATAATTATATATTAGTACGCTTAAACGTCTGTTAAACTTTTCACAAAGCTTTTTTCAACTACATTAGACAACTTTATTAGAACTATTAAGAATTACGATAGTGTGAAAAATTTTATTTAAAGACATAAACCACAAAACGATAAAACCAAATAAAACCAAAAACAAATTAAAATTAACCTAAAAACAATTCACATATTGAGCAATAGCATTGATTATATCTGATTATATGAATTAATTTAAAAAAAAAAAAAACAAAGTAGCAAAGACAAAAACCGAATTATCAGAATATAATTATTATATTGATAAAATAGCTTTGTTAAAATATTACGATATTACAGCAAAAAAACTTACCGGTAAAACAAATAGTAAATTTAGAAAATACATATATATTTTTTACCTCACCCATGTTCAGAAATTCCAATAATTGAAATTTATTTATTTTATTAACAAATAATTCAAAAGTATAAATTCAAATGCGCAGTAGCATTGAGTAAATATTATATTGTACATGAAGTATTGTACATAAACGGAAATTTACGATCTGCTAAGAACAAGAAAAACAAAATATGTTATGGTTCCAATTCAATACACGGCAAATGTAGTACACATAAAAATTAAAAAAACTTTAAAAAGAAAAATCCCAGACTACCCTTACCTACATCAGAAACCCTAGCGGAATAACAATATAACAACAAAAACTGAAGAACAAGAGAAAAAGCATAATTATTGGCTTTACCCGTAACTATAATAGTCATATTAAGGCGTCAATAAAAACTGAACAATAAGAGAAAAAGCATAATTATTGGCTTTACCCCTAACTATAATAGGCGTCATAAGGCGTCATATGATGTCATATGATACTTCGTTAAATGGCCTATATGATTCGATATAACTTAACAAAGCCATAACCAATCATAACCTTCACTATAATGGTCATATCTAATCATACCAAAGTGTCAAAACCAAAATTTAAAAGAAGTGAAATAAAAATATAAATTCTATAAATAAATGTTTTGTTTTTTTATTTTGAGTTTTGAAATGGTTAGGACTATTATGATAATATAAAAAAAACACAAAAAACATATCTATGGTTATTTTAATGTGTTTTTAATGGGTATGCATTTAGTTTAAATGCATTTAATTTCATATCTATACTGCCAGCGACATCTCTGTTCGCCACATTTTGTTCAAATGTACGTCTCTTTTAATAGTATTTGTTAGGGAGCGTTTAGACATCAAATTTTATTTCATGAAGGTTTTGTTTTACTTATTTTTATTACATTTACAAATTTTATTGCAATTACATCAAATTTTATCACCGCGCCGGTCTAGTATTAGCATTATAAATGAAACAATTTATTTTATTTATTTATTTTCTTTATTTTTTAAAAAAAATCATTGTTTTACAATTATAGTTTTAAGTTTTTCAATTTATCTTATTTATTATGTAATAAAAAAATATGTAAAACATTGATTTTTGTTAAGAAAATAAATAAATTAAATTTTTTCATTCAAAATGCTAATGCTAGACCGGCGAATGTTACGCCGGGAATAGCTAGTATGTTTGTATTAAGCATAAATAAATTAATAAATAAACTCTCATTCAATAACAGTTTTTCTAGAATAAATACTTATTACTCTAATACCACTTAACTGCATTAAAACACAAAAATTAGCTCATTCCAACTAAAATCTAATGTTTTTTAATTGCTTTCACTCTTATTGTTTACGTAAATAACCCTATATATTTTTTTGTTTTATATTTCGAAATAAGATGTCACATAATCTTTTTTCATTTTCTATTCATGTCCTGTAAATAATTTTAATTAGCCTTGAAAGGATAATTTACTGCCTCTAACAATTCTTAAAAAGTAAATAAATAAAAATATTTTTTATTTTTGTTTTCTATTTCTTTGAATCAAAAATAACAGAAAAAAAAAATTATATAATATTATGTTCTTACCACACACATTAACGAATAACCAACCAACGTAAGATTATAACCTTACCTAATAATAATAATACTGATATTTTTAAATACCAATTTAGCAAAGGTTTAAGAGAAAGAGAAAACTTATAAAATAAAAAAGTAGAACAAAAAAGAAAAAAAAACAAAAGTGAAAAAATAAAAACAAGGACATAACTAAGCCCATCAACTTCAAAATGAAGAAATGAACAAAGAAAGAGTAAAAAAGAGAAATCTACGAAAATGAAGAAGAAAATCTAATTTAATTGTTTATATGTAGATGAGTATGTATATACGAATGTATATGATGAGATAAGATTTAGTAACATAATAGTCCAGTATCCAATTATCCTTTACCACTATGTTTACTCATGAAGAAAATTTTTCATTTTCGTTGTTTTCGATGTTGCTTTTGTTTTTTATTTTTTCTTTTTATATAATTTGTTTGTTTTTATATGAATGTTGTTGTGGTTTCTAATTTTTTTTTTTTTTTTCTTTGTAAATAAAGTTTTAATTACTCAAGTGTTTTTGTTTTTTTTATAATTTCTCATATGAGACGATGTCTAAATAGACAAATAAATTGCCATACAAACAAAAAAATAGAGATGGAAAAATTTCAAGTTGACCTTATCCAAATGTCCAATAATTATTAAATGTGCCACACTTATTTTATAACAAATTTAAGAAATTAAAATATTTTATTATATTTTAAATCTGAATAAAATTTCTTTACTAGACTCTTTTAGTTTTACGTGTTACCAGAAGCTTATTAACAATTGAAGTTATTACACAATTGAACAAAAATTAAAAAAAAAAAAACATCAAAAGAAAATAACTTCAATGCGAATAACTTAAACTTTTAATTATTGAGAACTGAAAATAATAATCCTATATCCTATACAGAAAAAAGGATCTATCAATATTTAAATATACAAAATTTCTCTAACCAAAACCATTAAATTTTTTTTGAATATCATTGTCATAAAATAATATACCACCAACATAAAATCGTTCCTTTATAAACATAAAATATTCCCAATTTTAAGTATAAGTTTTCTAAATTGAACAAACCCATTTAATTAGAACTCCCACAACACAACTAAATACCTATCACAATTTACATTCACAGATACGCATATTAACTATGTATATTTTGGATATACATATTCACAAAAATATTGTTGGAGGCGGTTTGATGAATATTAGGTCATAATAATTATTATGTTGCTAGGATAATTTTTACATCAACTTCCATGCTATCCTTAAGGATCTGGATCTTCATGTAATTAGAATTTTATATTGCAATAAATTAATACAGGGTGTAGAAGAGAAAAATGTGTATATACCGGATAGAAATTCAGTTTACGAAGATGAAATGAACACACATGCAATACGGTTATAATACGATTTTTGTTGGGGTTGGGGTTAAAATCTTATTTTCTGAAAATCTAATTTTGATTTTGTATATTTTGTTTTTTTTTTCTAAAAAATTATTTTTACAAAAACAGGTATCAACAGCGGCTATGCTTGAAAATAATTAAGGTAAATATTCTGAAAAAGGGATATATCCATCTTTAAAAAAAAACCTCCATTTTGTGTATAAATTCGACAGGGAAAAACAACATTTTTGGAGAAAAATAATAAGATTTTCAAAACAAGATTTCGTCACTATCAGTTTTTGTTGTTTAGTAGATGTACCGTCTTTCATGACCTATATGATGTATTTTTTTTATTTACCCACAAAATCACAGTAAATAAAATAAAAATACAAAATGTAATAAAACATTATTAATCAATTTATTTTTATAACAGTAATTCTCTTATAGAGGATTTAAACTCTCTTCAGTCTTCGTGTCAAGACTGTCAAGTTGACGGTTTACAAGAGCTGTAGCAATTGGGTGTTGACAAGTTGGGGTAATCTTACTTCATGTGTTATTTCAAATTGTTTTATTACTATACAGACACATGGTCGATATTCAAATCGCAGTATCTACCACTATTTCTGCTGTATGACCTAGGAGCATTGACAATTTTATTTCTTATTGATTTAACCTAGACAACATCCGCATACGTAATAATTTATTTAAATAAAATTAAAATTACCTATACATAAGTTAAAATTTTAAATTACATTCTAAATTAAAATTTGAAAAAAAAATTTAGTTTCGCTACGTCTCTTTTTCAATATCTGTAACTTAAAAGAATTATATTGAAAATCGGTTGTAAAAATGGTTCAGATTTTTGTACTATACTTTTTTCAATTTATTGATCACACAATGGGATCACGTGAATAGGCGTTTTCGTTTTTCAGTTCAGAACAGAATGCGAACTGTCAAAAACAATTTCGTATTTTTTTTTGCTCAGAGCGTTCAGAGCTTGAAATCCATATTTTTTTTTGGGTTCAGAGCGCGCTCAGAACGTACTCTATGTACTCAATTAAAATTGACAGGCCAAAGCAGAGTTTTTTGTTTTGTTTTTAAAGATAGGAGGTAATCGTCGACGGACATCAACACCTCCAGTGCCGCGTATGCTTCTTGCTAGTGTGAAATTCGAACCCACTAAAACCCACCTTTCATTTATACTTAAATGTCAAAAAGGAATTTTTATTTTAAAACAAAATAGATGACGCTACTGTGCGATAGTAAAAATAAAAATAAATATTTTTGAAAGTAAATCATTTTAAAATAAATAACAACAAACTGATTTTTAGAATTTTAGAAATGATGGACGACGATATAACTGTGATGGTAAATAATTAATATTTAATTAAAAACAATTATTTTTTAGTATAAACTTTTTTTGATTATTAAATTTTAAGTGTTTAAGTGGAAAAAAAATTCAACTCTCCTCTTAATAGATTTGATAAAGACAAATTTTTCTACAATGGTAGTAGTATTTCGTTACAAATACGGATTTCGAAACCCTAGATTTTTATTCTAAAGTACGGTTTAAAAGTTTTATTGGAAAACCTTGACACAATTTTTTTTGGCACAGTCCTAATTTTTTATTATTTACACACATCACCACTACAATCAGATATCTTCTAAATAATTTTCATCGAAAAGAAAATTAAATGCTTCTCTAATTACTGCTAAAAACTACAACATTTTCTTTGTAAATTTTAAACTTTTGTAAATTTAAAAATTCAAAGTTTAGATTCGATCATTCACACTTTGAAACAACAATAAAATAAAAATGACAATTTACTCAAATCGTGTTTTTTTATTATATCTAAACGCTTAGAGCTTATCTCTGTACATGCTCTGCTCAGAGCGTGCTCATTTGAGTCACAAAGTTCTCAGATCTATGCTCTATTTTAAAAAAACGAAAACGCCGAATGATAGCAATTTATTAAACTTAAAAAAAGAGCATATAAAATTTTAGAGTGAAAAATTCTAGAATATTTTCTACAAACTGAAATACATTTCACATGGCTGATTAAACAAAAAACATTGATTTTACAACAACCTGTCATTTGCATTTTTCTTTTTGCAAATATTAAATGTAAAAAAAAAAATTCGAAATAAACGTTGGGCTTTTGTGGCAACTGTTCAACATGAAACGTATTACTCGTATTATGACGTTTATTAAAATTATATGATTAAAAATGTTATGTACACTCACTCGTATGTATATGTAAAATGTATAATTTCAAATGACATTGAAATCCTCAAGTACATTATAAATATAATTATGTATGTAAGTAAATAATTTATTTACTATAATCTAGAAACACATTGTCATTTGTGAAAATAGAAAGAAAAATAGAAAGATAGGAATATATCCTATATATATATATATAAAGATAAAAGTTGTACTGGGACTATATATGTACATAACTGGGTGGTGGTTTATTTTTCATTATTTTAGTACATCCTAATGGAAAACGTGATGTGCAATAAATTAGTTTCTATTACTATATAAATGTACATATATATATATATATATATATATATATATATATATATATATATATTATATAACATGTATATAATATACATATAATTATATAGCTTTGGGAGTTTTATATTAATATTTTTAGAAAATTATTAAGAGTTAAAATTTTTTTTGAAATGTATGCACTAAATACGACTCAGTTTCGAAGTACTTGGAAGAAAAACAACTACAAATCGAAATAACAACCGGTTTTTTTTGTTTTAAGTATGTGAAAAGCTTCACAGATGATGTGTAAGAGAAATAACGGCACTTGAATATTAACCAGTAAAATTTGATTTTTGATTGGTATATTATTATTGGTAATATTAAAACAAATGTTAGGAGAAGAAATCAAATCAGAGCTGACTTAAATTAAAAGAACAAAATATTAAAGAAAATTAATTTTCAATTCTTAATTAGATACTCAGCTTTGTCTATCTTGAATGTCAATTACTTGAATATTATCGAAAAAATCGAGAGTCTTCAATACTACTTAAACCTTATATTTGATCACATTTGTATTCCAAAGAAATCAACTTTCACATACTGACATACAAATGTAGTTAAACTGTTTTTTTATTTTTTCATTACAAAGTCTATGGAACGAAATTTCTGTCTGACAGACTAACTTTTATTTCTTGCTTTTGCTATAATTTATAGATAATGTTTCAATTAACGTATCCGCATAGCTTGTTTTGATGGGTCTCTCTGCCTACTAGAATGTGCGTCAAAACATATTAATATCTAAAAATCAAACTATATTCATTACTAAAAATAAAAATGGAACTATGATGTTAGCAAGGCAAATTTCAGAATATAAAAAAAATAAACTTGAAAGAAAAACTTATGATCTGTGATTATTAGTATGTTTTGACGCACATTGATCGAGAGATATCAAAATATAAACGGGGAAATAAATTTTGCAACATACGGGTCTTGAGTAGAATTTGAGCCCGAGATCTTAATGACATAACTATTACATAATATAATTTGGAAAATATAAAAAAAGAAGGTCTACAATTTCAGTTTGTTTGATCACTTTTGATAAAAGCCAAGATGTTTTAGCAATCCCGTTTCTTTCTATTGGCAGTATCTCCTTACTTACACATTACAATACATTTTCAAAATATCCGATAAATGTTTATATTTAATTTAACATATATTTCTAGAATAAGTGTAGTATTGATGTGCATCGCAGTTATCCGGTTATGAAGTCGTTTTTGGAAAATACCTTATCACTTCGTTGATGGTAAAATAAAATTCATAGAAATTTGAATGTTTAAGAAATATAATTTTAGCAACATCCTTTTGCGAATTAAAAGAAATATTTCTGACTCTACAAAAAGAAGGTGCCACTATAGGATTGAAAATGAATAAGATTGGCACCAAAAATATCAGGATGGCATGCACAGAGCCGCGACGATCCGCCTAAAATATAACAATAAATGACTACAATTTTTAAGGAGTAAACAATTATATACCGGGTGTTCCAAAGCATGGGTATCAGGTTTTTAAGAGGGGAAGCAGTCATTATTTAACTACTTAACTAAATCGAGGGTGCTTTATCGATTGGTGATATATTCAACTTTTGGAAAGGGGTTTTTTTAAGCCCGAAATTACCCGAAATTAACCGAAATCGAGATTTTCTAGTGGGAAGAGGTATTTTTTTTTTTATGCAAATTCGGATTGTACATCAAAAAAAGAACCCGATATATCTATGTAAGTGTATTAAATAATAGAAATGACATGCATTTGATAATTAATAATAGAATATAAGCAGCACAAAAATGCATGCCGCTACGCATATCAGTAATTGAGAGAAAATATTTAATTTTTAATTTATTTAGGTTCGGGCCGGAAAAGGGTTTTTTAAGCCCGAAATTACCCGAAATTAACCGAAATCGAGATTTTCTAGTGGGAAGAGGTATTTTTTTTTTTATGCAAATTCGGATTGTACATCAAAAAAAGAACCCGATATATCTATGTAAGTGTATTAAATAATAGAAATGACATGCATTTGATAATTAATAATAGAATATAAGCAGCAGCAATTGAGAGAAAATATTTAATTTTTAATTTATTTAGGTTCGGGCCGGAAAAGGGTTTTTTAAGCCCGAAATTACCCGAAATTAACCGAAAATCGAGATTTTCAAATAGGAAGAGGTACTTTTTAACCCGGTATATCTATCTAGGTGTATTAATAAATAATAAAAATGACATGCATTTGATAATTAATAATAGAATATAAGCAGCACAAAAATGCATGCCGCTACGCATATCAGTAATTGAGAGAAAATATTTAATTTTTGATGTAATTTATGTTCGGTAACAAGGCCATGACATAATGAATCTGAACTTTGGCTATTATTTTTTATTTATAAACAAAATCATACTTTCATAAAGCCTCTTTAAGTTTCACCTTCTGAACACAATAATTAAAAATGTAGCACGTAGTCTGAAAAATGATAATTAGTGAAGAAATTGAATTAAAAGTGTTCGCAAGACGAATTTTGAGAAAAATATTTATTCCCAAAATAAATGACGATGATGAGTACCAAATAAGATCAAACGAGAAGCTATAATAATTGATGAACACAATATTATAAATTTTTTTAAGGCACAAAGACTAAAATTGGCAGAACAAGTGGTGAGGATGAATCAACAAAGGATGCCCAAAATAATATTAGATGTATCAGTACCGTACAAGTACTGTTCTAATCGGATATTTTTTGTTAATGTTCCAATATTCGTTATCGTTTATTCACTTTATTTTGACGATGATTATCGTTTATTCACTTTATTTCGACGATGTTGTGTCACTTCGTTGGTTTAGTTTAGGCTACCAGAATACTTACTCAAATACTTAGAAGTGTAAATGTATTCGTTAATGAAGTGAAACCTTTGCTGCTAAATTTTCTCGATTCTCGAAATCGAGAGTTTATTATCAGTTTTAATATACTTTATTATATATTATTGATATTTTTTCTGTTTTCTGTTTTTTTACATGTTTATAGTATGCATTTACATGTTTATAGTATGTTTATAGTATGTATATTAATTATTTTAATTAATTTTTTTGTTTTGTATCTGTGTTATTGTCTCAACTTTATATTATTTTTGAAAATTCAGAAAATTATGACTCGTTTCTTGTTTTATTCCTTTCTCTATGTTCTTTATTTTATTGATTTTATTTATTATTATTTTTTTTCGTTTTTTTTCTCCCACGGAGAACAAAGATAAAACAAATTAATAATAATTTTTTTTTTGTTTATTTATTTTTTAATTTAAGCCATTAAACACTACATATTTCTATTTTGAATATTATAGAATGCTTTTTCTTATTCTTCTAGTTTTAATTAATAATTTGAATAATTAATTAGTTGTATTATTTTTATTTTTATTTTAACCCATTTTCGGCCAGAAACAAAAACATATGCTGATTATTAATTAAACCATTGGTTTTAAGATAATTGATGCCCAAAAATTCAAATCCGTTGTCAGATTGGGGGTAGCACGTTCCAGAGCCTGGGAAAGGGCTGTTCGAAAAATCGAACACTGGGCGTTATTTGACATTTTTTTTTTGTTCATGAAAATCAAAAATTAAGTTTATATTTTTAGCAAATTGACTCAATTTCAGCGAAATTAAAGTTAAACAATGAATGAAAATATGAAATAGAGTTAAAAAAAAATTTTATTGAGGTAATTAAAGAAAAAATTGTTAATATAAAATGTTATAAATTATGAAATCTTAATACAAAAAACTATTTTTCATAATATTTTTCAAAGCATTTAGTGTGTAAATAGACGTTGCACTTCCTGCACATGAATTTCATTAACTTGCTGAATTTTTTCAATTGACATAGACGGTATTTTCCTTCTGCTTTGGAAAAAACAACATGTCTGCCTGATACTTTTGGTAAATTATGAGGCTGGAATTCTTCTTGAGATGATTCATATTCAAATCCCAATAATAATTTTTCAGCAACGAAAACACGAAAACTTTTTTGTGGTATAGGTTTTTCATTTTTCAAGCTTCCATGCATTTACTATTTAAGAACTCAAAACAGTAATCCACAATGGCTAATACTATTTTTTGCTCTGATATTGCTGCGATAATATGCAACTCCATTATCATGCAAATCGACACCTTCCATGTCATACTTGTAGTTATGTAGAAGTAATGGTTGCTGATAGTTGACAAAATCCTTCTTTTCTTTTTTCCAGCATTTAACTGTATTCATTGGTTCGATTTGGTCAAAGGTAGAACAAACTGTAACCTCTTTATTATCAGACTATCGACAGAATAATAATTTGTTTGTTGCATCAAATATGTAATCATGCCCACTACGCTGTCATTTTTTATGTTTCAAATGGTGCGTTGCGTTTGCTAATCGATTTTTTCGTACTGTTCCAGTGGCAAGGAAACGTTTTTCACCAAGCAAGCACATCAAATAGTATGATGCGAAAAAGTTATCAAAATCCACATTGTGTCAATTTGAATGTTGAATATTTTTAAATAATCGAATGACAACATCGGCAATTTACTTATTATAGTTGTCGCTTGAGTCAGGGTATGGTATACATGAGAACAAGTATCCATCAGAAGAACATAGGGACCTATAATAAATTATTATGTTGGTAATCTTATAGACTTTATTTTAAATTTATATTATACAAAGTTATGATATTTTTTCTTACATTTTATATCATTTTTATATTACAAATGTTAGAAACCTTATTTTAAACATTTATAAATAGTATCTACGATTAAAAAAAATTGTTCCGGATTGAAAAAATTTAACAATAATCATAAATAAATAAAAAGTATGAAAAGGTATCAAAATATTAGTCGTAAAAAAAAATGTCAAATAGCGGCTAGTGTTAGATTTTTCGAACAGCTGTATTTGTACGTATATGACACATTCTGGTGGGGTAAAATCGACCAAAAATATAAGAATATGGAGGATATGACTCTTTGACAAGAAAACCTCATTACTGGTTTTTTGAATTAAAAATTTAAATTTGTTTTGTTTTCATTTCGAAAAAACCGTTAATATTAGGAGTTTTTTCACACCCCCCCTATCTTGAAAACGAGTGAGTCGATTTTAAATCTAAAACACTTATTTGAAAGCCAAGAGTCCCAAGTTTATTGATGTATTAAATTTTAGGCAAAAATATACAGCTATAACAGAAAAAAACTTTAATAAAAATAGACAATTTTGCTGTTCGAAAAATCGAAAGCTGCCGAAAATGGGTTAAGCTTTATATTATAACTAAGATAATAGAAAAATTATTTTTCTACATCGAGGTTGGATTTAATGAAGACAGGGCAGTTGTACAAGATCGAGTAGTAGAATGGAGGAAAATTGTAAACGAGGTTTAAATTCACCCAGAGCTGTAAAACAAATAGATGATGATTAAGAAATATATAAAAGTACATCAAAAGTTTGTGAGGAACATAAAACAACATTATATGCACATAAGAGCTTTGTAAATTTTCTGAATTAACTTTATAAAAGAACCTAGGAGCGTTCAATAGTTAGAGATTATGTAAAAAATAAGGTTCCGAATATTGATGGACTAGTTTAATGTTAATTGAATCATGAATATGTTTTATACGAAGATTGTTTAAAATAATGAGTTTGTAATTGGACCAAATAATGATATTGCATGTGAAGCAATAATATTTTTGCCAAATAATGATTCATGTTTTCATATATTAATGTCTAAATAATTTCTTTTAGACGTGACGACATTTAAGACTAATCGCTGTTGTGTCGACTGAGAAAAATCGTTAACACATTGACCAATAAGTTGCCAGTGATACATCGTCGCTCGACGATTAGTTTACCGTACCGTACCGCACCAAATTGGAATTTTGATTAAACGATTGAATTTTGAGCTTATATTACTCAAAATCGGTTTTTATTTTTGAATATTATTTAGATGTAATCTTTGTTTTAGTTTTTAAATGTTGGAACAAAATTTTCGTACAAAATAGACGAATATCAGACCAATTTCACTAACGCAAAACCAACATAAAACTGTTTGTGCAATTTTTCTATGTTCTGTTACGACATTAGGACAAAAAAATTAATTTTTGTTGTTTATAAGTTAATGAACAAAAAAACAAGCAAACAAAAAAATTTAAAGGAATTTTTTTTAAACAAAAATTTATTATATATAAGCAAAAATGAATACAAAATATAAAATATAAAAAATAATATTGATAAATAATAACAAAAGTTAACAAAATTCAAAATTATAACCATAACAAAAATAAATTAAGCAAACTAAACTAAATTTAATCAGTTAAAATAATCAATAATATAACCAAATAACAAAAATAAAATATAATATATTAAAATAAATATGAAATGGATCATTTGGAATTTATTTAAGGTATTTTCTTTTTATATATCAAATATTTTTGTAATTTTATCTAGATGCTAATTGGGATGTTTAATAATAAAATTATTTGAGAACAGTGCTCATTATAGAATTTTTATTTTATTTCACTCTTTAAAATGATTCTTATAATCTCGGGTTTTTCTTCCAACAATGTAATTAAAATTACTACTAATTAGCTTGCAACAAGATCATTACCTGATTTCACACTTCCTATTTCATCCCATAAATCATAATTTATGTCTTTAGTACCATCAGAGAAATTTACAGACGCAGTTGAATCGTACATTCGTACGTATTGATCGTTCTTGCATGATAATAGCGAAAATCACATCTTCTTGGAAGACTGAATACATATTTAAGGTCAAAGTTAATAATTACATGGTTTGGATCAATAATATTACGCCCAATATTATTACGGTGAGTTCTATATTCAGTGATTTTTTGCAGGTTTGAATTTTTTGTATTTTTAAATTTTGATATTTTCTTGGCTTGTAAAATTATATATTTTTGCGCTATATGTACGATATACATTTCAAACGGAAAAATTTTTATGTAAATAGATATTATTTGGTTCCACAATAATGGAAATCCATTACTGGAAAACATGTCGAACATGACGTAGAATTTTATTTAATTTGTTATCAAAATTTTTTTTTGTTTTGTATTTCCACCTTTGTTTCTAAAAATTTACCTTTGGCAATTTATTTGTAACTAATTTTTTTATTCTAATTTTGGTACCTTATTTAAAGGGTAAACCAACACAAAAAGAAAAATCATAGATTTTTACATACGGTGTACAAGGCATATACACAAAAGGTAAACCAATTTTAATTATTTCTTATATAGATGGCGTATACGGCAAAGTTGATACTGAATATCTTAAAAAACAATAAATGATAAAATAAAACTGATAAGTGAAATAGATTCGTCATATTTCAAAACTTAAGAATCAACTCTAAAGTCAAAATCGTCAATTCGGCGGGTACGGTTAACCTATTGTTTTTCCACCCCCCGATGAGTCATCGCTGATACATTTTGAACCTAAATTTCAAAGTCATATAACATTCAACTTATTACAAAAATTAATTACTTATGTCAAAATAAATATTAATATTTATTACAGCAATTCAGTGTATTTTTTTTTAAATGTTTTAAGCAAAGAAATAATTTTGGATCACATTGTCCATAATGCATACTTTTCAGTATGATGATTCTAGACCTTTTACGAACCAGAACATTCATTGCATTTAACTCGTTTCATTCGAAAATGAATGCAAGAACTTCTTCAAAATCGGTACAAAATTTTATCAGAAATTCGTTTAATCAATAACAGGTGGCATTACTTGGTTGGATTAGACAATCAACAAAGTGAAAATAAAATCTAACTATTTAAACCAAAAAAACTAATTGTTAAACTATTTAAACTAACTAAAATAATAAAAATGGAACCTTTTGAGGAATACATTGAAGAAGAAATGGAAGAAAATTTTCCTCCAAACTTCGTTTATAGTTCAGCAATCAGAAAGGTTAAAATTAATTTCTAATGTCAAAATTTTGCCGAACAAAACGCGGGTATATACCCGGGTATATGCATGAGGAGCAAAATTTTTGAAGTTTAATACCTGGCGGTCAAAACAAGAACCTAATTTTTTTTTTGCTCAGCATACTAACAGCGTACAAAGCAAAATTTGAAGCAAAATTTTTTTTACCATTTTTGTACAACAAAAAATTGCATGAATCAATGTAAAATTTTTGCACAGCGTACTAACATACCTAGCTTTAACCAAAATATGTTTTTGAACATCCTCTTTTATTCATCATTGGTGATACACAAACAAAACAAATATTAAAAGGTCTAAAAATTATTAGCAATGTATCATGGATGAACACGCAGTTATTAGCATCCAAAAACATTTAATACTCAATATACGAAAAACATAATATTATATAAATATTGTTGCGGTATAATAACACTAAATGATGCAAACAGTATCGGGCTTTGGGGGAGGGGGGGATCTGTAATTTTTGATGCTCAGTGGTGATACACTGCTAGTCAACGCATTAAATTGAAGCCTACTCCATATTAAAGTACTTTAATACTATCATTATTAATTTGTGTTTCAGAACTCAGACGATATACAAATTCAATAATTTTTAATTAAATTTTGTTTCAAAATAACAAAATTCAAAATTTTAAGAAAATCACTTCATATACAATGTCCAATCGAATTATCTTAAATCTGCATTGTATTTTAATTCAAGGAGAAATTTCTCCTTGAAAATCTCACATGTAATTAAAACAAAAAAAAAAACAAAAATCTATTTTCTTTACTCTGTTTTTGGTAGTAAAAATACTTTACATGAAAATGAAAATAAGACAACACATGTTTATTATCTAGCTACTCTCTATTTTGTATTTAAAACCAACTTTTATTACATATGCATACATAATAGAAAATAATATATGGTCGGTCGGCTGGGTGCAAGAATGTGACATACGCCACTTTTTTGAGTTTTGACTTAGGGGTGGCCTCTAAGGTTTTGTGACGTGCTCTTTTTGATGCAAAAATCCGATTTTTGATAACTCTTTTAGTCAACGAGATAACTAGTTGTGAAATTGTTCTATATCCTGGTTTTTTTTCAATTTGTGTGTGCATAATTGTTCCATACTCAAAAAAATTGGATATGGAACATTTTTTCATATATTTTGGAAAAATTTTTTTTATATATTTTGTTCGCGCTTGTTTGGTCTACAACATTATTCAACTGCAATTTTAGAATTATTTTTGACAAAATGTTAAGTGCTAGTGTGTTCTACGTGTTCAAAAAAATAAATTCTCTACCTATCAACTATTAAAATGGAACAAATGACAATTAATATTTCATAATGCATAATGTTCCACGTACATAGAAATTTAACCAAATAATTGAGTATTTACGAATAATTTTTTACTGAGGACTGCCGATCTAAGAGTTTTAAGAATTTCTGGAGCGTCTCGGATAAGGAAAAAACTAAATTTTTTTATCAATTTGTATTTGTTAAACGTACAGTAGTTTCAAGACGCAGAATTCAGGATTTCATAAATAGCAAAACATTAAAATTATTGGTGCATATAAATGCAAGTTTGAAGTGGATAGCACAAAAATGTTCAGAACCCTGCCATTTTTGCGTGCAGGAAGTCGACTGTGTACATTCTGACTTAGATCGAATGATTACAATAGAAGTACAAAGTTCACTACACTTCCTAAAGTTATTAACAATAATTAATCTGTAAAACATAAGCTTAAGAATCCTGCAAATGACGAAAACAGAATTTTATAGCTATTCTACTATTTGAAGCAAGCTTAATTCACAAGTGCCATTCAAACAAATTTAAACTATGAGCGAGAAATTTCTAATTGTTTTACGCTAAAATATAAGACGTCCTTCAGGGAAGCAAAATACTAGAAACAAAAACTTGGAACATCCAAAAATATTTTTGGATTTAATCTTACGGTTTCAGAACCACAGCTTGTTTCTAAGTATAAAATTAAGTATGTATATAAAAGAATTATTGCCATTTTTGCCTAAACAGGATGCGAACTATTTTTGCGCATTACTCAAAATTAACTAAAAATTTTAAAATTTGTTTCTTATTTTTTTTATTAAAGTTGAATTTTATTTTCGACTTAAATATATATTTTCAAAGTATTTACTTATTTGTTCAATTATTAATGTATTTAACAGTGGACCTACAGATTAATCTGCAGACCAACTACAGGACTTTTTTCCTTTCGTATTTACTTTCTAAAATATTTCAAAATTATAGTATGACAAGTTTAAAGTTCCTATTGCTAAGAAAGCACTTTTTTATTGTTACAATAAAATTATTAGTTTGTAAGAATTAAAAAAATAATAAGAACTAGCTTTGTAACCCGTCATAAATGACGGAAGCAAAATAAATCCTAGTTTCTTTTTTTTTTTTCATTAGATTCTTTATTCCGAAATTACAGTACTTATGTTTATATCACTTTTTATTTATTTTTATTTATGTTTATATTGGCCTAACACTAATCTTTTTTTTTTTATATAACAGAAAAAGAAGTACCATACCAACAAATTTGTATAAAATGTTTGTATTTGTGTATGGTATACTCGTACTCAATTCCATTTAGTTATAATTCGTTAGTTGGGTTCCATTTAGTATAAATTATACCGTATTAGCGTTATTGATGCCTCCGGGAGAGCAAATTTAAAAATGGGATCTTATTTGCATATAAATTTTGTCTTTTGTATAATGTATAGGAATCTTATTTTGCTATATGAATAAACTGTTATTATGGTATTGTGTTATTTTTAAAAAAATAGTCAAAATTTATATATTCAAAATTTTGTATCTAAATTGGTAAAATTTACAAAAAATACAAAAACATTTTCATCAATAATTTTCAATTTAAAAAAAACAATGTTTTATTATCCGGCGTAGAAGTAGAGTTAATTATCCTACTCTACTTCTATCAAGTTCTATTGATTGAACAGTGAAAATGAACAGTGAAGTGAAAAGTGTACACTTAACACTGAAAAGAAAATAATATTTTTGGAATGGAGCATATAGAACATACAGAATACAGATACAGCAAAAAATAAAAAAAAACAAAAAAAAAACAAAAAAAAAACAAAAATAACTTTTTTTGAGTGAAGTGAATTACGCACACAATAATGACAAAAATAAAAGGTAGAAGCAATAAAGTAGTATAATGTATAATATTATACAATACAAATATGCTGATACACATGTGTATTATTATGTATAATTTTAAGTAATAAGAATAACCTTTGAGTGAATTATGTTTTTTTTTTGTGTTAAATGCTGTTTGCCTTTTGGTTATTATACCATATTAAACTATTGATTAAATTTCTATTAGTCCTTATTATTATAAATCAAAAAAATTGTTTGTTTTATTTATATTATTATTATTATTTATTATTTTTCCTTATTATTTGCGAAGAAGACTAACATTAAATTAAAAAAATATAGTACATGCAATCAATTTTTCCTGCAAAGGTTCAGCATGGTAGACAGGGGTTAAAAAAAAGCACCAAAGCAATTTGTATATATATGCATTTGTATACATATGCAATTTGTATATGTGTTGGAGCGTTCCGTCGAACTTACAAGCATCCAGATAAATGCAGAATAATATATATATAATAATCAGTTCTTATTAAAAAAATTCCACTATAATGTATTGTGATAAAATAATGTAAAAATCTTGTTTTTTTTAATCTTGTTTCTTAAAATCTTGTTTTTTAAAAATCTTGTTTTTTAAAATCTTGTTTTTTTAAAATCTTGTCTTTCAAAATCTTGTTTTTTAATTACTTTTAATTTTAAAATTTTTTAAGAATATTATTTAAAATAAAATATAATATTCTTGTTTATGGTCTTTGGGCCCGACCGTCGGACCGATTCGAAATTTTTTAAAAATTATGTACAATAATAATTATTAATAACATTTTTTCAGTAAAAGATAATTTAAATACGTGATATAGAGTTTTGGCCTCAACTCCTTGGACCTCGGAACTATTGTCTTCCTCACATTTAAGGGCTATTGTACTGATGAAAAAAAAAAAAATTTCAAGGTCTTCGGTCCCGCCACTTGGGACGCCGCACCTCTTGTTTTTGTAGTCGGGGGCTACCGTATTTTAAATAGTTCATATTAAGTTATGTTATGTAAGTTAAGTAATATGAAATTTTGTCCATATGTTATTTTGTCCTATGTAATTTGGTGTTATGTAATTTTGTCCTGACACCGTAAAAGAAATATATCCCTCTTTTTGCATCCAAAAGCTGCTACGCATAAAATAATTAAGATAAAAACTTTTTTTTGGAGATTTTGTGTCTCGAAGTTTTTAATATCGAAGTTATTTCGCATCGCCCATAAAACAATGAATATACAAAAATAAAGGCATTTCAAAATCTTTATAATATAAAAAAAAAAATTTTGGTGTTGCTAGCGAAAAGACTTTAGTAAGAAATATAAAAAGCAGGAATACTGCAAAACATGTTATGAATATATGTGATACAAAAGAAATTCCATTCATTGATTTACGTATGGAAGAAAATCCATTTTCACCACGAATAAATATGTATCCACATCCTTTACAATTGGCAAAAGCAATTCATGATCTTGTTGATGCATATAATTGGCCAAGTTTTACAATATTATATGAATCAAGGGAATATTTACCAATTGTAAATGAAATAACAAATTTATTTGATACAGATGGTCCAATTATAAATATAAAAAAATATGATTTACAATTGTATGGAAATTATCGTAGTGTTTTAAGAAGAATACGAATTTCAAAAGATAATAGTGTTGTAATTATTGGTTCAATTGAAACTTTACCCGAATTATTAATACAGGTATGTATATAGTATTATATATATATATTACATTATATTTATATATAATGATTTTTCACTATTTATAATAAATTTTAATTTTAATATTACAAAAAATAAAATATTAATAATAATATAATTTTAGGCTCAACAAATTGGTATAATATCGGATCAATATCAATATATAATTGGTAATTTAGATTTTCATTCAATTGATTTGGAACAATTTAAATATAGTGAATCAAATATTACTGAATTTCGAATTGTATCACCTGAAAATGATCAAGTTAAAGAATTAATAAGAACATTAGGTTATGATGAGTCACCTGAACATCGAAATGGTTTGTAGTACCAAACAAACATACATATACATTTTTTTTATTATTATTTATTATTCTTATTGTAATTTAATTTTAGTTTCATGTCCGATTACGTTGGATATGGCATTACTATATGATGGTGTTCAATTATTTGGCAAAACATCCCAAGATTTTCAATTTCAATCAGAACCAATTGATTGTGGAACTGAAAGTCAATGGAAAAATGGTTATACAATTTTAAATCTTATGGGACTGGTAATGTTAAAAAATAATACAAAACAAAATAATGCATAAATACTGAATAGCTTTAAAATAATTATTTTATATAATATTTTTTTACTTTTTTTAATCATGGATGAGTATATTTTTTTTACAGTTACCACTTCTAAGTTGTGTAACTGCTTGTGAAACAAAATGGTTTAAACAAAATTCTTCCACTCAATGCTTTTGCATTATTGTACAATGTACAGCTATGGTTTCAAAATCATAGTAATTTTTGAATTAACTGTTTTTTAACTGATATGAGTTCTGCGGACCAGGCTTCCGTGTACCAATAAAAGGTTACATAAGTGCTTTTTTTTTTTAAAAATATTTACAGGAACGCTATATTATTTTTAATTCTATAGAAGGAAAACTGATACAGAAACTGAATTTAATTTATTGAATAATTACCATTCATTATAAGAAAAAGTTATTATAAGTTTTTTCATAAAATTGCCATATTTTCATCATAATCCTTTTCCCCGATTTCTTTTTTGCTGTTTCTGTCCGCAGCTGAATGATGATCTCGAATTATCCAGGATTTGACATATTTTTGCGGGTTGAAACGTCTCAGAGGTGGACCAACCATTCTTATAAAGAGTAATGATGCTGTTGTAAATGTTAACAGCGATGATCTGGTTGGAGTTATGATTAGATATTTACATTTTAATTTTGAAATAATTATATAATAAATATTTAAATTGGTAGCCTCCAAACCCCCGCTACTCATTTATTGAGACCCTTTCTTTGCCGACGGCAGGTATACGTAGACGGTAAGAGTTTAGTAAAAATTTCAAAAAAAAAAACTATTTTAAGTCGGGGGCCCAACCTTCGCCTAAACCTCCGTCCTATATTATTGGAACCCTATTATTAGTGACGGCAACAAAATTTTATCACTTTAATCCAAAAGCAACATTTTATCACTTCTTAAAATTTTTGGAAAAGAATTTTAAAAAAAAACAAGACTTTTTGAAAAAAAACAAGATTTTAAAAAAACAAGATTTTGAAAAACAAGATAACATTAAAATAGTTAGAAGAAGGCTTGTTATTTCAACATTTTTATTCACATTAATGCTGTGAAAATTGTGATTTAATTTTAAGTTTCATAATAGTATTGAACAAAAGCAAAATTTTAATGCTGTGAAAGCTTTAATTTATGAAATAAATAAATTATGCTTATAAATAACACAGTTTTTTTTATTTTAGAAGTTTGTGCTAAACCGTTCCAACCGTTCGTGATTTTTATGTTTTTATGATTATTTTTGTCTGTGCATTACTGTTACTTTTATGTTTGCTTTTATTACCTGGGAATATCTATCCGCTAAGATGTTTTTTTGGAAATACCGGTATTTTACAAAAAGGAATTGATACTGAGGACTTCCGTTTGTTACAAGGTACTTATAACAGAGTTAGTAGTTCCGACAACAACTGTGTATCTATTTCAGTGAAATAAAAAAAAATTAAATAAAATATTTATATTTTGTTTAGATTATTTATTGAGTTTTCAATATTTGCAATAATATGGAAGAGTTTAAAATTTTATGTGCCGTTCAGGTAGGCAGGTAAGTAAATTATGTAATTTTTAGGGAAAGTGCAAAAAACACAAAAAATGAGTGTTTTTCTGCAAAAAACTCATTTTTTAAATTTCCTATATTTTGGGGTAAATATTAATAAATTTCTTCGAAATCAAGCAAAAATATTAAAAATATATGAAATTTAAACAAAAATGCCGTTTTAGGTATTTGACACTGCTTTTTATTGAGTTTTACTATGAGAAACACAAAAAATAAAAAAAAATAAACAAAAAAAATGCACACAAAAGATACAAAAAAGTTATTTTTACAGGTTATCGTTTGAGAAAGAACAAGCATATTGCCCGGTTTTCATGTAGCCGATATATCGGCGAATGGTTAGAGCATAGGCAGAAGATACAAAAATTTCATAAGTGCGATAGAGAAACAATGATAAAATATCGGGAGAATGACAATAATATCGGGAGAAATATCGAGAGAGTCGCCATAAATATCGGAGAATCGCCATAAATATCGGAGAATATTTAAAAAAACATATCTTCGCAAAGATATGTTTCCTATAATTATCGCCGATATTTTTAATACTAACATAAAAAAATGTGTAATTACACAAAAAAAATTCGCACACTACCAACACATTTTATGGATACGGAACGACATTGCAATTTTTGAATTTGAGTAAAAACAATAACAAAAATTAATTTTTTGCATTGAATATTTGAATGCGTGTAAATAAAAAATAATATTTTAGCTTTTAGGTATAATATATTTAAACTAAAATTATACATATTCTATTTATCTTATACATAAACTAACTATTTAACACATTTAAAAAATTTACTTTTAATTACAATTTTAACTTTAATTTTTTTTATCTGAATGAATATTTTAAATTTTGTTGAATGAATTTTTAAATGAATGTATGTATACATTTTTTTTCTTAATTCATTATTTAGTATAATATAAAAAAATAATATTTTAATTCTAATTAATACTCATGTAAAAATGAAAAACGTATTATAGAAAAATACTAAATACAAGTGAATTTAAAATTTAAAAAAACTGTTTGATGTAATGCAATTCTCCACATAAAAATTCTACAGATGAAAATCATATCATATTTCACTTTTTTTCACTTTATTTAATTTATTTATATACTTTGGCGAAATCTTAAACAATTCTAAGGAAGATTGCTTAAACTAAATAACCTTGATTTTGTTTACATTTTTAATGTTTTAAGGTAATGTATATAGATTTTAGATTTCAAATCATCTATAAAAGTTACTATAAAAATAATATAATTTTACTCCCTCATACACATTAACGGTACAATATATTCCTCTCTTTCTAAACTCCAATTTATCAGCTAAAAATTTATCATGAAAACCGGCCTTATTTCTCTAGATTGGTGATACATGTGCTAGATGATGAACATGCTGATGTAGGACCACCGAAAGAAATAGTATTTGAACCAGTTGCTGGTCCTTCAAGAGTCGAAAGGGATGATAATGATGATAAAGATGAGAATGAAGATTTCGAAAAATGAAAATGAAGAATCAGATGCTTAAAAAATGCATCTTAGATGTAAGTGATGGTCATGATTCTGAGAATGAGTCACTAGATAATGAATCAAAAGTACAAGAAGAAAATAATCACATGGTTGATTCAAATCAATATTTTATTGGAAAGGATGGCACAAAGTGGAATAAAATTCCATCAACATATCAAAGGGCTAGACAACAAAATATTTTCCGACAAAAAACGATAGGTCCGCTATCCATTAACAAAAAGTTTACCTTATTGTGAAACATTCACCGCAATTTTCAATACATCAATGGTTGATTTAATTATAAATTTTTAATTTAACTTCGTAAGAGAATTTTTCTTTTTTCGAACATAACAAAAATAAAGTTCAAAACAAAATTTTTTTCAAAAAGCCTTTGGTGCTTTATTTACTTTAAAATATATTAATTTTAGTATATTTCTATTTCAATTTAAAATATTTCAGAACCTTTTATCTTATTTTTCTACTCTTATCGAAATAATTACAAAAATTTTATAAAATACCATACATTTTGTATGAATAAAATAAAATTTTTTTTTTTTTCCCTGTTACTCCTCGTCGGAGCATAGGACATCAACTTGCCTCCTCCATTGTTATCTGTTGTACGCAATGGTCTTTATCTCCTCCCAAATTCATCAATATCTTGTTATCTCAGAAGTCGCAGTCCGACGCCAGGTGTTGTTGGGTCTTCCTCGCCTTCTGCTCCCTTGGGGATTCCATTCTAGGGCCATTCTTTATATATTATTTGATGGTTTTCTTAGAGTGTGTCCTATCCATCTCCATTTTCTGCGCTTAATTTGATGCATTATCGGTTCTTCACCTGTTCTGTGACTTCATCTGTTCTGCATATTCTTCTTTGGCATTTGTTCGCAAATACTTGAAGTTTTTGACTGATGTTATTTGTCGTCATCCAAGTTTCACTGCCATACATAAGTGTTGACATTACACATGCTTTGAATATTCTAATCTTTGTTTTTCTAGTTATTTGGCCATTCTTCCATATTGGACTTAGTTCACCGAACGCAGCTCTGGCCTTACGTAGTCTGTTGTTGACATCTGCTTCTGTACCTCCGTTTGTTGTTAGAATGTTACCTAGGTAAGAGAAGCTTTCCACATATTCGACTGTTTGACCTTCTATGGTTATGGTGTTTGTGTTGGTGTTATTTATCCTCATGGCCTTGGTTTTATCTATGTTAATTTCTAGCCCGACTCTGCGCGCTGCTTGCTGAAGTAGGTCTGCTTTATGTTGAATGTCGCAGAATCTATGCGCTAGCAGACATATATCATCCGCATAGTCAAGGTCCTCAAGTGTCCTTGAGAGATCCCACCTTATACCTCTTCCGGAAGAACCCGTTTTTTTCATTATTTCATCTATTACAAGTGTGAATAGAAGTGGTGACAGTGGACATCCTTACCTTACTCCAGAATTTGTGGTGAATGTGTCGCTTATTTGTCCGCAGTGGAGAACTGCTAATTCTGCATCTTCATACAAAGCTTCTGACAATCTTATTAATTTTTCGGGAATTCTTTTTCTTCTTAATGCATTCCATATCGCAATACGTTGAACCGTGTCGAAAGCCTTCTTGAAATCGATGAACAAGAGATATAGCGGAGAGCGCCATTCTACAGATTGTTCTATGATCAGCCGTAGTGTGTTGGTGTGATCTGTGCAACTCCTTTCTGGACGAAATCCTGCCTGTTCGTCCCTTCTATTTTGTTCAATTTTAGGCTGTATTCTCCGATTCAGTATGGTTGCGAAAACTTTATATATGATGTTCAGAAGTGTTATACCTCTCCAATTAAATATAAAAAAAATATTAACATATGTTAATCTTACCCAACAACGAAGAAAAAAAATTAAATTGTCGAAAAATTGGTCATAGACACATTTTTCCGAATTTTTTTTTATATATTCAATATCTACTAAAAAAATTAGGCACTGATCTCTGATTTCATTGAGATCGGCCAAATAATGAAGTTTTTATGCAAAAGTAAAAAAGTATATATTAGCATACGTTAATCCTGCCCAAGTGAAAGTAAAATTAATCTGAAAACTGCAAAAAATGTTTCCAAAAAAATTTAGAAATTCCTATCGGGTTAATTTTTTTTTTGTTTTTAATGTTTTTATCTTCAATACTCTGTAACTCAAAAACTGTTTTTTTGATATGTCCCATTGTTGCATCAAACCGACGATATGTACAATATTGTATGTGTAAAGGATGTAGAACATATAATTTACTCCTAGAAATTATTTAGAGCTAATTTTAAAATCAAAATTATTATTATTATTATTTTTTTTTTGTAAATTCAAGAGGTTTTATAGAACCAACGCTTGTATAGTTTTTATTATATTTTTTGTTAATTTTTATGTTGCAGAAATTTATAGACATGATTATAAATATTTTTTTAATATTTTATAAGAATTTGTATAATACTTATAATTTTATGTTTTTCAATACTTTAAAATTCACTTGTGATGTAAATTAATTTTAATAACCATGTTTGATAATCATTTTGCAGAAAATATGCGACATTTATGCCAAACTTTCTATAAACATGTTTTTTTTAAATTTTTAATATTAAATTTTGAATGAAAACTTTCATCTAACATAGAAATTTTTAGTAGTTTTGTAATTTCAAATATTGTCGCATATTTGGATGATGTGTAGATTTACGCTTTTATCATGCATAAAAAAATCTCGAAAAACAAAATCTCGGAAAAAAAAATTTTGTTTCACTAAATTAAAATCTTGAGAAATAAAATATTGAAAACGAAAATCTTCCCTCTTTCAAAAGACCGTCTGCAAAGATTTTTTACTAACACAAAATTAATATCAATTTGAGCCAATATTTTCTTGGTAGAAAACGATAGTATCCGTGACTTCCATATTGTAAAAAAAAACATTTTTTAAACCGCCTTTAAACTGTTTTTAAATTTAATTTTTGAAACTTACTTTCTACATAGTAAAAAATTTGCTGTAATATTTTTGCATTATGGAACACAATTTAAAACTTTTGACGCTTATTTTGTTGTCATTTTCTGTTATTACAAAAGTTTAGCAGAAAAAGTCCAGAATTTATCGAAAAACCTTGCCCTCTGTCCTGTAAGCTGTTGTCGGCAAAAACAGGGTTTTATTAAAAAAGTAGGGGGGAGTTTGGGGGCAGCAGCCCGACCATAAAAACAAGAGGTACGGCGTCCCAAGTGTCCGAAGACCTTGAAATTTTTTTTTGTCATCAGTACAATGGCCTTTAAATGTGATGAAGACAATAAAATGAAAAAAGGTTATTAATATAATAGTGAAAATAGTCGAATATTTTCCTTTTAATTTTAATGATATGCTTATCATACAGATACGCGTATTTCGTCTACTGTCTACTACTTGCAGACTTCTTCAGTGTTTTGTTAATCGACTTTTAATACTCGGTTATTAATAATTATTATAAATAATTTTCAAAAAAATTTCGGATAGGTCCTCGGTTCAGAAGTCGGAACCGACGACCTTGACCAAAAAAATTGTCCAAAAACCAAAATGTCAATAATGTTCAAGTATGAAGATAAGAATAAAAAAACATTTTTTTTTGGTTTTTTTTTTGTTCAAGGCCTTTGGTGTGAAATAGACTGGGTTGTAAGATTGTTTTTGTGTACAATATGGAATTTGATGCATTTTAGAACACACCTTTTTTTTCCAATATGGAACTCACGGTATATAAGAAAGTAATAGAACATTGTAATTAAAAATACCCATACCTACTTCTTGAGAAGTAAATAATTAAATAATTGTAAATTTTAATTTTTGAAAAAGAGCATTTATTTTGATTGTTTCAAATTGATTTGATAAAAAAATACTCTTAAGCTGAAAAATCTAGACGTGCAAGAATTTAAAAATAAAAAAATATATGAAAAATATGAAAAAATTATCAAAGCCCTTTCCTATTTATTACAAATCAGAAAAATATAAAACTCGACTAGACTCAAGACTAGAACTCTTGTCCTCAAACTCATACTCAAATTAATCCGAATCTTGATTTTCTTAACAGCAAGAAATACGCAGTGTTACAGTGAAGTTTTAGCGTTACCATATATTATGTACTACACAATAATAAAACTAATCAATTTTTCAATTAATCAGATTACACATTAATGGAAAAAATTCGAGATATGACATGTCTATACCGGACAAAAATAAATTTATAAAAAGAAACAACTGGAGTAAAACACGTATAATTAGTACTAAGTATCAAAAATACATATTTTTTTCTCGTTTTTATTACTTTACATGTTGAAAGATGGGGAGAATACTTCTTAGAAATAAACAACAATAGCACTAAATGGCAGGATACCATCTGGGAGAACCCAAACAAGTATAGTAATAATCAAAACAGAATTAACCCAAATCCACCAACAACAAGTGAAATTTGAGAGATAATCAATAAATTGAAAAATAACAAAGCGCAACTGTGAAATCCTGAAGATCGACTATCTACAAAGCGCAAGGTCTCAACAACCAATTATATCTAGAATATGGGAAAATGAAAATATAAGCGAGAAATGGAAGAAGAGAATCTCTAGTTAAAATTCCTAAAAACGGTGACTCTAGCATATATGTAGTAGCTGGAGGGGAATACCAATATTTAATGCAGTGAACAAAATACTAGCATTAATCATCCATGATAGAATGGATGAGCATACAGAAAGCAATATTAGAAAGGAACAAGCAGGATTTAGAGAAAAGAGAACCTGCACAGAACGTTCAAACACAATTCGGATTATAGTGGAACTAACAAATGAATTCAACTCACCATTATATCTGGCATTCAATGACCAGAGATGCAATTTGGAAAGCCTTACCTATGATGACATGAAAGAAAAATTAAAAAGATTTAATGAACTAGCAAAAGAAGTGGATCTGCAAATAAGTATTATGAAAACACAAATAATGAGATTTAATACGAAAAGTCAGAGAAGACTAGAAATAAATAATACTCCATCATCATGGTACAGATGAAGGAACCATGAAATATATTGATAACAGGCTGTGCAAATCAAGAATGGTGCTTGGTAGAATAAGAAATGCATATCTGGAAACCCACTCGGATTTCAAAAAATACAAAGCTGAGGATTTTCAATACCAAAATCAATTTTTTTATATGAAACTGAATCCTGGCTAACTACAAGCAGAAAAAAAAATACGGGTCTTCATAAACAAGTGCCTCCAAATAATCTGCCAAATATTCTGGCCAAACAGAATTTTCAACAGCCAACTCTGGCAAATGTGCGGAGAAGATCCTATCGAAATACAAATAAGAAGGAAAAAATATAGATGGATTGGGCACATAATCAGGCGAGCAAAAAATATGATTGCCAAAGAAGCTCTAGATTGGCTATCACAAGGAAAAAGAAGCATATGCAGAGCTAGAAACAGCTGGAAAAGAACAGTATTAAAAAAATAGGGGAAAAAAATAAAAAAGCTATAGCGCAAAATAAAGATAGATGGAAAGGCTTAGTGGATGCTATGCTCCCTGGAGGAGTTGGTATTAAATTAATAGTTGATATCTATAGATTATTGAACCCAAACGCCAATATGTTTTTCGCATTTCCTCTCTCCTACAGTATTTAAATTCTTTTGGCCGTTATTGTATTCTTCGATGACTGCCTGATATCGAATAATGTCCGATCGGTCACGGTCGGTAGAAGTACCGGCTACCTCATTTCTGGCAATCTTTCCTAAAACGAATTTGGCCTTCTTGTACCTCTCTTTCTAAACAACGTTTTCCGATCTCTTTTTTCTTTTGGGTTTCCAATCACTGTGGCTGGCGACCAGAGTTTGCTTTTCTTTATCGGTTGTTTGATGAAGAACAGGTGTACTGTGGCTGGTACTCACTGCCCTTTCTAAAAATAGATGGTTGTGTGAGAACAGGTGTACTAAGGCTGGTACTCTTTGAACTTCCCACAATAGTCTCCGGACTGGAGAGAAGTAGCTCATCTTCTGACAAGGAAAAGCTTTCTAATTTTTTCATTTACATTCATAATCTTATGCCACGAGTTGCGGAAAAAGGAAAAGTCACCCGCCGTAGAGACCCGCAATACCACAAGAAGGCTAGCTTGAAACTGGAGGTCTCCAGGTGTCCAGAGTTCGCATACTAGAGGTTAGTTAACCCGCTAACCATTCATACTTTGTCGCATGCTGTTCCACCGTGTAATTTGGGGAATTTTTTTGTTTTCAAAGTTTACTCCTTTAGCGCCGTACTTTAGTCTAGACGAATCTAGTTACCAGTGATCACCACGGAGAGGTAGTACGTACACTTGCGAAACCACATTGGAAAGCCACTGAATGGCTACCAAGTGATTACTTCTACTTCACCTGTTGCCTAAAACATGACCAGCACAACAAGTGAAGTGTCCGTACTGTGAACCACAGTTTTTAATTTTTGGTATCTAAATTCTTCAATTATTTTCTTATTTTCAAATCAAATTTATTTGAATAATTCCGCTGCAATAAGAAGAATAAATATTGTAGGTCTATATCCAAGAATTTTACAATAAAAAATAATAAATGTCTCTTTTATAATATGTATGTTTCTACAATGACACCTAGGCGAAGACTATTTAATAATTTTTTGTATTACTTTTAAAATAAATTAAAAGAAAACAATGAATTTCCAACAGCAACTTTGGACCATCTGGGTAGGTTCAACGGTGTAGAAATGAGCACTAGAATAGAAACCTCTCTAGTATAACGTTGGAATTGTTTGAACGATGGCATTATTGATTCTAGTCTAATCAATAATGTCTTGTCAATCAATAATCAATCTCGTTCAATCAATAAACAAGTGTCATTTCCAACAAAATATCTAAAAAAGAGAAACAGAGCTCCAATGTTTCAACCTACGTTAAGAAGAGTAATATTTAAGGGTTCAATCGTCACTTATCGCTTGGATAACAGATTGAACCTAATTATTTCATTAAAATACTAGGCTAAGAAATCTGAATTAATTTGTTATATAAATTTGTAAATTTAGTATGTAAGTTAGCTTGAGTTGTTAATGAAATACAAAATTATTATTATTATTATTATCGTATGCTTTCCACAACAGTACAGACAACAAAATAATAGCCATTTTGATGGGTTAACCTTTTGATTGTATTAGAATTTTCTAAAAATATAAATAGACGATGTAAGTGTCAGATCATGTAATTTAACTGATATTAACAATAAATTTATTTACTTGAATATTTCGAATTGATTTAAAAGAAGTTTAAAAATATATCTATACATTTCATTATTAAATTAATAAATTCTTATTTAAAGTCAATATTAATTTAAATCCTTTTATCGCACCAAACTCATAAATATAATTTTCTTTAAAATTATACTTTATAAATATTTTATTTTTCTAAATATTATAGTCTGGTTTTTCTTTTTTTTTTTATCTCTTATGCCATCCTAGAACAAGAATTTTATACATCCATTTAAGAAGAAAATAGAAACAAGAAGTAAACATTTCAAAAGTAAACGATTCAAAAGCTACAACAACAACAACAACAGAATTTCAATTTAAATCTATATAAAGAGAAGTTATCAATGAAATGAATCTTTATGATATTTTTATAACCTCAAAATCATCCGCCAAACAATGATTTTTTTTCTTGTTTTTCTTTTCCATTGCAAGCATATAAAAAAAAACAAAAATACAAAAAGTAAAAAAATAATCCCTGCAGGAAAACGGGTAAAAGAATTTTATCTTTTTAGAAAAATATTATAAAAATGCAGAATAAATTTTAATCTTGAAATATTCCTTGAAATGTTGTTTCCTTTATTCGTATTTTTATCTGCTGGATCTGGTGGTCTATGAATTGTATATGTTTTCTTTAAAATCAAAGAAAATCAGATTACTATACTTTGGAAAATTGCTTGAGAATTACTATAAAAGCATCCTTGTGCATCAGTCATCATTCAAACAATTTTAAAAAATGTTTTGTTATTTAATTCTTATGGGAGGATCTCTTTTAGATCCTCCTCTTATATATATTTTTTTGTCTGTACTTTGAAGTTTAATGAAGTCTTCGTTGATGATGAAATCTTCGTAAATTCACTGGACTTTTTTTTTTTATTTAAATTTGAATCTACTTAACAGTTGTGAGAATTTACATAAATGTTTTTTTTCTCTTTATGAATTTATATAAATGTTTTGTACACTTACATAGGTAAGTCTAAGATCTCAAGGATACACTAATCTCGACCACAATATTATTTTTGACTGTTATCTTATTATAAATAAATCCCCATATTAAGTATTGCTAAAACTTAGAAGCTATGTGTGATATTATTAAATAATGAAATGAGATTTTAATTGTGCAAAAAATAGTTTTAGATTTTGAATCAGATTTTGAGTCTCTTGCCTAAGGGTTTAATTTCAAAGTCCAAACGTAATTTGAACAATATTAAGTTATATCACAAATAATATTTGGATTGGAGAGCTTCTGTAAAAGGCATTTAATGCGAACTGAATTTCATAATCTAAAAATTATTGAGAACGCAATTTTATAATAGTGTATAGTAATTGTAGATAGCGTTTAGGAAAATGGTACTTCTTCACTAACGCTATTTGATAATATAAATTGAAGCATTGTTGCTTGTTGCTTGTATATCACTAAGTCGTCTCAACACTTTACTAGATATTAACTATTACCCCTAGATCAAGCAATGAAATTATGTGCCCAAAAATTCTGTGTACTTTTATTACATAAAAAATGTGTTCGTAATAAAAATTAGGAACATCATTGTTGTAACGAATTCTTCGTCTGTCTCTCTTTTGCGTCTGGTCGAAAAATTTTATTATGCTATTATTCTCATAATCGTGTAACATTTCTTCCCAGGCTAATGTGAGAGCTGAGGAATATAACTATATGATATGTCATATGGCTAAAAATACGATGAATATTATAGGGGCAGGAATAACGGTGTTAGAACAGCTAAAAGAAAATATGAGAAAAAGCTCTTCAGGCGAAAAAAACGAGACTTCGAAAAATATCAATATCGAATCTCATAGAAAAAGAGGTGAAGTGCGGAATTTCTACAGAAAAACCATGCAACTGGCAGATGGCTCTAAGCCCGTAACACACACGCTAAGAATATGCGAAATTCGGTTACCGAAACGCAAGGGATATTAGAGACATGGAAGCATAGCATATACCGAGACATGGCAGCAACAAGATAGCATATACCGAGCACTGAGCAGCAAGATAGCATATACCGCAGCGAGCTGTATGCAGCTACGTCGAAGTTTGATGTATCAGCCAAGTGCATCTGATTGTCAAAAATGACACTTGGCACCACAAGATGTGCTGTGGTGACTGGTAATAACAATTCTAACTTCTTCCAGACGTGTACCGGATTTCGGCAAGGAGATGCACTATCATGTGACTTTTTCAATCTAGTACTAGAACGTATAGTAAAACGAGCGGAAATAAACACGGCCGATACTATATTTTTCATATCTGTTCAACTACTAGGGTATGCCCAGGGTCATTGAGGTCTTTACCAGATTGAAGAAAAAGCAGAACGAATGGGTGTCAAAGTAAATTGTAGGCGCTCTACTTACTGCGTTTAACGGTGGGTGGCGCAGTAGGTTTCATCGAACGGGTTCGATTCCCGATGAAGCAAAAAAAAAAATACTTCATTGGTTTTTCGAGCTGGTCTCGTACCTTTGTCATTGGGATATAATAAATGACAAAAAATAACTGAGAGTATAATCTGGTAACAAATTAAATAAAATGAAACTATTCTATTTAAGAAGGCTTAGTTCCTGACAATAGTAGTAATTTTCCACATTTAATGAGTAGATAAGCCAGTAATTTGTTAAAATTAATACTCAAATTATTGTAGATATTGTAGTGTAAAATTGCAGTACCGTACTTAATTAAGCACAAAAAGGTGATTCTACCTAAGTTACTGTCAAAATCATAACAAAAAAAAAAGAAAAAAAAATGAGGAAAAGACAAAATATATGTTGTCGATAAATAGAAATGCCTTCCAACATCATATTGGTCAAAACTTCACTAACGGCACATACAATTTAGAGGTAATTCAGGAGTTTAGCTACCTTGGAACCAGCGTTAATACCACAAACGAGTACAGCGAAGAGTAACCCTTGAAAACCATTACTGCTTCGCTTTATTAAAACATCTCGGACCAAAGCTCCTTCTCCGAAACACCAAAGTACAAATCTACAAAAGACTCATACTCTTAGTTTTGCTCAACGGATCAGAATTATGGATACTGACGAAGGCAACTGACCATGCACTTGGTGTCTTCAAAAAAACAGTTCTGCGCCGGATATATGGTGCTGAAAATGATGATGGAGGTGGGTTTGGTTACAAAAATGGACGTTGGGACAGACAAAACCTTTGTTGGAGAGCCGAACTGGCGGCGGTTTTAAAATAATTTCGAATCTTCACCTAAATGGAATTCGCTTGTGACGGACAAAAATGGAGGACATTGATGAGTCAGGCCAAGGACCTAATTGGAGACGGACAAAAATGGAGGACATTGATGAGTTAAGGACAGGCCCAGGCATTGTCAAGTCATTATTAATCAAAATTTGGTAAATTTTATTTCTTTCAAAAAAAGGCATATAAAACTTTTTGATAGCAGTGTAAAACTCAGCTTTCCTAACCAATAACGCATAGTTATGTATTCAATATTGATCAATATTGTACCCATCGTAATTAACTATTTTTCGAGATATTTAGGGCTCAATTTAGAAAAAAGGGAGAACCAGTTTGAATCAAATTAGGTGTATATATTAGCCTCTTGTACAGTTTCAGTGCGCATTAGTTGAATGAACTTGTAGAAAAACGTACGTGTAAGTGTATTTGATATGTTAAGCATTTAATAAAAATAAATTGAATATTTCTAAATTGATTCTCCATCTGCTACAATTTTGCTTTTCTGATATTCATTCCCATCAAAGTGTTAATGCCAATTAAGTTAGTAAAGATAAGGACAGATTAATTAACAACTAAATTATATACTTTTTACAATTCTCCACCACAGTTGAGTAGAAACAAGTTTTTAAATTAATTTAATTAATCATTCTGATTTCGTCTTCGATTTCATCCGCTGAGATGGAATATTTTTTTTTGATTACCGTTTTATCAAAAATCGAATACCGCATTCAATTATTCTATCAAAATGTTTTAAATATCATCTACGAGACTCTTCAATGTGATTTAAATTATCCTATAAACAATTCTGAAATATACATTAGGAATTTTATCTACTATACACTTTAAGGCAAATTGTATATTACAATTTTCAAATTTAACGAAAATATTTAAAAAAAAATCTATGAATTGCACTATTCTACTTTCTTTGAGCGCGCATAACATAAAAGATTCTATTTTATTATTCTGATTTTTTCTAATATCTTTTTAGTCTGTTCTTTGCTATCCCAGTTTGCTTCATCTTATTAAAATAATTTTTTTGTTTTTTTTTTTTTTTTATAGTCATGAAAAGAAAAAAGAAAATTTATAAATTAACTTTCGCACCAAGAGACGACGTCCATAATTTTCCTTATATATTTAAATTTTTAGAAAAAAAAAAATTCAACCACTGCCATTCTAAATTACTGAGATACGTTAGTATTACTTTTGTTACCTGTTTATCCAAGTTATTTACATTTGTAGAAACAGAATCGAAATGAACAATTTTAAAGCCTGAAAATAATAAATTAATGTTGGTGTATTCTAATTGTAAAAATGTAGGGCTATAGGCAATCAAACCTGTTAAGTTTAACTTAAATAAAATCTCATTCTCATCTTTTATTGGAAAATTAGAGAAAAATTAGGCGGCGGCGTAACTAAAAAGAAAATGTTTGTTTTGAAATGTGGAGGCGCTTGAATAATTTCTGGCATGGAGATAGCTACGAATTATTTTTAAAATAGCGCTGAGTTATATATATATTAATATATATAAAACATGCATATACAATCTCTAAAAACTTAGTTAGTAATGTTTGGAATACTCCCCCCCAATTTACTTCTACCTAAAGCAGTGCAGTTTTCAACCACTTTTTTCAATTTTGATTTCTTAGAAATTGATGAATGTTTTTAAGTGGTAACAAATTTTTTATTTATACTTTTTCACTTCACTCGGAAGTACAGAGCTTTCCGCAGCTCAGATATTTTGGCTCTGAAACTGTTTTTTGGTTTCAAAACATTATTCTTTTCACAAAGTAGCTTATTAGTCTCCTTTGGTTATCCTATTTTACTTTCGATTGTGCCACCTATCGTTTGGTGGAAGAGACTAATTTTATCTTTCGGGGGATTTGAACACATTTTTGACACGTTGTTAAATTGTTTTTTTCTGTCATCCTATCGATTAACCTATAAAGAGAGATTATATAAGCAGAAAAGCAATCAAACAGAGTAATGAGTTAAACAGCAATGGGCCAAACTTCAAATTTAATGCTAAAACAAAAATCAGTAAAAAAAATTAATCTAGTAGTCGGTGCCATAAAAACAACCAGAATTAGACTGAACTGAATAGTATCCTATTCTTCAACGACCACTATTAATCGCCACGACCCTTGATACGTTTGTATGTGATATTGTTAGAAGTTGGTTTATTTAAGGGATATTAAATGTGTTTAACTAAGCTAATGGACAGCTACAGAAGAAGAAATAGAAAACTTTAAATAAATAAATAAATAAATATTAAATAGTTTTCAATCTCATTGGTATGTATATATAAGCTGTGGCCAGACTTTTCTTGATGAAGAGCGACCCAATCTGAAAATTAGAATGCAAAACCGACTAGAAATTAAAGTAAATTTTTCGGAATATTTATAATTTATTCAGTTCATAATCATAAATTTTAAATAATAATTTTGAATACATGTTGTAAGTAAGCTGGTCAAACGATGTCACGTAACTGCTCACTGCTAAGTATATATATACACATTTTTAAATGGTCATGCGCGTTCAAGTGTGCTGCGGTATTTCGACTTTATTGTTTTCAATTGAGAAAATGCCGATTCACATGTAGATAGGTGGAACCAAAGTACGTGGTCAATTGCAAAGCAATACCTCTTAAGCAACGACCAATAACTATTTTCAGAAGCTCTTGCTTTTATAAAAATATCAGAATAAAGGGCTATAATTTAATTTTCTATTTTTGAAGAATCATAATGTTATTAGTGTAGTCTTGTATGATAGTATGATTCATAAGCATTATGTACCGAACTATTTTATACTTATTTTATTTTATATTTTGATGATAAGACATCTTCTGGGTATCCAAGTACCGTCAGAATTTTTATTTTTTTCATCTACCTACTGACGATGATGGACGTTTCAGGTCCAGAAAAATTTTATTTTATTTCTATAACAAAATTATCATTAGATATCGAACTATTAAAACTATTAAAAATACCCACATCTTGAATTTTCTCTGATGATTTCAAGTTTTTATAAAATTGGAGGTAAACTGGCGGTAAAAAGTAAAAAAAAAAAAAAATTTAATTTTTACTATGTCGATCGACTGAAAAAATCGAAAAATCTACTGGTCGATCGCGATCAGACCGTTTGGGCGACCCTGGTATATATCATTCAATTGTGCTGGCTAATCAATACTATTTTGGACTAACCAAGTAAATGAAATCAAAAATCCTTGGAAGAGATAATTATGGCAACATATACGGCTGTAAAATTTTCCTAGAGTTCTTTAGTTCAAAAACTTAAGCAAACTATGAACTACGCCGGTGAAATCCGGAAAAATCTTTCGATGGGAAAATTTTGCGTAAGATCTTTGATCCTGTAAACATCAAAATGGCTTGTCAAGTTACACGCTGGATGTCGCAGTAGGTAGAACGCCTGCCTTTCGACCGAAAGGTCCCAGGTTCAATTTCCGACGAAGCAAAAAAATGTTATATTTGATTTTCGACCTGGTACACTTTGTCATTGGGATATAATAAATGACAAAAACTAATTGAAGGTATAATCTGGTAGCAAATTAAATATGAATAAAACTATTCTATTTAAGAAGGCTTAGCTTCTGACAATAGCAGTAGTTTTCCACATTTAATGAGCTGATAAGCTAGTAATTTGATAAATAAATATCGAAATATTAGATGTAGTGTAAAATTGCATTATCGTTCTTAAGGCTAGGCGCACACATGCCACTTTTAGTTTTGCAACTGTTTGATTGCAAAAAACCTTTGCGCGCACACATAAGCAACCAAACTATTTGATTTTCTGGTACCGCGCACACATAGCAATTAAACAGTTGCATTTCATATAGTTGGAAAATGAATTTTCTAAAAAATGCTAGCATGCATTTGTGCTGTTGAAATTAAAAAGAGAAAAAAATTACACTTTTTATTAAGCATAGATTAATAGCCTCATTCTGTATCCATTCTGTTTCACTCACCCTTGAAAATATTTTATATTATGTATTTCGAAATAATTTAGGTGAGAGTGACTGGATATGTGATTGGAAACATACATATGTCCAAAAGGTTTGTTCAATATGCAAATTAATATTGAATAGAGTTGAGTTAATGTGTGTGTATTAAACGGCACCGAATCATATAAACTACATCTTCTAGGTGGTGACTGGTGAAAAGTGCCAAGTTCAAGAAAACTAGCAGCGTCCAGCAAAAAGATCTCGAAAAAAACTTTTTTGTTTTATTTTTTATACGGGATTAAAGGTCCGGGATCCTAGAAATTGGGGCTGAAAGTCTATATCACGGGCTTAAATTGTATTTTTCTAGGAAAAGGTTATTAATAATTATTATAAATAATTTTTAAAAAATTCGAGGTTTTCGGTCTCGACACTTGGGACGCCAGACCTCTTGATTGCACCGTGCTTATGAGTCATTGTACTAAAGACAAGTTAAAAACAAAACAAAAAAAAAATTTTTACGAGATCTTTCACGTTCAAAATTTCAAACAACTGTACCTACACAAGCAAAAATAAATTGCAACTGGTTTTAATTTCAAGTGTGCGCCTTTACATTTAAATACGTAATATACAAATCGATTTATCGATTGCTTCAACTAAAAGTTGCTATCGGTTTGTAAAAAATTACAAACTGTTTGATTGCTTGAATAGATGCAATAAAATAGTTGCATGTGTGCGCGCTTTCATATAAACTAATGGAACACAAACGTGCAATCAAACAGTTGCGCAACTAAAAATTGCATGTGCGCGCCTAGCCTAGTTAAGCAAGAAAAAGTGATTCTACCTAAATTACAGTCAAGAGTGTACAAAAAAAAAATGTAAACCAGTTGTGAACGCATCAGAAGGAAGTCGAATCTCAGCTAAATGAAAATAGTTAAAACCGACTATAACACTTGCGGACTAGGATTATTATGGAACTGCCTTCGATAGATTAGATACCAATTAAGAATTTATATTTGTTAGATACCTCCAACCAATTTAAATCAATTTAAAATGGCCTACTACTACTGCCTGTTCATTCATTTAACTTATCCCAACAATCTTACTGGCAGTAGTGCTATTTATTTATTTGCTATTTTCTGCTTAAATTCATTGTTATTCCAAAGCTTGAGCTTCAGTTTCTTGCAATCAGAAAATTGTTGATGAAATCTTTTATTTTTCTATTTTACTTAAACTTTTGCAATTCTACAAATTGTCGAGACCAATAGTAGTCCAAGGACAAAATTTTGATTTTACGAGTTGGTTTGCCATTAATTATTTTTATTAAATAATGTCGTAATATTTGTCGTAACATGTTGAAATCAAAATACCTACCTTATTTTATTAATTTTGCATGTTTTTCATACCATATAGGTGGTTATGTGACCGACCCTGTATTTGAAAACACAATTCGGGACTATATATTCATACTTGTATATTATGATGAAACTATATATGATATACATTGGTTTCAAAAAAGGTATACAAAAATTTTTCATAATTTTTTTTTTCTGCGTAATTGTATATGTGGGTGTGTGTGGTTGGAAATTAAATTGGTGAATAAATTTTCATCATAGTCATTTTAAGTGTTTTGGGTTTTTTTATTTTTACTTTTTTTTCCACACTTTCTTTTACTTTTTATAATAATTTAGTTTCTTCTGAAAAATATTTTTTACCCTATGGTGATAAAGTATCATGTAAACATTTTCATGCTCTCACTCATTCCCATTGCCAAGGATTTTAAAATAAAAAAGTAAAATAAAATAAAAGTAAAGTGTTTAAAAACGTCACCATTCCAGTTTGTAGGTTTTTCTTTTTTTTTTTTTTTTTGTTTTTTAACCAATTTAAGTAACAGGATTCACAGTCGTTTCAGTGAATTTAGTTAGCTGCTGTCACTTTTTATTACGATGAAAATAATAATATGAATAGTATGGTGTACCTGTAGTGATGGTGATGATGGTGGTGGTTGTGATGGTATTTAATACAGATGATGATATTGATGCTGATGATGATGATGATGATGATGATTGAAGAAATTGTTTGTTTTCTTATTGTAAAGGTGTTGTAGTGTACGATTCAATATATGTAAGAATAATTTTTGAGCTTGAGGGCCAAAAGAACTGATTTTCTTATATATTTGTTTTGTTCCTGTTATTGTTTTTGTGTTTTTATTTTACTTTTTTTATTTAACTTTAAATAAAATTATGTATAATGGAAAAACGTTTCAACCTGCACATTCATTTGGAAGGCATTTAAAACTACATGTAGAATTTTATAATTTTTTAGATGTATTTGAAAAATTTATTAACTTATGAAGAATATCCTTTTTTTTTTTTTTGGTTGTACGTGAATGTGAATGTGTATGGTATTAAAGTAAAATATTTAAAATTTAAATAAAATTATGTTAGTTGTTTTGGTGATGTTTTAAACATATACATAATATATACTCGTACTTAGGTTAAAAATTTTGATTATGCCAAAAGTTATAAAAAAGTGTAGATAAATATTTTTTAACAAAGTTGAAGAATTTAATGAAACTAAAAACACTTTATTAAAGGATAATTAAGGATTATATTGTAAATATGGTAAAATATTTCAAATTAAATTGAATCAATTCATCAATTTAGTAAACATGAAATTTATTTAAAATAAAAAAAAAAAACAGATTCAATTAGCATCAATTCAACTTAATTAATAATTAAATAAACGTGGTATGTACTTTATTTTAAATAAATTTGTTGCAAAACGTGTTGGTGTGTGAATATGAATTTGTTGCAGAGATTACTATACATCGGATCAATTGAAAAAATTTAACAATATCATCATGGTTTTATTAATACAAAATTTATAAAATATTTAAAATTATATTAATTTTCATTGAGGGTTCGAACATGGTAACATATTTTCAAAATTTAAAAACCATACGATAGAAATATGATAAGGAAAATGCTATATACTTGCTAATGATATCTGTTTTATAACGAAATTAATGTTTTTCATTGTTTTGTTTAAAAAAAACCGAATCACTGATTATTTTCAATTCAATCCAAATCGTTGAGATTACAGAAAGAAAAAATTACTTGATTTAATTTATTTACACCTTATTTATTATACTCGCAGTCTTCTATTGTTTATTTCATCTATTTCTGTATCTATTTTTTATTTATTTTTATAGAATTAAAAAAAAAAAAAAATCACATTTTTACTTAATATAGTTTCAAATATATTTTTTTCTTTAAATTCAAATTTTTTAATATCAGTAATGAATTCAATTTTTTGATTTTGTGTTTTAAATTAAAAAACAAATAATTTGTGGAATAAAAATAATAATTTTACAATAATCCTGATAGATTTCCGGTGGAAGTAATTAAGACCTGAAAGAACTGTTTAATGAACTACTTATGAATTATTTATTGTGTATGTATGCATATTGCATACAAACTGTTTAAGACAAATTTATTTTAATTTTTACTTCATATAAAGAAGTTGTTGTTCTAAATAATGTATGAGATATATTTTATTCTTTTTAAGTTTTCAGTCAAAATATAGTATGTTTAATATGAATTGTAAACTATATGAGCATGTATCTTAATAAAAATATGTATAGTTATAGAAAGAACTGTTTAATGAACTACATGCATTAAGTCAATGAAAAAATCTAACTGTTTGCTATATTATACCATATTGGAATTTAGAGATGCAGTCAATTTAATTTAACGTTTAATATATTGTAGTATATCTTGACTGCATATTAATTCAATATGTATTCCTTAGAATGGAGCCTAAATGGCAAGTGTCTAAATTTAATCATAAGTTAACAAATTTATGCCATGCAGTTAAATTTTGATTTCATTATATTATTTTTACTTCTAAGGATTATATTACAGGAGTGCAGTTTTTATTTATTGCATTGATCCATCAGTTCAATCTTGTACTTGAAACAATAATGCAATTAATTGAAGTAGATACGACCGTTACTATATTCTTCAAATCTTTTCAATTATGCTAATTTTGGTAGAGGCTGATGATATTTTCAGTATATTAGAGTTGTTGAAAGTTTAAGCTTTTACACAAATTGTAAATAAAACGGAATCACCTGGATTTAAGTAAATGTAGAAGCAATGGTGACTATTGAAATGTCCTCTCAAAACCATATTGATTAAAATATCACTCCACGTAACATAATTTCAGGACAATTTATTTAATAAACTTTGAGACAGTGACACTTCGTACATGGTTTGTAGCGCTGATCAAACACAAATATAGGTTAAGAATAATAAAAACTGTCGATTGAAGTAATTTTTAGTTTTTCTTTTTACTTGCTTTCTTTAAATCACTTTCGTGTTTATTCATTTATTTAGATTATTTTTTTTTTTTATGCATAGCCAAAACACTAGGTGGGGACCTTTTATACCGATTGGTACGTTTGGTTAGGGTGGGAAAGGAAAATTTGTAAAGGAGAATGGTGAAAGAGAAGGAGGACAAATTATATTTTTTTGGCATTATCCAAGGAAAACAGAAAATCTCAATTTAATTTCGGTTAAACCGTTTTTACCTCACAACTATACCTCACAACTTTTAACATCCGCCGAGAAAAATTACCAATACCAATGGTATTATACAAATCTGAAAATTTGTGCTCAGGTAGTCTTTCAAAAATAAACAAATACATTTATTAACTGGTTTTAAAATTCTGAGTAGCCTTCTTGTACCTTCCATACAACTCCTAGCACCCATAAATCGTATTTCAAAAACTACAGTTTCTACAAATCTGAAAATTTATGCTCAGATTTACTATTACAAAAATAAGCAAATACATCTATTACATGTTTTTTAAATTTTCACTGGTTTGGTGGTCCAATTACAACTGTCTAAGTTCACCAATATATCTTTGATTTTACAGACCTCCAAATTTATTTTCAGTTAGTCCTTTAAAATAAACACGTATTTTAAAACTTTTTAAATTTTGATTGGGTCTGATACCTGTAATACAATTTCTGGCACACGGTATTTGAAAAACAAAGGTGCTTTAAACGATCAAACCTAAGTTCAATTATATACGGTCACGGTATTTGGCCTCAAGCAACAAGAAAGGACAGCAGTGTAAAATATTGTTATAAGTATACCGCAACAAATCATACCGTTATAAGACCTACCGCAAATCAAAACAAACATTGCAAACATTCTATTATTAAAACATAATACATTTTTTTTGCAAATAAAATTAATATATAATAAATAACTATTATTTTTTTTGTATGTTTAAAGACTGAGCATCAAATTACTACCTCGTGCCAGTATTATTTGTTGTTGCAATATTGTGATTAGTTTTTATGTGAATCATTGGTTTTAAGTTTGATATATGAATATTACTAACCCTAATAAATAAGAATTTTTTATGTGAATCATTGGTATTTGGCTTGTTGTATGAGATTACTAACCCTAATAACTTATGTTGCATTGTTTTAAGAATTTCGTAAAATGATAATATTAATATTAGGAAACGAATTTTTGTAAATTGAGTTTACATTTTTTTTATATAGAGTTTAAAAAGGCATTCCATAAGGAGTAATCTAATATCTTATATATAATACACAAGATGAACGACGTGGTTAGTAAAAAAGCTAGAATAATAGTGAATAATAAATTATTTACACCACTAAAATATTAAAATCTTAGCAAGTTTTTTTTACTGAATACTTAAAACATTTCAAATATTTACACCAAATAAATGACGGTTATTTCCAAGTTGAGCGACATCTATACTCTGAAAGAAATTTCAGTTACGGATAATTTTTAAAAAGCCTTCATAAAATTTCTGTCATTTTAAATAGACACACAAGCTTGTATTAAAAAGTACAAAAACAGAAAAACAAATATCAGAACAGATCATAACACTTCAAAAATGATATAAATAAAATAATGTAAGTTCATTTGTTTCTATAATTATTAAAAAAAATATATACAGTAAAACACGGTTATAGTCATTCGCTAAATTTCAGTAATATTTCTGACTATAACCGTTTTGTGGACTATAGGTGTAGTAAAAAAAAATTACATTTTTATAAACAAAATTCAATAAAATAACTTTCGTATAACAATTTTAAACTTGATTTTATTCAAAAATAGCAATTATTTTGTTATGTAATCACAAAAACTACATATTTGTAATAAAGAACAGAAAAAGACAATATATAAATAAGTTTTTTAATAAAATAATTCACTTTTGACTTATTTTTTTGTTTTGTTGAAAAAATTGGCGTTATATTTTAATGTGACTATAAACGACATCGATTGTATGAACTTGAGAAATTTATTACTTTCTCTCAAAAAAATTGTTGACTATAAAATATTGTGATTCAAAATGTTTTTGACTATAAACGAATTAAAATACATCGATCTACTACGTTGAGACTAATGTGATTTTATTGTGTTAAGTTATATTGAAATTAGCATTAATTAATATAGTAATAATTAGGTTTTATACTTTAATTTCATTATAAAGTATAAATATTCAAAAATCAAGCGATTCAGAAAACAACAACAATTATACCAAAACAAATATCTATTTTTATATAAATGTGTGTCTGAAAGGACTACTTCTGTGCGATTGCACAGGGGATTCACTAGTGTAAATTTAAATTTAAACCTTTTTTTCATATAGAGTTTAAATGGAGTCCATAAAACTGAATGAAAAGTATTTCTATAAATAAAGCAAAAATTGTTGAATAAAAAACAGTTATCTTTGACCAATTGTCTAGAGCAAACCAAACACAATAATCTATCTTTTATTTTTGTGATAGTCCAATCCGAATACAAGATATATATATATATATGTTTATATGATAGGGCTTACCAGGTCAATCGATATTCATATATAGATATAGGATTTCTAAGAACAGCCTCATGGCCTATTAATTTGGCAACTCATGCCTCAAATGACAGCAGGATAATCGCTACCTGAACTGTAGGTGATAGGCCACCCCAAAACCGATGTAAGATTTAGGACGGATTATAATAAATTATTATGTACGAGAAGATCATCTAAAAGAAATATTACAACAAAAATGTATTACAATAGCTAAAATGTTTTTTTCGAAAAAACAAAATAGATGAACCTTCTAATACTAAAAGTAAGGAGCTTAACTTATTACTGTAGACATTTAATTTGCGCTTCTTTAAATTTATTACCATATAATTAAAATATTAACAAATTTTACTATTAATTTATGCTATATTCAATTAAACGTTGACGCCTCAGCGGAACCCCTCGAACCCAGGACTTTTGATTATATTTTGCACTAATTAACTAAATACACCAATTTCAAGGAAAATATTGAAGAAATTATTAAAGCTACACATTTTCAAATGACTATAGTATAAATATGTGAATAATGTACAGAATTTTTATTTTTATTTATATTTTACTTATATCCATTTTTATATCCACTTATATTGAAAGCTAACCGAACTGGGGTATTTTTTTTTAAATCAAAATACCATAAATCAAAATAAACCTGTCAAAAACGATTCAAAACTTAGAATATACAGCTAAAAATATTACTAAGATCACGTTTATCATGCAAAGTTCATTCTAGAATCATTTAAATCGAAAATTATCAAGAAATGGATATTGAATACTATGGCCTCCTGATGATCGCCAATTATTAATTTCTAATTAAAATAAAAATCTGAAATATATATATTAATTTTTCTCCAACAATGAATAATTCAATGGATAAAATTTTGTTATACAAATACATATGTATATAATGTAACATGATTTGTTGAAAATAAAGAAAAAAAAAATTATATTCAAGACTAATTAATTATAAATCTTTTAACTACGATAAGTTGTAGAAATCATACGAAACTATTACAACTTTGAATTGTATTGAACATGGAGTCATGAGACAACGTACGCAGAAGATAACGTTGCAGTAGAATCATGAGTACCCATATTGTATTAATATTGGGGTCTACTACGTAATCTTGTTTTTTTTTAATCTTGTTTTACAAAATCTCGTTTTTTCAATTTTGAAAAATAAATTTAAAAAAAACAAGATAACGTACCGCTCCCTAATGTTGTGATAAAAACTCATTTTAATAAAACTAAATTATTTATTAAATCTAATCAGATTATACTTTTATACTATAGTGTATTTTATGTTCTTTTTAAAGTTCTTTACAAAATATATTTATTTAGAATGAATCAGATTAATTTATTGAACTGCATATACAATTTTAAATAGTATTTTTGTCCGAGCTTTATACCAGTACAATATTATAATGTACATAGCAACAGAAAAGTGGAACATTATTCACTAACCCTATTCGTTATTATTTCATAATTTTATGTATATATATATATATATATATATATATATATATATTATATTAATAGATATAATATTACAACAAACAATATAAATAGTAAGTCAGGGTAAGGATATCCTTATATAAATATAAAATTTAGTTTATTTTTTACTAGATTCAGTAAATGAGGACATATTCTTGTTTAGAAAAGTAATGTTGCTATTTGTGTTAATAAAGTGAGTATCCTGTAGGTGAAAGCGTTTTGTTTCATTTTTCTGTTTTTGCTAAAGAAAAAAAAAAATAAAATGAAAATAAATACTTGTGATGCGGTAAAAGATCTATTTTCTATCCTCTTTCTTTCTAAATAACTTTCATAGTTTGTAATGATATTTACACCTCTTCTCATGGTTTTATTGTTGGTTTTTTTTTTTTATTTTTCTTTCTTTCCACTCTTCTCTTCATCATCATAATAATATATTTAATAGACTTCTTTTCAAGGATATTCATATCTATATATTTTTACATAGTATAGGGACATGTATATATGTTACTATATATAGTAACTATATACTACTAAAAAGTATGAGTATTTAGAATACTATGTGAAAGTTGAGTCTAAAGTGATTTTGAATTTAATTTTGTTGTGATATAATTTTAAATCAACATAATTTTTTATTTTAATTTTTGTTTTTTTTTTTTTTTTTTTGTTAAAGAAGAAGCTAAGGTTAACTTTAATGATTATATATAATATTATTATATAAGAATTGTATAATAGAAAAAAATAAAATAAAATATATGAAATTTTAAAATTATTAATATAAAAGTAAATTAAAAATTATTAAAGTTGTTGATGGTAAATAAAACCCAGGAGCTCGTGAAATGAAAATTAAATTTTCACTTTTTTTGTAATCCTTGAAATTATACCTTTACATCAGTTTATTCAAATTTTAACTAAATTTTATAGTAAGTTTTATAGATATAGTCTGTGGTAGTTAATTAATGAAATAAATATGGCACCGCATAGGTTATAGTGAAATAGAAATTTAAATATATAATATTGCAATGTGAAAGTTAAGACTGGGCACGAGAGTTTAACGGCCAAGTTTAATTATTAATTGAATTTTCTGGTTGATATCCCAACCAGATGAGAGGAATGTTTTGTGATTAATTTGTGTTTTTAAGGTTGTTAAATGTACAAAAGGACAAAACAACATTTCCTCTCTCTGTACCAATCGTTAAGTTTTGGTTGTAAAGAAAATTCTCATCAATGTTGTATGCTCCTAAAAATATGAGCCGACAACTTTCAAAGTCAAAGTCGATAAATGTAATGAGTTTAAAAAATTTTTAATATAATAAAATGTAACAATCGTACTGCCATGTTGCTATAACAAAAAATAATAATATTAAAAATACGTAAACAAATTTTTTTTCTTCTTAGCTGCGTTTGTTTATGTACTTACTCTACTTCATTATTATTATTTTTTTTTTTCTCTTACTCCGCGTGGTAGCATAGGGCTTCGATAGTGAACCTCCATTCCTCTCTGTTGAGTACTATTTCCTTAATATCGTCCCGGGTATAATTGTTGATTGTTAATGCTTGATCGACTGTGCGTCTCCATGTGTTGTATGGTCTGCCGGGTCTCCTTTGTCCTTGTGGATTCCACTCTAGAGCTCTTCTTGCTATATCACTTTCTGATTTCCTTAGTGTATGACCTATCCATTTCCATTTTTTCCTATTTATCTGTCTGTTGATCGGTCCTTCTCCAGTTATCATCCATAAATCCTCGTTGCTAATTCTTGCCGGCCAGAATATTCTGCATATAATTCTCAAGCACTTGTTGATGAATACTTGTAGCTTCTGTTTAATTCTGACCGAAGTGAGCCATGTTTCACTGCCATATATTAATGTTGACTTAACACATGCTCTGAATATTGTTAGCTTTATTGTTCTCGATACTTGGTTGCTCCGCCATATCTTCATTAGGCTCCCAAATGTTCTTCTTGCCTTATTTATACGGCTGTTGACATCTTCTGTTGTACCTCCTCTTGATGTTATGATGCTCCCCAGGTAGTTGAATTCTTCTACATATTCTATCTGTTGTCCACTCACTGTTATTGGCTCACTATCACTGTTGTTCGTCCTCATTGCCTTGGTTTTCTCGATATTACTCTTGGTTTTCTCGATACTAATTCATTATAAAAAAAAAAAAAAAATTTAAAAAAAAGTAAGCAAAATTTTTCTTCTTGTACAAACAAATTTATTTTAATTTTATTTTTACTTCATATAAAGAAGTTGTTATTGGAAATAATGTATGAGATATATTTTATTCTTTTTAAGTTTTCAGTCAAAATATAGCATGTTTAAAATGAATTGTCAACTATATGAGCACATGCATATTAATAAATAGCTACATAGTTATATTTTATTTATTATTCATTATGAATAAGCTGTTGTTATTGTAAATGCTGTATGAAGTTATGAATATGTATGTGTAATAATATTGTTTTTTTTTTTATTTTATTTTTTTAAAGGTTTTCAATCAAAATACTTCTGGCAATAGAATAAAATGTATTTGAGATTTTTCTTTACTAAGAACTTAATTTTTCTGGTATGAACATTTTTCCCCAATCTATACCTTTTGGTGGAAAGCTCATAATTCTTAGTGAAGATTTCCGCCAAAAATGACTCATCTTACTCCATACAAGCCATTAAGATGTTATAAACTCTTGCATAAAATTCAGCAACCTTTCGCCTAACTTTGAGTTGCAGTTAAAGTGAATCCAAAATGTTAAATCTATAGATTCAGCATTTAGCGATTGGCTAATTAATCTGGGAGATGCTGATCCAACGAATGACCAAAGTTTACCAAATCTAATCGAAGTTCCTTCGTATATTTATTGCATCGTACAAGAAATTTTTGGAAATAGTCTAAATGTGAATAATTTTGCTAACTATTCAAAAAATGAAATATTTTGTCCAAAAAATTCTGATATTGATAAAATTCACAAACGAATTTTAGATATTTTGGAGGGAAATGTAATAACTGATCTTACTACCGATTTTATTGATGATTGCTGTGAAAATGATGCAGTGAATTATCCAGTAGAGTTTTTAAACGGCTGCTGTCCAAGTGGAATGCCTTCACAGAAATTTAATTTTGGAAGTTGGTAGTATAATAATACTATTGAGAAACCTAAATACCAAACGCGTCTTCTTTGCAATGGGACTCGATTAGCTGTAAAAGCTCTAAAATCCAATTTAATAATCGCGGAAGTGCTATATGGCACAGTTATAGATGAAACTGTATTTATTGCTTGAATAGATTTAGATCCAACGTCCATAGAGCTGTCGACAATTACTCTAACACGTCGACAATTCGCTGCTAAATTGAAATTTTATATGATCATAAATAAGTTGCAATGTCAAACATTATGAGCTTTTGGTTATGAGTTATGAGTTTATTCAAAAGTTATGAGTCAAACATTGGAAAAAGTAGGAGTGAACAGTATTTAATCATGGGCAACTGCTTTTAAAATTAAAATATATTAGAAAAATAAGTTTAAATTTGTCTCCAAAAACAAATTAAAGTAATACAAGAAGAAAGTCTGCAAAACTAAATTTAATTAATAAAAAAAAAAAACAATTTATTTTTTAATAACATTTAAGTCATACATGCGTTAAAAAATTTAAATAATTTCAAAATTTATCCAAATTAATGCGAGTAATAACTTTAATTTAAGTTTTACATATACATATATGATTATATATATATATATATATATATATATATATATAAATTTATATACATATGTATTTACCTGTCTGTTAGATAATTGTATGGATTATGCTAATTAAAGTAGATAATAATAATGATAATTTAGAGAAAATTTGATGTTTTTGTTGTTATTTTTTAATTTTAACATCAACAAAATATAGTCAAGGAGCACGTAAAAGTATACATATATATAAATAGTTACTATCTATCTATACAAAATATTAGCTTTTAAATTTTTAAATGTTTCTAATCTCAGTTAAAATTCTAAAGGATAGAAGGTTTTCTATTCTACTAAACAACAATTACATAAGTATGTACAATATTCAGGTGACAATCAAGAATTGTGAAATGTTATTAAAACTGAAACGCGCAATTTACAGAAAAATTATATTTCAGTTTTGTTTTCCTTGTTGTTTTTTCTGTAATATAAAGTTGATGAAATTGTACGTGTATAGGAGAAAAATTATGTTGTCATTTATTTTTGCTGCCATTATTGCTACCGTTTTTATTACTATGTTGAGGTAGTTACTAATATATACGAAATAAATTAAAAAGAAAATTTGTAATTATTGCATGAAGAATATGAAAAAAAAGTAGAGATAATGTTGTATATGTTGACGTTCGTTGATTAAAATTAGAAAAATTCCCAAATAACCAAAAAAAAAAAATTAAAAAAAAAATATTAAGTAAATTTAAAATTTTTCTGTTGAGGGTATGAAAATTGTATTTTTGTTTTCATTGTCATTAAAAAATATTAATTTAAACTTTTTTTTTTATTATAGTACTAAAAAGTCAACACTAAAACACAGTCAGTACAAAAAATAATTGCAAAACAAATTTTTTTTTAATTAAATAGTATATATCTATAATTTACTAGCAAAAATCTGGTAATGGATGGATGTGTTGTTTAAACCAGCATTGAAATAAATTTGTAATACATAATTCTACAAATACAATAATACAAATCTTTGCTCCTCTGCACAATTATCATTTAAAATTTGTGTTTATGTTTACTACTGTCTAAATAGTATTTCACTTTATTTTTTAACTTTTTGTGGCTTATACGTATTATGTTATTTCTTCACAATTCGAATTCAGTATAACAAAGAAATTTAGGGTAGCTTTATTGAGGGTAAATTTAGTTTCCAAAATCTTTAAACTAAAATAAGCAAAAAAAAAATAAATTTATTTTGGGCCTAGTTCTTCATGTAAAAATCTTCAGAAGCATATAACGAAAAAATAGAAATATAAATAAATAGATGTACATTCTGTAAATTAAAAATGTAAAAATTGTCTTGAGAGGCTGAATGACGAATCATACCTTTTTCATAGTATTTTTTTATACAACATTAATAAGCATTTTTAAAATGTATTAAGAATAAATTTGCTTATAATACAAAAATAACATTGATTATTCTAAGTACATACAAGTACTAAAAATATCCGGTGGTTTGATAAGTATTCACTTATTTACTATATTACACTCATTCGAAACATTTACATGGTTCTGGGAATAATAAAAAATTATCTACTTAATTAATTATTATATATATAATTTTCTGCATTTATCTGAATGTTTGTAAGTTCGACGGAATACTCCAACACATATACAAATTACAACATATATACAAATTGTAACATTATGTAATTATCATAAACATAGTATCTGTTTTTTTTATCTGTATTATATATGCCATCTGTCATTTATCATCTGTCATATGTCATATGTCATATATAGAAGAAATGCTAGAATTTATTTTGCTTCCGTCATTTATGGCGGGTTACAAAACTAGTGTCAAAATACAATTTTAACCCTGAAAATTTATTCCTGAACACTTTTTTTATCCAATTTCCATTGTATTCTGGAGAAAGCAGATCCAACAGCGACTGCGCATAAAAATAATTATGTTATTACTATATTTAAAACGGTATTTAAAAAAAAAACAATATGTTGAAAAACTGAGATTTTGAAAAACGGGATTTTTAGAGACTAGATTTCGTTACGCCCTAAGTTTTTATGAAACAAAGTCTAGACAATATTATACCATATATTATATTTTCATGTCATAACTGACCTTTATCTTATATTATATATTTCGAAAATTAAATTAACTGTAATTCTGGTAAAAAAAAGTCCAATTTAGTATTACTACTGTCACACAAAATCCATATTATTGAACAATCAACCATTGGATTTTATATTTGTGCAACATTTCAATTGTAATAGTAATTTTGTAACAAGCTGTATATTAGAATATTTACAAAAAAATAAAAAATAATAAATTGCTCTTAGGATATTTCTTTCTTTATAAAAGTAAATATAAATGTGGTTTACTTAATTACCCATACATTTTCACGTAAATTTTAAGATTAAAAATTTAAGTATTAATTTTAATATTTTTGAGTAAAACAAATTTAAATAGAAAAAGTTTGTTGAAACTTCCCATAGCCAAAGCAATTAAAAAAAAATAATTATGTACACATTTCTTGCATTATTAATTAAATTAATTTTACAAATTGTAAAATTTCAATTGTTTTTTATTCGTCAAAATTTTATTTGACTGTTAAACTTAACAACCGACATTCAATTAAGAAAAAAAAATAACAAAATACTGCAAAAATTAGGAATTATACCATTGCTAAAACATTGCATTCGAATGATGTAAAATTAAATTTTATATTAAATCGGTATCTCTACGATAGTTAAGTAACGCAAGAATAGTAAAGACGAAGCAATCAAACAATCATATGTGTATGAGAAATATATTTTTTATTAACTAATTGTCTTTATCAGATTTCAGATTAGAGATTTAGATGCAGATTCTCTAAAACGAATCATTTTAGCAACAATTCTCAATTCAAACGATATAACAATTTCATGTCATCCAAAATGCAGCGACTTTAATTGAAATTGTCTTGAGAGACAAATCGATATATTTTTATAGTGTTTTGTTATGGTTAAAAAATCTCCTTTTTTATTAAAATTAGCTATTATAAAATCTGTAAAATAAATTTTAACAATAAAATTTTAATGGATACACACAATAAAATATCAATCATTTCAGTTATCTCTCTGTTGCATTGGTGTTGAAGTTTCTTTAAAATTGGTTAATCTGTAAAATTATATAAATTCCTATAAATTCCGTGTATCTGAAAATGAAATACTTATCTTTAATAAATTTTCCTTCAAAACCTATATTAATGTTATCGTACTAATTCATTTTTTTTCGTACTAAAAATCCAAAAAATCAAATGCAATAATCTATAAATAATACAAAAACAAATTTGACTCAAAAGAGAATCGAATCGGACTAACACAAATTCTCTTAACTTAATTTGATATCATCAAACATTTTATAAACCACGACGATAATACACATACATCTACATGATACATCAATATTATATAGGCTCAACTGCACGATCAAATGTCAATACATGTATAAGTAATAAGTATACAATAATACATAATTTGTATGCTTAGAAGAGTTGCTTAGATTTGTTCTAAGACCCCTACATAGCCCAATAAAATAAATAATATTGCAAGCTAAAGAAAAGCAAGTGAAAATGGTTTTGAGTTGTTTCAAAAAATTTTGAAAGATGCCTAAAAATGTAAATGTCATTCAAAATGTCAGATTTATATAGAAAATATTGTTCGTGATCTATCAGAAAACAGACACTAAAAAGTGTTGATTATCATCATTGAGTTGAATGTATAATTTGGACCTTACTCGTCCTCAAATGTTCCAAAAAGTTTTCAAAATTAATTATTCACTTTTTGATGGAGGTAGCCCCCTAATTGAAGTACAATTATCTTTTTTATCAATACCAAAAATGTAGTGTTATGATGAACGAAACAATTCCTAAAAAAATTTTTTTTTTAATACAAATAATAAAAATAATTATAAATACAATAAATGGTGAAATAAAATATTTATGTATCAAGATTCAATATTAATATATCGAACTTGTTCTTTTTATTAAAAGTAAAATGATATGGAAATTTTATTATTTTCTGATAGAAAAATTTATAATTATATATAAATTTATTTTATAAAAATACATTTTGCAATTAAATTTTGATCGATTTTTATAACTCACAGATATATATTAATGACTAATATTTTAATAAGTTTTAAAATCAATCAAAATGAAAATCAGGAGTTGTATATGTAGTCTAACACTATAAATACCTACTGATGAGCTCCAGTAGTGTTATGACGAACGAAACAATTCCTAAAATAATTTTGTTTGTTTAAAAATCAAAGTATTAAAGACCTTTGGCTATAATAATTATTGACTAACATTCACAGCGTAATAAATAATCATAATATTTCATATGAGGTTTGATCTTTTTATACCCTAATCTGTTGGAAAGTAAATCCTAAGCCCCATAAAATTCGTCTCTTCTGTACTAAATAAGATAATAACAGTAAACTAATCAAATACTTCGTTAAAATAATCGTGACTGAAAACTCGAATATGGCTGAAAACAGTCTCGTACCAAATGAACCAAATTTCGTTGAAATGTTTTTTTGGACTTTTAAATTTACTAAAAATTTTTCTGAATATAATTTTATATTATTTTCTCTACCATTATGAAATCCAGTTAACTTGAGTATCATAAAATGTAATATAAAATAAAATGTAAGGAAAAGATATAGATTTTGATGTAATTCAAAGAAGCTCACTTGGCCCAACACTTTTCACATGCTATATAAGTGATTTTTCTACTATACCACTAAAGCTTATCTTTATGCAGATGATTTGATTGTTGTTTATGCAGAAAAAAATACTACAGAACTGCAAAACATAATAAATTCTGACATGAAAATGATACACAGCTGGATGAATTTGCATAAACTAACTGTAAATACGAAAAAAACTAAGTCAATGCTTTATAGGTCTATAAACGAAAACTTTAAAATAGTATATAATAATTTTAATATAGATAAAGTCAGTAAGTGTAAATATTTAGGACTAACAATCTATGAAAATATGAATTGGAATCTGCATACCTTGGAAGTTAAGTCAAAAGTCAGTAAAATTGCAGGAATATTTAACAAAATAGGAAAAAGTATACCCAAAGAGAAAAAAATTGCAATATTTCATAGTCTTTTCCACTGTACCTTAACATACGGAATTGGAATAAGGGGTAATACTTTTGAAAAAAATATAGGTAACTTACAAAGAATACAAAGCAAAGCCATTAAAAATCTCTTCGGACTAGAAAAAAAATCGGTGACAAATGAAATCCTGCAAATAGTAAAACTCAATGATTTCATAACTTTGACACAAATGACCCACATACACAACATACACAACATACGGTACTCAAATACACGAAAATGCAACAAGAAATGCAACTCATCTACGTTATTCTGCTACAACTACAAATCTATTTGGATTAGAGAAAGTAATAAACTCGTCTATCAAAATGTTTAATAGTCTCCCATTAAATATTAAGTTGTCAAAAAAGAATATATTTAAGATTAAATGTAAAAAACATGCTAATTTCAAAATATTGAACTCGTACTTTGTAATTAATTTGTTTTTCATTTAATTATATTTTTCCAATTGTCCATTAATATTTACATTATTAATAAATATAATAATAATTTTTTTGCATTATATATTATTTTATATTACTTGAATTTGTGTAAGCTCTACTAAGCACTTTAAAACGAATTGTAAACACTCTATACGAGCTTCGTTAGCTCTTTTTGAGAAATTAAATAAATAAAATAAATAAATAAATAAATAAAAGCTTTCAACAATTTTTACTATTTTTCTACCGCTATTAAAAATTTTATTTGATCTACAAGTTAAAAATTAATGTTTAAACAATTTATTAGATTAATACAATTTGATTATTTAATATTCCTGTAAATCTCTCATTCATCCATCCATCTCTATATTATAATATTAAGCAAATTCATAGCTTTCAACGCTCTACATATTTTGAACTAAAATTTGAATTTTTATAAAATTGAATATTTTACCTGGGTACATTTTTTCGATAAAATTAAATTTATTTTCAAATTTAACTATTTACACTTAATTCATAATATGATACATCATATTTTAGATTGTCTTATTTTATATATTTTCTTTTGTGTATTTTTTTTCTTCATATTTTCTCTAATTCTAAAATAATTGAGTTAAAACCCAATTTAATTAGCACAAATTCCAATACCATAAAAATAATATTCCACCATTAACTGTAAATTTATTAATTATTTGCATAAATAATATTTCCAAAATTACTCTAATAATTTAAGAACTTCGTTAAAATTTAATCCTTTTTATTCGAGGCTTAAATTTGTGTTAGGTGATTTTTTTTCAATTTCCAAAATTACAGTTTGCATCATATGAATGAGAACATCAACAACAACAATAAGAAATACTATAGTAGAGGTGTGTGATCTTTGTAACAGTACTATATATATAACTAATATTCACATTATGGGAAGCTACTATGTCAAGAATAGATATACAGCCGTACCGGTGAATTCGATTCGATATAAAATTACTCAAATTACTCGATTCGATTCGATGAGAATTTCTTAACGGTGAATTCGATTGAAAGACTAATTTTGTACTCATTTCAAAAAATGTAATCAAATAAGAAATATAACGAAATGTAAGGACTTTCATGTCAAATAAGTTCAAATTTCAAATTAAAAAAATAAATTTAGATTGCTGTTTTAGAAATAAATTATTGAAATACACATACGTATAAAAAAAAAAAAACATAAAAAAATAAAAATAATCAGTCACCGTTGAATTCTCATTCAGAACAAACGTGATTTTTTTTCTTCGAAAAATATAATTAAAATAAAATTATAAATAAAATTTATCGAAATAATATACATATATAATAAAAAATTTTTTTTTAATATATAAATATTAAATAATTATTGTGTAAATAATATAACTAATTTTTTTTGTTTTTTTCTTTTAATTAAAATTAAAACAATAAATTTATAAAATTCTAATATAAGACATATTTACAAAAATTAATTTTTAAAATATTAGAAAAATAAGTGTTAAACATTAAATTCTCAGCATACTGAAATTAATCAATATATTAATAAAAAATTTTCCTAGTTAATTTTAATTAGAGCATAAGTGAAACTAACTATTTAATTAATTCATAGTGTAACCTAAACTAAGTAAAAACTAATTTATATTAAATTATCAAATTAGGACATAAGTACATTTATTAAATTAAACTAGTGGTAAGTTTAAATAATACTAGCTCCCATATGGGGAGTAAAAACATGTTTTCTGAGCTGGCCTTCCTGGAGGAGGATACAAGGGTAAAACGTAAACGAGGTAAGACTCACATTTCTACCGAAAAAACGCCTATGAATTTTCCAAGCATTGATGCTAAGCCAACTGACTTGGAAAGAAAATTCCTTCTTGTGAAATGTAAAGACAGCAATATTACTCCTAGAAGTTTGAATTGTATTCTAGTCAATAAGTACTTACAACAAACTTCAAGTCAATTCAAGGTTCAGCCAAACAAGGATGGTAATCTTATATTAGAGGTTCCCAACAGAAAAATTGGCGATATGTTTGTACAAAGGAAAAAACTAGGTAACATTGAAATCGTATGTGAGTATTATGCCTCACTTAACTCTTCGCAGGGCATTATCTACTCAAGGGACTTAATTTCACTTACGGATGATGAAATTTTGAAGGATTTGCAAGATCACAATCCAAACATATTGAAAATTTATAGATTCCCAAATAGAAATCCAATTAATAATAACAGTCCAAAATATTCAGGAGCTATTTCTATCACTTTTGATTGCCTTGAACCTCTCAAAGAGGTAAAAATAGGCTACCTTGTCTTGGAGGTTAGGAAAAGCTATCCTTCGCCAAGAAGGTGTTTAAAGTGCCAATCTCTAAAGCATATTGCTAAATATTGTCAAGAGAAACAATCATTATGTTCAAAATGTGCTGTTCCGGTATTGAACGAAAAAGATGAGGAGCATATCAAAAATTGTATTACACTTAAGTGCGTTAATTGTGCTGAAGAGAAACTATCTACTGAACACGCTTCAAGTGACAGAAACTGCCCGGCTTTCCAAAAAGAAAAGGATATCCTTAAGATCAAAACAGACCGCAGATGCACTCGCAGAGATGCTATTTTAATATATTACCAAAACCTTAAATCTTTCTCACTAACAACAAGTTCACCCACTATAAACAAATCATCCACCATTACTCCTTTCAATTCATATAGCCTAGCACTCCAAAGTAAAATAAACCTCACTCAATCACTACCTCAACAAACAGAAACTCAACCTCCACAGCCCCAAAAACCCACACTTATCCAACAAACTCAACAACTATCACAACCAAAAGTACAGATAACACAAGAACAACCACAACTAAAATTCCCACAACCACAAAAACAATCACAACTCAAAACCCAACAACCACAACCACAACAACCACAACAACAACCTCAACAACAATCACAACAACCTCAACAACAACCACAACAATTACCTGCAGGACAAATAGTTCCTGTCATTAATCTTTTAAATAAACCTACTAACGTCGAAACTATTAAGACAGGAATTATTAATCCTCAATTAACATCATTATTTAAAAAAACCAAGACGCCTAAAGCAGTAGATGCTGAAATGGAGATAGAAAATAACTCTATCTAAAGATAAGTTATATATATCCCAGAACACATAACCCACAATCCACCACTTACACTAATCCTAACACAAATACGAATTCCCCCCCACACTCCATCCTCCAGTGGAACATCCAAGGGTTCCACACAAATAAACACTACTTACATTTTTTGTTCTCTAAATACAATCCACTCATAATAGCCATACAAGAAACAAATATACACGTTCCATATCAACAAACAAGACTAGGCCGATATGATTGTTTACTACCACCTATCCTGAACAGAATAGGTGGAGTAGGCTTTCTTATCGACAGAGGCTTGAGGTATACGGAGATCGTATTGAATACGCCACTCCAGGCGGTTGCCATAGCGGTTGGACTACCTGGAATCAGGGAGCAAGTTACGCTTGTTAACTTGTATCTGGAGCATAACTTAGTACTGCGTAGAAGTCACTTGAATGACCTCAAAAACCAATTAACAACACCATATGTCATCTTGGGTGACTTCAATGCAAGAAGTGAGACCTGGGGAGATCATCTAACAACCGTACGCGGGCAACTGCTTGATGATTGGACTGATGACAATCCTGATCTCTGCATACTTAATAGTCCGGTATCCACACACTTTAGTACTAGGGGCACACACACAGCACCAAACCTTTCAATATCACACACCACAATAGCATACAAATTCAATTGGGAAGTAGGTTATAACCCTAAAGGTTATGACCACCACCCAATAGTAATTACTTTACCAACAACAGTCACACAACCCATTACAAAACGAAAACCCAGATATAACGAGATGAAGGCAGATTGGATTAATTTCCAATTAATTATGACAAATTTCCTAAATGTTAACCCAGCATCACAAAATATCAATAAGGAAGTAGCAATTCTGACCAAGTCGGTACGAATAGCAGCCTCCAGAGCTATTCCTATTAAATTCCAATATAACATTAGTAGAAAACCAGCTTGGTATAATTCAGAGATACAGAAGCTGTCTAAGGTAAGAGACGGTCTCTGGAGATCTTACAAAAGATTCCCAACGACGGACAAACTTTTAATTTTAAAAAGAACGAACGCAATTCTCCGCCAAAACATAAGAAAACAAAAAAGGCAAAACTGGGTGGAATTTGCCAACAGCCTGAACGGCGAAAATATCTCTGAAACTTGGCGTAAAGCCAACTATATACTTAAAGGAAGTAGGAACTCGAGCAACTTAATTATCCAGCAGGGGGATGTCCTAGTGGCAGACTCTGCGCTGAATGCTGAATTCCTTGCCTCTAAATATAATTCAAACAGAACAGTACCTCAAGAATTTGACCTCCCTGATTCATTAAATACTAACTCAAGACTAGATTCCAAAATTACCACAGATGAAATCCTTGAAACTCTTGCTCACTTTTCGGGAACTTCACCGGGCTTGGATGGAGTCACCTACGGCATGATTAAACATGCCTCAGTAGACTTCATCTCAAGACTGAGAGGGCTTTATAACAATGTTTACAGCTCGGGCCAAATTCCACAAGTCTGGAAGATGGCAGAGCTGGTCCCATTGAGAAAGCCCCAGAAGGATCCACAAAACTGTGAAAGCTACAGATTCATCTCATTGCTCCCTGTACTATCTAAAATCCTGGAAAAAATTGTAGCCAAAAGGCTCTACTGGCACATTGAAACTAAGCTAACACCAGAGGTTCAAGGTTTTAGAAAACTACATAGCACGACCACCCTCCTACATAAGCTAGACTTCGATGTTGGAAAAGCATTGGACAGTAAACAGCATTGTGATCTTATCTCTTGTGACCTGGAGAAAGCTTTCGACAGAGTACCAAGAGATACGGTCATCAAACAGCTGATAAATTGGCAATCGGGCCAATCTGTCACTCGCTATATTAATGATTTCCTTAAAAACAGGAAATACATTGTGCAAGTCAGTGGTCATTACTCGACTTGCAAACCTCTCACACTAGGCATCCCTCAAGGTTCACCCCTTTCTGTTCAAATATTCAACATTTACATAAACAGCCTCAGTACTGAATTATCCACTATCCCGAATCTAAATCACCTCATATACGCTGACAACATCATACTTTACACTACAAGAATTTCAGACACTCCATCAAACACCTTGGAAAACTCTTTACAATGTATTGATCGTTGGACTCTGGCCAGTGGTGGCAGCTTGGCTCCGGACAAAACTGAAGCTATACATTTCTGCAGAAAACACATTTGTTCCAAATTTACAATATCCCATAATAGCATAACCATAGCCCCAATAGATAATATTAAAATCCTTGGCATCCACTTCAGCCGAAATTTGAAATTCAATTTACATGTCAAAAATTTAGTATCCCAAATTAAACGTTCGAACCATTTACTCAAGTTTATCTGCAGAAAAAAGGTGGGCCCTCCTGTCGATGTAGCTGTAAGGATAGCGAAAGCTATTCAGTATGGTAAAGTCGACTACGGACTCACCTTATACGGCTTCACAACCAAAGGAAATGTCCAAAAGCTACAAGTTGCTATCAACCAGGCGGCTCGGATTGCGCTGGGTGCATTACCGAATACAGCCTTAGAATCTTTGAGAGTAGAGGCAAACTTCCCCTCCATAGTGGAGAGAAGAAATGTACTGTCGACAAGGCTTATAACCAGGGCTAACTTTGATCCAAATCACCCTCTTCATAAAATTTACTCATACATTCTACAAAATAAATCCCCTCCAAATATAACTTCCTCAATAAATAAAATGACTCCTCTGGTTGAACCATTGGAGCTTGACCTATATGCCTCCCCAGAGTTATATAGACAAGAGCACCTTTGGAACAACTGGAAATCATTCATACATGATCACCTATCCTTACATCCCAAAAGCACAACACCTTCTGAAAAGTACAAACAATTGTACATCCAACTCAAACAAGCACTCCCAACACACTCCGATATCTACACAGATGGATCAAAAGGACCTCACGGCGTTGCCTGGGCGATAGTCAAGAACAACTCTCTCTGGAAGGCGGAAATCTTGCCGGGGGAATGCTCGATTCTCATAGCTGAGCTTACCGCCATATACAGAGCAGTCCAAGCCGCTGAAACACTATATGAGAACATTATTATATTTACAGATAGCCTTAGTTCAATAAAATCAATCAAAAACCCTTACAATAGTGAGTATATGTCATCTTACATCAGAAACTCCATATCATACAACAATGGCAAATTGCGGTTGGGATGGATTCCAGGCCACGTAGGCATAGATGGAAACTATAGAGCTGACCTTGAAGCAAATATAGCGGCCAAAAGCCCTCTTACAAGAGATTCATTAATGTCCTACTCCCATGCTAAAAGGATCATTGCAATACACGCGGCGCACATCCGTCAATCAGCCTGGAATTCTTCCAATCGCTTTGCTAGATTACACAATCCAAATGCAAACATTCCTGGCCCAATAAAAAATCAATCTCGAGCCCTAGGTGTTAAACTTACAAGAGTGCGCCTAGGGTATACTCTTGCCACACATAAACATTTATTTGACAGATCCACACCTCCGACATGTATTCACTGTCCAGAACTCCTCACTATCAAACACATCCTAACACAATGCCCCTCAAATAACACAATTACATCTCAGTTCACATTCACCCCATTGCAAGCCCTACAATTCCATACCAATACACACATAACTCTCATAACTCTCCTACTACATCATAACATCTGGGATGAAATATAACTTATCATTACCAATTTCTCTAATAATCTACTAACATATTACTATTATTACTTGGTAGGAATAAGTCCTACCAACCATTTACATTCATTAACACTATTGTTTACTTACTATTTGTTGGATTAAGTATTCTAGCGAATGGTAAGTATATTTATACTTAATTTTTATACTATTTTATACTAAGCACTCAAATACACAAATATACAACTTTTTATAATATTATATATTGTAAGTTAATTTAAAAATGTATTTTTGGATTCCAAGTCAATCAATGGGGCGCAGACCAGGAGGTGTAAATGCTACTTTTGCACTTCCTGGTTTGTACCTCATTGGCTTGAGTTTATCTCTATCTTGGTCTGTACTTTGAATTGTTTAATTTGTTAGTTTGTTAAATTGTTAAACTGAAGTTAAAATATTGTTGAATTGTTTAATTTTTTCTTTTTTAGATTATTTGTTATATTTCCTAGATATTAAGTGTTACATTTTGTAAATTTTTAAATATTGTTTCGTTTATCTTTATATTATAAAGGCCCACATTCCGAAAGGGAAAAGGGCCTGTAGTTGGCCTGCAGATTAATCTGTAGGTCCACTGTTAAATAAATAAATAAATAAATAAAAATAATATTATAAAATTTTTAACGAGAAAATTTTCGATCAAAAATATTCGAAGTTTTTTTAAATCGAATTCGTCGGTTGAAAATTTACGAACGAGTACTCGATTTTTATTCGTTCGAATTCACTGGTACGGCTGATAGATATTTTATTCGGAAATAGATTTATATATGGTTAAGCAGTTTTTAATAATTTTGATTATGCTAAGTAAAATAAGTGAGCGGTCAATACGGTGTAGTACATTCATAACATTTAGAACGTTAACATGAATCCAATTAAAATCTAAATGATATGTCCAAGATATGTAGAGTGGTCGAAATACTTAATTTCAGCTCGTTGATCACAGACCTAATATTATATAAATCAGTTTTAATTTTTTTTTTAAATTATTTCTTTGCATTTGGTTAATTTATTTTTATTCCACGCTTCAAGAACTTTCAGCAAAAGCCATTACTGCTTTTTTGTGCAGCTTAGATAATTTGATTTCTGTTCCAAAGGAAATGGAAATTTTGTTGAATATGAAAGTTAACATTCTGCTGCAAGAAAATTAAACACGAAGTCTGGACTTTGTCGTATTTCACTATCTTTCAAAAGTGTTGAACGTTTTATTTTTCATTAGTTATCGTTGTGGAACGAAAAAAACAATGTATTAATTCAGTCTCTACATATTTTGGAGATACTAAAAAACATTTCACCTTAACAAACAAAGTTAAACTCTTAGCATATTTTAGTTACTGCTATCAGCTCTTTTACTTAAATCCTTTATACCCTGACATCAGCATCAGTCTTGAGCTGTTGTAGCATTCGAATATTACTAAACAAAATTATTCATCAACCCACTTGATATCATTTAATATTTTCTCTCTCTCTCTCTCCATTCAACTTTTTTTAAACTTTTATTCCATAATTTAAATAATACAAAGCAAAAAATATTGCATAAAATAAATTCTGCCCCAACCCATCATATTCAATTATAAAATAGAACATTTTATTTTTGCCTTTAATTTCTGAAAATATGTAAATTAATTTATAAAAAAAAAATTTTTTTTTTTAACAAAAGCTCTCTTATGTAATGTAAATCAACTTTTCAATTTTAATTATATTGTATTGGACATTTTAAAGTGTCCTTCAAAATAAGCAAAAAAAAAAAAAAAATAAAAAGTGAACCCACCACCGCCAATCATTATTAAAATCTACATAAACATATTAGCAACGATAATAAATTGCATCTGACACACATTTACAATTTCACGTACATATACCTACCTACATATAACCATACGCAATAATTTTCTGATGATGCAAATTTATTGATTATTTAAAAAAAAAAAAAAAACAACAAAAATAAATAAATATTAAAATTCAATTTAAAACAATAAGCCCTCTGGGGTCTATGTCCTGTGCTGTATGTCCAGTATAGTGTGTTAAATAAAAACTAGGCATGTTATTCAAGAAGAAAATTTTAAAATGCATTCATTTGTAACGAAAACGTTTAAAGCCAACGCCCTAACATTTTTGTTTTTGTTTATTATTATTATTTTTTTAATTATTGTTGTTATTATTTTTGTATATTTTACTGACCTGGTAATGTTGTACCAACTCTAGCCATTCTGTTATATAATTCAATTTCAAATTCAAATACGTACGTAGGACTAGGATTGCCATCAGTTAACTTCAAATTAATATAATAATTTATATTATATTTATGTATGTTTACTACATATGACTTGACTCTATTGCATTTTAGGATCCAATTTATAGTATATATAACAAAAATAACACAAACTAATTGTTTGTGATAGTGTAAGTTATCTTTTCAAGTATTTTTTTGTAATAATGAGGTCACAAAATTTAACTTCTTCGTAGCATTTTATAATTGAGCAAGCGACCATTGTATTACTTCTGATGTTAGTCTTGATTTTAATGAATTGAATGAAACTGTTACAATTTACAAATAGGAACAGTAAAAGACCGATATATACGAATGTCGGCATAAGCAAACAGAAACAGACATCATTAGAACACCTGGAATCCTGGAATCACCTAGAATACCTGGGTCATGCAATACAAATAAAAAATAAAACGCAGATATACAAGAGCTGTTAACTTTGAATACAAATTTCTATCAAGAAGGGGTTAACTACAAATTACACATACAATTTATTAAATCTTATATTATTGGTTAGTGCTTTTATGTGGTGTGAACAATTTGATTAGCTTAAACAAAATTTAGCGGTACAAAAGATAGTAATGAAGCTTTGAAGAGTAATGAAAAAAAATAACTACCACCAATCAAGTGTGATGGAAATCTTAATCAATCAAAAGTTGAAGAAATATCTTGATAGTAGAGGTATAATTCATGGTAGTCAATACGGCTTGCGAGCTCAGCGTTCCACCGGTGATCTCATGACATGCCTCTGCGAAAAGCTCAACACTTGTCTTCATCAATCTGGTGAGTCTGCTGTTATAGCTCTGGATATATCTAAGGCTTTTGATCGAGTCTGGCATTCTGCTCTTATAGCAAAATACAATGCTGTAGGCCTTGGTCCAATCTTTTCTAAATGGATTGAAAGCTTTCTTTTAAATCGATCTGTCATAGTTTTAGTTGACGGTACTTTTTCCGACCAACTTCAAATCAATGCTGGTGTTCCACAAGACTCCGTCCTTTCACACACCCTATTTCTCGTTTTCATTAATGACCCCTTCTCAGATTAACTTTCAATCCAATCCATAGTTTTGCTGATGACAGCACTCTAGTAGCATCATATGATTTTCTTAAAACAACTAATGCTACAGCTTCAGCAGTCAACTCCAAAAGAACAATGATGGGTGGTGCACTTAATCACGACTTAGCCAAAATTGTCGACTGGGGTAGAACAAACAGAGTCGAGTTTAACACTTCAAAAACTCAAAGCTGTCTTGTTAGTAACAAGCTAAAAGCATTCGAACCAATTTTCTGGTTTCAAAATGAAGTTATTCAACGACTCAAAGACTTGAACATTCTCGGAATGCGAGTGAATCAAAATATGCATTGGAATGAGCATATTTTCGATATTGCGAAAAGCGCCGCAAAATGTTTAGACTTTTTAAGTCGCTGCAAAACTTATTTTTCATCTCGAGACCTCTTAAAAATCTATAAAACATATATACGACCCAAGCTGGAGTATAACTCACATTAATGACAGGTGCACCAAAAACTGCTTTAAATTTTTTGGAATAAGTTCAAAACCATAATCATCGCCATCGTCGTCGTCAAAGTTCGTCATCGTCGTATTGTTGGAGCATTTTCTCTATTTTATAGATATCTATTTGGTGTTGGCATTTGTTCCGAGGAATTAAAGTCACTTCTTCCTCCTCTCAAGCAATTCCGTCGCATAACACGAGAAGCATCAGGTGCCCATTCTGTCACAGTGGAAATCCCGAGATGGTTTAAGTCCGGTTATGGAAATTCTTTTATAGTAAAAACATCTCGATTGTGGAATTGCGTCCCAATCGAAGCATTTGATTTACAGAGATTTAAGACGAATATTAACAACATTGTTCGCTCTTTCCCACATAACTTTTCTTCTTCCTTTTTCTTTCTTTTTCTTCCCTTTAACTATCCTTTCCTTTTTCAAATGGTCAACGGTATGCAAGTACTCAAAGGTTCACAACTTAAGTTTTGGCTATAATATAAAAAAAAACAAAGCATTTTAAAATTTGAAAAGTTTTATAAAAAACCGTTTTAATCACAAATTTATCAGAGGTTGACATTCACGTATTTTATTGACATCATTATAGGCACAAAATTCTAATAATTATTGTATACCTGTTTGTTTTTTTTACACAAACATTTTTGGTAGTTAAACACTTTAAATTTTATATTTTACTAGTATAAGTTCATTGCTAATCTAGTCATGTTCTTAGTATGTCAGTATAAAAAAGTATGTACATTACAACTCAAAACACCAACAACAATATAAAGTAAATATGTATCATCTCTACATACACACACTTCCATAATACATTAAAAAAAATATTGTATCATTCTCTCAATTCTCATTCTTTCATTCATAATGAATTGTTTTTTTTTTAATTACTATTGTTGATGTTATAAAAGGCTTCAGACAAAAACAAAATTAGTATATATAACATATTAGGTGATGTTTGCAATCAATTTCCATTACTTTTATTGGCAAGAGACTGGTCAAGATGTGAACGGTAATGTTTAAAAAAATAATTAGAAAATAAAATAGGAATCTACAATTTTTGATTTGCAGAATTTTTTTCATTTTTATTCTTTCCCTGCCGAATTATGATTAATTAATGAAGAAGATTTTTTGTTATTTACTGTAATAGACTGAATTGCCACCCAAATTTTGTTTCATCATAAAGGATAGAATTTTGGTACATATAAGTAGTAATATATTCTTATTGAAGTATAAATTTGTTGAGTTAACACTAGAATAAAGAACAAGAATACAATAGAAGAGCCTATACATACAAATAAGTGACCAATTTTTTGGGTATATTCAGGTAATTTGAGTAAAGTAGGTTAAATCAAAAGTAATAAATATTTACCAACGTGTAATTTATGTTCTTCTTTTGATGACTTTTTAGTTCATAGTAGAAGTTTATTTACGAAACAGTAAGCTGAGAACACTTTAATACCATGTGGTACACCAGTTTGGAAGGTAAACTTTAAAGCAAAATTAGACTTCAAGTCTGTAAACAAATTTATACAACTGCCCGTTAACAACGTTTATGTCAAATATATGTACATTAATTATGTTACTGTTAAAAACCACTTAAATGTATATTTTTACAGCCATATTTGTGTGTATTATAAATGTTCGAGAGAATCCTAGTAATATTTTAAAGTTGTTCTGACATTTGAAGTATAAGAAAGGGGTTGACAACTAAGACATAGTATGGACATATCCAACCGTAGTCATCAAACTGATGGCACATTGTTTCATTGTGTAAATACAATGTATTTTGAGAGATACTATAAAGTATTTATTAATGAATATAATGAAATAAACAAAAAATTATTGAGAGAAAATCTTAAAAAATAAATTTTTATTGTAGAACTATACAAAAAAATTGTGAATGTTGCAACAAATGTTGTAATTGAAATGGTAGATCAACTAACATGTAAATATATTATTATAGTAATTATTTACACAAAATAAATTTTTTTTTTTACTAAATTTTATATAAATTATATGAAGCTATGTCTGAGTACCAAAAAAAAGTCAATGGAAGCTGTTTCACAATTCCATCACAATATTAAAACATTGGCAACCCTCATAAGTGTATTCGCAATATATAGAAATATGTTCTGTGATCAGCTTACAATGATGATGATGATGACAACGATGGTGATGTTCATGAGGATGTTGTTCATTTTTTTTTGTGTTATTTTTTTCTGCCTTAAAATTGTTTAATTGTTACTGTTGTTGTTCTTGTTACTATACTCTGTTGTAGGTTGTTTTTATAAATTTTTTTAGAATAAAAAAAAATCATTTACATAACTTACAAGCCATATGGGGTACAATGTACAATTTTTGATAAGCTTATGTGCGTAATTTGAACAAAAAAAAATGCTTAAAATACAATGATAGCGAATACATTTAGTATTTCAGTGTCGTGTTAATATAATAAACATAAACAAAATAACAAAAATACAAATAAAAGGACATTTAACCGATTTTAGATATAAATTGTTTTATCAAAGGACATCTAATTTTTATTTATTTATTTTTTTACTCATTGATTTAGCTACACTCAACACGATTAGTATTTATATTAGCATGCAGATTAAAAATTACAGAACTTCAAAAAAAGGAAAAAATGTTTAGTTCTGGGTTTATAGCGAACAAAAATTCCGAACTTAAAATCATTAACAGAAAATTACTAAAAGTAATATTATATTAAAGCATCATTTGAATATTTGTGCTTAAAGAAATGTTTTTTGACAAATAATTCAAATGTAAGTAAAATTGGAGCACAAACAAGCTCAACGCCAAAATACAATGTTCAAAATCCACCGCTTTAAACAGAATGACTAACAAAATACTAACATTTTATTTATGAAACGTAATTAAAAGCGATTGGATAAACCTTAAAGTTGTACTTTAGCATTTTAGACAGCTTTTTTCAACACTTCACTCCACTCAACCCACTAAAACTATTTTTTTTTTTTTATACACTAGAGTATTCAAATTATAACTTTGTAATTTCAGCTTTTTGTCCCATATCATAAATTAATGTCCTGTACATTCATGAGTAAGTAGGTTGGGATGTTAACATTTACATATACATGTATTTACAAAATATGACCATACATTTTTAAATTTTTCTTATTTTTATCATTTTAATTAGGTTCACAGTTCCATAAACAATCATTTTAAAAAAAAAATTTTAATATTTTGTTTTGCTTTTTACTGGAATAATTTACACAAACAACAATATGTACTGCCTACAGAAAAAAAAGGCACACATACATGTAAACTAAAATTTTAATTTTATAATAGAATCATTTTTAAAAGTTTTTATTGAGTTTATATTTTCTAAAAATACAAAATCAAAACAAAAAAAGGATAAACGTATTTGTAAAATGCATATAAAAATATATCCTTGCCAGGAATAATTATGGAAGGTAAAAAGTGAAATGACGTTAAGATAATTCAGATGCAGAATAATCCGAATTTAATAGTATATTGGACTGGTTTATAATGCTGGGCTGGTGGTCGATATTTCACTACGCTTAGACTATAAGTTAAGTTGATTGCCCGCTTTTTTGTGATGACATTTTTAGCAGGTAAGCGAGCCAACCTAATTTTTTTTTTAAATTAAAACGCAGAAAATTTTTATTTTTGCTAAGTTCGATTTTAAATAAATAAAAGGTAAAAATATTTAAAATTATTAAAATTATTTTTTATACTAGAAGATAAATCGTTGTTTGATTATTATTTTGTGACGTTTTGGGCATTGGGAACCGCTCTATTAAATGCCTAGTTCGGCAGTTCTTTCTGCCATGGTTTAGTTTTTACCTAACATCAATTTTACACAATACCCACATTTTTTTTTTAATTTATCGAATATTGTGCCATATCCAAATTTATCCAACTTTTTGTAGGTTCATATCCAAGCAAAATTAGTAAAAAATGTTGATATTATTATTTTGTTCCATGCTTACATAGTATAAAATAATTATCAAAAAAATAGTTATTAATATAATGAATGAACCATTATCCACGGTCAATATAAAATTTGGGGGGTGAGAGCTTGCCTGGTAGATTTGGAAAAAGCTTTTAACACGGTTTGGTTAGATGGGCTAATATATAAACTTTTAAAGTTTAAAGTACCAAAATACCTTGTAGCAATTATAATTGATATGATTTTCAAAAATAAATTTTCCATAACAAACCAATGAATGATAATCATAAAAAAATGTTCACGATAGATAATGACCTATTACAAGGTATAGTTAATGCACTAATACGGTTTTCAAAATATTTATCAGAGTTATTGTCCTCACTAGACCGGGTTGGAGGAAATAATTATGCATTGGCCTTTGCCGATGACATCATATTCTATTCTGCCGATAGTGCAGTAGATTACATCAAAGGCAAAGTACAAAAAATGTTCACCGAGTAATATGGTGCTACTGCAAAGTTTGGTTGCTGAAAATCAACATCAACAAATGCGAGGCAATTTTGTGTCGTAACACGGTTGATAAAACTAGTGTAGATATCAAAAAACACTGGAAAGAATTTGAAATAAAATCCGCAGAAAATGTTATCTTACCTAATAAAAAAGTACTTAAATACCTAGGAGTAGTTAATTACAGCGTAACTTAAATTATATTGAGGAAGTCAAATATAGTATATTAAAAGGTAACACAGCTTTCATGGCTTCAAAAAAACTTTTTTACAACAAAATTATTACTAAAAAAGTTAAAATTATATGTTACCAAACATTAATAAGACCAACGCTTGTATATGGTGCACCAATATGGTACAACATCAGTGCAAGTTTAATGGAAACTATTCGAAAATTTGCAAGAAAGTGCATAAGAGTTTGTACTAATATATATAGAAAGCCCAACTCCGAATACAAGCATTACGACTCTAATAAATACTTGTACAAGGAAGCAAACATAATTAGAATCGATATTTTTGTTATAAAATTAATTCGAAGACATTATGATAAAGCATAAAACACTCCATAAAATGGTTTTTTTTTTTTTTTTCCCCTACGGAGGTGGCCCTAATATGTCAGAGCCGGCATGTAGGCTTTTAAGCCCTTTATGCCGTCCTCCACCCCTCAACTTAGTCGACCCTTTTGATAAAGGCCAATAGGTTTGGAGGATTTATCCTGCAGAAGTTTTCTGAGGTTATGTAGTGCGTTTCCAATAAATGGTTTAATATCGCAATAAAATGGTTTAATATCGCATATATTCTACCACAATGAGAAGTATATCAAAAAGATCTTGCTTACGGGCTTCATAGCTCCAGAGCATTTTATCTATTTAAATAAAAACGGTTATATTCAAAATCGTAATCATTTCCCTCTATTATGCCATTATAATAGAGGGGCTTCATGTAAAGCTATTGATTAAAATCCTGGCAACATTAACAGAGAGAATTAAAATTTGGAATGTCCATACCAGATAAGGACAAATTAATTAAAGCAAACTATTGGTGGTTGGAAAACTCTAATTATATATAATTATTAGCAAATAGTATAATATACATTATTTTTTTTTTAATTAGGTTAAGCAGTTTTAGTTCGATTACGATAGACTAAGTTAGGCTAGGTTTTTAATAAATAACTATTGGTTTTTACCTCCTACTTTTCCAATAATATAATTCAAAGACAAAAAAACTTTGTAAAGCTTGTACATAGTATAAAAAATTCCCAAATCTTTGAGTAAAACTAACATAAAAACGAGAAATTTATTTAAATGTTAATGAAATTAGAAATAAGCATCTGTTTTTGTAAATTTTTGTAAGCTAGACTAGTGTAAGAATGTAAAAATAGTGGGAAATTTATATAGAAAAAAACAAAAATATAAAAATTGGCGCTTGGCACAAAATAATAATCAAAATCTGGCATAATATATGACAATTAGTGTACAGAAATTTTTTTCTTATAACAACATGTTGTTATGTTGCTTAATTTAGTCTTACTTGTTACTTGAAGTTTGGTAGTGGAAGGTTGTGAAAATGTCATTGACTGCGCCAGTTATTTATGATGAGTAAATTTAAAAATTAAATAATTATAATATAAATATATAAATTAAATTAAAATGAAGTCCGAAAACAAAAAAATATCTCATACAAAGCTGAAAATATAACGGTTTGTTCAATTAAAGTAACAAAATAAACTTAAATAATTTCCCCAAATTATGGCAAGGCAAATGGGAAAATGAAAATATTTTATATATTTATAAAAATCGATTATGGAATTGAGTTACAAAAAACGTTATAACTTCCTTAATTATTAGTAAAACTCCTTGAAATTTTGAATATAATTAAAAAATTTAACAATGTAAAAAACGCAGAACATTTTTGGCTAGTTTCTAAGTAAAATGTTGAGAGTAGAATAATCATCTAATTAATGATAAATTAGCGATTCAAGAAAAGTTATATGCTCCAAATTTGTCCAGTGGGACAAAAAAAATATTTTTTTTTGTATTCGGTAAGTATTCGGTAAATTATTTGTTTTATTGTCTCTCTGCTATTTTATATGCATCTTCTGGTAATTTTTCAACTTTCAACTTTCAAATTACAATTTAAAAACATTGCAATAGTTTTTCGAACAATCTAATGAGCATCAGAATTGTATTTTATTTTTATTTCTAACTATACTTGTTTAAAAATGATAGAAACTGTAAAAATATTACCAGACAACCTCTATTATTTACTTTTTCTTCAGTTACTTAACCAAAATGAGAACAACTGAAATAATATCAAACACCATCTCCGAAATGAAGCAATGTTAGAGCTTACAATAAAAAAAAATAATTATGAGAAATAGGAGTACAATTTTGTAGTAGAGCCTCTTCGAACCGGAACTTTGAAATATAAATATAAATTCTTTCATCAACCGAACATCTAAACTATGGAACAGTTTACCATCTTTTGTGTTACTTCAAGCTTATAACTAAGAAGTTTTCAAGAGACGGGTAAATAAATATCTGTTAACCTGTCCGTAAATTTTGTACTAACTATTCTAATCTATTCTTTAATTCTTTTCTGCCCTATGCCCCACGGATAGGGTTGCAAGACAATGATGATGTTTTACAATTATTTTTTTTTTTTATTACTCTTTACTTTTTCTTTTCATGAATTCTGCGAAGGCAGATAGTGTGCTTATCCCATTATTTTGACTAAATATAAAAAGGCTATTTAAAGCAACATAACCTAATCATAAAATAAGTGACAAGAAATTTTTTTTCAGCTGTGAATAGAAATGCGATTATATGAATTATTATGCGATAACACAATTATTGAGCTATGAACAGTTATACTGGTCAGAGTCAAACTAAAATTGTAAAAATTTAATTTTAAATTTTCAAAATCAGGTAACCAAAATCTGTATCCTTTTTTATTTTAATTTTTTATTATTATTATAAAATATTCAGCTTGTCTCAATATTATTAAAAAACAATCTGCTGCACAACTGACCACTGCTCTCCGGCCACTCTGTACATTAATTTATATTAGAATATTAATTGGTTTCATGTGGATAATGAAAACAATTTTATGGAGATTTTATTTTGAATAAAAAAAAATGTTTGATTTTTTTTTTATTTTTATTTTGGGAATAAAAGGACTAAAATAAAATATTATTTTTATTGCATAGTTTTATCCCTGGATATATAATTTCTGTGTATTATGTATATTTAAAAGAACAAAAAAACAAAAAAAATATTATTAGGTGTATGCTTGTGTACGTGTACGTATACGTGTATTGATTTACGCATGTAGGTCAATATTGATTCCCATTTAATTGTTGTTGTGTTATGTTGTTGTTCTTGTATCGAATTATATTTTGTTGATGAAATCATTTTTTTTTTTTTTGTTATTAAATTTTATTGACGTCGTTTAAACCAGGAAAAAAATATTTTTCTTTATGCATGTATAATACATTTTTTTTTTTTGTCTTTTTGTTTAAAGTTTTCTGTAATAATTTTTATCAATTTTCATTTACGCATCCTTTAGAATAAGTTGTGTATACAAGTACATAAATATCCCTAGATCCATTTAAAATTTATATGAAAGGATCAAAAATGACAGTAAAATAATATAAATGCATATTAATTTTTTTTTTGTTCATCAACACCTGTTATTTTTTTTTCTTTTGGTTTTTTGGTTGTTTTCGTATATTTAATTGTTCGTGTGCAATAATTGAAACTTCTTTTTGTCATATAGGCTTAAAATTATTTAATTATATTTTTGTATTTAAAATTTCAATCATTTTTTGACATTTTGGAAATTGATTAGATTGGCTAAACAAATCGATATCGAATGATATGGAAATATTTTGATATTTAGCTTATATCGTAAATGTGACATCATTACCATAATATAATAATTGTCAGTTGCGTCACTGTAGGATTTGAGTAGAATTAATATTTGTACATTACATAAAATGTAATGACAGGATAACAAAACTGGTGACATTATTCTAACTATATAAATTCAATTACACCTATAATATAGAAGTAAATAATTCATAAATAATCGATCCGTTTGGCATTCGATCATTAATATATTATTGTATCACTAAGTTTATTTTTTAGGTATCTTGTAGGTTTTGCTTTATACTTAGAAAAATCAAATTCATTACTTTCATCAGTTAAGCGTTCTTGAATGTTGAGGAATGAAAGAGATTGCAAATATCTATTCCCAAATCGTAGAAGAATAGAGTTAGTTTAAGACTGGTTATTGAAATACTTTATGGCATCCCTTTTCATTCCGAAGAGGAAGATATTTTATTTTTCAGTTACAAAAATATGAAGTATACAGAATTTTTTTTAGTTTTTTCCAAGAGGTCTCTCCTATCAATATCTATAAAGCTTATATCCGATCCGAGAGGAAGTGAATACAAATGGGCTGGCGCACTCAGCAAAAGTGCACTAGATTACCTAGATAAAATCTAAAATGGCGCCCTTATTGGTGACTGCATGAGGGTCCAGGTAATCTTTACTCTTATTTACACTCGTCGAAACGTTGCACTCTTTTATAGATATATTGTTGGAAATGACAAGAATGAGAGGTGGTTCAAAACTGGTTTCACAATAATTTTGTACAAAGGAACCCTTTGATAGTGTTTGGATAATGTAAAAAAAGTTAAATAAAGATATTCGCACCTTTCTTAACATTAATTTTTGCAACACAGCTTTTCCAAAAAATAGTTGATTTTTTTTGCTAGCAAATTGACCCTTTTTTAATCTAAGTTTTAGCCCATCATAAAAACATACGTAAATAAACAAAAAAAAAAAGAGACATAACACAATCAATTAGTTATATACCTGTGCTTATTACAATGTACTAAATAATGTATGCAATAAGTGATTATTGTAATTTTTCATAGCTCCTTGACACCGTTTTAAATTCCCCCCCATAACTTCTTAAACATGGAAAAAAATAATTTTATTTAAATTGTTTATATTTGACTATAAACTAAGAATTCCCACTACAAAAATTATTTTATTTTAATACGTACAAGTATATCCGCATTTGTATAAAAAAAATACCTATTAACATTTGAAAATCACGATTTCGGCAAATTTGAAAAAAAATTATTTCCAGCCCTTTTCGGAAGTTGAAAATATCTTTAAATTTTTTTAATTTTAAAATAACGGCTTCTTCTTCTCTTAAAAAACTGATACGCATGCTTTTGACACACCCGGTATATTATAACTATTCTATTTGCAATTGCATTTATTTCGAAACAATTATTAGTTGTGTTAAGAGTTCGTTCTAACATTTCCTAATTATTGATAAAATTATAAGCGTATCAAAAATTTTACTCTTTTTTATATCTGTTCTGTTCTGAACCTATGAACCTATTTGTCAGTCATTATTCAATTTGTTGAATTTCAATAATGAAATAATAAAAGGATATCATAAATTATTGATTTGCTGTTAAGTACTGTCCTCTAATTCTCCACACCATATTTATTATATTATCAGAAAATAAATGAAAGCTCATTAGCGTAATTGATGATGATGTATTCACTAAAAAAAATAAAACATAATAAAACAAAAAATATTAAAAAAAATGCAAAATAATAACAGGATATATGAATGATGTTAACCTAATTTTGTGGCCGGACGAATTTTACTCACGAATATACATACGAATGACATCCTTTTAAATTAAATATGTACATATGCATACATAAATAATTATTTTTGGGGGAAAATAATATTTCCGGAAAATAAATAAATATCAAAAACAAAAATATTATAATAATAAGAAATTTAAATATATATATATATATACTTATATATATACATAATTATATTTTTGCACAAATAACAATGCAATCAATCAAAGTAAATTATTTATAATAATACAGTTGTGAATAAAAGTCTTTTTACAATTTAAATTTGTTTTTTATTTAAACCATTAAATTAGCTTTGATAGCACGAATTTTCTCTATTTTTTGTATATTTTACTATGAGCAGAATAAACTAATGTATTTGAAGTACGGTTATTATTGCAGTTAATTACAATAAGTGGAATGTGTGTAATATATTTTTTACGAATATTTATTATAATATTTTTGATATATAACTTAATTAAATTGGAAAAACTATACTATTATCATCACCACTAAGCCTTTTTGAATAGCGTTGTTACATTTTACTTATAATTACTTCTTAAATTATACTTTAAAAATTTTTTATAAAATTTAAAGCCTTGGCAGAATAATATTAATATAAAATTTGTTTATTATTTATTAATAATATAAAATTTAATTCCATGAATAATGTAAGAAAAATTCAGTCATTCGAACCCTGGGTCTTTTGATTAGTATTTGGATGACATTACCGCTATACACAATGTAGTTTGGCAATTCAAAAGCGTAATTCGAAACCATAGTTGTTGAGCTAGTGGTTAGGTGACATAACACGGAAAGAAAAAAAACGTTCATGGCAAACGAAAATTCAACAAATGAACTTCGTTTTCGATATTTCATTTGTGATAGAAGTTGTTATTATTTCAACCAAAAGAATTTACTTTAAACTTTATTGGCTCATCTCTAAAAAAAAAAAAACGTTTGCTCAAAAAAATAATCATTTATTGCAAACGTTTTGATATTTTTGTCAACAACGTACATTTATTGATGGTGATTAGAGGGATTTTTTGTTGAAAACACAGTTTTTTTTACGGCAAATGTCTTTTAGTTTACCGGTAACATAAAACAATTTTTATGCAAATAAAGTTTTTTTTTGTGTCAAATGCGTCTATTTTCTATTGAATTTCCCGGGAGTGCACAACAATTTTTCGTGCAAATGAAGAAGGAATATTATCTGAAAAAATCACAATAACAAAAATTACTTTTAAATATTTTTAATTTTAATTCAATTTTAATTATTTTATTTACACAATAATGGATACATACATAACTAATTCTTAATTAATCATATTCTTCAATTTCAATTTTGTTATATTAATTACTCTTAAATTATTAATAAAATGAAAATTAGTTAGGCATGAAAAACATAAATTATCTACAGATACACAATTAAATATACATAAAAAATTTTCATTAAATATACATAAAAATTATCATCGAAATTTTATAAATTGTAAGCAAAACGTAAAATATGTTGTTATATTTAAAAATAAAACCTGCTTCTGCAAATTGATTTTTTGAAAACAACAAAACTAACCCTTTCTTAATTTTAATACCATCGTAATTCAAATATTTAAAAACAATTTATATAATTTTTTGATTTTACGTTGTAGCACAATTTGTTCCATTATTGAAGGCGCTACGGAGATACAAATTTTGGTGATATCTTTAAATCGTATTAAAAAGTTCGACATTTTAGTTAATATGTAGCACTATATAGCATTTTACAGCTTCTAAGAGATCAACAAAAACGTATTTTACTTGAGCAACTAACACCCAGCACAAGCTCTATAGGTGAACCAATAAACACTATGAATAGTTGAGTGAACTTGTTATCTTTCTTTTTTATAATTTGACGTATCAAATAAAACAGCTACTCCTAAGTTCTATAAAAAAGCAAAAAGACATATTTAAAAATTCCATTGTTTCAATAAATTTTTTTTCTTAATAAAAGCAAAAATATATAAAAAAAATTATTTTTAATATGATGTTTTTACAATATTTAAAAAAATAATTACCAGTTCAAATCCATCCTCTATTGTTCTAATGCCGAGAGTTAGTAATATAAACACAAATATCAATAGAACTAGATAATATTTCAAATGAAATTCGCCACCTGCCAGTTATTGAACTAACATCAATTATATATAATTGTTTATAATATTAATTTAATATTAGTTTAAAATATAATTGTATATAATTGTTTCAAAACTTCAGTGATAATTGGTTCATCTGTTTAAATTAAAAATTATTATTTAAATTAAAAGCTAATTAACATTATGTTATAATTAACATTTTTTATGTTATAATAACAAGTTATTTTAACATAAAAAATTACACCAAGCGCAGAACAAGCGAGCGCAGATTAAGACGTTTTAGACCACTGGACTTATCTACTAGATTCACTTTACCTGAGACTCCATAAATATATATTTGAATATGAAGTCAAGAATCAATGGATTCTTGTCTTAGATTACATCTCAATTACATCACGTCAATTTAAATTCCAATATTATACTCAATATCTTTTTATATTTTATGTAGATAATTAGGTAACATTATACCTTTTTTTTAATATTTTCTGCTGGAGTTTTTGATTATGATTTATTTCATCGGGTTATGCGTTCTGCCTTCGTCAAGTTAGGCCTATAATTATTATAGGAGTCATACAGTTTTCCCCTATCGTGTTTGCCTTGACAATATTTTTGATAAAAATGTTTGTGGCAATTCTTCAGTAAAAATCTGACTTAACAAATTGTTAAGGTTTCCTAATTCTGTAGTAGTTCTGAGAATAAAAATGTGAACTAAAAAAAAAAAAACAAAAGCAAAATAATACTTACATTCGATTTGGATTTTTCAATTAATGTTGAATTATAGATTTAGTTCAATGTAATTCAATGGCTATACTCCACTTTATAACATTAGTTACATATTTTACTTTAATTCTAATTATAAATTATTTTAATTACCTTTAAAGCTTTAATATATAACTTTTAATTATCTTCTTCTTTAAATATTTCTCAATACAAAATTTTTAATAGCACATACAATAACACTACTTGCCTTGTCGAATAAAATCAATGCACTGTTGAAATGAGCTCAAGTTTACGCCGGTTACATTACTTTATTCAACTACCAATCTAAATATGTAAACTTTTGTTACAAATGAAATTCGTTTACAGTAGGGTTTCTGAAAACTCGGGAAAATAAAATTCGGCGAATCCGAGTATTAAATTTTAAAATTCGTCGAACTCTTCGAATTCGTTAAATTTTTATTAAATGGAGTAAAAAAAAATAGTTTTTATTAAAGTATAATAAGTTCTGTTTAAATATTTGATTCAATTAAGTATTTTATTACATACAATATTAAACAAAAACAAAAAGATATTTATTTTTTTTGTTGTAAGTAATAAAATTTTAAACAAGTGTTTAAAGATTTATCAGAAAATTTCGACCTTATTTTGGTGCAAAAATTGGAAGAAACGGAAAAAAGTAAGTCTTTCAGAGTCCGTTGAAGTGGGCTTAATTGAACATCGAGCGATGAACAATTTTTGCAAATTTTCTGTACGTTTGCCAGTATTTTTATACAGAATAAATTTCTGTTTTAATTTGTCAAAATCAGTTTTTAATATTTGGTTTAGTTCCTCCTAAAATAGTAATTTCTTTTTGTTGTTCAGGTTCAACTAAAACATCTACTTGCATATTAGATTCATTTTTGTTTACTACTAAAGTTGGGTTAGCTTTAAATAATCTTTTCATTATATCTGTTGCCAAATTTATTGCTTGTTTTGACAGAACATTATTTGTATCCTTCAGGTATTTTAAAAGATTCATCAAATTTACATTTATGCTCATCAACACGCATGTAAACCATTAACCAATAATGCAGTGCTAATTTGAGTATTAAATTCCTTGAGTTTATTTTTCATGAAATTTATAGTAAGGTCTGCTGAGAGCATGTAGGATTTTTTCTTCCGAGCTTTTCAGTAGTTAACTTAATCGGTTTTAAGGCTTCACTCAATTGGTTGAGAGGTTTAAAATTTATGTTATCCAATAAGTTGGTTACATTCAAATCAGCAAGTACTTCTTCTATAAATTCCAGAAGTTGTAAAAAAACTTCAACCATGTTTGCCATTCAATTTCAACGCGTTTTAATGTCCAGTATTAGTTGGCGTTCATTAATCATGGCGTACATTATTAATAAATGCAAATAAATAAAATGGCTTGCATTGTTTTATTAAATTGGACGCAGCCAACTGGTATAATATTGGTACAATATTTTTTGAATTTTTAAGTTTTTAAATTTTCAGATTCGATAAATCAGGTGCCGAACTTCGAATTCGAATCTTGCGTTGAAGGTTCGGCGAATTCGAGTTCGAGTAATTCAAAAACCCTAGCTTACAGCTAATGTTTCAGTAATTTTTTGTTTTTAAGGTAAAGGTTTTTAATTTGCAGTAAATGAAATATTTTATATTACGGCTTAAAACACTTCGGAGGAGTAAACTTCGCTTATGTGAAATTATAAATTTTTTTAGCTATATTTCTCGCACAAGTTGTTTTTTTGGCATTACAAATTACCCTAAGAACATTTTTGGTACAAAAAATTTTTTTTGTGTGTGACAAAAATATTTTATTAGTCACAAAATAATTTTAAACTTTTGCTACAAACGAAAATGCAATTCTTTCAACAGAAATGAAAAAAACATTTTAATCAAAAAGAAAATTTTCAATAACATTCAATAGAAACAAAAAGTGTTTAGTACAAACTTTTGTTTATTTATAAAAAAATAAAATGTTTACTACAAATAAAGTATTATTTGCGTTAAATAAGGTTTAAACGTATTTTTTTTTTCAGTGCACCACTACTATTATGACAATTGAATTCGGTTAAAAATACTCTTTAATTTCTATTCATAAGTACTGGACATTATAAGCTTTAGAACTGAAGTACTGAAGTCATCATAAGTATGTATTGGATGCAGTACCTTACCATACCAAGAGGTTAATCAAGATTAAGATGGCTTGACGAAATCGAGTAAAACTGTTGTAAGATGTAAGGTAGCGAATGTAGTAAATTAGTATACGGCTAAAGTTGTAAACGGGGTTAATTCTCATCACGAGCTCTAGAACCAACAAATGTTGATAATATAGGGTGTGTAATTTTTCATAATATGTTTATTAATTAATTTTTTTTTTTAATGTTTTCAATCTCTAAGTCTTCAAATACATTTACTTAATATGAATACTTTCAAATCTTGTTATTTTTGTAAAAGAAATTTTTATTACCCAATAAGACTTAATCATGATGATTTTTTAGAGCTTACAATCGTTACCAAATTATAACAGCTTATGTTAAGTTTTTAAAATTGGAATGATCAGTAAAAATGATTCTAATGAAAAATAATATTTTTTACCATAACTGTGTAAATATGTTTAAATATATTTATAATAATTTTGCATGATTGTGTGTAACAAAATATTGTTGTTACTTAACAACAACATAGCTAGTAAAAATAAAAATTTTCAATTTTTAATTACGCGATAATAATTAATTACTTGTTTACTTTTAAATTAATTAATTATTTCTCTTTTATTATTTATCTTATAATATAAAATACACAATATATCGTATTATATATGTATATATATATATACATAATAAATATGTTAAATACATAAAATACATGTATCGATATATAATACGTGCAAATACAAATTTATTGTTGCAAATAATTAGGTTAGAATTTTTAAATTGATATTTTTTGAAAAATTTAATAAATTTTTATTTAAAATTTAAATAATTTAATTACGTAAAAAGTAACAAACAAAATATATTTTTCTATTAAATGTCCTAACGGCTTGCCACCAGCAAACAAAAAAATTAAAAACGAATATTGGTGGGTTAGAAAACTGCCCAATCAACTAGAATCAGCTATTAAAATACATATTAAGTTTAATAATTATGATAAGCTAGATTAAGTAGGCTTAATTAGGTTAAGATAAAATAAAAATTTAAGAATTAATAAAAATTTACGTAAAAAGAAAATTTATTCATTATCTACATAAAACCGAAACATAAAAATTTCAATTGGGAAACAGAGCTATTTCCATTTGAATATAACAGAGTTTTAAATTCGCTCCGCTATATTTCAAATTAGGGGGATTCTGAGGGGGATGTTGTATCGGCGAAGGACCTAATGACAATGCCAAGGATAACTGAAATTGACAGCTTTCCAAAAATATATATCTTTAGTGGGGCATCTTATCCTTTAAGGACGAAAAGGACATTTGAAAGTATCCTTGCTGTTTTGATCTTTTGTATAAAAACCGTTATATAGTTATAGAAAGACAACGGTGTGGAACATATTTTAGCATTTATGTAATGAAGATCGGTGCTGCTATTATCTATACTACAATATCTCTAGTTCAAAGTAAAAAATTTTGGAACAAAAATACAATCTTTATTTTCTTTCTTGAAAAAACAAATACCTCAAGATTTTACCATAAAACATCCACAATAACTGCTGGAAAGGTCACTTCTTGTTCTATAACTCATACATACATATTTTATATCTACGTCGAATAGTTTAGAAGATATGAGCATTTATTAAAAAAAAAAAAAAATTTTTACTGGTTTTCTATATAAAACTAGGAATCTGCCTTTTACGAAATAACAATCTTCTGAAGTAAAAAGCTTATTACACTACTTTGTAAAAGCCGCAACATTATTTTTTTATATAAGAACACTATAAAATAAATAATTTCGTTTTAATAAATATTAAACGCTTCCTTCGCAAAATTTTGAAATATCTGGTTTCTAAGCAAAGGTATGAAAGATTGTTTTTTTGTTTTTTTTTTAAATTTCCGTTTTGAACTACAATATCTGCCAAAGGGCAATATCTGCCGTCATCAAATAAAAATTGAAATATTCTTCAGATTGCTACCTTACTTAGTAGATAAAAAACCGAACCCATATAATATATACTATATACCTACTAGATCAACAGATACAAAAACCCTTGAAACAACAAGCATGTTACCAAATGTCCTTTTTGTACTTAAAATATAAATGCACTATTAAGGACATACATTTTAAAAGTCGGCAACATCAATTACCGTTGTCTTTTTATAATATATGTATCTACTATGTATATGTATGTATGTATGTATGTATATGTATTCTACTGAATATATATATATTTAATAGATCAACCGATATAGCGGTTTTTATACAGAACATCAAAACAACTGGAATAATTCCAAATGTCGTTTTCGTCCTTAAATGATAAGATATATATTTTTGGAAAGCTAGCAATTCCAGCTATATTTGGGCTATGGTCATTAGGTCCTACGTCGATACAACATCTCGCTCAGAAGAGCCCAAATTAGTGAACGTTTTTCAAGCTCCGGGACTAAAATAAATTGTTTAATTTGTAAATTTCCTTATTTACTTAAATTGACGCACTCTAATAGTATTTTCAACAAATTTGTGTTATACCAAATCAGAATTTAAAATTTTCAATAACAATGAAAATCATTTTTGAAGACCTTTCACTGCATAACTGTTTATTCCTCTAATAATTTAAATAACAAAATTCAAACTCAGAAATAGTTTTAATCGAAACTAAAAACAAAAAATTAAATATAACAATAATATAAAACAATACATACATATGTCATAAATAACTCAAGTAGAAAAGTAAAACCAATCAAATATTTTTGAATGATGAGAGGACAACCTTTGACCTTCAAAATTTATATTGCATGAAACAAATTTTAATGTCATTTCTTCAAATTACTGTCAAAGCTTACTCAACAACATGGAAAAATCATGGTTGGAAAAAAATATTTTATTAAACTATTTTAATCATTTTTTATTACGCTAGTAGTTACCTAGCTGAAAATATTTCTTTTTTATCACAAAATATGACTGACACAAATCACTTACAAATCACTTTATAAAAAAGTTCAACCCCTGATGTCAAAAGCACACATACTCAATTTATTTTTTTATTTTATTTATTTTATTTTGATTATTTTTATTATCTTTTGCCAATTTAAAATTCATTTATTATATTTAATATATTAAATAAAACAAAACAATAAATTAAATATTTATATATAAGAAAAAAAAAAAAAACAACAACATAACTCTTTTCAAAATTAATTTGTCAAAAAAATACTTTTGAATGTCCTTATACCTTACTTTATTGTGTAAATGCATATGCATGGCTACATAATATACATTCACACATTAATAAAACTCTTATAATTCTATTGAAACCAATATCATTGAAATAAAAAAGAAAATAACAAAAAAAAAATATTAAAAATATTAGAAAACCATAATTTTATCTTAGATTTCCATTATGTACAGAGTAGTTCTCATCAGAGTACATCATAATATGTTCACTCTGTATTACATACATACATTTTACATATACGAATAAATTTGTGTGCGATGCGTTTATATATATATATATATATACATATTATATATAAGAATTGCATTTTAATAGAAATCTTGTATATCTTTAATTATGAATATACACATATCTCTATCTCTATCTCAAGTACAATAATGTGACACAAATATTTATTCAGGTTTTAATGTTTGTAAATTGGTGAAAAAAAATTAAATTTTATATATAGTATGCCTCACATAAATGTGAACATTGAAAAAATTTTTGTACGAGATTTAGTATTGAAGACGATAATTACATACATTTGAGTCGAATTGCACATAATCTGTATAACAACATTTTAATGGATTTTTATGTACTCTGTACTACAACTCTATGTTCAATGTTTGATTTTATTAATTTATTTTGTTTTTTTTTTATGAGGGAATGATTAAAGTCTTGAAAGATATACCTAATTATTAAATTGAAGCTGCTTAAGGCAACAATAGCCGCGATAATCTGGTGTTCGTGTAGCACATTCGCCTGTCCATGGTGATTTTTTGTGAACATGTTGGTGAAAAAATTAAAATTGTTCTGATATTTCCACGAACATTTGCGTTCGGTCGAAGATGTTCGTGAGCCTGTTCGGCGAACATTTCAAATGTTGCTTTATATTTTCCTCTATGTTATGTCATCGGAGTTTTAAGTATAGCTAGTCCACATAAATCGGTAAACAGATATATTTATACTTATAAAAGAGAAAGTTTGTTTTTTTGTTCGTTCGCAATTCACGTCCACCATTTTAAAGATAGACTTATGAATTTTTTCATTTTTCCATTTCAATTCAATTTTTCAGTAATAAAAACAAGAACTTATGTAGTGCTTAATAATACTTCCAGATTACAGGTGCAGGTAGCAACCATACTCAACTCAACTCAACTCCTAGCACCAATTAGGAATATTTCAACCACTAAACGAGTAACTGAAATTTTTTATTCAGAAACTATATCAAAAATGTTCCCGAAATTCGGATTAGTTCGAATTTTGCCACGTAACTGTTGGTATCCATGAAAAATATTTCAAAAATTTAGACCGCTACAGACCTCCAAATTCGCAATTGGGTGGCTTTTTAAAAATAAACAAACACTAATTTTAACGTTTTCCGAAATTCGGACTGGTATAGGTACTCTCACAAAAATATATGTTTTATATCGCTTTCCGAAATTTTGATTGGCTTAGCAAAATTTTTAGAGAAAATAATTCTTATTTTCCCGAAATTTAATTCAGTTTAGTGAAAGAAGAATTTCTGAAGACTTAAAGTGTTAAATTGAAACCAACGACACAGCCCAAAGAAAATAAAGTTGTTCACTAGCCGAATTTCTAACTTCTTGAATTTTACAAAGGTATTGAAATTTCTTCCTAATCAACTTGAACCAAAAATAGGAGCTCCAGTTATACTTACATAAAATTCCTGTCAACAAAAACTCCATACACAACACCTGATTAATAATAAAGTAGAAACATAAAAGTGTAACATCCTTATGTTATTGAAGCCACATCCTTTTGTTATTGAACAAATTTAAAACTACTACAGATTTTGAATTTTACGCATGGGCTTAAATATCTGTTTTCGAGCTTTTAGAATATTGTTCAAAAGTCGTTTTTTTCTAATTTAATTTATAAATAAAACTTTATTGAAGTAAATTTTATAAATTTTGTGCTGAACCCTTTGACAATCTTTGATGTCTTTGCTAGTTATTGAATAAATTTCAAAACTAATTTTCATATCTTGGCGTTTTCGCTTGGAAAGCAAATATTACACCAACTATTCGTTGTCCTACATGATGAAATCAATTTATATATGTAATGTACGTACTTACGTCCTGTAGAGTCAACAAATTTTAATTAGAAAAAAAATATGTGTTCCTATTAATTTGTTTGTTTCCTCGTTCAATCTTTACAAGTATATGGGATTACATGAAAATAGTCTACTACCATCAGAATACCTCACATATTAAAATTTAAATTACTCTAACTGGTTAGTACAACTTTATTTTCCTGAATTTTCTTCTTCTTTTTTTTTGCTTTGATTCTTTTCTTTTTTTTATTCATTTTTTATTTTTAATCTTTAACGAATAACCGCATCTCGTGCCCAACATTACTCATATGAATATAATTGTACAAACAAATATATTCCATACATAGAATGAAAAATTATGGTTTAACAGATTTTTAAGTGCTTTCTCTACTACTTTACCCCTTAAAATGGTACTTTGATATCCAGATTCAATATAGATTTTTCTGTATGTGAACGATTATGAAGAAGGGTGGTATGGTACAGTGATGATGTTGATGATGATGATGGTAATGGTGTTGATATGAATCGACATTTCTGGTTTCAATACAGTTTTGTACTAAAGAAATCCCAAAAAAAAAAACAACAAGAAATCAAATTTCTTTTTTGATTTTTTTTTTTTTCAATTTTTTTTTTGTCATAATGACAAAAGAGCCTTAGAGAAATCGACATAAGAAGGTGAAGATAAAAAAAAACAAAAAGAAAAATTTAAATGAATATGAAAAAATGTCAATATGACATATAAAAAACACAAAAAAATAATAATAACAAGTTATCACTGACAATTAAAATGAGTCTCAATAATATTTTAGTTAAAAAAAACATTAACCGTTAATGCAGTATACTATAAGGATTTGTTAGTATTCAAATAGTTAGGGAAACGTTTTCCATTCAATATGATACTATTAAAATTGAAAGGAAATCTTTAAGGATGATTATGTCAAAGTTGAAAACTTATTAGAAAATGTTGATGAAAGTTTAATACTAACAAGATAGCATAATTTGATTTTTGGAATTAATGACATTTAGATTGGGTTGCAGTTATAGCAACATATAAAATGAATATATAAAAAATGTCTACAACTTTATCATTGTGCGTCATAGGTATTGTCCGTAAGTCCGTAAGTGTCATAGGGCGGATACAAAATCTTTTCATCGGTTCCTATCTGCGGCTAACTTCTTCAATTGTGGCCACGTTTTTTGCTGTTCATTTTTTGCCACTGCATTATATTGGAAATGCTTTGTGGCCAACGAATGTGTAGGATACACCGGAGGCATATCTAGGTGAATATCGCTTGGAGTTTCCTGGGTATGTTTCATCATCATCATTGTCCTGCAACCCCATCCGTGGGGCATAGGGCGGAAGTATATTCTTTCCATCGGCTCCTATCTGCGGCTAACTTCTTCAATTGTGGCCACGTTCTTTGCTGAGTCCCTGCTTCGGCTAAAACAGTTGTTCTCCACGTTTTTCTGGGCCTTCCGACGCGACGTGTACCCTGAGGATTCCATTCAAAACATTGCTTCGTGATGTTGTTGTCAAGTTTCCTCAAAGTATGCTGGATGCAAGGCCATTTCCTCTGTCGGATTTCCACGTCTATTTGTGTTTGTTTCGTTTTTTGTCACAGCATTCTGTTGGAAATGCTTTGTAGCCAACGAAAGGATAAGATACACCAGAGACATTTCTAGGGCAAACATCGCTTGGATTTTTCTGGGTATGTTTACTGAAACTTTCTATGTTTCGCGCAGGCGTATAAGAGAACAGATTACTTGCATTGAAGATTCTAATTTTCGTGCGCAGAAATATATTGTTAGACTATCATAGTTTTAAGATCATATCGAAAGTCGTATGGGCTTTGTTAATGCGGGTTTTGATATCCAAATTGGCACTTCCATCTGATGATAAGATGCTGCTCAATGTACTCACCTCTTCGATTCGCGTTTCTTCATGGAGGATCGGATGTTGTGATGTAAGAGTTGTGTTTATGATTTAGGTTTTAGGTGTTTTGATTTTTATATTCGCACTTTTTTCCATGTCATACAGTTTTTGGCCCGTATATCTACAAACCAAAATCCATAACATTGCAGCAAATAACAAGGATCGTTTTTTGTTGTTTTTTTTTTAGGGAAAAAGCCATTATGGATTTTGTTTTTTCTGAATTTAGAGACTAACCCTTTTGGCACATATCGTTTAAGCTTCCATTCGTATGTGACAATAAACACACATCGTCGGCGTAATCTAAGTCTCATTTACAATCACAGAAGTAGTCATTATGCCAATCGTTACTACTAAACACAATATGGATGATAAAATACAGTCCTGCTTTACTCTCTGACACACCTCCAAGCAATTTTTCAGCTGTTCTCATTGTAAGGCGTAACACCTTACATCTTTGTAAGATTATTTAATTATGGCTATATATTTTTCTGCAATACTTTACTAAGGACTAAATATCCCAAATATACGTGGTTTATTTTAAAATATATTAATAAAAATAATAAAATTTTGTGTCTAACTTTGTAGTAAAAGTAACTGCGTCCCTAAGTAAAGAACTGAATATATTTAATTGGATTTTTTTTTACATTTTCGACTAAATTTTATAAAATTTGTTGAGGGTTTAATTCAGTTTAATTAATAAATTCAGTAAAATGGAGCGAAGCTATTTAAGAAGCTACTCTATTTCCTGCCAATAGTAATTTTTTTATGTTCATGCTTCACTCTCATTCGGAGTAAACGGTTTCCGCAAAGCTCTTCCAACTGATTCTGGTTTGCGCTAGGTATTTAATTTCACTCCATGTTGTGTTGTAAATTTTTTTATGAACTACTCTGCGCCAAATATTCCGCCGTCTACTTACTCCTATTTTGATCTATTTTGGAATTGCTTTGCAATATTTTTCGTAATTTTTGTGAAGGCGTATCCACCTACATATTATCTTCTTTAACTTGCCAAACAAATAGATTTATGTTTTGAAATTTCCCATTATTATTCCGTTTATTATTTCTAATTATTCTGGATCAGAATATTTTGCATAGTATTCGCAGACATTTTATTAACAGATATCTGCATTTTACCTATTTAATATGTTATATTTTATAATTTTACCTATATATGTAGTTTTTAACATTTAATTAAGTTTATTTTTTTTTTAAACGCAGACTGATGGGAATCTTCAAAAGACACAATGAACCCCGTAGCTTGATATTGTGTGTGGGATTCTTACTCACTAAACCACACCCTTCCTATATTGCGATCTAGTCCTACAGCTAGACTAATGAGCAATTTTTTCTTGGCTTTATTTTATTTTCCAAAGTAGAGAACATCCAACGATGTCTATCTAACTTTTCTTTGGCGTATTCATCCATAACCTTGAAGACCCATCGCATCAGCGACGAAAAACCAACCAGCTCTCAAAAACGAATTTATAATTATGGAAGACTTGTGAAAAACCTCGTTTCGTTGGCAGTCAACATAACGAAATTCTTCACAAGTCCCGTAAAAACAAATCTATCTAAACGTGGGAGCGGGTCGATGTCCGATAACCAGCGCGACGAGTCCTCAAGAATGTGTGTGGCTGCACTTACTCAAAAAATTTTACTCTTTTGAGTCGTCTAGCTATATTTCTATTATCCGCAGGAGCTCGACTACTTCCACATTTACATGGTGCTGAAGCCTTTTTTCGTGACTTCTTGCAAATTTTTGTATTTCTTAATCGACAGATTCTATTTGCAAATCTCTATGTAGGTCATAGTTTCTTATGAACCAGGGCGCATTCACAATGTTTCTTAGAACCTTATTCTGAAACCTCTGAAAAATATCTCTATTACTTTTTTTGCTGCATCCCCATAGCTGGTTTCAGTATTTGTTTATAGAGCAGAAGTTTGTTTTGTATTATTAAGGTAGAATTCTTACCTATGAGCCAGTACATTTTTCTATAGCAGATTTGCAATTCTTTTTTCACTTCAGCTGGGGTTGTTAATGCGATTTTTTCTTCTTCCTGAACTGATTCTATATTTAGATTTTCCCCTTCTTCTCAGTCGTTTGTTTGAAATATGTTTTTTAAGTGTTCCGCAAATAATTTAGCCTTTTCTTTATTATCTCTCGCCCAATTTCAGTCCAATTTCTTAATTGGAGGAATTTGTTCAATAGGTCTTTTCAGATTTTTAGCTGCCTTACAAAGAGAGTAATCAGTGCTTTCATCATTTGTTAATTTTTCATATGTAATTAAGTGATATACCACAAAATTGATAAATAAATTATCGGAACACATTACTCCGTCCCACTTTGTATAATAAATTTCTGTACCGTACTTAAAGTACTCAAATGTATTATAGCTAAGTAGGAGGAAATACTAATCAAATATCATGAGTTTTAATTTCGATACGAATATGATTGTAAAAATAAATTGTTAGGACGTATAGAGAATGTTTTGTTATGATTAATTACCAAAAGCACAAGTGGTAGTATAATAGCTATTCTTAGTACTTTAGAAGTCCCTATGCGTTGATTTTCGTACTAATAATTGCAATAAATTATATACATTTCAGCTTTTCCTATAAAAAAACCCCAGTACTTTATCAAAATTCATTATTTGTCTACCTTGTTACTGGAAATGATAAAAAAAATGGTTTGAATTGTACAAAAAATGTTTCAAAACTTTGTCTGATAGAAAAAAAAGGATTGCATTCCGAATTTAAAATTTTTTATTCTGCTCATAAAAATTATCGGACCTTAAGAATACCTCATTATAAAATATTTCTACTTCATATATTGTGAATTGTGAAGATCCTGTAGGATTTAATTTTTTGATTTTTTTTTCTTCTTTTTTAAGTGTCACCTTTAATAAAAACTTACAAATTTATATACATATATATGTATGTAAATATATATTCTTATTCTAATTTTAATTTTTATAAAATATTTTTATATTTTTGTTTTTCTTTTTTTTATTGTTATTGTACAAATACTCATAGAACAATTTCATTTCGTTTATGTGGTTCTACTGCTGCCATCATTAAAATATTTCTTTGGGGCAAGTGCTATATTTAACATATATGTAGATACATGAAAATTTTTGTTTGTTGTCCTTATAATATCTTATGCATTTTTTTGTATTTGTTGTCTTTTTTTTTTTTTTTAGATATTTGCTTTTTTAAAATTTATTATCTTTAACACCAAAATCTCCTTTTATTTATTTGGTATATTTTAATATCATATCATCATGATAACAATGATATTGATGATGTTGATGATGATGATAGTGGTGATTATTTGAATACCAAAGACTAAAATATATCACCTTTCGTACATAAAATAATTCTTAAAATAAAATTTCATTGCTTTTTATTTATATACACATATAAAATAATATACTCGTATAGACCTAAGAGTACATTAATAGTATATATGAAATATATTCTCATTAAACGCTTTAGGCCGTACACATTCATTATATTTTGTTTGTAACGTTTTATAGAAGCCGCCTTCTGTTTCCTATGATAATACTACTTAAACAACAACAATAAAGACAAAAGATAAAAATAAAATCAAAAAATATTTTTTTTTTGTTCGTTCAAAACTCTTGGTTTCATTTAATTCATGTTTTATGTTTTTTTGGAGAGTTTGTAGAATTAGTTTAAAAAAAAAAAATATTTTTTTTTTTGTAGACAGTAGACCTACATAAAAATTCTAAATAAATTCAAAGAGGTATTTTATGTAATATACGCCTAGGTACCTATCTAATATATATATATATACATAAGAAAACTTTGAAGTACATCAGATACAGATATAGATAAATAATAGTTTGGGTGAATATGTGTGTGTTGTATATGGAATTTTCATATAATGTATAATTCGTTTGAAATACTAATATTTTAAAAGTCCTTTAAAAATTTTCATTTTCTTTTATGGTACTAAAAACGAGGGCTGTTTTTATTTAAATTTTAACCAAAATGTGTAAATTAGAATCTTAATTATATATATATGGACCATTCGAAACTTGCTTTTGCAATAGAATGTTTCCTAACTATTTTATTTTATTTATATTTTAAATTTTGTAGATGCTTTTAATTTTGTACTATTATTATATTTGTTTATTTTCTATTTTTAAGTTTTTAATTTTAGTTTTAATTAATAATGTACTATAATTTTATTAGTTTTAATTAATACTATTATTGTAATGAATTCTAATATTTAATAAAAAATATTATAAATGAAAAAAAAAATAAAAATATCAATATATAATTTAGATTAATATTTTTCCATTGTTAATTTTTCGTACAATTTCATTCAATTCTGTTACATTTACTGGCTTTGATGGTTTTTTTATTTTGCAATATTTTGTCTGACCATTGTTAACTTTTTACAGATCCTAACTCGAGCCTGGCCAACCCGCGTCTCATGAGTCGCATGCATGTGGCTCACAAGATAATTTATAAATATTTGTAAAATATTCCAAATTCAAAAAAACAGGGTTTAAAAAGCTACAGCAGAAATAGTAAAAGCACTTAAATTATTGCTGTTGCTGACTATCACAGCATTTAAAATTAAAAAAAAAACTATTATTGCGCTTTGCTGTTACAACTTAACCGAAGTAAAGTAATAGTTTTATGCTTTTCACACATACAAATACTACGCATGTGCTTTTGCTTTTCAAAACATAATAGTAACAGTAGAATTTTGCTGAATGCTTTTTAATATTTTAAGTCAAAGTAAAAAAAAAAGCTATTTGCTGTGCTGATTTTGCTGTGCAGACTTTGATGTGCATTTAGAAAGAAATTTTATTTCGAAGAAAAAAGTGAAGTAAAAAAAAAAAAATATGTCCAAAAGGTTTGTTCAATATGCAAATTAATATTGAATAGAGTAGAGCCAATGTGTGTGTATTCAACGGGACCTTGTCATATGAGCTACATCTTCTAGGTGGTGACTGGTGGAAAGAGCCAAGTTCAAGAAATTGAGCAGCCTCTAGCAAAAATAGGTCCGAGTCCCACCTCACAAAGCCCTCGAACATTTTTTTTTATTTTTTTTTTTAACTTGTCTTCAGTAAAATCGCTCATAGGCACGATGCAAACAAGCGGTCCCAAAAGTCGGGACCGAAGACCTCAAATTTTTTTTTTTTTTTAATTTTTTTTTTTTGTCATTAGTACAATGACCATTAAATGTGATGCAGACAATAGATCCTAGGAATTGAGGCCGAAACTCTATATCACCAGTTTAAATTTTATTTTTCTGGGAAAAGGTTATTAATAATTATTATGAATAATTTTTAAAAAATTTTCAGATTGTTCCGCGGTTCAGAATTCGGGACCGTAGACCTTGAACAAAAAAAAAAAAACAAACATTTTTTTTTTATACTTATCTTGATACGTAATGAACATCATTGACATTTTGGTTTTTGGACAATTTAACAGCATTTGTTTTTTTCTAAGCGGACCATGTATTGATTTTTTTTAAAGAAGTTAATAAATTTAAAAAATCAATACATTGTCAAATAATGTTTTGAACATATTACTGGTGGAATAACAAAATTAATAATATTGAAATTGGAGTAGAGACAGGCTTACACATTTAATTGCATCAATAAAGCTTATGTAGCCAAACATTAAAAATAGATCATGCAATGGATGTCGTTGTTAAAACTATTAATTTTATTCGTAGTCTTGGACTATTCAATCGTCAATTTCAAGAATATTTGGAAGAAAAAAATTCACACTACGGAGACGTTATTTACTTGTCTAAGGTTCATTGGCTAAGTAGAGGCAGATATTCAACAAGATTTTTATATCTGAAAGAAGAAATTAACGTTTTTATGGTTGGAAAACAAATCTTTTGAAGAATTGTTAGACGATAACTGGTTGCTAGATTTATGTTTTCTTGCAGACGTGACTGGTCATCTCAGTACTTTAAATATAAGACTTCAAGGTGAACCAAAGCTAGCTGCTGAAGGTTGTGGCGAAATTAAATCTTTAATGCTCAAATTACATTTGTAGGAAGATCATGGTGATGCATCTAATTTTTCGGAATTAAATAATATTATATCTTAATTTTTAAATGTGCCGAATATTTGACGAAATTGGAAAAAGCTTTCGATTCAAGAGAGTCGACGAAATTGCTTCATATGATAAACATTTTGAAATATTTCAATCACCATTCAATGTTAATCCCATCACCCAGCAGTGAATCATCTGCTTTGCAAATGTAATCAATTAATCTGCAATGCCATCCCAAATTAAAAACCATCTTTCTTGAAACAGATGATAAAGTACAGTTTTATGCAAAATCTATTCAAAATTCCAAATATAAAACAATTCGCTGTGAAAATCATAAATGTTTTTGGCAGTTCCGTACTATGGGAATCGTAATCTTTCTAAAAAATTACGTTTGTTAAAACAAATATCATTAATCAATTACGAATTCGTCCACATCCAAATAGAAATTGATATGAACGATTTATCCAAGCAATTGGAGAAACAAGTTTCTCATGTGAAAAATTTCATTTAAAAAATTTATTTCGTAGTTTTTTTTCGGCTCATCCAATTATAGATTTTTTTGTCTCGGCTCATTATTCAGTTCGGGTTAGTCAGGCCTGTCCTAACTCATTAATATAAACGAAAATTTTATTACAATTTAATTAATCTCAGTTCTACCCCCATATATAAGTAGTTTGTCACATAATGCTGATCTCTCAAAATTGTACACAAACCGGATATCTGAATAAAAATTATTTTCAAAATTTTGTACATAAAAAATATACTTTTCAGGAAACGAGTATATTATATACCCCTACCTCGATATTTCAAATCTTAAATTGATCCATTAAAATTATCCAAGGTTCAAATTGCCAATGCTATCAAACAAAATTTTAATTTTCGTGCCAGAAAAACTATAAAAATTTTTCATCCGTATCTCGTTCTTGTGTAAATAATTTTCACTTCCAAATTTTTTTCTTTACAAAAAGCAAAAATTACACTAAAAATCACCAACTGAAAAAGGAAAATTTAAAAGTTTACAAGATCTTCTTTCAAATAATGTTCGAATCGACTCGGGATTTTTTTAAGTACAATTTTTGTTTTTGAATCATGTTCACAAATGCAAGAACTGATTGTCATGAACAAAAAATTCAAAATAACAACAACAACGACATCTAAAACAGAAATTTCTTTTAAAATATTTGAAATATTACAAAAAAAAAAAAAAAAACAGAAAAAGAATAAGAAAAAAAAAAATTCATATCCTGCAGCAGCAACAACCAGCCAACCAACCAACCAACCAAACAACTGGCAGCTAACCAAATCTACATAGAGTCTAGTGATAACTAAAGCACAGCAAGAAACATCAAAATTATTTTTATATCCGTATATACATTATACATTTATACTTATACTTATATATGTTAGTGAATGTATGTAGTTCTTCACAATACGATAGTCGTCTCGATATCATGCATGCAAGAATTTTTATATAAAAAAAAAAAACATAAAAAAATAAAAGAAAATTAAAAAAAACAAAAATCCGAGACATATGCACATCATATCATATTATGCACCACAATTCTATCGGGATCTATGAAACAGCAACAAAAAAAAAAAAAAATAAATAAAAAATAAAAATTATTAAAATATAAAAAAAAATATTAAATTTTTTTTTCCCTCTATTTTCATCCTAAAGGATAACAACAAAAGCAGAATTATTTACACATGACGGAACCAAGCACTTGACAGAAAATATTAAAAAGCAAACACATCACTGAAATTGAGGCAAAACGAAAATAATCAAAACAAAAAAACAAACAGAAAAATTAAAATAAAGAAATGAAAATTTTACAAAAAAGGAAGGAACCAAATGAAAAAATAAAAAAAAAAACAAATCATGATATAAACTCTTTCCAATTGTCTCTGCCCTTCTCCTGTTACATTTTTTTTTTCCTCTTTTTTACAACTCCCGCATTCTTATTTTGTTTATTTTTATTATTATTATTTTTTTTCTTTTAACATATTCTTATTCTTGTTTCCTCGCTTTTTAATATTATTTTTTTTTGTTTTTCTATTTTCTACGACTTTGAGGTCTGTGACTCCTGCTGTTGCTACTGCTGCTTACTACTATACTACTACACACTACAAACTGCTACTTGTACTCTTGATATTGTTATGCTATGATGATGATGGTTTATTGGAAAGTCCTTTACAATAATAACAACAACAACATCACATCAACTACAACAGGATCAATCTGTATTTGAGAAAATGATTGTGATTGTTTGTAACTTAATGGGAGGGAGTTTTAAGTTTTATATGCATTTTATGTATTTAATTCATCCATCATTATACATCTTCCTTTAGAAATGAAATAATAATAAAAAAAAAACACATGTGTACTAGTTCTTTAGCAAAATAGTTGGCCTTCTTTTTATACTTTTGATACTATAGCTTACTCAACAGAATACAGTGCATGGTGATATCTTTACCAGAAATGGAAACTGCTGTTGTCATCAGGGAACTCATAAGACGCGCTAATAGCATGATAATAGAAAAAATAATCTCATTTATATATGTTTCAGAGTTAAAATATTTGCAATCAAGATTCAAAACCACATATTACACAAAACCTAAAATCAAGCCAAAATATTACCACTATGAACAAATGACGAAGCAGGAATTACCGTTCCTTAATAAATGACGAAGCAGTAATTGGTAACTTATTCAATAACGACTTTACTTCAATAGCTGAGAACACTATTCCAGGTCAACCATCTATATTATGTTCTTGTTGTCACAGTATTATGATGTTTATCGTACGAACAGTTTATATTTTAGTTCGATTTCGCCCTATGAATTAATGTTTGCTATTAATGCCCTGAATAGTTCTAACTCTTGTGGTGAAGACGGTATTTCAAATGTATTTTTAAAAAATGTTGCTTTTAATATCATAGATATTTTATCACATATTTTTAATTTGAGTTTATTTTCTGGAGTTTTTCCTGAGTCCTTAAAACTTGCGACTCAAGAAAGGTGTACCCTAAGGATGTTAGTAATTATAGACCAATTTCTCTACTCTCCTCAATTTTCAAAATATTTGAAAAAATAGTTAAAAATAGAGTTTTGGATTATTTAGAAAAAATCAAGTTTTTTAACTCAGAGCAGTTTGGATTCAGAAAAAGGCTATCTACTGCGGATGCTCTAATTAATTTTTGCATAAATACTAATATAGGTTTAGATAGTAAAAAATTTTGCGATGGACTATTTGTCGACATAAAGAAAGCCTTTGATATGGTCAGTCACGAAATTCTCTTAAAAAAGTTACATAATATTGGATTTAGAGGTGCAATTTTTGACTGGTTTAAATCCTATCTCAACTTTAGAATGCAAAGGGTTAATATTGGTGATAAAAAAACTAGGCCTCAGTTTATTAAACATGGTGTAGCACAAGGCTCAGTTTTAGGACCTATTCTTTTTTTAATTTATATTAACTCTCTTTTCAATCAAAATTTTAAAGGTAAACTAATTGCTTTCGCAGATGATATCGGCTGTTGTTATACATCGCTAAGCCCTCTTAATATGGTTGCAGAAATTAATCACGATCTAAATGTTTTAAGAAGTTACTTTTCAGAACATAGGCTGGTTGTGAGTAATAAAACCAAATTAATGTTTTTTAGTTTATCTCAATCAGTTTATCCGGATTTAGATTTAATTTTCCATGCGTCTGAATGTAGTAAATTTAAATTAATTAATGAAAATTGTTCTTCCATTACTATTCGCAGCGTTCCTTTTGTGATGACTCTTTTTGTAGTGCTAATTGTTTCAAAATTGAAGTAGTGAAAAGCTTTAAATACTTGGGTGTTACTTTTGACAATAATATGAGTTGGGCTGAACATTCATTGTTTTTAAAAAAGTATTTACGATCTACTTTACGTAGCTTTTATCGCCTTAGACAACTATGTTCTTCCAAAACTTTAAAAATGCTTTATTATGGAATATTTTATTCTAAATTACAGTATGGTATTGCTTGTTGGGGAGGATCATACTATAATAAAATATCCCCTCTACTTATACTTCAGAAATGTGTTATCAGAAATATTTGTAACAAGAATCGCTTCTATCCAACATTTCAATTATTTTCGAGTCTTAAAATCTTACCTGTTAGACATTTGTATTATTTCAAAACTTTAAAATTTTTTTTTGTTCGGAGCGGATATTTAAGCTCTAGAATCTCTAGTAATCACAATTTAAGAATCAATAATAACCTGTTAGTTAACATTCCTAATTTTCGCACATCAAATTTCCGAAATTCATACTCCATATAGTTTCAGGTAGACTATTTAACAAACTTCCACACGCAATCCGAGTTTTACGTAATAGAAAGGTTCTTTTAAACTTGACTAAATCTTGGCTTCTGGGTTTTAATCATGATGAAATCGAAATTCTTCTGCAGTTTTTAGTATAATAATATTGTGAATTATAATTTGTTCTTGAATTATTAACTTTTTCTTTTCCTTCTTTTGATTTGTAATTTAATTGTCTTTTATTAGCTTTCATTTAAAATATTTTATTACATTGATTTCGTTTTAATACTTGTTTTTATTATTTAAATTTAATTTATGATTTATTTTTCAATATTTGAATATTTGTATTTTTAATTATTAAACTTATATTTTGCTTGTGAATAAATTGATTTTGGTTTCACATGCTTATACTCATACTATTTCATCTTAGTTTACTTATTTTTTTTTTGTTTATTCTTATGCTTTTTGTTTTCTTTTATTACCTAATTATTGTATTATTTTGAATTTTTTTTTTATTTATTTGGGTATATTGAATTTTTAATACTTTATTGTTACCCCACAATAAAATTTTGTAAATTTCAAATTGTAAACTTTTATTGAAGTGGCGCTTAACACTATTTTCTAAATAAAAAGTGTCACTAACTATTCTCTTATTTGTAAAGTAAATTTATACAAAAATCGCTATATATTTGTAATATGTTAAGTACTTTGTAAATTTGAGAATAAAGAATTTTAAAACTAACTAACTAAACTAACTTTAAGTTGGAATAATAAATTGATGAATTTATTTATAAAAAATGGATGTTAAAGTTATACAAAACATATATTATATTCGTTTAGTTATCACATACGAAATAGAAGCTAGCGCTGACAACCGTAAAATAAAAAGCAAAAATTTATTGTGCAAAAATTCAAATACAAAAAGAAAATCTTATATATAAATATCACAGAAAAAAATAATATACAGAAGCACAATCCCATATAAAATTTTTGTATGAAGATAAAATTAACGATTTTATAAGAAAATCAATAGCTCCATTTCTCGTTCATTTACAAATCCACAAATACATGTGCAATGCGTATGAATATGAAACGAAAAGATAGAAAAGAGACAAAATTTGAGAGAAGAAAAAAATACCTTTATTTTAATTATCAGTTGTTATTGTAATTTTATAAGGGTTTGATGTATGTCGGATAAAGACATTTCGAACTATTCGATTATTCATTATTATTAATTGACGAATAAAGACAAAAATATATATTACTGAAATGAAACCCCTCCAATAATCACCTTATTAATTTTGAACTCTTTATAATAAATTAATAACAATTAGTAAAGATAACCACAACAAAACATCTTTTTAAATGTTACATATGAAGAGCGGATTTACCGATAAATAAACAAATAATTAAATTATGCAACAATGTAAAAACAATATAAAAAACAAAAATGTGCATATCCTCAGAATAACTCGTCCAAATCATACAAAAGAAATCATATAATGCAAAATAATTGTGTTGGCGTTAACCATAGTTACATAAATTGAATAAGTAAATTTAAGGTTATTTTGACTGAATGATTTTGATAATAGTAATGTTTTAAATTGTAGTAGGTACTATTTATTAATATTATTTTATTAGTTGCTATCTGCTTTTATGAAATAAATATTAATTTATAATAATTACTAATATGAATATGTAATACAAATTACAAAATTTTATCTGTAGTGTATCAATAGATTTTTTATAGTAAATTAAATATATACTAGGGGCCCCTGTTGAGTAATTATATTTCAAGTTGAAGTCAAATTTAAAGTTTTTAAAAAAACAGTAATTTACGTACTGACATAAACTTCGCACGATATAGCAGAAACCACTCGTATTTAATAAAAAGTTTTGTGGTTAGTAAGTTTTATTTAGGACACATAAATACACGTCCCTCATATACTGCTTCGTTTCCGATATATTCCCTATAGTAAGTGGCATTTAGTGGAAAAATTACTAAAAATAAAAAAATTTGTCATTAAATAGGTATGTATGTATATATATACCTACATAATACATAATTTTAATAAAAACTATATTATTACTACAAATAACCAAAATTTAGAAACAATTACTTAAAAAGATAAAAAGTGAAGAATTCAAGTGGCCTACTATATCAAAATGAAGTACTCTAACTCTACTATATAAAAATAAAGTTGCTAGTCATATGAACAATTCAACTGATTTTTTTTGTTTATGCTTTTTTATATTTTTTATTTGAGATGAATTTGTTTCTTTGTTTTTTTTTTGGCATATGTACATAGATTCATTCGCAAGTACATAATATAAAATATAATAACTGATTTGTTTACTTTTGTTTTGTTTACCAAAATTTAGAAACAATTACTTAAAAAGATAAAAAGTGAAGAATTCAAGTGGCCTACTATATCAAAATGAAGTACTCTAACTCTACTATATAAAAATAAATTTGCTAGTCATATGAACAATTCAACTGATTTTTTTTGTTTATGCTTTTTTATATTTTTTATTTGAGATGAATTTGTTTCTTTGTTTTTTTTTTGGCATATGTACATAGATTCATTCGCAAGTACATAATATAAAATATAATAACTGATTTGTTTACTTTTGTTTATTATTTTCATAAGATCTCACATATGCACAATGTATTTGTTGAATAATAAAATCATATGAGTACAAAATTTTCAATTGTGTGCGTTTTTGTTTTATATATACAATCTTATATATTATATATATTAGAAGTTCATTAAGGAGTAGGAGAATCGAAATAAAATAAAAAGGTGTCTACTGCGCAGGACCTTAAATGCTTGTCAATTATAATTATAGATACCCAAAGAATCGAGGTACTATATCAAAACGTCAGATTTATCAAAAACAATAAGATAATAACCATTATAAAAAATTTATATTCTATTGAAAATGTGTGCGATTTATCAAAACAGTATATTTTGTGAAATTAGCACATTTATTTTATATGTATCTATACCTACATTCAAAAATTCACACTTTTTTTCAACTCCATCAAAATTATAAAAACGAACTTTTGCAAGGAAAATTGAAAAACGTAAAAATAAAAGTCTAATAAGTTATATAACTATATATAGCTATACCAGTGTGCATACTGTGTACAGCCAATACATATTTATAATTTGCACAGCATAATATATAGAGTACACAGTACACTATATTTTTGTAATAGCATTGGTTTGGCATATAATATATAATATTATATATGTGCTTTTTTTTTTTAAATTCTTGTTTCTTTAATGGTGTGTGCTTGTTTATGTTTTAATATGAAATAGTAAGATCGTAAAAATGTCCCGTCTCAACTCTAACCTTTATACGATCAAACTACTTTTGTGTATCTTTATAATATTAACGGTCTTTGGTATTATATTTTAATCTCTTTATATATATTATATTCAATAATCAAGCGATTCAGAAAACAACTACAATTATACCAAAACAAATATTTCTTTTTACATAAAATTGTGTTTGAAAAAACTACTTCTGTGCAATTGCACAGGGGATCTACTAGTGAATATATTATTTTATATCGAATCTCTTCAATATTTCTAATATGGTCGGTTAAATTAGAAGTACAAGAAGATATTGCATTCCGAATGGATGATGAAAGACAAGTTAAGAAGGCATGCGATAGAATACTGAAAATTAACAGAATTGAGGAGGAACAGTAGAGCTTTTATATTGCAAAATGTTTAATATTGTCACCAATAGATTAGAGCATAACGGAAGAGAAAGTAAAAAGAATCGAAATAAGCCATTACGAATCAAAATTTTTTTTTTTTTATTTCCCAATAAAACATTACAATCTGTCCCTGAAGGAGACATTCAGTAGTTTGTATGACATTTTTTATGCAGGTAAATTGTACTAACTAGCGGATGAGATAACCCAGTGGTCAATTCTAGTCCACATTATCCTCCATTATATTTCTTGGCCCCCTATTTGATTGTTCCTATTGTCTAATGGGTAGCTGCAGGATGCTAAGACGCTTAAGACGACTTACATCACTTCCAGCCAAAAAGCTGCTTGCCAGTCTGTTATAATATGCAGCTAATCTTATCTGGTACCTTCCGCTTATATTTCTAATCTCCTCCTTAATGGTTCTCACCTGCAAATCACGATGTATCACATCATTATTGACAAATCAAGGCGTGCCAACTATCAATCTTAATAGCTTTGACTGAAAACGCAATATTGCAATAATTGAGTTGCTGCCTACTCCCCACAGTTGGATTCATATGGGTTTCAGGATAACTTTATAAATCAGCAGCTTGTTTTCCAGTGGGAACGGCGAGTTGCGGCTAATCATCCAATACAATTAGCTTAGCTTCAAGCCCAGTTGCTTTCTTTTGTTATGAATATGAATTTTCCATGTGAATCTCCTGTCAAATAGCAAATATATTTTTTTTCTTTCACGGAAATACAATATGGCTTCTATAAGCTTTGTGTTTATCATTATAGCTCTTTCAGTCAAAACAATTAAATAAAATTTCTACATACAATTTTTAATATTACATAAATTTCTGAAATTTTTATACTAAAGTCCATCCCAAGCCATTTTGATTGTTATTATTCTAACTATTTTGCTATAGAGTAGTATTTACATACATTTATGTATGTATACATTATGATGACATCATATTATAGGAATCCTTATTATGCATATCAACATTTTATCAAGTATTCCCTCCAGCTGTACTATAATGAGATGTGATGACATTAAAAATGATTTTTTCAAGTTCTAATAAAAAAAAAAAAAAAAAATGAAAAAATCCGAGTTGTAAATTTTTTTTTTTTTTTTTTTTTATTTTATGTCATTTTAAAAAATTATTTATTCATTTAATTTTTTGAAGATTTATTTTTCTTCTAGTTGTTTTTCAATTTGGTTTTTTATTTTTTTAATTTGAAGAAAATGGAAATAAAATGGGAATTTCCATTAGAATACATATTAATATGTAGATACACGCCCAGCCACAGTACCATATAATGTTGATGGTGTGTAAGTTGTAAATTGTTTTTAATCCATTGTTTTTAAATCTTAGACTATATTTATTTTTATTAAAAATATATGTGTTTGCATTCAGGGCATTCAGGTGGTGTTTGTTTTAGGCAAAATAAAATTTATTATTATTAGAATGATGATGATGGTGATGATAGCGTGTCTTAGTTACAATAAAAATAATGTGATCCATTATAATCTTATATTCATCTTATGTAGTATGTTCAAAGTTCATAAATAAATTTAATTGGACCTTATAGAAAAATATTTCCCAAAGATTGAAAATGATAAGATTACGTTCAATGTTTTAATACAAAAATATAAATTCAAGAGCATTAAGTAAGAAAGAAAGGTCAAGGAAAATGTATATATATACATACTCTTTATAAAAGCATTTGTTATGTTTTTTTTTTTTTTAAATTTTAATTGATATTTTAGAGTTGAGGACATAAAGACGTTGATATTGAATCATAACATATAAGATTAAAAATGGAAAATGTTTAATTTTAAAATTTATCAAATTGATGAATTACAAATTGTCAACAATGCTATCTTGATTCTGTTTAAAATTAAAATTCAACATGGTCCGCACGTGTGTATATTTTAATTGTTACAATTCAATTCATACTGCGCCTTAAGTTATATTTTTTTTTTGTTTTGTTTAAGGATAATCAAAATATTTTTATTGAAGGTGAATTTTTTTTTGATGATAGCATCTCTTATTTTAAATTTCACCCGATTCAGAATGAAGTGATAACGATATAGTTTGATTTTTCACATCCTGTATTGTTTCAGAAATTTTACTATAGTTGTATTTCAGCCATAATTTGGCATAAGTTTACTCATGATATTTGTTTGCTTCTGAAAATGTACAAAAATAAAAATTATTATAATTAAAAAAAAAAAAAAATGTATTTAAAAATGTTTATTTTCTTTTCAAATTACGAAATGGTTTAATTGGTATGCTTTTTATTTTCTTGGGTATCCAATAATCTTAATTTGTTTGAAAATGGGAAAATGCATGGATATCGCGTGGGTATAATTTGTAATATACCAAAAGACCACAATTAAATTTAACTGTAAAGTGCTTTAATATATATATATATATATATATATATATGATATATACTATAAAGTTTATTTATTTGTGGGGTTCGTATTACCTTATAAATATAGTTTTTATCAGCTGTAGGCAATTCAGTATTAATTTTTAATCTTATTAATATTCAATAAATCTGTATTCTATTTTGTTTTTATTTACTAGAGTAGTTTTGGATAAAAAGAAAATATAAACTACATACCTACCTACCATTTTTCATACTCTAATGTATTAGTATTATTTCTTACTTGCTCATGTATAGAATAACGTTTACTGCTGTAGTAAATGCCATATATTATGACTATTACAGTTTCGATATCGTAAACTGCTAAATTTTGTCATTTTTTTTTTATTTATTTATTTATTCAAATAATCTAAAACAGCCTAATTATATTTACGATGTCCTGTGTGTACCTAAATCAGTTAACCATGAAGATTCAGATTAATTGCTACGGTAATCAAAATAAGTAAATCTGCAATTGCGGTGTTAGTGGAGTTAGAGGTCAAATAAAGCCGATCCTAACTAAAATCAAATCTAATTTAAGTTATGGTCATACAAAAAATTTATTATTGTCATTGCTCAAATTTCCAAGCAATATAAGTAAACATATATACACATGCAAAATGTCCTGCCAATAAACTTTTGTATTTCAATTTTTAATCGATTCACGTTTTTTATTTCAGACACTTGTCACTTCAATTACTAACGATTATCTGCTTATGTGTTCGCACATTTTTTTTTATACCTCTACTGCAATTTATCACATAAAATAGAATCTATACATAAATTTTTTTTAGCACTTTTGTTTGTGACCATGTAACTTCTAAAACACTAAACGTATCGTAGCCATATTTACATCAGTGATTGGATTGATACTACGCTTGGTGAATATCTGTATGTTTCTAATTTTCGGTCCGGCATTCTAAGTGGTTTGTATAGCTGCCATATAACTCCCAGCACTTATCAGGAATATTTCAAAAACCAAAGATTGTACAGACCTACAAATTAGTACTTAGATATCTATCAAAAAATACCAAACATACTTTTTGCCGTTTTCTAAAATTCTGATTGATTTGGCTAACTGCAATACAAATCACAGCACCAATCAGAAATATTTTAAAAACCAACTGTGTTACAGACATGAAAATTTACACTTAGATACTCTTGCAGAAATAAAAAAATACTACTGTTAGCAGTTTTGAAAATTTAGAGTGGTTCGGGTCGCTGCCATATAAGTGTTAGCAGCTATCAGGAATTATTCCACAACCAATTGTGTTACAGACATGAAAATTTATATATAGGTACTCAAATTTATATATGAAAAATAAAAGGACACGTATTTTCCAGTTTATCGAAATTTGGGCTGATTCGGGTAGCTGCCGTACAACTCTTAAAACTCAATTTTTAATCGAATCACGTTTTTTATTTCAGACTCTTGTCACTTCAATTACTAACGATTATCTGCTTATGTGTTCGCACATTTTTTTTTATACCTCTACTGCAATTTATTACATAAAATAGAATCTATACATAAATTTTTTTTAGCACTTTTGTTTGTGACCATGTAACTTCTAAAACACTAAACGTATCGTAGCCATATTTACATCAGTGATTGGATTGATACTACGCTTGGTGAATATCTGTATGTTTCTAATTTTCGGTCCGGCATTCTAAGTGGTTTGTATAGCTGACATATAACTCCCAGCACTTATCAGGAATATTTCAAAAACCAAAGATTGTACAGACCTACAAATTAGTACTTAGATATCTATCAAAAAATACCAAACATACTTTTTGCCGTTTTCTAAAATTCTGATTGATTTGGCTAACTGCAATACAAATCACAGCACCAATCAGAAATATTTTAAAAACCAACTGTGTTACAGACATGAAAATTTACACTTAGATACTCTTGCAGAAATAAAAAAATACTACTGTTAGCAGTTTTGAAAATTTAGAGTGGTTCGGGTCGCTGCCATATAAGTGTTAGCAGCTATCAGGAATTATTCCACAACCAATTGTGTTACAGACATGAAAATTTATATATAGGTACTCAAATTTATATATGAAAAATAAAAGGACACGTATTTTCCAGTTTATCGAAATTTGGGCTGATTCGGGTAGCTGCCGTACAACTCTTAACACTCTTACCTTTACACTTTACACTTAGATACTCTTGCAGAAATAAAAAAATACTACTGTTATTGATTTTGAAAATTTAGAGTGGTTCGAGTCGGTGTAATACAACTGCTAGCAGCTTTCAGGAATTATTTTACAACCAATTGTGTTACAGACATGAAAAATATACAAACTCGTATTTTACAGTTTATCGAAATTTTGGCTTAACAACTCTTAACATCTAACACATTTCCACTTAGATACTCTTTAGTAAATAAAGAAATACGAAGATTTTACCGATTTCGTGTTAATAACATTTGCTAAAGAATTTAACACAGTCAAAATGTCAAAATTGATCAGTACAACCATACAACGTATTAAAGCAATTATTCAAAAAGTGTTTCGAAAACTTCATTACACTTGCTTCTACGTTTCATTCGAATATCTCTAAATAACGGTACTTTGTATGCCAAATTTTTCTTGTCTGCCTTCTAAATTTATTTTTAAAAACTTTAGTGCTCAAGACACAGTATTTTTCAAACCAACCAATGCCAAGCTTAATCTTTATCAATAAGACTATTCGCTAATTTTGTTAGTTCTTCAATTCACATTTCATGTAACATATCTCAGTAGTTGAAGTTATTACGCTTTCATGTTCCTAATTTTTATTTAATTCACACTAACAAACAAATTACTCCCCATTCTTAAAATCAACTTCTCAAAATAAACAGACATGAAAAACCCAAAATAAATTTTTCAACTATAATGAAATTTACTTTAAAACCAAAATACCTAAAAAATATTACAAAATTTTGATTATTTGAAAATTGGTTTTTCTAAAAATAACTAATAATAATTATGATGCGATATAAAGTTGTAGGTCCTAAAACTAATTAGTTCTTATTTGTTAAATATTTGTTATTTAACCTACACATAAAACTACTCCATTTTGAAATAAATTTTATTAAATTTCTTAACCACATCACCCCAATTTGGTTTTCATAATTTCTAAATTATTTCTTAGAAAAACAAAACAAACAAACATAACAAAAAAAAAAAAAAAAAAAAATGGGTTAATAAGTTTTCAAAAATTTAAAATTCCACCATAGTTTATTTAACGTTTTCCCACCTAAATTTGTTAATTAGATAGTGGTAAAGCAAATACATCAGTGAAGTTTTCCATATTTCTCGTTATTTTGACAGTGAAAGTTTAAAATGATGTATATGAGACGATTACTTAAAACTTTTTAAATGTTAAGAAATGTGAACTAAATTAATTATATAAGACTTATATAATATTATAAATACAGTCAGTGCCAAAATTATTTACACAGTAGTCGTTATTTACACAACGCATAATGGGAATGCTTAATAAATTGATGCAATACAATACCGGGTGTTTTCATCATTAATATCTACATATTTTGTATAAAAAAATTTATATATGTATCTATATTGGTAATTCCTCATTAAAAAATAAAATATTAGTAGCAAGTTAATAAAGGATAACGTTTGCGTCCGTTTTCAAACCAATTCAAATTCCGTCCGTTTTCAAACCAATACCAATTTTGAAATTTTTTTCCACCTCGGTGAATTAAAGCAGAAAGCACTGACAGCAACCCAAAAATTTAAATGTGAAGCTTTTACAAAATATTACCGCAAAAAATTACCAATGAAGAAATAAAAAAATTAAATTGTACCAATTTTTGTGAGAAACATATCCAAGTTCTAAACCCATTATAATAAAATTTCTATATCGTCGCTTGAATATTGGAATGCCGTAAACGCCATTTTCACACTATTGAACTTAATTAATAAAACTAATGTTCTAAACAGTTCCTTAGGTTTCTCCTCATGCTCTTACAAAATCTGTAATCCGTTTTCTTATATCTCTATTAGTTTGGCTGTTATCGAGTTATATGTTTGCTGTAAGTCCCATGTTTTTTTTATTTTTTAATATTGGAATGGCGTAATTTGCCTTGTACATGTTCATACAATAAATTTTTCATACATTTTACGTTTTTTTGTATTGTGTTTTTGTTTTGCCAAATGAATATGTACCATAGTTATGAGTCAAAACCATATTTTTTTTGTTAAATGCTGTATATTTATTCATAATTATGTGTATACTGTATAAACGTCTTAATTAATAGTCAATGAAGAAATAATAACAGTTAGCAAAACTATTATTGGTCATCATGGACTTACAAAGTGTGCAACCAACACCTAAGGGATTTGCTTCCTCTTTTTATTACAAAAGGAAAATTAACGTTTATAATTTTACTGCCACAGAAGGATTCAACCCCTCATAGAAAACAGGAATATAATACCTAATCACCAATTTGGGTTTAGGCAAAAACACTCAACAATAGATCAAGTACATCGAATAACAGACATTATAGAAAGGGCACTGGAAAATAAACAAATTTGTTCTTCAGTATTTCTAGATGTAGCCCAACCTTTTGATAAAGTTTGGCATGAAGGACTCATCAAAAAGCTAAGTTGTTTGCTCCCTAAAAATTATGTTGAATTATTTTCATCATATCTCTCAAATAGAGTTTTTTGAGTTAAAAATGAGAGTGAATACTCCTCTCTAAGAGATATAAAAGCTGGAGTACCGCAAGGTAGTATACTGGGTCCAATTTTATATTTGTTATACACCTGTGATATACCCGATGTAGAAAATATAAAAATAGCAACCTTTGTAGATGACACAGCGTTGATGGCAGTTGGTTCTACTATAGAAGAAGCTACAAACAAACTGCAAAAAGCTAATGACGAAATTTCCAACTGGTGCAAAAAATGGAAAATTAAATTAAATGAAGCCAAATCTAGTCATGTAAACTTCACCTATAAAAATATAGTATTTCCTCTCTCAGTTAAAATTAATGATGTCGTGATTCCATACGAGAATAAAGCTAAATATCTTGGCATGACCTTGGATGCAAAACTGAAATGGAAAGAGCATGTGAAAATCAAAAAACAAGAACTCCAGTTCAAATATAGAGAAATATACTGGCTGATTGGGCGGAATTCTACGGTCTCGACCTATAACAAAGTTTTGATGTTTAATCAAATATTGAAGCCAGTCTGGGCATACGGTATTCAAATATGGGGATGTGCTAAACAAATCCATATTCAAACTATCCAAACGTTCCAAAATAAGGTACTGCGGAACATAGTCAATGCTCCATGGTATGTTCGCAATGCCGATATTCATCGAGATCTGAAGATCTCATGTATAAAAGATGAAATAATGAAATGCGCTGCACGGCATAAAACTCTTCTGATCCAACATGTCAATACCGAAGCTTCTAGCTTATTTGACAAACAAAACTTTGTTAAGCGACTAAAAGTAACAAGACCACTTGAGTTAGGTTAAAACCTTTTATCTATTAAAACCTTGTTGGATTTTGGTAGATCAAAGGTATCTTAGTTTCTTTGAGTTAAATGTAAATTAATGGTTAGTCTATAAGACTAGTTTTAATGTTGCAATAATGATAGGAGTTTTTAGTGGGTTAAAGTCCCACAGTCTTTCAAACTGCCTTCACCGGTAATATGTAGTCTTTGAAGCCTCTTTCTATGATTTACTACTATCTGAAAAAAAAAAAACTGCTACAGCTATAATGTATGGAAAAGATAAAAGAACTTATTGTGCTGTATGGAACGAAGCTAAATCTGGAAGTGGTGGCAATGACATGCTTCAAGTTAAGCTTCAAAAATATTAAACCAATTCGTAATAGATTATCTAGAAACTGAACGCATAATAATATGGTCAGATTCGTGTGTGCCACAAAATAAAAATTCGGGGATGAGCACAGCTATTTTACAATTCATTCATAACCATGCTAATATTTGTTCTGTAGAGCAAAAGTTTTCAGTACCAGGACATTCTCTTCTCCAAGAAGTAGATTGTGTTCATAGTGCGATCGACAGACACTTAAAAAACGTCGAAATTCATAGTCCATTAAGGTTTATTCGCCTCTTAAAAAATATGCCATCACAAAAAAATTTAATGACTATTTTGCAGATGCAAGTTTCATCAATTTTTTTTTATTTTCAACAAAAGCTGTAATGCTTAATTTTTAGAAAATACCATACTCAAAAGCTAGATTTATTAAATATGAAAGAAAAAAATTAATTTGAAGTAAAATTTTGAAATTCTACCAGAGATTTGGATTATATTACCACGTCAATTAGCAAGCAGAAAACTGCCAGAAATCTACCAACACCGAAAAACAAATTTGAAAAATCAGTTACTCAAGCTGATCGCCGTGTAACTATTTCAAAAGAAAAAGGGGATGATATAAAAATTTTACTCCAATTTCTTCAAGATATTGGCAAACAGTATTTTAAAGCATCTTTAAAAATAGAATAAGTGTTTATTTTAAAACGATCCTTCCATACCTAAATATTTCTTTTATTTTTTATTTAATAGAAATTTTAAGGCTGTGAATTAAAAAGCCAAAACTTTAATTTTATTTTAATTTAGAATATACATATATATTTTTACTTTTATTTTTTTGAGGCTGTAATATAATTATTCCTATTTTGACATTGATGAAAAATTAGTTTATAAGACTTTATATAATTTTTTAATAAGTACTAATATTTTTAATTTTTTAATTTAGGGCCCCGAGCTCAGTTTTGATTGTATTAATGAGTTTTCCAATTTGTTAAGCTTTTCAATTAAGAATAAATTTAATTTCTCCTTTCCATTTTTTCCTTTTGCTACACACACCATATTAAAAAAACAAATAAAGTATTTTATTGGCCTGCTGTACGTTCTGTTTTTTGCCGTATGTGATACAAGAGTTAATTTTTTTTTTTTTCGTATACGGCAAAGTCGAATTTTTTAATAAAGGTTCTAACTTATTTTAATGATGAGTGCGGACCCTAAGCTTTTCAAAAATTTTAAAGAATAAGCCCTCCTATGCAGACCCTGATTTTGAAAGAATTCCTTAGAACAGATTTTTTTCTACAAACGTTCAAACCTTTAAATTTGATTCCCCAACATGTAATTTTGAGACATACGGCAAACCAATATCCAATCGACGATATATTTAATTAAAGAACCAACAAGCAAAACATCATACATAAAATCAATAAAATATGAAGCTGTTTCAAATTAGAAATACATTTTAAATTAATTTAAAAAAAAATAAATTTCCCTGGTTTGTGTCTTTGAATTAGTCACCTAGAAATGTTTTCTAATTGACGAATCTTGAATGAACATTTTTTTTGTATAGAAAAATATCGATAAGAAGATTTAGAATATATATATTTTTACTTTTATTTTTTTAAGGCTGTAATATAATTATTCCTATTTTGACATTGATGAAAAATTAGTTTATAAGACTTTATATAATTTTTTAATAAGTACTAATATTTTTAATTTTTTAATTTAGGGCCCCGAGCTCAGTTTTTTTTTTCTATTGTCTTGCTTTGCCATCTTTAAAAATTCACTAGATTTGCTAAAAATCCTTCTTGATTTGCTAAAAAAAAAAACACGAGGCAAGAGAACATTATAGAGAACACATCAAGGGGAACATTGACTACTTTTTCAATTGGTGCTGAAATTAGAAAACTATCACCTTCTTCGTCTCCACATGCCGTCGCCGTTTTATGCAAAAGAAAGTTTTTTGAGTTAAATATTTAAATGAAGAAATATTTGTTATTGCTAGACCGATGCGTGTTACGATGGGCAAAGCCATCAGTTACTTAATAATGACCACTTGCAGACTAATTGAAGTTAAAGACCACTATCAAACCAAAAAAATATGGAAATATTTTGTTTTCGTTGCCACATTAGAAAAATTTAACTAAAAAAAATCACCTTTTTGAATAAATGCAAACTAATAGATATCAGACTTAAGTCAAAGGTCCCCATTTATTTAGGGCTTTTATATGTACTTTTATAAAGACAAAATTTCAAGCCATCAGTTATTTTGAAATAGTCACAATAAAATTATCATTATACAATGCCATTCAAAGTGTAAGACATCGCTTTGAAATTATTGATTCTTCAAAATACCAGAAATCAGTAATAAAAATCCAAACCATAGTTATAAAGACATATAATACCAAAAATATTTTTAAAGGACCTAAGACATTTTTTTGAATCGCTAAACGCAAATTATAATTCTAGTATTACTTTTTAATTTAGTGCCATTCGCGCTTAGTAGGACAAACAAATTACAATTTTCCTTCAAGTTTGAAATCCAAATTTACAAATGATTGTACTGTACAGCCCTGCCCAATATTTTTTCTTAACAATCCATTAAATTTATTTACAGTTAATTATTGCAACACAACAAATTAAATACATTGTGCAAATAATTTTCGCACAAACTGTATTACACATCATACAAAAAAATGTGAATGAGTGATTATCATTTTCTGATTTTAATATGCTCTAAATAAAAAAATATATACATAGTTTATACATATTGAATAAATTGTTGAATTTTTGTTATTAAAATATTTTAAATGGCTATACGATAGTTTTTATAAAATATGCAAAATATTCTGAGATTCTATATGGTGAAAAATTAGATATCATTTATGAAGTACATAAAAAATATTTTCATATATGTAATGGCTACTTGTTAGCGACATTAATTTATTGTAGGAAACATTTTAAGATTTTCATATTACAAATAATTAATTGTCAATTAGAATCATGTTTATAAGGAATTAATTTTTGAATAAAATGGTGCCAAGTGATGTATCACAGAAATAACGATAAAAATTAAAAATTTGTATTTTGAGGTCAAAAATTGTAGAAAATTTCTGTTTAGTATTTTAAAGTTCAACTTAATATTATTCGTTAGAATAATAATTTATTGAATTGTAATCAGATCTCAGGGACGCCATATAGATTCGACTTAATTATAATTATTTTAGATAATGCAAACTAATAAAATTCACAAATACATTCATTCGTTAAAAGATATTTTTTTTTGCTTCAAAGAATGTAAGAGGAGTTCATGGTGTCAGGGTTTTGAGTATTCTCAGAGACAAAACGGAAGAAACACTAGACAACATTATACAGTTCATAAAGGCAACAGGGTGCCAACAGCAAACTTTTTTAACTTTAAACTTTAATATAACAATAATTTAGATATTTGAATTTCATATATTTAATTTTAACGTTAAGCTTAAATATTGTTGAATTGAATTTATTATTATTTTTGACTATTATCTTAGTTTGTAGGTGAATTTCTATTACCAAAATTTTAGTAGTTTTGTTTGTGCCCATCGAAGTTAAGTGGTCTAATAAAATCTAATCTAATCCAATCTAATCTTATCTAATCGAACCTAATCTTTACGTATACCATTTCAGAATGATAACATTTCAGAATGTTCAAGTACAATAAAATCACCATTATAGACCGATTACACAGATCACAATAATTCTTTGAATGAGTTTGTTAGACAAACTTTTCAATCGGCATATATTAAACAGTGAAACTTATTATCAAATTCGCGATATGCTATTGCTATTGATGCAAATTAACTATGATGGAAAAAAATACTGTTATAATTTATATTTGCGTTGCCAGAGTCAATTAATTTTCATCCAGACAAATGTAGAAGTGCCCGGGTTAATATAATAAATAAATGGTTTGTTATAATAATTAAATCTGTTGTATTAGTATTATTTATTAGGATCGAACCATAATTTATTTTATTTATTTTTTTATATAAATTGTACATAAGACGACTACTCTTTTTACTATACAATTATAATAGTCAATTCAGTTTTTCGTTTATTTTGTTTTTACATATATATGAGAGGGTATGTCTCTACAAGAGTATATGATAAAAGAGAATGTAAATTCATTGTACTTAAACTAAGTTAATCTATGGAAGTTAACCGTAAAGCAAAAGACAAATAGAATAAGAATAAAAAATTATAATGATAAAAAAAAAAGAAAATTTAAAATGTATATAAAAATTTTTGAATGCAAAATTTCTTCTCCTAACAAAAACACCTTCTAAACATAACAGTCATAACAAACATTATTTCAAATAATAAGTTTCACTATTAAAATTAAAATTAAGGTTAATAATGGCTAAAACTTTTCTTTAAAGTACACCCAAAAAAGCTCGTAAAATTTAGAAGTGTGAACATAACTCACACCGGAGAACGTTCGGCAAATAATTCCATAACACCACTGCCCTTACAAAGAAGGATTGATTTCTTAATCTTCCTGTGTACCTTGGCATAATTAAGTTTGGACTTCTTAGTGATCTACCATGGGTTATTTTCTCATAGAGATATTCTGGCGTATTTTTAGATATAATTTTTCTGATAAAGCATGTATATTTATATTTCAGATAGTTTTCAAAGGTACAATCAAGTATGACTTTGCAAACATCTCTAATACTATCAAATTTAAACCGGTTTGTGACAAAGCGTGTACAAGCATTAAAAATTACCTTTAGTCTGGAAAACTCACCTGCCAGTGAGTCATTCCAGAATATACTACATCACAATAAATGAAATGTGGAAAGATTACACGACAGAACCAGTTTCTTTTTCACCCATTCACTAATATAATAAGAAAATTTCCAGAGCTTACGTAGTTTAAAAAAAAACATTTTTAGAAATAGCATTTATGTGATTCCACGTAAGAGTTTTATTTAACACAACACCTAAATTTTTAGCACTATTTACGAATTTTACTATAGAACTATTAAGTTTTACATTCGGAAGATTCGTTGTATCGATATTTCGAACATAAACAACCAATGTCTGGGATTTGGACGGATTTAATCGGAGCCCATTATTTAGAGCCCAGAAAACTACGGCAACGATCGCGACGTCATTAATTTTGGCGATCAAGTGATGAAGATCAGAAACTGGACCACTTATATAAATTTGGGCATCATCAGCATATAATCTGCACTGGGCTTCAGACAAACAACAGGACAACTCATTAATGAAAATACTAAAAAGCAAAGGACCCAGTAAGGAATCTCGAGGTACACCACATAAAACGGGTACGTTATTAGATTTAACTCCATTTAAGTACACAAATTGACTTCTATTATTTAAATAGCTTTGAATAAGAGTGATAGCAGAGGACTCAAAATTGAAAGTTGATCTTAGTTTAAAACATAACAAGCTATGATTGACACAATCAAAAGCTTTAGAGAAATTCAGAAGAAATAGTACAACAGCATGATTCTTATCGATTTCACAGTAAATATTATCAGTTATTTCTAGGAGAGCTGAAATGGAGGTATGCTGTTTTCGGAATTCTGATTGGAACTTATATAGCAAATTGTTAGCACTTAGGTACTTATCCATTTGTGCATACAATAGGCGTTCAAATGATTTAGAAATACCAGAGAGTATACTGATTGGTCTAAGATCATCAATTGTAGGATTATTTTTTTTTGGAGTACGAATAACTTTCGCGCATTTCCATATCAGAGGGTACTGACTAGTAGTCAAGATGACATTAAAAATGTGTGTTAGATATGGAGGCACAATAGATATAATTAATTTAATAAATTTCAGGTCCGATTGCATTAGATTTGACCTGGAAAATAGCATTATACACTTCATCAGTCGTCCCATTTCTGAAAGAAAACGTACTAGTTAAGTTAGGAATAGACGCGTGTCGATTATACTAATGTTGCTAATATTTAATAGCAATGAAGAAGTGTTAGTGGACGATGTAATAAATTTTTTGTTTACTTCATTCACATCAAAATTCATAAGAAATCAATAAAAATTATTCACTTCTACCCACGTATGTATCCAACAAATTTATTATATTCTGATAAATATTTAAGTTTCACTAATATTTGTAAACGAGAACTATATCTAGTAGCGTTTAAAATAATTAATAATAAAATCAAACATAATTTCATTTTGAGTAGAATGATAGACATCCATACACACAACACACGAAACAAATCCAATTTCTACCTGTCCTTGTTTAAAACAAATCAACAGAAAAACAACTGTCTGTATAATTGTTTGAAATTGTTTAATGACCTGCCGGTACAACTTAAAGAAATTGATTCTTTTAGAGTTTTTAAAACCGAAATACAAAAATTTATATTAAATATTAGTTGACAATAAAAATAAAAAAACAAAAATAAATAAATGGAAAAAAGTAAAAATAAATTATAAATAAAATAAGGAAAAAAAAAATTTTTTTTAGAAATATTTGCCTTCAATTTAAGCGTACTAAAACTATAAAAATAAACTTTAGAATCGCAGCTTGATATAATGTTTTCATAGCAAGTTATGATTGTAATTACGGAAAAAGTAAATTAGCCGAAATTCTAGGTAAAGTCTTGAGATGAGATTAAGAGATTTGGTAAAAAGTTCGGCTAATTTGCTTTTTCCGTAATTACAATCATAACTTGCTATGAAAACATTATATCAAGCTGCGATTCTAAAGTTTATTTTTATAGTTTTAGTACGCTTAAATTGAAGGCAAATATTTCTAAAAAAAATTTTTTTTTTCCTTATTTTATTTTCAACTTTTTAGTGAAAATATTTCTTTAATGAAAAATAATATATTTTCAAAGAACAACACATATAATCAAATGGCACTAAAATTCACTCTAACGCAATTTGGTTATTATTGCTCATACTTCAAATGTATAATTATATTTTATATTACTGTAACAAATTTTATGAAAATATGTATATTTTTAAAATTTTTTTGGAGATTTTTGATTAGATACCTTTGAATTTTTTAATTTACATATTAAAAAATTTTCACGAATAAAAAATTACGCGCTTTATAAAAAGAAACCCTGTTAAATACAAAAAATATTTGACGTAAAATCGTAGATAAAATCTGAGAAAAAGTCTGAAATGTAAACACTCATCCGACTTTATCTACGATAAAATTCGATTTTGTCCGACGTGTAAACGCTGCCTAAGCATAAATTGGCATATAAAAGTATAATATATACATGCATAAATCGAAATTGAACTTTTTTTTACATGCGAGAAGAGTAGTTTCTAACTGAGTGATAGATACTTGATAGGTTCAAATTTTGTTTTCTTCCATAAATAATGTTTGCATTTTATTTTCAATTAAACTAAGCCATATGATTATGTATGTAACAAATGTAAGCCCTATATGACACATGTACGTACATTTCCATATACTCAGTGAGAGAAAGAGAAATAATAAAAGAAAGAGATTAATAAAAGAAACCAAATTAAAAACACAAAAAATATAATGAAAATGATGATTGAAAATAATTGAAATTGAAATATAATTCAATAATAATTGATAATGATTAAAATATAATGATAATGATTTGTATTGCACTTGCACACATTTATTTTATATTCGTTTTTTGTTTTTGTTTTTTTTTCTTCTTTAAACGACACCATATAATTTGTTAATAAATACAGTGAATTTAAAGAGAAACCAAATTTCAACTTTATCAAATATTCCATTATTAGTACACACATAACAAGAATATACACCAAATCTCAGTTTACGTAAACCTAAGTCATTTTTAAGAAATACCAAACCAAGCAATATATAATTAGTTAAAAGAGGTAAAATTTAGATCTACTTATCGTATACCAAATTTATTATGAGAGATAAAAGGTACAAAACAGATGTTTGTCTTTTCCTTTATGCTGTAAAATAATTTTGGTTCTCATTATCCTCCTTTGGATTTGTTTACGTTCCGTTCCATTATTTATATGAGGCAGGGTGGCAAAAAATGTTATTTCTAATTTAGTTTGTTCCCTTATACGAAGATTAATTCTGATCTTTTATTATTTTAATATTTTCGTTTTAAACATTATTATTTTCGTATATATACTTATTAAAAATATAAAATTATAACATTACAATAATATAAAATATTATTAATATTTTTGTCAGTAATAATTTGGAGTTACAAACATTATTATTTTTTATTAATTATATTAAATTATAGTAAACCTAAATATTTATTATATTGTTATACGATTATAAAATAATACTGAGGACAACATCTATTTACATATCACAGAATTTACAGAATATGATAACGCTGTTTTAGTTAGGTCTCCTAAAAATCTTATGCATAGTTGATATAATTTAGAAAATATTATTGTTAAATATTTCAACGAAATTTCTGTCGAAAATTTTTTTTGAAATTATTTTTTTTTTATTTAATTTCAGTCAACTTTTTTTGTTACTCTCTCTTGTTTACCAAATTTTTTTTTCTTGCACGTTAAATTCTTATTATATTCTATTTCTTACAATTTTTAGCAAATTTACATATGTATTTGATCCATACATAAGTGCATATTCTTGTATGGATATTCTTTGGTTGAATGGTTACTGAAATGGTTATTTTGTTGAATTGAAGCAAATTGAAACAAACATATAAAGTCCAAGGCAAGTTAATTAAGGCAAATATAATAAACAAAAATAATTGAATATAAGAATATTTTGTATTATTACAACAACAATAATAAAAAATTAAAAATGTTTGACAGTAGTAATTGTAGTAAAAATGTTAAAGTTAATTTCATAAGTAGTTTTAAATAGTCTTTATATATAATTTTTATAATAGAATTAGTACTTTTTTGTTTTCTTTTTTATTTTTTTTTTTGTTTTCGTTTTATAAATTTAAGCATTGAAGTTTATCTTATTTTTTAAGTTTTCCTATAATGTAATTTATTTTATTTCATATTATTGACAGTTCCATAGCTTTTCTTTGTATATTAACTTTTATTTGCACTTTAATTTTTTTTAAATTTTAAGATCAGACAGCCTAGGCTAAGATCTACAACTTACAATTTAGTTTTAAGTTAATGAAATTTTATATTAAATTAGTATGATTGAAATAAAGAAAAAAAAAAAAAAAAAATTACTCAAATGGTCCATTTTGTTTTCCTTTCCAATTCCAAGCTTGGTGGTATTAGACCAAAAAGTTTTCGAAGAGAGACGAGGATCAAGAATTTTTGAAATTTGTTGTTTTTTGGCTTGTTTAATGCGCAGATTCACAATATTTCTTAATTTGTTAAGAGAATTTTTGTCGTTAGAATTTTTAGTTCTCTTCGAAGCTTCATAGGCAGCATCACGATCCGAAACTATTTTAACAAAAATCCGAAACTATTTTAAATGTTACTACAACATAATTATAACGTTCTATTCAATGAGATACAATTAACATTTATTTAACATTTGGATTGTAAAATTTATTGGTGTTACACAAAGCTATTTGAAATGAGTCTGATATTTTGGATAGTCATAACAAGCATTAATTTTTAGTTAAAATGGTTTAGTTAATTTTTCGTTCTTAAGAAAATTCATTGTATTACGCAAATTATGATAATCGGAATAATACACTAAAAATTTTACATATATCTGATTGTTAAATAATATTAGTTAGATATTAGAAAATTTTAATTGTTTTTTTTTTTTTGTTTATGAATTTGATATTTATTTATTTAATTTATATAAATTGTACATAAGACGATTAATCTTTTTACTATACAACTACAATATTCAATAACTTCTAAATAAATATCTATGAATTTGGTGATTTTTCTATTATACATGGTCACGATTCAGCAGCTAGAGTAAATGGAATTTTAAAAGTACAACTGGAAATTAAGTAAAAAAAATCAATATTTTGAGAATATTGATGTATTGGATTTCAATTTGATATGTGATCACGTATGCTTGTAATGTATAGGGTTTTTGCTAAATTAATTGAACATGAAAACAAAATAACAAAATATGTATGCTTAAAACGAGACGGTCCGAGCCAAAGTGGACCAAGGGCAATTTTTAGCGAACAATGAGTTATTGTAATTTTCTATTAGATAGCCCATATTCTGATAGTCTAGACTGTCATTTTTTATGAAAAACAAATTTTACGATTTCAATAGTCGTAAAAAATGACAAAAATCATAAAAAATGTATTTCTTTGTCCCAAACAGAGTTTATGGCACACTGTCGTATACAGAATATTTTGTACTATTAGTACAATTAGTACTCTGTCGTATACAGAGTATTTTGTACAATTATATTCTTAATTAAGATATCATAATGGACCTCACTGATGGTGTGATAAGTGTGTCGCTATATTGCCGGCAGTCGCTATTACCTACCTATTCATACTTGGAAGAAGATCGCAGCTACTAATCCATTTTTTTTATTATTACTTTGCTGTTAAATTAAATCATTACAATTAATTTTTATTTCTCATTCTTAACACCTAAATAAGATCTAGACCTATTTAAATATGTTTTTCTGATCATTTACATGTTTTTATCCTTTATTTTGTCCTTTTTTAACTCAATTACTTTGTTTGAATTAATTTTTAACTTTTAAATTAATTTTCGAAGTTTTTCATCTTCTGATAAATCTTATCTTCTTCAATTAAAATAAAACCTTAAAAAATTCATTTTCTTTTTCAATTTCCCTTTTCTTTTTAATTATTTAACAAAATTTTTAAACTATATCTTATTTTAGATACTGAGTTGCAGAATATAAATTTGTAGCTGGGTAGCTAAAAAAAAACTTCTATTGTTACTCTTTTTCTTTTGGTTAAACACTTTTTATCATATCAAAAATCAAGGTTCGTACAAATTTTACCCACCAAAACTAATTTTTACTGAAACAAGAACCATTGTAAAAACTTAAATAAAACAAAAAAAATTGTTTTTTGTCATTTTAAAAGAAATCCTCTTAAAAATCTTTTACAATTAACTGTCACTTTCATCTTTTACCGCGACAAAGAAAAAGCAACCGTGAATAAATAACTTTCATTTATCTTTCAGAATACAGTTTTAACGCATATACGAGACTTGAAGTAACAAGAAAAAAATATTCCTTAAAATTATTTTAAGTTTGATTTTGTTTTTATTTTTTTTTTTAATACTTTTTCAAGGATGTTGAATTTTGCAAGTAAATGAGAGATACATGTAGAAACAAAAGATATAATAATAAATAATAAGTGGTTAAATTAAAAACAAAAACACTTACAAAATTAGGTTACTGTGAAAGAGTGAGTTATAATAGCAGGTTTCAGAAATACAGCAAAAGGGCAATATCAAGCCCTTTAAAATAAAATGTTGTGCTTCGTATAACATTCTAATAACAGTTTAACATTTTTTTGTGCATACCAGTATTCAACACGAAAAATTTTAAGCATAACTAACTGCTCAACCTAAATAAAAGCGTACGACGTACGACGTATAATCGCCGTACGTTGTAACAAATGGGGCTCACCGAAATCAAACGCGACGTTTGTCAATTTCACATGTTTTCACTTTTCAGAGAAAAATAAACTGAAAACTTTTAACATCTAACAACATCTAATTTATATTAGAATATTAAAATATTATAATAATTTATATTAAAAATATATTCAATTAAGATATTAATGCTGAAAAAATATCAAATTTACCAAAAATTGAATAAGCACTTCAAAATGGCAAAATCACAAAAATCACAATCATGTATATGACGTGTATGTTTTGAACATAAATAAACCAAAAAATGAAAACATACGCTTGTCAAAATTGAAAATTCCAATATACAGCGTGTTGGCTTTGCGTATTTCGGTCACCTTCATATAAAATGTATTATCATGAGCTAATTTCGACTCACGCCGTACGCCGTACGCTCTTATTTAGGTTGGGCTGAAATATATTGTTTAAAGTTTTGTAAATCGGCTTCACTTTATATTTTGCTAATCATTTCAATCATGTTCGGACTACTTAAACACAATTAAAAAAAACACAATTTGAAAGGGTTAGATTCAAGTCATCATTATGAATTGGTATTATATTAAATTGGTCTTTATTATTATTTTTGTGTTGTTGAAAAATAACTTAGGTAGGGTTATTTTCTCGTCCTTTTTTTTAAGCTAAGCCAAACATTGGGTTTTAAATGATATCTTTATACACGAATGCAGAGCTTTGAGTAATTGAGGATTGTAAAAAGTAAAATGTACCTTTGATCACTAGGGAAATTGTGAATAAATTTATTAATACGTTAATACGTTTAATATTAATAAATTTATTCACAATTTCCTTAATTTCCACAATTCCATAATTTCCCTAGTGATTAAAAAAACATTTTTCTTTATACAATCCTCAATTAGTCCAAGCTGTGCTTTCCTGTATAAAGATATCGTTTAAATTTGAATTTTTGTATATTGTACGTAGTTATATTTTTGAATTGTGAACACACGTTTGTTGGCATATACTTTCACATTTGACCAAATTTGACTACATACGAGTTTATACAGCCAGTGCCCATAGGAACTTGCACTGAATAGGGGGTGAACACTTGATGCCTCTCTTGTTCTTCAGCGGAAATTTTTATGAGGTGGAAATAGTGGTTTTATTTCGTTTAAGCATGTGTCTAAACCTACGAGATATCTATAAAATAAAGGTCCAACAATACGAACAATACGACGATTTTCAAGTGGTATATAGGGTTACCAATAAGACGAATGGTACGCTATTTTGTCTGCAAAGTTCAATGCGATTCAATGTGAATTGTATTCCAACTTGGGTCCTACGTATCATTTTTTTATATTTAGGATGTCCGGTGGCGAGAAAAATACGTTTTACAGCGAATCAAAAAACACAAACAACTCGCGGTATTTTTCGCAGCTTCTACCACCAGCTCTATGAAGACCGCATTAAGCTGTGAAAACAAAATAGCGTGCCATTAGTTTTATCGGCAACCCTATACCATTTGAAAATCGTCGTATTGTTGAACCCCTATTTTATAGATATCTCGTAGGTTTAGACACTTGTTTAGACGAAATAAAAATCCTATTTCATAGAGTTGGTGGGGTGTGTTTTGCTGTTGTCAAAGATATCGTCATTTCATATCATTTTCTTGTTGATTTGCATGCCCAGGATATTCAAGTATTCGGTTCGATGAATACATACATCTCCGAATAATAGGGTGGGTTTAAATGGATTAGTTTTGCGCAAGACTAGACAGCGTTGAATTTTGGAGGTGTTAAATTCGAAAATAATGACTAAGTCATGATTAAGCATGCTGACCATATCATGTTACGTTTACTATCAGTAACTGATATTGTAGCATGGGATTTTCGAAGAAAACCAAAGGATGCTACTAGAGTGCTATCGTCTGCTAAACTATATGCATAAGATTGAAAGTTGATTGGCGAAGATAATTGAATGAAGATTGATGGCTTCAAACATATCTTTCTCTGTCTGGCTTCAAACATACTAGAGTGTTATTATCTAATAACTATGCATGGTATTGAAAGTTGATTGGCGAAGATTATTGAATCAAGATTGATGGCTTCAAAAATACTTTTCCCTGCTTAAGCAGTCGTTTTCCAAAAATATTATATTATGTTTATGCATGTTGAATTCAGCTAAGTTTTGCATACTTTGTCTCAAAGCAAAGATCTGACCAATTGTGGTCTTCTCGATCTCAATTCACCTTGCTATTCATCTAGAAGTTTTTCTGTGTGTTGTTTAGGATTTTCTGAATCAATATTTGGAAAAATTTTATATTATTAAGTATAGCAATATATCCCATTGTAGTTTTCCCATTGAAGTCTCTTTTTCTTTTTGTGTATTGGTACAAATACACAAAACAACTTACTATGCCATGCGGGATTTCTTCATTATTCCAAAATTTTTTTAGGCTATGTAATCTCCTATGAAATTTGTTTGACTCCGTTTTTTATCATTTCTGCGCTTATATTATCATCATACATTCGACGGTAGATTAGACTAATTTTTTTTTTTGTTTAGGTTTTTTGTTCACCCTTCTTCCCGTATTTGTAAATCCGATTCGAATTCAATTGCTTAATTTTGCATTTTTAGTGTCTATAGTCGATGTTCGTCTCCACTCAAGCATATATTTGAAATGTATATAACTACATTTTTCCAGCTCTGTTTTTATTCAAATAAAAAAAATAAAAACAAAAATAAAACAGCATGGTACCGTTAGAACTTTTATATCAGGATCTACTCAGCTATTATATTTAGTTAAATAAATATCATTGTAAATTTTTCATTAAATATTTATTTGAAATTTTTGTTCTTATTTTTACTTCCGAAATATATTCTAATAATAATAATAATAAAAATAACAGAGAGGTCGCCTAGCTGTCATATTTTTTAAGTTAATGTACTTATATACAGAGACGCTCAAGTTCTTTCTAATATTTAATGGTGAATCCTTACTCATTACTTTGACTATAATGATATACGTTTACACATTATAAGTATATATACAGGGAAGAACTATAACTGTATATGGTTAGGTTGCGTTACGTTGTTGGTGAAAAGTAGGTAAAATAAGAGTTTTAAGAATATGAGTTATTACTTCTTTTGATTAAATTTTCCAGGAAAAACAAAACAAGAAAAATAAAAAAAAAATTCTAATAACAAAAAAAAAAACTTCCTGCTTATGACAAAAAATATTCTTTGAAGAGGGAAACCAAAGAAAAAAAAAAACAAAAAAAAAATTAAATAAAACAAAAACCTATTCTGCTTTTTTTTTTTTTTTTGTTTCTCCCATTTCAACTTTAATGATGGTATATTTTTAGTCTTCCTAAATTCTCTAGAATAGATTTTAGTTGGAATATGATTCTGGAACAATTTGAGTCATGTAATAAATTCACCTGGATTATAATTTTTGTTTTTGTTTTTTTTTTTTTTTGTTTTTAGATTTATATTTCTACTATTTTTTGTATTTTTATTTTTATTTTTTTTTTTTATTAAAATTACTGGAGCGAATAATTTCTAAAACCTGTAATACCTGTTAAGGAAAGAAAATGAAACGCTTATTATTATTTTAATAAAGATGACAATATTAATAAAGAGAAAATTCAAAGTAGGAAAAACATTCAAGGCACATTATCATAATGAATCTGAGAGCAAAATACTTCAAGACATATTTTTGTTTTTTTTTTTTTTTTTTTATTAGGATCCCATGAAGAAATGCGAAAGTGTGAAATATTTATACAAAATATATGTATGATATAATATATAGGTGTATATATAGATACTTTAAAATATATTTTAGTTTAGCTAAATGTGAGTTTTTATATTCTCTGTTAATCTGCGAATTAAAAGTTATTAAAAAAATAACATGTGGCATATTTTGGAAATTCACCCTAATGAAAATTACTAAAAAAAAAAAAAAAAAAAAACATAATTTTCATACATCACCTGCGTGTGATAAAGTATTACTGAAATGAATGAAAATATAGAAAATGATTTTGAGATATTACTAATTTTATTTGAAATAATAATATACCAGAGATTCTCAAGTTTTGAAATTTATTAATTTATTTTATTTTTTGATTTTATTAATTAAATACTTACTAGTATTCACTGGCTCATCGAACTCTGAAAAAAATTGTACTCAATTTCATTTTGAATTATTTTCCACCATTTCAATTTTTGTAATGCTTTTCGTTTTTTTGCAAATGATTATTATATTAGATATATATATATATATATATATATAGAACCTACAAGATTAAGGCATGAGATTAAAGGCCAAATTAATATGCTATTAGGTCGCTCTTAAAAGTCCCTAATATATTGTGTTATAGCCACAAGGCCAATGACAACATAGATGATAAAACACAAGAATTTTTGCTTTGTTGTGGTCAAGACTGTTGACCAAGAATTAATGTCTTTGTTCTATAATTTTCATCTTATTAAAATTTTACATTGTATCTTATGGGCTGTATTTAAAATCTATAAAAAAACAAATTTGATTTTCATTGATGCTATCTAGCTCTATATAAAAAAAAATGTGCACTTAATTTACATTGGAACATTCTAGCTCTATATAAAAAAAAATGAACAGTGAGTGCATTAAAATAGCTATATCTGCCGTTGAGTAATAGATATTAGCTATAGATATAGCTAGTTTTGATTTTATTAGAGAGAAAGGCGGGACCATAATTTGTCTCAGTGAGCTAATCAAAATTCTCAAGAACTGCCCTTGTTAGTGGGACTCAAAAACTAAGGATTTTTTAAGCCCCAAAAATTTCCATAAAAAGTAGTTTTTGGCAAATTGGAAAATCGAAAAGTAGGGAAAATTTCTAAAGATCACTTAGCCTCAAACTTTCTCAATCTAATAAAAAAAAAAATTTTTTTTGGATTGGAGTACTTAGCTCGTCTCTAGAGATGATTTACCTTTATGGGTATTTAAATACCCAACCGTCTAAAGCATGAAAAAATTCTTATAAAAATTAGTGAAATTTATATTTTTATGAAAATAAGGCACAATTCACAGTGTTTTTTTTAAAGAAATTTAAAAAAGTAAAGTATTTAAATAATAATATGTATTGTAAAATTAAATTTTAAAAATTATTTCGCTTTCTCGCCTTTTGGTTTTTATTTTATTTCGTGGTCCGTCATTGTGATAGTCAAAAAAGCATTTGGGATGCAAAGTAGTCGAACACTCTTTGCAACCAAATTATGTTTTAATACCACATTGTCTACAACGATTGCGTTTAGTCATTTTTTCCACTATATGTTCGACACAATCAGTGCGTTTTGCCATTTGTTGGGCATTAACAAGTACACGCCCACATGGACGGCTGACTACTTGTGGTAGTGTTACTAGTGCTTCCACCACATTTAATTTAATCAAATATACCCATAGAAGTCACACCTTCATACCTTGCGCAGAACACATGAAACTTCCATGCATTCATCATTGCGGCATCAAATGCATTTGTGGCCAGGTTGCCATTTTTGAGCACGAACTTTAATTCGATAATTGTTCATAGCAATATCAAACAGATCAACCGCATCCATCCATTTATTATACTCATGAATTGACGTGGCTGGTCAATTGTTATCTTACGATTTTTTCGGTCGTACCGCATTGTATGGAACATTGGGCCATGTCTCAAAAAGTTTGACATTATAGTAATTTGAACAGAATTATATAAATTTTAGCCGACTAATTCGTTTTACATAACACTACATTTGAAACTGTATAATTTTATCAATTCACTTTTGAATTTCTAAAACCTGAAAACACAACGGTCAAACTTCAAACCATGAGATAATGTGAAAAAGTTAAAAAACATTTTAAATCTTACAATACAGAACAATTATATTATTTTGTCATATAATCCACTATACATCAATAGATATCAGATGGATCTTCTATATCATGTAGATTATTCCTACTTGAAATAATATATCTATGAAATTTTAATTTTTTTTAAAAAATAAAACTAAAAAATTTATATAAAATGTAGTAGTGCTAACGCCGATTGGGTATTTAAATACCCATTCCAATTCTCAGGCGTGGCAAAGGCAATTTCTATGACCTCTATGACCATCCTTAGGAAATTTCATAATTATTGTACGATGGGATCTATGAGCCGACTTTAATGGGGTAAAGGAAAAATTCATCGAAGAACTCCAAGGTTTGAACAAATTGGGAAACAATAATCCAAATAGAAAAACACAACGTAGAACAATGAAGCCACAAATAACATTAACGAACAATCAATGTTATATCTAATGTAGTATTAATGTTTCTATTAAAATTAAAAATTACTCTAATTACTCATTCTTAACTCAAACTCAAACCGTTTAGATAAACAAAAAAAAAAAATATTAATAAAAATTAAAAATAAACCTATTTGTCAAATTATAAAAAAATAAAAAAAAAAAAAATAAAAAAATTTTTATAAACATTGTAATTTAAAATTTTTCAATCAATCTTCGAAGAGGAGCACAAACACCTACAAAATTGCCAACAATTGCAATATATGTAGTTGAATGATATGTTTGTAGGTTTGTTATAAGTGCATTACATCTTGGCAATATATGTATATAATTTTTTTTTATTATCTTAGACAACAACCTAATTTACATATACGTTAAAACACATATCATTTGAAAGAATATAAATGAAAATCTATTACGAAATCGAAATCGAAATCGGCTTTATTTGTACCGTACTTTTTTCAAATTGCAGATTGAACATAATATATTATCCCAATGACAAAGGGAATTGGACCAGGTCGAAAACCCCATAAAGCATTTTTCTTTTGTTTACTTCATCGTAAATCGTACCTGGGACTTTTTGATTGAAAGGGAGACGCTTTACTTACTGCATTTTTAGTATGTTATATATTGCTGTTGTTAAATGCATGCCTATCACGAGACACTGCAGTACAATTAAAATCTTACTGACCAGTCACACGAGATAATAGTGATCAGACACGTGTAGAAATGTATACTAAACAAATCACATTTTTCCGGTCCATTTCGAATAGTAATTTGATAATTTAATAATTTGTGATAAAGTGTACAAAGTCTAGTGTACGGTAATGAGAATGTCTTGTTCTAGTGTTGTTTTCATAACTACATTCTAGCCAATAATTTCAAATAGTAATGTGCAAAGTCTATAGTGTACGGTAAAGTGATTGATATATGCTGCTCTAATTTTGTTTAATTTTGTTGTTGAAAAAGTTATAATAGAAATATATCTAAAACAACATCACTATTTGAAATAAATTATAATCAAGATCGCATATATACCAATGATAAAAATTTAATAAAAAAATCCTTCCATCAATTAAGTAATAATTCGTCAAAATTGCAAATAGTGAATTGCAAAGAGTAGTTATTGTCACTCCATAAATGATATATAGTACAAAATTTTATCACTCTCTAATTATAGTTTTTACTTAATGTCGAACTTCAAAAATTTAGGCTTAAAATATTATTCAATTATTTAGGTTTAACCCCTGAAAAAGTGCTGAAATAAACGAAAGAATCAAAGGAGCAGATAGAAGTTTGATTTAATAAATATTCTTGCACCACAAAGTTGTAGTGATGAAAACTGAAAATCATTGAATTTGAAAAGCGAAAGTTAAAAATTAAGCCGAAAGCATTCGAAATGAAAATAATTAGTAGAAAAATATTTAACTTCATAAAGCACTTTAATGGCCTTACGGTAAGAAAAATACAATGTGCAAAAAATTTGTATGCTTATCGCAGCTCTTTATATAATATTTTTTTTTTTTATTTATTTATTTATTTCAATCTACTCTATATGCCTTTACAGATTTTACTTATGCACTAAAATGTAAATTAAAAAATACAATACAGAAAAAATTTAATAAAAAATAACTTAATATATTATTTATTTAATACATATAGATACTTAGCGATTTTCCTTAACATCAAATTCACTAAAATTTAAGTCAAATCACCGAAACATTAATTAAACTAAAAGTAATAAACTTAAAAAATAAATTAAAGAGATTTATTTATTGATTCAATTTAAGAAAATTAGTGATTTTTCTCTTAAAAACAATTCTACTAAAATTGAAATCAATCACCGAATAACATTCATTAAAAAAGGGTTGGGAATTTACTAATGGCTCAAAGAAAGCATAATTAGTTCTATGTTCACTAATATATAAAAAACTTCTATTTCTGAAGTCACGAGTTGGTGCATAATTATTATATTGTCTAAGAATAAATGGATAATCAATTTTGGCTGACAAAACGTCATAAGAAAACATAACAGAAGCGACTTTACGTCGAACTTCAAGAGTAGATATATCTAAAAGAAGGCTCTTTGCCTTGTAGTTTGTTGTGAAGGTTGCCAATTAAATTTTCTGAAGCTAAATCTTACCATTTACTTTAGAATGGATTTAATTCTTTTGATATGGTTAGCGTAGAAAAGCATCCAAATTGGAGAAGCATATTCTAGCAAAGTACGAACTAGTGTGATATATATAAAGCTTTAAACGTGTATGGATCTGAAAAGTTTTTGGAATTACGTTTAATAAAACCTAACCTTGAAAAATCCTTAGATATAAGATGATCGATATAGGGATTGAATGTTAACTTCGTATCAAGAATTATGCTAAGATCTTTATGTTCATTGACATTAGCTACATCGAAGCTATTAATTTTATAGTTGAACTTTATAACACTATACTTTCTATGAAATGACATATATTTCCATTTAGATATATTTACAATAAATGCATTTAAACAACACCAATTAAAGATTTTTATCGATATTCTGCTGTAATCAAATTTATCGATATTCTGATATAATAATAATTTGAACTACAACAACAGAAATTGTGATGCATACAAAATCTTATAAGCAAAATGTATGAATTTTTTTTTATATCTGTGCAGGTTTTCAATATTTTAATTTTTGTACAAAGCGATTTTAATTTTTATATACTGTTCACGTTTATGGTAAATATTGGTTAGGTAGGTAGTGGATTTTGTTGTTATTAATAATAATAATGTATTTTATGATTTAATATGATTTTAATATATGACAAAATGAAATATATGGAATAAGTATATAATATAAATAATCTTGGTTAGCAAATTTTTAGTCTTTTTGAACTTGTATATAGTATTCGTGTTAAATGTATATTATTCGTATTATAATAGATAATACTATTAATAATAATTTATAATGGTTCGTTATTGCGTGAACATTGTAAGCCCTTTTTATCCGGTGCCCTGTGCATTTGCACATGTTGCACATATAGAAAGACCAGCCCTGACCTTACCAATGAAAAATAAAGAAAATTATACGCCATGGAAATTATTAAATTTAATTTAAATTTAAGCTCTCTCCCGGGTTTAATAATTGTAACATCCCTCAGTATAGAACCAAGCTTATAATATTCCTATTTTGATAGTCAATTTTAATTAAAACATTTTAATACAAATTATTCTGATTAATTATAATACATTTTCAAACACTTCTTCTACATAACAACCTTTTTAATAAATTATTAGTGTAAAAATTGAATTTTTATATTCTGCTGCATACCATCAGAAATTAAAAATAAAATAATAATAATAATAATAGAAAGAAAAAAATAAAATAAAAATTAAATTTACATCATTCAATAAAACCCAATATGATCTATGATAATATTTAGCATAAAATAATAGTATTATCAAAAATTCATAGGCATTGTTTCAGTATTTTAATTTTTTTTTTTTTTCAAAAACAAAAAAAACTTAATTCAACACAGTTTAACAAACACTGTTCCAAAAAAAGAAACATCTTTGCATGTCAGTGTTATTACAACAGCATTATCAGTCTACTAACTAAAGTATAAGAAAGTGTAATTATATGTAACCAATGTAAATATACAATAAATTGTAATCACAACTTACACAATGAATTAAACCATATATAGGCAAGAAAAACCAAAAATAACAAAAAAAAAAAAAAACAAAATAAAAAAAGACAAAAGAAAAGACGTTTATTTGTGATCATAATTTATGCGAAATAGTAATGCAAACAACAATGAGTTGAAATTTAATGAGAATTATGGCATCCCTTTTTGAATATTCATGAAATTTGCACAAATTTTTTTTTCCGTGTTAGTGAACTGTTTTTAACTCTACACTCTGCAACAACAGTATCTTTATTCGCTTTTGAATATTAAAATATGTTTTTCCTTGAATTTTCCTGGTTATTTAATTGTTTTTTTTTTTTTTTCAATTTAAATATTTTTAATCTATATGGTAGTTATATATTGTGTGTTCGAGAATATCCTACCATAGTCTCATGGGTTATTGGAAAAGTTTTAACAAACAAAAATTTGTCTCTAATTCGGGACTCTATTTTTAACCATTAAAGAGTTATGAAGTCTAAAAGTTGTTATTAAATTATTTAGGCTTAATTTTTTTAATTTAAAATCATAGCCAGATACAAGAAGAAATGTTTATGATCAATTTAAGGCCGATTGTAGTTTTCGTTTAACTAATTATCGAATAAACTAATCAAAAATGTTTCACAAAAGAACTTTTATCATCTTTAAAAACTAATTTTTTGTCTTTATATGATTTTGATTTTATAGACAAAAAGCTATACAACATTTGACAAATCTTTCAGACTTCATAATAATTAATATTCTTCAATTTAATGTCATGTAAACTTCATAATGTGAATAGTTTATTATTAATAGGCCCCATACACTATTAAATCTGTTTAAAAACTTGTTTCGAAAATAATTTCTCTCTTCACCACACGCTATTAGAGTGTACAAAGCAGAGATACTTCATTATTTTTATACTTAAAAGACAAGATATATTTAAAAAAAATGGCGGGTAAAATTATCACATTAATAATAATAATTGTGAAATTTATAAAAAAAAAAGAAAAAAAAAAATGATTAAAAGATTGGTTACAAATACATATTATGAAAAATTTAAGCTACTTCTAACAAAAAAACATAAACAACTGATTTTATTTACATTTTAGTTTCGAAATTACACCATACACGATTAAACAATTTCAGAAATTTATGACTCCGCCCATTAAAAATCAAAAAATTTTGGTTTTGACAGCTGTTTAAGAAATTGTTTCGAAACAGTCCACACACACGATTAAATTTCATAAATTTCGAAACAAATTTTTAAACAGATTTAAACGTTTCGGCCTATAAGAAAATTTAAAAACCTTCATAGCTTAAGTGAAATTGTGGTGTATTATTTTGGTCATATTTTAATCGCAAGAGTTAATGAAGAAAATAATTTGCTACTTAAATTTCGATCCCTGTAATCAAATAGAATTATTATACCTTAAATTTAAATATGTAACACAATTACTTTCAGTTACCGGAATTTTTGCAAACGCCTTTCGTTCTACACTTCTACAGTAACTAATTACGAAAACATACTTTTAAACAATTTTTTTACATTTTAAGACAAATATGCTCAAAGCGGGTTTCGACCTATGACTAGTGTTGGCATTTTACGAGGAAATTAACGTTTTTTATGATTCTTTACATATTTGACGTAAAGTGTAAAATACAAGTAAATAACTGTAAACAACTGTAAAAAATGGTGAATAACTGTAAACAACTGTAAACAATGGTAAATAACTGTACATTACTGTAGCATTCTTTGTTTTTGACAGTTCGACAAACATTTTTAAAGTGTTTCGTTCTAATCTATAGTTCTAATGGGTTATAAAAAGAAAAGGGGGCTCAACGGTGAAAGTACGATGATAATATATTCATCGGCTGAAAATGAATTAATACTTCGTTAATACACTGATTGTTTTACTATATTTACGCAGCAATTTTTTTAAGTGACTTTGCTCCCATTCATTTTTCATTTGTTTAGTGCCTGTATCATCTACATAAGCTTTACTTTCTTTAATTATTTTTTTTATAGTATTCCAACATTAAATCAAATAATCTAACATTTCTCAAATAATCTAAAAATTTTGTTAGTAGACCTTCTTCGAATTCAATGTTTTCTTGAGTTGGATTTTTATCATCGAAACACATTTTTAACTTTCATTTAAATGCTTGTTAATAATATTGATTTAAAAGACCAACTGATTTAAAAACAATAACAATTAAAATTAACAAAACGTCAACTTCAAATAAATATGTACATACTGATTTCAAATTTTACAAAATATATGTTAATTTTTGGCTGAAAATGACATAATGATTAATAAGATAATGTATTAGAGAGAAAGAGAAAGTAGTATAGCTTTTTGGTACAGCCAAGGTGCCAATCTATATTTATTATATCTATGCGCCATATCAACCCACTTAACATTTTATTGTTACTATAACAAAATTAGTTCTATAAGACTCCTATATGACTCCCGATAAGCACTAAAGGTGTTATGATGATGTTTTTATGGGAATAATATGAATTAATATTACTATAAGAATGTTCTTACAGCAATTGCGGGAGTTGTTATAATTAGATTTTCAGCAAGAACTACAGCAATGTTGTTATAAGTCTAAAAGTGTGTCAAGAGTCAAGAGTTAAAGTGTTGGTATAAGAATAGAATTGCTAGCTAGAATAGCAGTAGTAGTGTTATTATTTTACTATATTCCTATAATGTTACTAATTAACTTACTGGAGTTTTTGAATAAATATTTAGAATAAATATTTTGCGACAATAAAAAACATGGTAAAAAAAAATTTTTAAATAATCAAAAACTGAAAAGCTTTATTTTGCTGTAAAGTATCATTTTTACTTAAAAGAATAATTATTTAAATATCAAAAATTTGATGTTATGCATTAATTGACATGCATTATAACATTATTTAAAAATATATTTTCTCTTATTTAAAAATTAGTTATTTTTGAAGGGCAATGTATTTTTTCGAAGTATTATTACAATAAAATAATGTCGATGAAATTTCTTTCCCAGCCAAATTTATCATTTTATTTATTAGTAAAACATTTTATATATTATAAATCATTTACATACAATAATATAAAAATGTGTAATTAATATCCCCTTTTCTCATGAAATAAGTATTATTTATTATTTTAAAATAAAAAATAATATTTTTTTCACTCTCGCACAACATAAAATATTTCAAATGCATTCATTTCAAAATAAAAACATATACACTAATTACATATGTATACTAATCCTATAACCATATTCCAGCAATTGGTCCAGTGCCTTATATAATTCTCCATTTTAGTGCTAGAACGTATTTAAAACGTATTCGAAACAATTGCACAACGCAACAATTGCAATAACTAACACTAATACTGCTAAAAGAGTGTTATAAGAGTACGCAAGAGTCTTATAGCAATAAAATTGTTACGTGGGAAAAATACTATAAAAGTTTTGACAATGATTTATGTATATAGAATAATAGGTTATTAGCAAATTGTGATTTTAATAAATTTTTGAACACAATCAATTCATATTCGTAAGTTTTCATTTATTAATACACAAATTTTGCACCTAAATTATCTATTTTGAGTTGTTTACGTTATTTGCCTTGTTTACACACTTACAACAAAAAAACATTCCAGTAAATTACTAAGTTCTTTACATGTAAACAACTGTGTAAAAAACTAGACGTAATTTACTTTGCCAACACTGCCTGTGATTCGTAGTCATAGCCACTACATAATACCGCAACTAATTATCAGCTCAATTTTTTTTCAAGCATTTTACAATATCAAAATACATGTACATGCAAGCAACGACCGCCGATTATCTAAATAAAAATTTCTTACAACGTGTTGGGTAGGTAACTGGATCGACTGAATCGTGTACATTATTTATTTAGTCCAAGATGACAACAACAATTTAGTGTACAAATTTAGAAATGATTTGGTTATGTCAATCCAACAACAAATATAAAGATCTTCTATTAATTTAGTATAGTGTAAAATGTATTTTTAAAGCAATTCAATCATTTAAGGGTTAATATAGTTTGCTACAATTAATATGTAAATGCGTACGTAGTGATACTATACACAAAAGATATCAGTGTGTGTGTGTATTTTTTTATATTTAATTTATTTTATTTTTTGAACGTTTCATATCCCCGTCCTACTTATGGTTTAAGTCATTTGGAATTAAGAGCGAAATAAAAAAAAAAATACATTAAGGTTCCCTGTGGGTACGTTATCATTATTATTATGATTATTTTTGTTTTCGTTTTTTTTTTTTAAATTATCGGGTATATACAAGTCTATTATTTCCTTTACATTTGTATATCAGGTTTAGTCAACATCCTTTGTTATTTTAATATCAAAGAGTAGATATGAATTTTGTATTTAAATAAGAAAAATATATTAAAGATCATATATTTTTTGTAGGATTTGAAAAACTTAGATAAATAGATAGGTAGATATATTTTTTTACAGTTTGGGTTGGAACCTAAGGTCAACGCAACCACTAATAACTGTATTTGGGTTAGCTCTATTACTGCTATTATTTATCTGAATTCCTCCAGATGTTTAATAATAAATTAGAGCAATTTTGAGAACACTGTCCCCAGATAGAAAAGTCTACTGCAAGTGCGAAAATCTTCACAGAGCAGAGCAGATGTAAAGGAATTAAATGACCTTGGCGATTTTAAAATTTTTTAAAGTTTTTTGAAAATATTTTCGTTTTTGTTTTGTTTACAATGTTATTAGATGATGATAGATTTTATTAAATGTTCTGCTATGTACTGGAATCCTTAATTGAATGACTATGTTCTTTATTGGTATAATCAAGTGTATTTCAAAAACTGAACAAAGCATAGAATTCGTTTTTGATGGAAGCTTTGAAATTATAAAAAAAATATTATTTGTTTTATTTACCAAACCCACTAAACCGTCACTTAATGTGGTTAGTAAAAGAAACACAATTCATCACAAGGAGCTATTCTTAGCTTGTTTTACGCCTTAATCAAATCCTTTTTAACTCCAAACACACATAGTTCTTAATTTATAATTTCTTTCAGCAAAGGGAAGATTACTCTACGCTAAGCAATATACATGCAAGAGTACCAGAAGGGAGCATTCTGGGTCCCATTCTATATTTATTCTACACCAGTGATATACTAGAACTAGAAGATGCAACGATGGCAACTTTTGCAGATGATACTGCAGTATTAGCGATGGGTAAGAATATAGACGAAGCAACAACAAAATCTCCTTATGGTGCAAAAGGTGGAGAATCAAATTAAACGAATCAAAATCCACTCACGTTAATTTTACAAACAAAATAATAGAGTTGCCCATAGCGGTCACATTATGAACTAATATAGCCTTTTCATTTTCACTTTATACTCGATGCAGCGGTTTTGTACTACTCCTCTTGTCGTGATTATTTAGAAATGTCTATTCAGTACATTGTTCTTTGCAAGCCAGAACCATTGGTGACTACATTATTTTGAAACGTCATAAAGTTATCAATAGTTCATTGGGTTAGGTCTACCTTGATTTCAATATCAAATTATATAAATTAAAAATTTATTATTTAATTTTAGTGTGGAAATTTAGCACTACCATATTCGATTTTATATAATTTGTAAGTCTACAATCTTCATTTATAATAAAGACATAAAAAAAAAACACATTTTCATATCATCACACTTAATAACCATTTGTTAATACGTAGTTCTAGTTTTCCCATTTCCTTCTATTTTTCTTTTAAATTGTAGAGTACTTTAGTTTAGAATAATTTTGTTAAATATTAATTACTTTTCTTTTATTTTTTTATTTTTTTTATTTTTTTTAGTTTAAGACCTAATTGTAATCTGTTTGATCTAAACAAGAAATAAATAAATGACTAAGAACTCGAACACTAATAATAACTACACAATTATTGTCAACAACTGACAAAAGTATGTGACATGACGTACCCAATAAAACATAGTAACGTCAAGCATCTTAACGTCAAAGATGGATAAAATCGCAGCGATAACTTGCAGAAAATCTTACGCGTAGGGGCAGATAGAGTTATCAAAATGGGTTTCTACAGTAGGCCAATCCCCTACTTAGACAGTATTATTTATAAGATTAAAAATGAAATTAGACATCGGAAATAGAAATGAAGATACCATAGTACACAGTATAGCAGCTATAAATCAAGTACGATGGAAATGTCAAGTGGAAACCCTATGCTCCCAAGAGGGGTAAGGAAAACAAAAAAGAGCTGAGTATGTGCAATACACAATTCACTTAAGTTTTCATTCATCATACTAATTGGGTGGATAGTCGGCTCCATTTTCTTCTCATTTTTTATTCGTTAAATTTGTTATTCTATGTTTCTGTCAACGTTGTTATTAAGTGGCAGCTGATCTTATGTGTAAGTAATGCTTTCAACATTTTTTCATATTTTGGGTTTCGTAAATTCTCCAGATATCAAAAATTGTATTGTTTAGAATATAGAGTCTTTTGAGACTGATTCTTTGATTTTATAGAGGTTTGACAACTATTTACAAAATTCAACTGTAAATGTTTTTTTCTATTGACATAATTTCAGTTAAATTTAGCTTAAAAAACAGTGTTCTTTATCACTTTATCAAAGACTTTTCCCACATAATAATTTTATTGCTATAAGACTCTGGCGCACTCTTATAACACTATTATAAACAGTCTTATAGCAGTATTCGTGTTAATTTGAGTGCTCCACAATTTTTGCGAAACGAATAATTATTTTTTTAAGTAAAAAATTATATTTTTGTGAAAATAATGCAAAATAAAGATTTTAAGTTTTTGTTTATTTAAAAAAAAAATTTTTTTTTACCATGTTTGTAGAAAATAATTGGCGTCGCAAAATATTTATTCTAAATATTTATTTAAAAGCTACAGTAAGTTTATTAGTACCATTATAGGAATATAGTAAAATAATAACACTACTACTGCTATTTTAGCAACTTTATACTTATAACACTTTAACTTTCGTTATACAGTGGTAGGCAAAATTAATTACACACTGAATAAATTTTTACATTTTTTTTTTGTTTTTCTTTTCTAAGGACGGAATTTACAAATGTATTAAAAAAAACTTTGCGAATCAATTTCACAAAGTGTTCTTAATATAAATTTAAATTTTCGGCGGAAAAAAATCTCAAATGACTCAGGTGGTAACAGGTTTCTTTTGCTATGTCACCCGGCAAAAGTAATTACACATTTGGTTTCATACGGCATAATTAATTACACATTATTGCATTTTGATCTATTGAAGCGAATAAGTGCATTTTTTGATAGCGTTTAATTAATTTTTCTTTTTGAATTTTTATTCTAATATTTAAAAGTGACGAAGTGCAGCTCTTAAAAGTGTTTCAAATAATTTTATTCTGTTAAAATTGCTGATTCATTTCTCATCCATAATACGTAAGACAAACGAATTAAATATTGAAAATCGCGCAGAAGTTGTTGCTAAACACTAGCTCGATTGCTAGCAGAAATTTATGAAATTTCATTTAAAACTATTTAGAACCTTGTAAAGAAAAAATAGGAATGCGGTAGCTTGAAAAACATGGAAATATCTAGTAGGAATGAAGTTGTTCCTAAGAGACCGAAAGAAGGCTATTACAAATTGTTAAGTAATTAAAAAGAAAATCCTGATATAAGCCCAGTTAAAATTGTTTTTGGGTCAACAAAAAATCTTGGAAAAAGAGTGGGAGTGAACGAACAATACGAAGAATATGTAAATATTCTAATATTCAAACTTATGGGGTGCGTAAAGTAGTATATATATTACCAGCAAAATTTTCAAAACATGAGGCTTTTGCTCAAGAATATGTTAATGAGTCATTGGAGTACTGATATAACGTATTGTGGACAAAGAAAAGTTAATTTACATTCCACGGAAGCTCTTGTAAAAAATTACGTCAAGATAATGGTTCATTTAATTGAGGTTGCGTTGTAAACCGATTTCTTGAGGTTGTCGGACTGAACATTCTAACTTGGTCACCGAAGAACCCTGACTTAAATGTTATAGAGAACATCTGCACATTTATGAAACAAATCGTATTTATGAAACAGTGAAAAGGAAACAACCAAATCGATAAAACCAAAAAAAGGCTGAAAGGATTGAGGAAATACTGAATCTTTAAATAAAAATACCAACGGAATTAATTCAAAATTTAAAAACTTCCATATGAAAGTAACTGCAAGCTGTTTTTGATGCATAAGGTGTAATAACTAAACATTAATAATAAAATATACTAATGAAAAAATACTAAAATAAAACTATTTAACTGTAAACAACTTTTTTATTACAAAATTAGCAATATTTCTTTAGTTTTACCTGATGTGTAATTAAATATGCCGTATGAAACCAAATGTGTAATTACTTTTGCCGAGTGACATAGCAAAAGAAATCTGTTACTACCTGAGTCATTTGAGATTTTTTTTAGCCGAAAATTTAAATTTAAATTAAGAACACATTGTGAAATTGATTCCCAAAGTTTTTTTTAACACATTTGTAAATTTCGTCCTTAGAAAAGAAAAACAAAAAAAAATGTTAAAATTTATTGAGTGTGTAATTAATTCTGCCTACCACCGTAGAATTACGCACTGATGTGTAGCACTTGCTGAAAATCCTATTATAACAACTCCCGCAATTGCTATAAAAACATTCTTATAGCAAAATTCACATTTTTCCCATTAAACATCATTATAACACCTTTACTGTTTATCGGGAGTTATATAGGAGTATTATAGCACTCATTTTGTTTTTATAACAATAAAATGTTACGTGGGTATCTATAGAAATATTGCTGAGTATTACTGTTTTTCTGTTTTCCACTGATTGTCTAATTTTATGAACTACAACATAGTATTTAAAGTCGCAAAATATGCTAACTATTTAAATCAATAAAACTACAGTTATTGCGCTTACATCACCGTGCCATCAAATTCAGGGTTTCGATAGGTCTACCTGATTTTTTGCGCTTGCATAAGTAAACTTTATTACAATAAGTAAACTTTATTCACACAACATTAAACACAGATTATTCAAATTACAATAGATAAAAATTCCGCTTTGTTTTATAAATTGACGAAATATTCAATATTATTAACCCGTTAATACCATATTACTCTTATTATGCCTATATTAATATTTATATTACACATTCTTTTCATCAGCATAATAAATTTAAAAAATATTAATTTAATTTCTTTTTATTTTTTTATTACAAATCCATAACAGTAATCTAAAAAATAAAATAAATTCCTTCAATATAGTTCCTTTTTATGTCAAACACTTTATAAATTTTATGACAAGGATTCACTTATTAACCTAGATATTACACTGATTCAAAATATCTAACTTTGACATATCCTTGCTGTTAAAATGATTGATAATTATTGTTGGGTGAGGGAAAAAATACATTTTTCTGATAATATTTATTTAAATTTATACAATAAAATTCAACATACATAGATAATATTATTATATACCTACTACTCATGTATATAATAATGTTAATGTAAAACATGACGGGTGTAAGAGAGTACCTACTATGTAATATATTAATAACAAAACTAATGCAATTTAACTATATTACAAAAAATGACAATAAAATCAAAATAGAAAAAAAATGTAAAAAAAAAAAAAAAATATTTTCAATTTTCTAAGAAGTGTTTTGGACATTTCCTCTTCACAACTTGTTGTTGAAAAGGATAACAGACATTCCTTAACATTATTAGAATTTATATTATTTAATATTCGTATCTGTATCTATAATAGTATGTATAAACTAGAAAAATTGAAGCTCTTCTAGACCACATTTCTAGTTTAACGAAAGGAAAATAAAAATGTTGGATAAATTTTAAAGAAAACTATTCAATTCCAATATTGTTGTTGTTGTTGTTTCTGTTTTATTTACACTTTGATTCAATTTCAATTCAATTTATTGTTAAGAATTAGTTTTTGATGAGTATTTCATTTATTCAAGTGGATATAAAAAAAGCAAAAACATAGATGATAGGAAATGAAAAAAAAAAAATTCAATAGATGGTATTAAAGATTAAGTGAAACTATAGTGCACGTATCAAAAAAATATCATCTATTCGTATTCTAAAGAAAAGATTTTTCTTATCTTTTGATAATAGATTTTTATATATCCAGAATAAATTTTTTTCTAGTTTTGAAAAAAATAAAAATAAATGAAATTTAACAGATAATATTTAACCAATATTTCGCCTTAATATTTAACCATATTTCATAGTGTTATAGATGGCTATGTTTTTTGACTACTAATCAGAAGATCTCAAGCTCAATTTCTCAATGGTACCTGATCTTATTTATTTTAAACCAAAGTATTCAGTTAAAAACTCTATTGAATTAATTAATAAACTTAAGGCAATAAAATTATTGCCCAAAAATGTGAAATGTGATGTGTCTTTTGATGTATCAATTCTATTTCCTTATATTCCTATTAATAAATTGAGGGATATTTTGTACTAAAAAATAATAAATAATATTTCAGATAGAGACATAGGGTTACGATTAATGGACTTGATAAATTTATGTATTGACCAAAATTATTTTGAATTTGGCAACAAATTTTATAGACAAACTGATGGTTTAGCCATGGGTTCGAGTTTTTCACCACTAGGAGCTGAAATTTTTATGGACGATTTTGAAACAACTTTATTTAATCGCCAATATTACTTGATGAAAGAAAAATATTATATTTTGGATAAGATATGTAGATGATGTGTTATGTCTATGGACAGGCACGGAACGAGAATAACATGTTTTTGTTGAAAAATGTCTGAATAAATTGGATAAAAACATTAAATCTACTGTGGAATATGAAGGGGAAAAAATTAATTTCCTGGATTTGACCATAAATATTTCTAAAGACAAGTTATTTTTTGACATTTATCGATAAGAGACTTTTTCCGATGCAGTTATTCCTCTGTCATCAAATCATCTTTGGTCAACAAAAATATCAACTTTCCATAATTTAATATTCCGATTAATTAGCATACCATTAACTGATGATAAATTTAGAAAAGAGCTTAGTATTATAATTGATATTACAAGAAATAATGGATATAAAAAAGACTTGGTCTACAAAATTTTAAAATCTAAATCTAGAAAATACATTTTTAATTTGATATCTCCAAAAATTGACGATGATAAAAAAATAATTAATTATAGAAAAATACCGTATATCAAAAACATTTCCGAATATTTAACAAAACCACTTAAGGCGACTAATATACAACCGGTATTTTTTAACAACTACACTTTAAAAAATATTTTTGTTAATAATAAAATAAGACAACCGAAGCCAGAAAATATTTTAACAAAAAGTGGAGTTTATAAAATTCAATGTGGAGGATGTGATGGTGTTTTTTAGTTTGGCAAAACAAAACGAACCCTCCAAACTAGATTTACCGAACATATAAAATCGGTATCTTCTCCTTATCCGTTGTCAGGCTTAACTCAACACTTAAAATCTTCATACCACCTTACCGATATTGACAAATTAAAATTGGTAAAGGAATTAAGAGGTATCAGAGTTTTGGATAAATATCAAATTTGTCATATTAATAAATTAAAATTAAAAAAAGCAAACTTATTAAATAACCAGTTAGACTAAACTAATGAGAGCCCGCTACTTAATAGTAATTTTTTTAAATCTTAAATCAAATTTTGTATTTTATAAATTTTGTCGCTTACAACATGTCAATCTTTGTTAATACAAAAATCATAATATGTGTGTTTTTTAATAAATGTATAATTTTACTAGTAATTTACTGCTACTATGTTTTATACTGGTATATATAATAGTGTTCTCTAAAAATAAAAAATATAAATTGATTATTGTTTACCTACTATTATAAAATAGTATATTAATGCTAAATTGAATATATATTTTTCAGAGTTACATTTTAATTTTCATCTTTTCAATTTAAATTTTATTGTATTTCTTTAGTCTTGATAATGTCTTAGAAAGACGAAACATGTCGGCTCGAATTTTAGTTTTATGAAAATGTTAAAATAAAATAAAATATATAAGAAAATAATAATTATTTCTTAATCTGTGAAACAATAAAAAGTGTTTTATTTAATTTAATTAAATATTAATAAATAATTAAATTTTTTATTAATTTCTAAAAATTATGTTTCACCAAGTGCCAACCAAAAAATCTTTAGATTTTTTAATGAATTATTTTGTATATCAGAAAATTCAATAATTAATCGATACTTGTCAAATATAAATATACAGTAGCTGCTGCTGCTACTGCTGCGTCAGCGGGGCATTTTATCAATATTACAATAACAAAAACGGATGTTATGCAGCACCCTGTCCATAATTATTCTTATAAAAAGTCTTTTTTTTTTCCAGATAGTAGTAAATCATCGAAAGAGGCTTCAGGGACTACCTATTACCGGAGAAGACAGTTTGAAGGACTGTGGGACTTTAACCCACTAAAAACTCCTATCATTATTGCAACATTAAAACTAGTCTTATAGACTAACCATTTATTTACATTTAACTCAAAGAAACTAAGATACCTTTGATCTACCAAAATCCAATAAGGTTTTAATAGAAAAAGGTTTTAACCTAACTCAAGTGGTCTTGTTCGTTTTAGTCGCTTCACAAAGTTTTGATTGTCAATTAAGCTAGAAGCTTCGGTATTGACATGTTGGATCAGACGAGTTTTATGCCGTGCAGCGCATTTAATTATTTCGTCTTTTATAGATGAGATCTTCAGATCTCGATGAATATCGGCATTGCGAACATACCATGGAGGTACTGCTTATTTTGGAACGTTTGGATAGTTTGAATATGGATTTGTTTAGCACATCCCCATATTTGAATACCGTATGCCCAGACTGGCTTCAATATTTGATTAAACATCAAAACTTTGTTATAGGTCGAGACCGTAGAATTCCGCCCAATCAGCCAGTATATTTCTCTATATTTGAACTGGAGTTCTTGTTTTTTGATTTTCACATGCTCTTTCCATTTCAGTTTTGCATCCAAGGTCATGCCAAGATATTTAGCTTTATTCTCGTATGGAATCACGACATTATTAATTTTAACTGAGAGAGGAGTTACTATGTTCTTATAGGTGAAGTTTACATGACTAGATTTGGCTTCATTTAATTTAATTTTCCATTTTTTGCACCAGTTGGAAATTTCGTCTTTAGCTTTTTGCAGTTTGTTTGTAGCTTCTTTTATAGTAGAACCAACTGCCATCAACGCTGTGTCATCTGCAAAGGTTGCTATTTTTATATTTTCTACATCGGGTATATCACAGGTGTATAACAAATATAAAATTGGACCCAGTATACTACCTTGCGGTACTCCAGCTTTTATATCTCTTAGAGAGGAGTATTCATTCTCATTTTTAACTCGAAAAACTCTATTTGAGAGATATGATGAAAATAATTCAACATAATTTTTAGGTAGCAAATAACTTAGCTTTTTGATGAGTCCTTCATGCCAAACTTGATCAAAAGCTTGGGCTACATCTAGAAATACTGAATAACAAATTTGTTTATTTTCCAGTGCCCTTTCTATAATGTCTGTTATTCGATGTACTTGATCTATTGTTGAGTGTTTTTGCCTAAACCCAAATTGGTGATTAGGTATTATATTCCTGTTTTCTATGAGGGGTTGAATCCTTCTCAATAGTAATTTTTCAAACAACTTTGATATTGTAGGGAGCAAAGATATCGGCCTGTAGGATTTGGTGTCGTTAGCAGGCTTTCCTGGTTTTTGGATCATTATTATCTCGGCAACTTTCCATATACTAGATACGTGTTTAAGCTTAATACAGGCATTCATTATATATACCAAGAGAGTGAGAACTTTGTTGGGTATATTTTTTAGCACATTTGAAGTTATTAAATCAAAACCTGGGGCTTTATTTAATTTTAGATTTTTTATTTCCTTAATTACTTCTTTTCGACTTATTAAGGGAATATTTATAACTTTATGGTTATATATTTCAGTTAGATCAATAACAGTGTTCATTTCATTGGGCTTAAAAATTTCAGCGAGATGATCTGCAAAAGTGTCAGCTTTTTCTTTATCGCTCCTTGCCCATGAGCCATCATTTTTCCTCAGTGGTGCAGAATGCACAATAGACTTCTTCATTTTACTCGTAGCTTTCCATAAAGAATAATTTGTTTCTTTAGTAGCTGTTAAATTTTCTAGGTAATAAAAAGCCTTAAAATAATAAACAATTTCAAATTCCAATTCTTACGAAATTTGTTTTTATTACTTTTTTACAAAAAAAATAAACATTCTATTTTCAATATTGTCAAGTGCACATAAATTAGGCACTTGACAAAATTTCACATATCACATAATTTCCTTTCATAATTTCAATAACACAATAAATAACACGAATGCATTATTAATATTATTATGTATGCATTCAAGTTACATAAAAATTTCACACACAATTGTTTGCATTCATATTGCAAAAGATTTTAAAAATAGAATGAATACATGTGGTGACGATCAAATTACAAAGCAATGACCGATAACGTCACCAAATGTATTCATTAATTTGGTTCAATCGGGCATTAGAATATTTAGAAAATTCATTCTGAAAAATTCACTAAAGTTGTGCGGTTGTACATCAAAAAATCTGTAGATCTTTTTTTCAATAAATAACTAATATAAAAAAAATTAGAAAAATTACTTCGTTTTATTTTGTTTAAAACCCAGTAAGGACATAACACAGATATTATATAGCAATATACAAGGAATAATATCACATCACATACATTTTTAAAAAATTAGTATACATAAAATTAAAAATGCTCTCTCTCTTCTGAAATTTCATATTTTTTTTTGTTTTTTTTACTTAAATTTATCACTGCTAAGCTGGATTTTCATTGACCAATATTTAAAATCTTAAAAATTTTATCTACTCTAAAAAGGGAGATAACATGAAATGACATTATTTTATATGAGAACTCAATGCGTACGACAAGAACAGAAAATATCATTTAACGGGGATATCTTCAGAAAAATTGGGGATATTTCGAAAAAATTTGGGATATGTATTATACTTTGATAAAGTATATTATTAAAATATCGGGGATAGTTTCTTTACAGTGGCAACACTTTTTTTAACAATTTTTTGAGTAAATGTATGTAAAAAAAATTTTTTTTTCAACAAATGGTTTTGACGGTTAAATCGTTGTTTTTTTGTGTATAAAATAAATATCCCAAATAGAAATTTAGAGAACTCTTTGCAACGGTCTATTTTTTTCTTACATAAAAATTAAATAAGCTATCTCCTTTTTTAGAGCCAATAAAATTTTTAAGATTTTAAATATTGCTCAATGAAAATCCACCTTTATGAATTAACTTACTAAATGGAAAAATCAATGCAATGGCAGAAATATTCCAATTTTTTAGGTTAAAATTTAATTTAATTATTGTGAGTTTCTACAGATTAGAAATATTTAATTAAATATATACATAAAAAAAAGTAATATCAACTGTACTTTCCAATCTAACATGATACATGCACAGAATTAATTCCAAATTATATTTTAAGCTATTTTATTATTTCTATTAATTTGACAATAATTTTGTAATTTTATATAAAAAGACGGGACGTCATCCCTCCTCATATACGGAAAATGTCAAATTCATGTAGAATAATTTGAAAAATTAAAAATATCAAAGAAAGCAAATGTTGTTGTTGTATTTATATATAAATGTCCACTTTTTACGTATTTAATATAATTTTTCACACAACAATTTTAAATGGTAACAACATTGCAAAAAATGTGTATAACGGATAAATGCACAAATTTTGAAGCAAAAGAGTATAAAATATCTTAAAAAATGTCTTAACTTATCAACATAAACACCCCTTCTCATATTAAAATCATTATTTTAGTTTTTCGTTTTCACAAAGGGCTCTCAGAATAATTTTATTTACACAATCAAAAATCAAAATATTTTTTTTTTTATTTTTATTTATTTGTTTTTTATTTTTTGGTTCTTATGTCCGATCTCAACTTTAGTTTGATTTAACATAACGCTGGATGGCGTAGTATATAAAGCGTCTTGCTTTCAAGCCTCAAATTCGATTATCGACAACAGCAAAATGTTTTATAGACTGATCCAAATACCATCCTAATTTGTTATTGCAAATATTAGTATACAAAAGTTATTTGTATTTGCAAAGCTCATTTTTACTTAGGTTGTCACTATCTATTGTCACTATATATCTATGTATATAGCTCCAGCCTTCGTTCTAACTATAGAACTATTGTTTCCTTAATAGGTGTTGTTCTGTCAACTTCAAGTGATGACCATCATTTCATCAACATCTTATTTTCTGAAAAAATACACTGACAACGGCTCATATGAACAATGTCTGCTCCATACACACGGCTGAACTGACTGCACTCTACATGACAATACAACTAGCTGACAAAAACAAAAGAAACAAACACTTATATACACAGACAGTCTAAGCACAATACGAACAATACAAAACATTGAAAACACAGAACATATAATAAATACAATAACGGACATAATAATAAGAAAGAGAGGGAAAATAAAAATAATATGGGTACTAGGATATGGGGAGCAGATAAAGAAGCCAAATTAGCAACTAGAAGACTACTACTAACAATCACACCACTAACTTACGGACAGGCAAAACTAGACAAATATAATTTCAACAGAGAAAGGAGACAAGAAGCATGTGACATATCAATATCTTTTAGACGAGTACATACAACAAACGTAACGAACATTAACTTAACAAAAACAAAAATAAGATAACTAGGGGTAAAACTCACAAGGATCCGTTTGGTTTGCACAAAAGCAACCCATCGGCATCTCTTGGACAATACCCCTAGACCGACATGAAAACAATGTAACGTACTACTAGACTGCCAATACATACAAAATAACCAAATAACAACAGAAACATTACAACTAATAAACGAACGAGACAGACTAACATTACATGGACTAGGGCACGACATTTAACATTTACCAGGACAGTATAGAATTTTTAATGTATATTTTTTTTTTTTTTTCAGTATCATCACATTTCAAGGTTTCATTCTGTATCACGTCTGGATTTATGTAATTTTATATAATATATTATTTTTGCATGTATTTTTAATTAAGAACTGGATTTTTTTTTATTTTTAAAATTTTATTAACTTTATTAACTTTATTACTTTGAATTTTGATTTATTTTTTTTTGTTCAATTTCAATTACTCTATACTATAAATTTCTTATTTTTGCTTTTTTTATTTTTACTTTATTGTATTAACTTAAATACTTTGAATTTTGTTTTATGATTTTGTTTAATTTCTATTACTATTTATTTTGAATCTCTTTTTTGTTTTTGCCTATTTTATATTATATTCTTTAACATTTAATTAACTTTTACTTCTTATAATCTGATATAGCTTTAAGAGACTTAATAAAAGCACGCAGTGTTGTTATAGTTAAATTCTGTTTTAATTTTCCTAATTTTATTGTTTCTGTATATAGTTATGTAAGAGATCGAATAGGTGGTGTCAGTCATGTATAATAGGCAGTACATGTAGCCGACATAGGCAGCATATTTAATTTATATTTAAGCTGGTTTCCGATTGCTGTACACGCATGGAAATGAAATACATTATTAGATTAAAACTCACTCTCTCTCCTGAACCGTCTAAATAGTATTGAACAAATAAATTCCGATAAAGGAATATTAACTAAAATACCTATAAAATAGTTATAAGTTATTATTAAAAATAATATTAAATAGATAATAAATTATATAATTACAAAACAGTTATAATAAATAATAAAATAAATATTTGTGAATTAACCAAGCATTAAAAAAATTATATTTCGAAGGAGATATATTAACTATTATGTAGTATATACTCTGTACTCCTAAAACAGTTATCTCTAAATCAAATTTTCATTATTTCTTAACTTAGTCTAATCTATTGCCACCATTTCTTCACCTAGCCAATATTCTAATCTAATGAAAATTATTATGCCTTCCATCATCACTCTCTAACTAAACATTAGTTTTTATCTAGTAATATCAACTTATTTTTTAATTCTTCAAAATCAAATTAAAAATAGACCAATTTAAATTTTAAAAATATTTTAAATTAAGTTATTACTATAGATTCCATTCTCCTATTTTTTGTATGATTATAAAAAACTACAAAAACAAAAGAAGTTCATATTAAAATGGATCCAATTTTACTAAAATAAAATAATAATATAAATTTATTACATCAATTATTAAAATGGGTCAGAATAATTGAAGATATTTCCCATCAGTCCCAAGTTAAATTTACATCAACATTTTTGTTTTTATTATTATAGTTTTTTTGTTCTTGCAATAATATTTTCCAATAGTATTTACATACCTTTCCTCCTATATCTATATCAAACAATTTTCTTTTAATCTCTTCACCTTTTTTATATTCATCAATGCATTTATAATAAAAAATATTGCTATATAATATGTATATATGTATATATGTGTGCGGGTATGATTTTATGTATCTATTAAGTATAAAATTCGATTTTATTCGTATTTTATAATTTTTTTTATGTTTAAATTATTGTACTATTTACACATTTCAACAACAATCCATCATTATCAGTACTCTAGGTGTTGAATTTAATAACAATCGAATATTATTAAAGTAAAAACAAAATAATTGTAAAAGATAAATATTTATACACACATATATATATTTATATCGGCCTAATAAAATAAAAATAAACTGTGGTCAAGAAATTGTAATGAAAATAGGTACATCATCCTCAATTCAGAACAGAAACATTATTATTTAGTTGATATCCATACCAGCTATTCATCACTCATTTCAATTATTGAATATTGAACTGAATTGAATTCAATTCAATTTCAATTCAAGACAATCAGCCTATTTAAACTTAGGTGAACAGAGTAAATGGTTCGTAATAAAAATATATTTCTTATGGTTTCCTCTCAAACCCAATATATATTTCACCACTTGTTTTATTCCCTTTAATTTGTTTTTTTTTACTTATTTTGAAAACACCAATTTCATGGCAAGTTATAGCAATGAATAAAATGAGTGAAAGAGAAGAAAAATTAGATATCAAATTATAATAATGACAACCAAACATCTAATTTTATGGTTATACCACAATTATTTTATTTTCATTTATTACATAACATTTGTATTATTTGAATGATATGTTTTGAATAATCAGGACTGGGAAGCCTATTTGAAATGTTGTTGACTTCATTATATAGTTTGTTTAAAATATCTATATTGGATGGTTATTCTGTGATTTTAGCTCTGACGCGTCTATATTATCGTTTTTATGTAGCTTTTCTTAATTCATCATCTTTATAATTCTTCAACCCCTCTCGTTGATTCCTTTATTCTGTTTTATTCCGATATTACGGTAGTTAGGTAGTGGTTGGTAGTGGTTGGTAGTGGTAGGCTGTTGTAGGTAGTGGGTAGTTAGTGGTAGGTAGTGGTAGTTAGTCATCATTCCATTATTGATCATTGATGGTGTGTTTAACGTCACTTAAACCAGAGAGTTCTATTCCTATATTGTAATACCAAGAATATTAGGTAAAGAAAAATAAAGTAGTTGTTTTTAGACGTACGAAATCATTTGCAAAATTTCCGCCCGATTCCAAATATTTATTATTTCAATGTGCCGCTCAACACAACAATATAAAAAATGCCACACTGGAAAATATAATATGACAAACCTGTCAATTAGAAAGGAAATTCACAAGAATCCGAACACAATTATTTCTTGGAAAGAATCAATTGATTGTCATTTTATATCAATTTTAAGTATAGGTAGATCGACATTAGTGATTGCCAAATGAACACACAAATCCTACCCTACAAACCACTTTTAACAAAGTGATTTAAGTATGCGAAGTGATTCAAAATAAAAAGTTATTTAATAGACGGCGTCTCCTTTTAATATAATAGAACAAGGCAGATACAGAGAAAACGTACGATTTTTTCGTCTTTCTTTTATTTTTACAGGCTTAGGCTTATAACTAAGTAATTCCTATTTAATACTCCTACATCATACCATTTTATTATTTTAAAAAATTACTGGCCTATATTAGATCAAAAACGTTCTTGCGATCTGCTATAAAAACATTTTTGATCTAATATAGGTCAGATATGTCTGGCTAGGCATTGCAGTAAGGTAATCTGTTAGATAATATGTTAAACCATCTCTCCAAACCAGTTTTCTATGTAATTATTAGATCATACGTCACCTAATAAAAATTTGCATTTATGCAATCGCTATCTATCATATTTTGTATTACTCTATATTATTTCTAATCTCCAAGATACTAATAATCTTTTCCGATGACCGCAGCTGTCTACCGACATCATTAAATAACTAGATCCAACCACGATTCGTCACGAACTACGAGAATGAATGAGAGAAAAAAAAATTACGATTACGAGTTCGGTACTGTATCTGCTGTACACTTGTGACTTTCCTGCACTATAGAATAATATAATTGCGACGTTTGCAGATGATACAGCGGTTCTGCAGAGAGCTATATAACAAAAATCCAAGATTATACAAAAAGATGCAGGCTAAAATTAAATGAAGCTAAGTCAGTAAATGTGAATTTCTCAAATAATAACATAGACCATAACTCAGAGTATATCTTGGTATGACGTTAGATGTGAAATTTCGCTGGAAACCTCACATCAAAAACAAGATGTAATTCTTCTAAATCCGCTATAGAAAAATGTATTGGCTCATAGGTAAGAATTCTACCTTAACAATACAAAACAAAGTTCTGCTCTATAAACAAATACTGAAACCAGTATGGTCATATGGCATCCAGCTATTGGGATACAGCTAAAAAAAGTAATAGAGATATTATTCAGAGGTTCCAGAATAAGGTTCTAAGAAACATTGTGAACGCGTCCTGGTTCATAAGAAACTATGACCTACATAGAGATTTGCAAATAGAATCTGTCGATTAAGAAATACAAAAATTTGCAAGAAGTTACTAAAAAAGGCTTCAGCACCATATTAATGTGGAGGTAGTCGAGCTCCTGAACTATAGAAATATAGCCAGACGACTCAAAAGAGTAGAGACCTTTTGAATTAGTGCAGTAATAATCACGTCGCGTGGGTGATCAGAGCTTGACCAGCTCCCACGTTTAGATAGATTTATTTTTACGGGATTTGTGAAGAATTTCGTTATGTTGACTGCCAACGAAACGAGATTTTTCACAAGTCTTCCATAATTATAAATTCATTTGAAGAGCTGGTTGGTTTTTCCTCGCTAATGCGATGGGTCTTCAAGGATATAGATGAATACGTCCAAGGAAAAGTTAGATAGGCATCGCTGGATGTTGTCTACATTGAAAAATAAAATAAAACCAAGAAAAAAATTGCTCAATAGTCCTGTAGAACTAGATCGGAATATAGGAAGGGTGTGGCTTAGTGGGTAAGAATCCAACACAATATGTCAAGTCGGGGCTCATTGCGTCTTTTGAAGATTCCCACCAGCCTGTGTGTAAAAAAAAGAAAACAAAAATGATTACGAGCAAAAAAGTGTTTGCTTTTTAAATCTGTTCTTGAACACAAAATAAAAAACAGGGAATAATTTATATTAATCAAAGCAATTGAAGACACGAGTGGTTGAAGGAGGTATCTGACATTTTTTCGAAATTGGGTTTTTTTGCATAATTCTAGGCTATATGACCTCCTCTATCAAATGCAATCATCAGAATAGCTAAAACTCCAATAGATTCTGAGATAATCAATGTATGAAGGGGTTATGTACTAAAATTTATGAGTATTCAAATGGAAGAAGGTATTAACATTACTTCACCCCTTCATTCAGACGTATTGCAAATTTTTGCAAATTAGTTGAAAGAATGAAGGACGGTACATAAAATCTTCTTCCAGAAATCATATCAATCAAAACTTGACTTGAAATGTATTTGAAATGTTTTTTTTTTTTTATTTAGGTTTACATGCTTCGCAGTTAGTTTTAATATTATGTAAATGCCAAAAATTGTTAAAGATTTCAATGTATAAAGAAGAAATCCGTAGCTAGGAGAACGACTAATGTAAAAAATCGCAAAAGTGCAACTTTTAAATACAGTGTAACAAAAATATGGTGTAATTGAAGAGGTGTGGAAGTATTATACTAAATCAAAAACAAAAACGTTGACATTATAAAAAGAAGAATAGATAATTATGCAACTGCACCACCTCCCGATAAAAGAAGTAGAAGACATTCTAACAGACCTCATAAAATCGATGAAGCAATTAGAAAATTTGTTATTGACCATATTAAACAATTTCCTGTGGAGGAGATACATTATTCGCGTAATAAAAATCCGCATTAAATGTCCTCCTCTTTACTAAATAAAAGCAAAATGCATAACTATTATCTTGATGAATGTGTTAAAAAAAAATTGGCAGGACAATTTAAAGTTAATATAACATATTATTCAAACATTTTTAATTCGATTTGTCGTTTGGATATCCAAAATTGGCACATGCAGTACCGGTGATGCTGGCCAATATAACGAGGAACATTTACGAAATATTCCTCATGCACTTAAAGCAATGCAACACGATAAAAGTAGCACCAACGATACTGTTTTCATAACAATGGATTTACAGCAGACTATGCCTCTTCCAAAAATATCCACATCAAAAGCGTTTTATTTAAGGCAAATGTAGTTTTATAATTTTAGAATTCACAATATTACAAAAAAATTCTAATAAGCTTGCTAAATAGTTCCTTGCTAAAATACATTGAAACGGATGAAAAAATTAATGAAGGTCAAAATAAAAATTTTGCAATGATCTCTCTGTACCAATATTTGATTTTAAGTGGTTACTTTCATAGCATCGATCATCAATTTCCGGAGCTTGGCCATTCCTACCTAGATTCGGATCAAGATTTTGGAAGCATAGAGAAGGTATTGCGGAAGCATGACACTATATATCTGCCAGAACAGTACCGACAAATTATTCAGAAAGCATCCAAAAATACTGCAATATTGATATGGCTGAACATTTTAGAGATGTTGAAAATTTAGCTAAAAATCTAAATCTAACGAACAGAAAAAAGATAAACTAAATGAAAGAGTGAGATTTAGAAACGGATCCGGGTTGAAAAATATGGTTCTTATATATATTAAGAGTTATATGATAAAAATATGTCATTTAAAAAAGTCGATTATTAAAAATAAAAGTATGCCTAAACCCTCTGATAATATTCTTATCGAAAGACTTGCTAGAAAGTCTGGATCTATTTCAGACGAAAAATAAATAATCTTGATCAACAGTTAATTTTTGTAAAAAAAAGAATATCTTTATTTCTATGAAAATATTTTAATAATTAAAATTTGTACATCTAGCATTAAAATTTAACACTTATTTAGCTATATTTTTGAATTGAATATTAATATTTTCGTTACTTCTAATATAATTATAACATTTAGGTATATGAAAAAGTAATTAATTTTAAAATAATGGAATAAAATAAAACATTGAAATAAAATTCTGATATTAAAATTTCAAAAATGTGATTAGTATTATACTAGTAGATGACACGTACTAGTAGATGATACGATACGTGTACGTGATATAATAAAAATGGTTAATTTTGAAATATTAAAGAATAAAATTTACTTAAATTTCCACATACTAAAAACCTAATGATGATTAATATTATTGTATTTTGTTAAGACATTACGTTATTTTGTATTTAATAAACCTTTCTTTCACACTTATATTGATTTTTGTTTTTGGTTTATTTCAATGGCTGAAGGAGCTATCTACACATTTTAACAAATAACACAAAAAATACAAGTTTCTTATTAATGAGCCTGTAATGAGTAAAGAAGTACTACCGTTTTTGACAATTTTCGTACATTACGGCTTTAATAAAACTAGCCACAAAAAAAAAATGATATCAAAAAAACTTTGACTTCAATTTACTCGGAATTTTGATTTTGTTAGATAACCCCTTCATCTTTTCATCGTGTCTTCAATTCTAAATAGTCCTTAAAATGAGATATTTTTTAACTTCCAGATTGAATTACTCTTGAACTGAATCCATAATTCTGATTAAAAAAGTAAACTGAAATTTGTTTTTAATTCTAGAGTATTTAGAATTGTTCTGTTTTTATACAGATATATACACCGAATCAATGTGATACGAATATTAAAGTCTCATAAACCGAAGAAAAGAAAGTTGATTAGATTATAATATTTCTTATTACTCTTTTCTTAGAGCAGTTTTTTTTTAATGATTATTCGATCTTCTCATTCACTCTTTCCAAACCACAAAATTGAATTTTGAAAATATATATTGAAAAATAAATGAGACAACCAATAAAAAATCAGAAAACAAAAATTAGTTCATTATTATATTTATACTAGTGGCCCCTGTTGAGTAATTATATTTCAAGTTGAAGTCAAATTTAAAGTTTTTAAAAAAACAATAATTTACGTACTGACATAGACTTCGCACGATATAGCAGAAACCACTCGTGTTTAATAAAAAGTTTTGTGGTTAGTAAGTTTTATTTAGGACACAATACACGTCCCTCATATACTGCTTCGTTTCCGATATATTCCCTATAGTAAGTAGCATTTAGTGATAAAATTACTAAAAATAAAAAATTTTGTCATTAAAGAGGTATGTATATATATATATATACTTACATAATACATAATTTTAATAAAAACTATATTACTACTACAAATAAACAAAATTTAGAAACAGTTACTTAAAAAGATAAAAATGAAGAATTCAAGTGATTTGTTTTTTTGTTGTTTTTATATTTTTTATTTTAGATGAATTTGTTTTTTTTTTTGACATATGTACATAGATTCATTTGCAAGTACATAATGTAAATTATAATAACTGATTTGTTTACTTTTGTTTATTATTTTCATAATATCTCACTTATGCATAATGTATTTGCTGAATAATAAAATCATATGAGTACAAAATGTTCAACTGTGTGCGCATTTTTGTTTTATATATAATCTTATATATTATGTATATTAGAAGTTCATTAAGGAGTAGGAGAATCGAAATAAAATGAAAAGGTGTCTACTGCGCAGGATTTTAAATGCTTGTCAATTATAATTATAGATATTTATATTTATGTTCTATACTCCATATTCATATTCATATAGACTTGTTTGTTTGAAACAATGACATCCTAATATATTTTGCATCATTGCAGCGTAATGGTTATCTAGCTTCCAAAATGTGATTGTTTACTAAAAGCAAAATTTTCCTCATAGTCTTGTGGTTGAAATTCGAATTTTCAATTTAAAGGTCAATTTCTAAATTCTCAAACCCTGACTATTATAAAGTTTTCAGTAAAAAAAAAATTATTTTACAGCATCAGCAAACCACCACAAAAATAAAGCAACATAAATAAAACAACTTATTTTTCCAAAGTTTATATAATTTTATTTTTTATTTTTATTTTTATTTATTGATTTTGACTTCTAAAGTCAAGTATTATAGTCTTCTTTTTTACTGTCGATTTTATTGAATAAACATGAAATATACATAAATGTATATAAAATTATATGTGTGTACATCATTACATATCTTATAAAGTCCAGGTGAAATGTTATATGAGTCGTTCTGTTAGCTGCCACTTTAAATTTATGCTAGAATTTTCCATAATATGTATTTTGTGTGTATGTTTTTATTGAATGGTGTTGATAATAAGGACATCACTTATAATGAATGGATAAGCATATGTATGTATGTAATATAAAATAATATGTATATATGTATGTATGTATGTAATGTAATATCAAATGATATGAAAAACTACTAATAAAATTGTTATATATTATGATACAATTTAATTCAAATATACCGTTATTTAAATTATACATTTTGTTTTGTTATACAAAATAAATTTTTTAACGTTTCTAATGTAACAAAAGAAGCAGTATTAAAATTTTCTAAATTATGAATTTATAATTACAAGAACTTGAATAACTGAAATGATTTTTATTTTAATTAAGAATTTCGGTTTAAATTATGTTCGAAAGAGTATGCACTTATCATTTAGTTTTAGAGTGCGCTATTGGAAATGCGGATTGCTATTGGATTAAAGTTAAGAATTGTATCGATTTTAAAGCATCAATACTCCTATATTTTTGTTAAAATAGTCTTTAAGTGTAACCATTCATAAACATTTGGCTTTATAACTTCAAATATCTATCAAAGTAGATTCTACTACAAACTTTTGATATAGTTTCGACTTTCATATGTGGTCTTTGAAGATAAGGATATCTGGCGATATCTATGACTTTCACAAATATACGAATGAAGTATAAACAATGCATGGCAGTCTTCTTTTTGCTACGTTCGGATTTTATAAAAATAAAGTTGTTTAAGACAACCGCATTTTGAATACTGTAAACGAAATTGGCTTTAATATTTGATTTTGAGATCATCCGTATTTGAAGTGGAAAACAAATATATCCGCCCAGTTAACCAATCCACTTTTTTTGGGCTTTAGTTTAAACTTAAGGATCATAGAATGTCAAAGAAAATATAAGACGCAGTTCCTTACAACATTAGGGTGATGAGCGTTAGATGGTTGATGGATGGATATTGGGAGCAACTGTCGGATTCGAAATAACGAATGGAAGAAAGTCTTAAACCTAACGCTTACCGCATCTTATAAGACCAATACATGTGTTCAAACACTTAAACGTATTCAGATTTTAGTTCGTAGCTTCTCTATTTAACGCTTACCGCATCTTATAAGAGCAATACATGTGTTCAAACACTTAAACGTATTCAGATTTTAGTTCGTAGCTTCTCTATTTAACGCTTACCGCATCTTATAAGACCAATACATGTGTTCAAACACTTAAATGTATTCAGATTTTAGTTCGTAGCCTCTCTATTAAACGCTTACTGCATCTTATAAGACCAATACATGTGTTCAAACACTTACATGTATTCAGATTTTAGTTCGTAGCCTCTCTATTTCTCGGCTTTTGGTTTTGTCGTATGCGCTGCCACTGTAAAACAATCATTTGTCATCACGCTTTCGGTTATGCAGTTGATGACAATTGACGATAACGATGTCATGCTTTCGCTTATGTAAAATGGCTAAAATCAAATTTCAGAACACAAAGCAGGAAAAATTATATGATTAATTGTTATTGTTCTATGTCAGTGTGTTGCGAGAAATAACAAGAAAATATGAGAATATGTAACTACACTCTACTACTTATATAATTTTTATTGCATATTTTTATAATTAATTTAACAAAAAAAAATTTAATAACAACTAAAAATACACACAAACACAATACATCTGAATTCATAAAACAAAAATTTATATTCGGTAATATCGAAGACACGACATCAAAAGTATGTCTATTTGACAGTTGATTGGCAGTTGGATCAAAAGTTAATTGATTAATCGTCAATTCAGCATTACCGAAAGCAACGCTCACCTGAGCTTTGCATCAAGAAAAAATTAGTTTTAAATAAAACAAATTTTTGAACTGTTTCAACATTATATTTCGGTTTGTGTCTTTAATATTTAACTCTTTTCAAATTTTTTTTTTTTTTTGCTTGCATAGTATTTTATTTGAACGTCTCAACGATATTAAAGAAGATTCGAGAATTTTTTGTAATTGAATAAACAAACAAGAAATTTATGAATGAATAAAATAATAACATAATAAATAATATACATCAACCTTTTAGTTAACAAGGACTATTTAACATTTACAATCACTGTAGATATTTTTTTTCTTTCAATTTCAATTTTTATTTATTTCTATAAAAAAAACAAAGTGATATTTCATTTTGTAGGTATGACCGAAGAACATTGATCAACGTTTAGTCTTTTGAAACACTCTGAAACCTGAATAATTTTAAAAGTGTCAATTCATTGTATAATGGTTTCACATTTCATTTCATTTTCTAATATCCTTAAATTTTTGTTGTAAAACATAAATAGTAACAATTTTCAACATAAATATCCCTACAATTACATAACACAAAAATTGACATTAAAAAAAAAAAACAACGCACTGTCATGACACGATTACAAAATTTCGATATGGTCACATTTTCTTGTTGTTTTCATTTTTTTTTTTTTTTGTTTTGATTTTCTTATTATTTTCATTTTGTATGCGACTTTGTTAACAAAATAACACACAGAAAAGTGAATAAAGCTGATTTGTTCTCTCTCACTCTTCTATTGGTTTTTTTTTGGTGTAGTCTATACTACACTACGAACTTTGAATTATAATAATGAAAATGATGACATTGATATTGATTATAATGATTGTGATTCTATCAGCGGTTTAAGATGGTTTATTTGCATAATGGCTCAATAAATTTACAATCAAATTTAGAATAATCTTGAAATTTTGCAATTGAGTATGATGTGTACGTTACGAATATTATATTAGCATAATCTCTTTTTATGTAATGAATATTTTATTTGATTATAAGTGAGATAGAAGATTATTTGCGAATATTATATTAGATTACTACTATATACATATATATAAGATATATATATATAGATACTGATATAGTGATATAGATCTTGTTGAATTAAGATGAGAGCAATTAGATATGAATTTGTTAGATACACGAGTACAATATTGAAGTATATCGAAAAGTATATATATGTATATACATACGTTCGTATATACAAGAATGTACGGAACTGATTGAGAGTTAAGTGAATAAGAAAAATAAATTTTTTTATTATGTATACAAAATCTATTAATAGATATTTTTTTTATTTTAAGATGAAAATTATTTTTAAAGGATAAAAAGAAGTTTATATTCATTTTTCCACCTTTAACTGTGACCTAGAAATACCGTGTATACGTCATTAATCTGAGCGTGATGGAATTTTTATACCATTTTTGTAAATACAATCAATGTTTTTAGTTAATAAAAGACACCTCTTACTTTTTACAAAATTGCAAAATGGCGTTGTATTGAGCAAACAATGAATTATTTTTATGTGGCTTTTAACTGGATTACTATCATATGCCTGTATTTCATTTGACTAAATTTCATTTGACTGCATTTCATTTGCCTGAAATTTCATTTGCTTGTATTTTCACTTACCTGCATTTCATTTGCCTGCTTTTCATTTGACTGGATATGATAAATATTCATAATAAAAATTTCAGCCTTTATCAATCAACGGATACCAGAACTACATCTTCTAGGTGGTGATTGGTGGAAAGTGCCAAATCCAAGAAATTGAGCCGCCTCCAGCAAAACCAAGTCCGGGTCTCGTTTCACAAAGCTCTCGACTTTTTTCTTTTTTTAACTATTCTTTAGTACAATGGCGATAGTTAGTACGATGCAAACAAGAGGTCCATTGGTCCGGAAGTCGGGACCGAAGACCGTGAATTTTTTTTTTTTGAATCACTACAACAGCTTTAAAATGTGATGAAGACAATAGGTTCGGGGTCCCAGGGATTATTACAAGCTATAATTTGTAGTTATATAAGTTAATTATTAGAATAAAATTTTATTTATCAAATCATCGAGGAAGTCAACAACTGAAAGTGTCGTTCAATAATAGAATATATTATATCTAATAGATATCCAAATAGCTTGTTTGCTGTAATTCTCGATGGAGCTTTAACCTACAAGAAACAGTTAAACAACGTAACAGGTAAACTGGGAATACTAACAACATAATACCGTTAACGAAAATTAACCAGTTTTTTTGGGTCTCAACCCAACCTGCGCACAGCGACTTGTGTTTAGTATATTCAGTGGCAGAGTACTGCGCAACCGTTGGTATTTAGACAGATTTGATATAGAACTGAACAATACAATAAGTCTAATTACAGGCACAATACAACCAACCCGGATGAGATGGTTATCCATGCATAGCAACATGGCTACTCCTAACATACGTCATCAAAATGATTTAGTTAGAGAATACAATAAAATTAGCCATAAAAAGATTTTTTTCACTACAGCCTCTTGATTATCATAAGACGCAGATGATACCAAATTTCTAATGGTAATTGTCAAAATTATTCTATAATATTGATTCAAAATATAACCTTGTTATGTTTAATATTATTATATTGGTGGTACGTTAGCAATATTATTCTCTTAGACATCCTCAGCTCTCAAAGCTATAATTGCATTGTTAAGAATCACCAGTCCAGTCGCTTATAGATTAAAAACAAAGTAGTTCGAGAAGATGTACTCAAACACAAAATTCATATTAATTTATTTTATAAGGTAATATTTGAAAGACGATATTTAGAATTTATGATTTTGTTATTTTTGACTGTTTGCGATGTCTTGGTAGGGGTCTTGATAAGGGTATTATTAACTTGATAATAAATTATTCAACCAAAATAAAGTGTTGGTACACTAGAATATTGAAATTTTTGTATTTTATTACTTATTTAATAAGTAGAATGTGATGTGACACGACTTTAGATGTCAAAGCTTAAATGTAATAGAACGCAATGCAATTTTTTACATCCACCTGGAAATCTTTAAAGCTACCAGTTTTACTATTATCTTAGAGTTGTTTGTTGTAATACACCTTGCAATATTTATGTTAAAATATTTCACATCTTCTACTTTCATTTACCACATTCAGTGTGTATTGACGATTAACAATTTTATAATGTAGATACTGTTTAATTTGAGGGATCACTTTGCGGCGATTCTTATAGTTATAGGTTGTAGTTGGTTTGATAAAAGCGTGGGAGATAATGCTTTTGCTTCCACCTTAAACTACCAGTTTTACTTTTTCCACCATCATCCGGAAATTTGCCCAAAATATGTCATATTGCTAGTTGTTTTTTTAGTAGTCTATATTTGACATTTAGATGATTCATAACGATATTCGTACACGAAGCTTTACTTCTATGTATAAAAATTAATTATAAAAATACTAAATTCATTAAATAAAATTAATACATTCATCATTATCATCATTGATTCATCAGTGAGTGGATATGCATAGGGCAACAGCAAACTTCCTCTACCGAACTCGATTTTGGGCAAACGACTTAAGTTTACTTCAAGTTTTTCCACATGCACTTGCTTTGTTCACTACTGTTCGGCGCAACGTTTTTGACTCTGCGAATTTCATTCAAGAGCTGCTTTTGCGAAATCTCCTATACATGTCAGTGCAGTGTGTGCCCGATACATTCCCATTTACTTTGTTTAATTATTACTCTGATTCCTTCAATTCTAGTTCGTTCTCCCAATTCCTTGTTTTGATTTTTTTCTGACCAGAATACCTGCAGAATCCTTCTCAAATGTTTGTTAACAAATATCTGGATGCGCAAGACGATGTTTTCTGTTGTTTTACATTTTTCGCATCCATATAAAAGAACTGAGAGAACGTTAAATCTGAAGAATTGAAATTGTTTCAGGTGAGTTGCTCGGAGATACGTTGAGTGTGAATTTCGGATACGGTTATCAATATCCACATCCACACCATCATCCACAGTAATAAAACTGCCAAGATAGCAGAATAACGTTACCTCCTCTACATTTCCATAACCAATCTAATGTAAATAACATGGGACTGCTTTTATAAGAAATCCTACTGGCGCCGCATATTTGATTAGTGGCTTTTATGCTTATTTTCCATGTCGGTTTTGGTGTGAGTGAGCAAGCAGATATCATCTGCAGAATCAAGGTCGCGAAGGTTTCTTGTAACAGCCCATTAAGTACCTCTTGCTCCACGATTTGCTTTTTTCAACACCCAACCGAGAATTAAAATGAAGAATAGGGGGGATAAATACATTTATACAATTAATACATTCAGCTTTATTTAATTTTTGAAAATTTTCCGGTATAAATTCGAATAAGCGTTACTTGTTGATATTACACCCTCATCTTAACCTTGCAAATAGATTTATTTATTTATATTATTTTTTTTCAATTCAATCAATCTTCTTAAAATTTCTAATACTTCAGTTAAATCCTTCAATCGAAACAGTAGATCTTATTACCACTACTTACTTATATTATTACCCAACCCTCTTTTTGTTTTTTAAATTTCTATAAATTCTTAAGAATCTTTCGATAACAAAAATATATTAAAACCTAATTTCACGATAACAGGATTATAATATTTGAAAAAAAAAAAAAAAACTTCAATTAAAGTTGCCTTCTGATCATCCTTACCGACCCTTCCATCATACCCAAAAGCAATTTACACAAAATCCTAACTAAATTATCCTGTCGAGAATTGTTTTTCGTTTTATCCTATTCCATGTTTACCACAAAATAAAAACTTACCTAGTTCATTTTTTTTTTTGTTTTCTTATTTTTGAGTTTTTAATCTAGGATGTGTACAAGTTTATATCTCATCAAGTGTAAAAATTCCATAAAAACGCCTTAAGTATTTTTATTATTAAATATAGCTGGGGTGTTTTGATATTTAACAAAAAAAAAATATTTTGAAGAAATACAAAAAGTTTTTTCTTACATAATATGTATATATTATACGCACACATATATTTATACAAATATTACTATGTTTATGTGTGAGTGAGTACATACAATTGCGTTGATGTAGGAAATGGTTTTAAAAACAAATTTTCTATGATGAATTTTTGAAAAACACAAGAACCAAAAACCTATTAAACAGAAAACAAAAAAAATTATAATAATAATATAAGAAGTCCTTTTTGGTACTAAATCCCTCACATCTCTACTCCGTTATATTAGCAAAAAAAAAAAAAACAGAAAAAAAGAACATTTGACCTAAAATCATATTTTTGTACTTCAGCTAATAGAACTGGCTAAGAACACAAAAATTACAGTTATTTTTTCTTATATTTGATTTTCATATTTTTCTGTTATAATAAAAATATATTAGAAACACATATCCGCACGTCCTAGATTACGGGATGGATAAAATTCAGGAAAGGATTAAAAACAAAAAACAAAAAAAATGACTATACCACTGAAACATAACTCAATAATAATGTTTCAGTATCCATGTACGGTTCTTAATTTTTAAAGAGATGTGTTTATTTTCAACATAAATATATATACATATATATAGGTAGGTACACATATTCATGAATAAGGGCACATGAATATCATAGGATTCATGTAATATAGACAACAGGAAATTTATTGTGCAAGTAGTCCTGTCTTGATCTATGATGATAGAAATTTTCTACAATTTTTATGTTTGTTATATATTTTTTTTTTTTTTTGTAAAGTACACAGTGGGATTAAATTTTTAGAAATTCGGAAAAAAATGAAACGTGTTCAACGAATGTTTTACATTTCGCACATAGATTTTTATCTGGAAATAATCTACTGAAACTTCCACCTTATCCCACCGTCTTAAGCTTATTTCCTTAGATAAGATCATCTGATTGTCGGATAGATACATCTTTTATCCACCAGATGCGCACAGACAAAATGTTTACCCGCGTAATTTCAAATTTTGTAGTTGAAAAAATCAATCAGAATAATCTCAGGACCGCTGAGATGGGCCACATTTCATTTCATTCTACAGAATACGTATGTTCGTGAAGTATATTATAATTCAATCTTTTTTTACCGTTATGTAAGAGTTGGGACTGTTAAAAGTCGACTGCGTCATAATGTATGTAATGCTAACTAGCTAAAAAAAAATTTTTTTTGTTTTTTTCATGTCCATTGGTAATTTTTTTTCTTATTAATTATATAATTTTTTTTAATTTACTTTCATTTAATTTATTTTTTCTTTTTTTAATTTTTATAATTTATATCAATTTATTCTTTTAATACCTATCTATATTTTTAATTTTTGTAATCTTCTAATAGTATGTGTTATCTATTCTAATAAAAGTGTAATAAAACTGCTCTACTAACGCCATGTCTATTATTTTTTTTTATCTAACGGTTTCGTGGTCTACTAACCTCACTGAATGATGATAAGTATTGCAGAAAAATGTAGCAAGCTGAAATGAAAAGAAAAACGAATTACAATTAGTGTTCTAACTAGTTTCTAACGTTTCACTAATAAATCCATTTTTATTTTTTTGACAAATATCGATATAGCAACTTACTTCTTTCATCAGTGCTTGCGACAAGTTTAGTATCTTAATTTGATATTTGCATATTGTACAGTTTTATTAAATGTAGGAATGTTTGACTATTATCATCATTCTCCGCAATCTGACTGTAACTCGAATTATAATAAAATATTAATTACATGAAATGAAAGCATCAGGTTATTTAGATTTGAGTTAAGGAGAGATGAGCTATCATATGTATTTGGACTCACAGTTAAATTTGTTAAATTTATTGTCTTCTGTTGATTTGAGTCTGAGAGACTGAGAGTCTACTTGATTACCTAATTTAATCACTGAATACTAAATTCAAAAAAAGGCTTCAAGGTATGTAAGTTCTTGACAACTATAACATACATTTTTAGTTTCTGTAGTTTCCCACTTGGAAACAATTCTTTGTTTAAGTGGGCTTTTGAAGGAGCAAAACTTGGCTATAATAAAACTTGGCAAAATCTGCTTCTTCTATTCCACACAAGAGTAACTCCGTTTTCTTTCGCCAGCTTTATTAAACTTTTGTAACAGCTATAAATAAGGTTTGATTTAAAAATGGGGGAAATCATAATTTTTGAAGTAGCTTAGCTTTCTAAATTTTTATACATGTTGGAACCTTTATGTTTTCTTTTTTATATTCTAAGGCCGATTACTTGACGGCATAGGTTTTAACTTGAAAGACAGTGGGATATGTGCTAAGTGCCATGATAAACTTAAATGTTGGCCCAAATTTGCCGGATAAACAAATTTATTTGATTTTGAATTCCAAAAAATTAGAATAAAGTTTTTTAAAACTTTCAAAAACAAATCCTTTTAAAAACAATTATAAAATCAATAGTAAATCTAAATTGTTATCTGAACAAGTCATATTTTTATATACGTAGCTACACCATATTTTGATAATTTTCAAGACAAATACTTTTTAAATGTTGTTCATAATAGGTAGGTAGGTAGTAGTGGCTTCCGGCTGTACGCTGACATACATAGACCAGTAAGGTCCATTATGATACCACGGAAACTTTCCTCGCATAACACTCTACTCGTTGAACCAATTTTTTCACGAAGCGGTAATATTTGATTTTAGTGCCTTCAACGTCACCCAGCGAGTCCAGAAAGAAGTCCCCCACAAGGGTTTTCCTTTTATGATAAAGACCAGGGCAGGAACAGAGTAGGTGTTAGACAATTCCATCTTCCTCCTCCTCTCTACACGTGTTGCAAAAGTCGTTTGAGGGGAGTTTAAGTCTTCTCACTCGTAATGATTCCTACAATAGTGCTAATGTCACACCTTTTCAGAGTTAGTAACTTAAGGGATCGCTTCAGGTTCACTATGAAGTTTGAAGCTTTTATTGCATCTTTGACAAGCAATAAATTACAGGTAGCTAGATGTGCACCCAGATTGCTCCGGAACAATTTCTAACATAGTACCCTTTCTAGTAAGTTGATATGAAATGCAGTTATCCGGAATACCGTTGTATTGATATGTTGAACCGATCCGCTAGTTCGCCCAGAGAATTTCGACACACCAACACGGTTTTTGAGATCATGGTATCCACCCCAGTGCTTTGATTGCTTGATTTTCTGTTTGTAACAATCTGAGGTTTCTTGTATTGCCATCACTTCCGCCTGAAAAACACTACAATATTTTGGTAGGCTGAAGGATAGACTTATATTTAAGTTTTTCGAGTAAACTTCACCCCCCACTCTGTCATTCAGTTTTGAACCATCAGTTAGTGCTCTTTGGTTAGAACTGTGCTATTCTCCCAACTTTTCCTAGACTTAATATCCATTTCATATGATCTCTCCTATAAGAAGAGTCCTGTAAGAGTTAGATCTAGAGTTTCTGAAATAAATTTCTTCTATTACATAATAGAAAAGTTGCCATTTAATTGTGGTTTCCACTGGGAATTGGCTTTAAGCCTGATCAAAGTTATGTTTGCCATATCTTTGTCATGAATATCTATTGGGTAAAATATGAAATAGTGTAACAAGTGCCGCAAATGGTTCATAATAACTCTACTAACCCTTGTAGCTTCTTCATTAAACATTTTTATATTAAAATTCTTAACTCGATGCTTGATTAGATACTTACAAAACAAAAACAAACAAAAAAATTGACAAAATATGGTCACATAGCAGTTAGGAAACTATGCGATCTGTGATATATACTAACTTTTACTTTATTTAGAAATTTACATATTTCTATTTACCATTTATCGCATAGAAAAAACGCTATCTTATCTACGATAGGAATTAAGCACATGATTTCTAAAATTTTGGTTTTAATTTTTTTCGGCTATCGATTAGGCTATTAAAATTTACAACAATTACATTATGTCGAAATATTTTAACTCATTCTGTATAGAATATAAATTAAATGACAAGTGAGTATAATATGAATAGTGATAGTAATATCATAATATTTATAGATCACTTCTGGTCTAGGGTATACACAAAATTTTGTATAATGACTTTGGAGATGACTGACATAAAGTTTTTCTTCTAATCTGTGTTTTTTGTTTTTTAATTTTAATTTTTTTTTTTTTTTTTTTTTCATTATTTGAGTAAGTGATAAAAATATAAGTTAGCCCTCTTCCAATCCCCAAAAAAACAAAAAATAAAAACAAAAACATTAAAAACAAGAATTTTTACAGATTTATGTCTAACAAACAAAACAAAATCACATAAAATTTGCTGATGTCATCCTTATAACTATTTTTGGTTTCAAAATTTATTTTTTGCAATTATTTTGGTTGTTCTTATTATATTGTTGTTATTGTTGGTTTTCAGATTTCTCTATCCAAAATGGACAAAATTTATTCAACTAAACTATGAATATAAGTAGAATAGAATGAATACAATTTGTTACTGTATTTAACTGTTATTGTTATTTAGTTCGTTTAAGAGTACCAGTTAGATTACGTTAATAACTTTATAAATAAATCACTGCCACTGGTCATCCAGTTACGTGATGAATGAAAGGAATAACTTTTTGTTGTTGTTGTTGTTGTTGTTGAATGTTATTTTGATACGAGAACATTTGAAATAAAAAATTTTGTGTAGTAGTTGAATCAAATATAATAATTCTTATATGATATGTATGTATATATATACATACATTGTAAATATATAAATTATCAGTCCGCAAAAATATTTTCAAAATTTATGTTCTATGAATGTCCTTTTTTTATTTTTTTGGTTTTTTTTGTTAAATTTTGATTAACATAATAAAAGAGTTTCAAAGATAAATGCTGTAATTTTAAAAGGATTTCTTTTTATGAAAAATTGTCTTTGATTTCATGTGAACAATACAAAAAAAAATTTATATAATTTTTAATTTTTTAAAGCTGAAGTATTTGATATTATTGAAGGAGATTTTTAATTAGAGCAAGGATCCTATTTATATTAAAAGTTTGACGATAAAATAAATTAGAAAATTTTGTAGTGGAACGACTTTCTATTCTAAATTGTTTCATTATTCTTTGTTAAACATCCTGTTTCAATTAAATTTCAATCATCAAACCATGACTTGATTTTATTATGAAAATAACCGGGTCTAAACTAGTGAATCATAGTTATGTAAATGACAATATTAAAATCAGTAGGAAAGCACTTGCAAACAATGTATTATTTTGTCTTGGGAAGGGATTTGTTCAACCAAAATAAATCCAATTTAAGTCACAAAAAAAATTGTTCAAATTCATTAAATTTAACAAAAATTCAAAGAGGCTACGGTGACATTGAAACTGCCATATAGTTAACAATTAAATCTACATAATCTAGTGTAATAAAATTGGTGATTCGCAATAATCTAATATTAAAGTACCAACAATACTTAAAATACGTAATACTATATTTTCAAAATTAATAATTGTATCATTGTCTTTCAAGTGATGATAATTGTTACAAAAATCCTTACTCCTCATTGAAATCATCGTAGTCAAGAGTATTGAATACCATTTTTATATAGATGCGTCGTATTAAATACGTATAAAATAATTTCGTATATTCAACTGGAGAGAAGATGAGTCAGACCCAGAACCTACATGGTCAAGTTGGTCACCTTAATATGCAAGCAAGTAATTCCTTCTAGTAACTACGAAGCATGATTAATTGTCTCAAAGCGTTTTTCACATTTCATTACACGCCTCAGTTGAAATTGAATATAAACTGCATATGTATTATAGTGCTTCTTACCACCTTTTTGGGGTTGTAAGAATTGGCAAAACTCAGATAACAAATATATATTTCGCCTAAGTCTATTTATCAAAAACCACCAAATGCAAACAATCAATTTGTAAATTTCTTTCTTAACAAATTTGCAATTTACAATATTCCATAATATATTAAAAATATATATATATATAAGTTACGTGTTGCCACCCCTGATTTTAATCTTATTTCTTTTTAATTTTAATAATAACACGCTGGGTAGAGCAGTAGGTAGAGCCTTAACCGAAAGGTCCCAGGTTCGATTCCCGATGAAGCAAAACAAAACAAAAAATGCTTTATGGATTTTTCAACCTGGTCCGTACTGGGATATAATAAATGGCAAAAAATAATTGAGAGTATAATCTGGTAACAAATTAAATAAAAATGAAACTATTCTATTTAAGAAGGCTTAGTTCCTGATAATAGCAGTAGTTTTCCACATTTAATGAGTTGATAAGCCAGTAATTTGTTAAATAAATACTCGAAATATTGTAGATTGTAGCGTAAAATTGCAGTACCGTACTTAATTAAGCACGAAAAGGTGATTCTACCTAAGTTACTGTAGAATGTAAAAAAAAAAAAAATGTTGACTTTGATTTTCAACACAGAATTTACTTCAGGTAACAGTTTCATAAAGTATACAATTGTCTATTTGATGGTACGGTTGGTATGAATTTACATGTAAACTATACGTAAAGTACGATAACTAAGTGTATGGTAACTAAGGAAATATGTACGGTATCTATGTCCTCAGACCAATAAAATCAGAAAAAACAACAAAATAAGTAAAAGCAAAATATGGGATGTTTATTTTCATTATTCTTTTTGTTGTTATAATTGAGTGAGTGTTAGAGAAATTGATTTTATACATCTTATAATAATGTCAAATAATCATATTCCAAAATTCCAACTCCTATTTATTTAGATTTGAGGTCGCAAACATGTAAATTTGTGAAATGGAAATTTAGTAGCGAATTCTCCCTTATTACTTTTAAGTGGCAAACATTTTTCGTTTGCCTTTATATAAAACAGAACATTTCACAAAGGTGCATTCCAAATTCCAAATTTAGGTTGGGTTCCTAACAATGAAAATTAAAAAGGTGACAATACTGGTAATATTAATAACTATTCAGTTACAGGTTATAAATTCGTTGATTCTTGATTGGATTCAACTAATAAAACTTCAAGAAAATTCAAAAGACAAATTTTATGAAACCATTGTTTTTTTAATTAATACTACATAATATTGGTAAATATTATTATTAAAAGTTATTTATTTTATTTTATTTTATAACGTAAAAAAAGAACAAAATTAAAACTCTCAGCTATAACTCTTCTAACAGGTAGAAGAAAATTCGCTTTCACTTTTGCATGTTCATAAGAAAAAAAAAGCAAATCATACATATATGATTGACTACATATATATATATACTAGCTTTGTAACCCGTCATAAATGACGGAAGCAAAATAAATCCTAGTTTCTTTTTTTCTTTCATTAGATTCTTTATTCCGAAATTACAGTACTTATGTTTATATCACTTTTTATTTATTTTTATTTATGTTTATATTGGCCTAACACTAATCTTTTTTTTTTTATATAACAGAAAAAGAAGTACCATACCAACAAATTTGTATAAAATGTTTGTATTTTTGTATGGTATACTCGTACTCACTTCCATTTAGTTATAATTCGTTAGTTGGGTTCCATTTAGTATAAATTATACCGTATTAGCGTTATTGTGGCTTCTGGGAGAGCAAATTTAAAAATGGGATCTTATTTTCATATAAATTTTGTCTTTTGTATAATGTATAGGGATCTTATTTTGCTATATGAATAAACTGTTATTATGGTATTGTGTTATTTTTAAAAAAATATTCAAAATTTTGTATCTAAATTGGTAAAATTTACAAAAAATACAAAAACATTTTCATCAATAATTTTCAATTTAAAAAAAACAATGTTTTATTATCCGACGTAGAAGTAGAGTTAATTATCCTACTCTACTTCTATCAAGTTCTATTGATTGAACAGTTAACCTGAACATTGAAGTGAAAAGTGAACACTTAACACTGAAAATAAAATAATATTTTTGGAATGGAGCATATAGAACATACAGAATACAGATACAGCAAATAATAAAAAAAAACAAAAAAAAACAAAAATAACTGTTTTTGAGTGAAGTGAATTACGCACACAATAATGACAAAAATAAAAGGTAGAAGCAATAAATACTACATGTATAATATTATACAATTCAAATATGCTGATACACATGTGTATTATTATGTATAATTTTAAGTAATAAGAATAACCTTTGAGTGAATTATGTTTTTTTTTTGTGTTAAATGCTGTTTGCCTTTTGGTTATTATACCATATTAAACTATTGATTAAATTTGTATTAGTCCTTATTATTATAAATCAAAAAAATTGTTTGTTTTATTTATATTATTATTATTATTTATTATTTTTCCTTATTATTTGCGAAGAAGACTAACATTAAATTAAAAAAATATAGTTCATGCAATCAACTTTTCCTGCAAAGGTTCAGCATGGTAGACAGGGATTAAAAAAAGCACCAAAGCAATTTGTATATATATGCAATTGTATACATATGCAATTTGTATATGTGTTGGAGCGTTCCGTCGAACTTACAAACATCCAGATAAATGCAGAATAATATATATATAATATACAATACCCATTTATAGATAATATATAGTTATTGCCAAAAGTAAAGAACAATAATTAAAAAAAACTAAACATTTAATAAGATGCTTCTGCTCTACCTATTAATTGATGTTTTTTTTTTTAATAAAATAAAAATGCTTGTATTAAAAATAAATGAAAATAAAAGAAATTACTGCAAAAAAACAGGAAGTGTGTGGACAAACTAGCTCATAACTTCTGAAGCACTGGTCTCATTATAGCCGTTTTTTTGAAGGAAATTAAATTTTCTTTAATTATAAATTTAAAAAGAAATAAAAAATAGTAGCATAAAATTTCATTTAATTTCTTACAAAACGCATTTGTTTGGTTATTTGTTCAAAATTTAAAATATACCCACATTTCGTCAAACAAAAAAATAAAAAATAAAAAAAAACAAAAGGTAAACAAAAAAAAAATGCAAAAGAACATACGTTTGATTAGGATTTTTAAAAAATATTTTTTTTTTTGGTAAATAGGTTACTTGAAATAAAGCCGGAAGAAATAAAACCGAAATCATATAATTTTTGTTTTCGTCTTTATTTTATTTTTAAAAAAACCAATAAAGCCATTTCAAATATTTACATAAGTATTCAAATATTTATAAAAACAAATTATATGTGTAACTCATATAAGTGCATATGAATATCCTAGAAAAGTATGGAATACCCTGATTTTGAGTCCAAGTCTTAAGTCTCTCCTAATTCACCCCTCTTCTACCGTATCGGTAGTGAACCATAACACCGCAGATAATTGGTTTTATTATTTTAAAAAGTTAAAGGGCACTAGCGGAAGGTCTGACTCGTAAGTTATTAACGCATATAGAGTATAAATATTATACATATTCTGGAAAATGGAATTCCCTGATTTTAATCCAAATCTAAAATACATAATTAAAATTCAAATTTATCATTATCAGCTGTTAATAATATATTTAAATTAGGAAATATGTACGGTATCTATGTCCCCAGACCAAAAACAAAATTAGTATATATAAGATATATCAAAAAATATTTAAGAAAAATGTTTCTTTAGCAAAGACTTTGTAAATTAATGTGTTAATACTCATGAAATAGTGTTGTTTGTGTTATCAACAATAATAAAATACCGTATTTGCATATAGTGTTTACTTAAGTGCAAAACAGACAGAAACAGAGTTTCAATAACGGAGTAGCGGGGGTCTTGAGGCAGTATTTTTATGCATAACCGCTGTTATATACAAAGAAAGAAATAACTCTTATATTTTATCGATAGCTTTTATCGAACTTATGGATGAATTTTAGAATTTGCTAGCAAATCATAGTTATACGCCTTTTACAGAATATTTATATAATGTACTAGCAAAGTCACCCGACGTTGTTCGGATCGAACACAAAATATATAAAATTTCAAATTGGTCAATTGCGTCATTTGCGTCATTTGCATCGATTGCATCATTTGTGTCAATTGCGTCACTTGCATCATTTGCGTCAATACCTGCTTTTTTTTGTATACATCATATTTAATTCTATCGAATATAGCCATATACCATAATTGCAAATTTTCTTCAGTTAAAAATCCAGTCCAATAATTTTATGCAAAAACGCAACTATTCAATTAACTAACACATTTGGATGTATATGTCCATAATCAATCAAAAATTTCAAATGATGCAATTTTTTTTTCATATACAACATAATTTATTTTATTGACAGCAATATGCTTATGTTGTTAATATAGTTCAGTTTTAAAGTGTACTTAATTATTCAATTAGCAAATGAAATTTATTATAACTATTTTTAACAAGCTTGTCTAGACATTTAATTTCCAGAAATCATAAAACAAATAGAAATTAAAAAATCTTACAAAAATTTTAATACATAGCTATTCAAAAATTATTTTTCTTGTTTTCAATTTTAAATTAAGACTAGTTTTTCTCTTATTTTCTTCTAAAATATACGATACGTATATATGTTATTTATATAACATTCAATAATTACCATTAATTCTCTATATTTATAGTATAAACATACAAATGAATCATCAATTATTGTATATCCATTATTCCGTTAAAAAACTTTACTTTATATACAACCAAAGTAAATACACAACATTAAAAAACTAACAGGAATTTTCTATTAAGTAATGAAAGTTCAAAAATTTCTTCACAACAATGACAACATTACACCTTTAAAATGTAAATAAAAACAAAATGTTCAATAAAATACAATTATGTATAAGTGTTGTTGTATATACAATCCTATTGTAGTTTACTACTAGGTTCAATGTACCTAAAATAATAAAACAAATAATATCAAATTGTATCCAACACTATTATAGAGAATTACAAAAATAAAAAAAAAATAAAAAAATAGAAAAAAAAAATTATTACAACAAAAAAAATAAGATGAAAGAACTTCAAATTATTTTCCATCAACAACAATATCATGAATATAATCATCATTATCAATAACATGATCAAATGATGAGAATTCTTCTTGCTAATCAAACTTGAAAATATTTTCTTCCGTTCTGAATTTCACAAACAAAAAATGTCAGACACAATCAGATTGAACGGAAATTGAATACCTTCATCAAAACAAAAAAAAAAAATTATCAGAAAAAAAACAGGATATTTGAATGTTTAGAGAATTACTTCTTCTTGTCCTGAAAATCAGTTTTCTTCTCTAACAAGAGAATTTGTGAGAGGATGTTGTTGTTTTCATTCTTATTTTACTTTTTTTTTTATTTGTAGTTTTACTTATACGCCATTATTAACATCATAGTACGAACCAACAAAATTTCTTAAATATATTATTTTGATTTTATTTTACTTTTTTTTTTCTTTTATATTTGTTTTACAGTTTAAATCAAAACATTTCGTATGTGATCAATCAATCTGTAATTTTTTGTTGAACTGACACTCCGTTTACTTACTTTATAATGTACTTCTATACAAATCAAGCTAAATTTCGAATTCCAAATAGTCATTGGCTTTCCTATCCGAAAACATTGACATCACTACACACCCAAACTACTTCATTACTATTTGATGTTTACTCGCACCACATCGGATGTTGGTGTTATGATTAGCTTAAAAATTTCAAGCAAAAAAAACTTGTTTTTGAAAGTAAAAATATTTTAAGAGATCTTACCTACCGTTACAGGTTGGACACACAGTACGATAAAGAGACAGATAGTCATTTGCAACCCTGATGAAAAATTTTCAGCACTTTTTTCATTTTCATCAACTTTATCAAAGCAAAAAATTGTTTTACACAGTAAAATTTTGCGATTAGATTATTAAATGTGGAATTTATGAAATCACTGCATTTTTCAGTCATGAAAACAGCGCTGAAAAAAGTGCTGAAAATATTCAGCAAGTTATTTAGTCGGTGTTGAAAATTTTCAGCAGAAACTGCTGCGCATTTTTCAATAATATGAGCATTTTTTCTGTAGAATATCATCAGTTGTTTTGAAAAGTTTGTTTCGAAAATACCAAAATCAAAATCATTGATGAACCAGTTCCGAGAGGATGTTTGGCGTCAAAAAAAGAGCTCTGCATCTTTGTACGATTGACAGAGAAGTCTACAATGAAGAATTTGATCACATCCGCTGAAAAAAAATTTTTCATCAAGTCCAAAATGCCAAGTTTAAATTTGTAAAAATTTTGTAAAGTATTACCCAAATGTCCAAGGCAAGCGGGTCTTAATATTGGTATTAAATTATATTTAAATAGGAAGTTTGTTTGTTTTTTTCTTGCTTAACATATATTTTTAAATCTATCAAAATATTAAAATTTGTTATTTCAAATATGGGGTTTTTAAATTTGAAATTCATATGACAAATTTTAAACTAAAATTTGATCTTTTTAGTTAATATTTATAATTATTCTATAAGCTTACAATTTATCGTATGAATTTCAAATTTTCTGAAATAACAAATTTTTTATATTTTTACAAAAAAAATCTGCTCCCAAAGAAGCAGAAATGTGTGCTAAAAATATTTTTTAATGAGCACAGAAATACGTCCTGATTTGCGTGCTGAAAAATGCGCTTATAGATGCGTCGACTACTAAAAATTTATGTGAGAATGTATTAGTATTTGTATTATAATGAAGGAGAATTGTGCTGAAAATTTTCCCGACGCTCTGTACGAATTCAAGTGAACTCATATGCGATTTTCAGCAATTTGTCAGTGCAGAATCGACAGCGAAAATGCGCATCTTTTTTATCAGGGAATATTTCACAGTACATTATTTTTAATACTTTGAATGTGTATATGTTTGGAACAGTTCAACACCTTTATTCCATATACTCATAGAGACTTCAGTATCTAATTGCAAATTGAAATACTATTATACATAGATTTTCCATAGATATACCCCTCGGATGGGGTTACAGGACAATGATGATGATAGATAGATGCAATATTTTTCAGCGGAATAATAATCTGCCTTATTTTAATTGGATAGGGTGGTTATACCAGATTGTACAGATTTGATCTCATTAAAATTGAATTTTTTATCTAATAATTTTCTGTAAGTCTTTCTGTAGCTTCGTTAATGCTTGGTTATAATGCCAGGCAGCAGTGCAGTGTCGAATCTAATAATTATTTTCCTGTTAAGAAAACGTAATACAAAAGAATTAAAAAAAATATTTAATTAACAATAAATGAGTTTAGGTGCAACAAAAATTTGAATCGATCAATAAGAAAGGTTTGTCAAGGAATGGGATCTCTTACAGAGAATCATAAAGAAGAGAAAAAACAATTTAAAGACTAAACTAAATTTAGTTGTTTCTGGTTATAGTTTTATAGATGGTTGAAATAGCTAAGCAATAAAATAAATAATTTTTCAGTTGATTAACCTACCTACCTACTCAACACAGCCTTCCCTGATGCTTCGGATATGCCCTGGTTTAATAAAATAAGATACTTTTGAGTTTTGTGCTTATATTAAATAACTCAAATATCCCGGTTATCTAATTTTTTATACTTTGCTGAAGCAACTATGAACAATTAGAACAATTGTTTTTGATAATCAGATTTGTTTTTAGTGATATATTTAGATTTATGGAATAAAAGTCGAGTTTCCTTTCACTAATCATTTGTATTTATTTTGCAAATATCGATATTTCGGAAGCAACTTACTTCCTTCATCAGTGCTTTGCGACTAATTAATATTTACACTAATCCTTACATATAATTATATAATTTGAACTCTTAATAATATGCTCATTTTGTTAACAATAATAATTCCTTAATAGTTTTTTTTTTTTTTGTATAATTATTATTTATTGCATTTAAACTAGTCTTACGTAATAACCCTTATTCTAGTATTTATGATCTTAATTCTAACCTGAACCTGATTTTTAACTTTAAAGTAATCTAAATAATGGTGAGAATCCACTACCTACATCATTATTAAGTCTGCTGTTAACAGGTTCTCTAGATATTGCCAGTCTTTCATACATATCTAGTTTATTATTTTTTTTTTATTAATTCTCTTTTATTAATTTTAAACTATTCTTATTTATATGATGTTCTTCTTCAACTATATGCTGAGCTACAGCTGGCCTAAAATTCGTGTAGTTTATTTTCCTCGCCAATTGTGCTTCCCTCATATGTTCCTGGAATCTAACTGTAATTAATCTCTTGGATTGTCCTATGTAAGTTTTTGTGCTGGGTGGCGCAGTAGGTAGAGCGCCTGCCTTTCAACCGAAAGGTCCCAGGTTCGATCCCCGACGAAGGCAAAAAATGCTTTCTGAATTTTTCGACCTGGTCCAGTACCCTTTATCATTGGGATAAAATAAATGATAAATAGTTGAGAGTTTTGGTTATCACTAAAAATAAAATGGAACTATGCTATTATGAAGGCGAAGTACTCTACAATAGATATAGTTTTCCACATTTAAATTAGTAGATATACCACAAAAAATTCTACAGAAAAAAGCTATTGTATGTGATTGTGTATTCCAAATCTCTGTGTAAAAAGCAGTTAGGGTGTTCATCCCATAGACTTGGAAATATATAAAAAAAAAAAAAAAAAAATCTTGGGCTGATATTTTGTATATACCACTTCCTTCTTCTATGCTCTTCTTATCTTTAGCACATCCTAACAGATTACATAATTTGAGATTTCTTAAATATATTGTTAAATTTTTTTGTGTATGCGGAATGTGTTCGCACAAATTCGTTTTGGCTTCTCCATGTTTTTGTTTTGTTCTAATAAAGTTGAGAGATTTTCCATTTCAGTTCTATGGATCTTCTTCTTTATTATTTTCTCAATACTTTCTTTCATAAATCCATTTACTTCTGCTGTGTCCTCAGTATATAATTTTTCCTTTTTGAAGTTTTCTTCTGATAAAGGTGTGGTCAGTAGTCTGTTAATCATTGTATGATATGCTGCCATCTTTTGTCCATGGGGGGTTTGAATCGAAAGTGATAGTTCTTTTAGTTGTCGTAATTTTCCTATAGATATCAAAATTTATTTTTCCTTCCCTTCTAATTAATTTGATATTTAGGAACGGAATTTCACCATTTTTTCATTTTCCATTGCGAAAGTTATGTTGTTATGGATGTTATTGAGTTTAACAAGTAAACTTTCCATTTTGGTTTTTTCCCCTACTGCGATAATATCATCTACATATCGCATCCAAATCCTGGGCATAATTCCTTCTTCTACTATCCTTTCTTCTATAAAATTCATGAAAATTTCGCTCAATATAGGGGATAGTGGATTTCCCATAGCTGTGCCTTTTGTGGTTTTGTAATATTTCCCTCTAAACATGAAATAGTTTTCATTCATACAAAGGGCTGCCAATTTTATGCAGCATTTGGTTCTTTGTTTCCATTTCCTCGAATCATCTATTTTGTGGAGTCATTCCTCTAGTTTTATAATGGCTTCTTTAACTGGTATGCTAGGGAAAAGTGGTTTGACATCAAATGATACTAGCACTTCACTTTCTCCTATTTCGGTATCCTTTATTGTCTCGATCAGTTCAGCTGTATTTTTTATAGCTCTTGAGCTCATTTCTCTTCCTAGGTTTTGGAACTCTGCTACTAACCATTTTGCTATGTTGTATGTTGGTGAGTTAGAATCTGCAATTATTTCCCTCATTTCATTCCCATCTTTGTGAATTTTTGGTTGGCATCTAATTCTAGGCAATGAAGGGTTCAGCATTTTTAAGTTTGTTATCTTTTCTATGCTACCCTTACATTCTTTTAGAATTTGTTCTTCTCTTCTTACTGAATCTATAGAACTATAGAACAATGTTCATTTTTTGATTAGCTAAATTTAATTTTAAATTTAATTTTATTTTTTTTAATTTATTACAATTTATTAATTTATTTTTTAACAATTTATTAAAATATTTATAAATATATATATTATAAATATTTTCCAATTATATGATCTAACGTTTAACTTTTCATATGTACCCAGTAAGTAATTATGTACATCCATTTGTTTGTGTATTGTGTGATTACAGTTTTGATGTACCATTCAAATATTTAGATTCTATTAAAAATTCCTTAACCTTTCCTCTGTGCATTGGAGTCCCAATCAATTAATTAAAATAAAAAAAAACTTATTTCGCGTCAATCAAATCAATCAACCAGTCTATGAAAGCCTCAATTAGTATTTTCTAAACCCAAAATAAAAAAACGGGATCAAATTTGATTGTATATCAAGTAGTTATCACCTTTTGAAGAAAGGCGGATTTACGCATATTTTCTATGAAAAATCATAATATACAGGAAGACATCTTTATTACAAAAGTTATTTTTATTTTAATCATTTAGAGTCACATTGAACTGATTATGAATTGCATTTATTTCCTCGTTTATCTAAACCATACATTAACAAAGGGCGAACTATAACCATGGATAACTTCTTCACAAGTTGTATGTTGGCTGAACAGGTATTAGGAGAAAAAACAAGAATAATTAAGAAAATTCGTTCAAATAAACCTGGTCAACCAAAAGGATTTACCAGCAAGGCAGAAATCAAGAAAAGAGATGTGATTTCTTCAGAGTTTTATTTTGACGAGAATCTTAACGCTGGTAAGCTACATTCCAAAACCAAATAAGAACGTCTTATTACTATCAATTTTGCATAACGATAAAGGTGTTGACTCTGGTTCAAATAAACCCAACATCATATTGGATTATAATTTAACTAAAGACGGAGTTGATATACTAGATAAATTAGTGAGAACACACACGTGCAAAAGAAAGACTAAACGATGGCCAATGGTTTTAATTTTTAATATGATCGACATCGCTGGTGTTTCAGCGTTTAATTTGTATAAAATTGCAAACCCTCAACTATTCAACCAGCCGAAACCATCTCAACGTAAATTGTTCTTGAAGGAGTTGGCTATGCAACTGATGCAAACAAATATATTAAGCCGTCTATCCAACCCTAGAGCAACGAAATAAAAGTAGCGAATCCAAGTCGCATTGCAGACGTAGAAATAGCTATGAATACAGTCAGTAAACGTCAAAGGTGTCATATTTATCCTCGATCTGCTAATGTTAAAACACGAACATTATGTTGCATTTGTAAAGATGAATCTTGTGCACCACATTCAAGAATTATCTGCATAAACTGCATCAACGAAGAAATCACAAGAAGAAATCGAGGTTCCAGCATCGCACCATGTTTAAGCGTAAGATATTTTTCTTGGTTTTTAGATGTGACTAAATTAAATTTTAAACTTAAGTTTTGTTTAGTTTTATCTTAATTATATTTCTTTTGCTTCATTATGTAATTAAAATCGATATTCAAAAACAAATTAAAAATAATTTGAAATTTTTCATATAAAATATATGAAAATATATATGGGGTCAGATGGACCCCTGTGCACAAACTACGATAAAAAAAACTATGCACAGAGGAAAGATTAAAGTAGCTTTCCATCTAGAATAGCTCATTTTTCGAATATCATAAAAAAAAAACAAACAAGTATGGGCTTTAAAGTTAGAAATATAATTATAAATATAAAATTAATTATTTATTTTAGAAGAATAGTATAGAAATTTAATATACTCGCTAAACTTAATATAAACCATTATATTTTTCTACAAAATATTTGCCATCAACAGGTAGATAATAATAATTGTAGATAATAATAACACCTTTAGTTGGATTAAGTCATTATATTATGTGCAATGTACAGTCTAGCTGCTTTAGGCCAATAAATTAATTAACTTTCTGAACTTTGCAAAATCACGTAAACTTCGGGATTTTTGTGGAAGCTAAATTTTTCCACATTGAATGTGAATGTAACAATATCTCAGTTGTCGCTTACGTCTGCTTAACCGATTATAATTATTGTCCCAGATAATATGATGAAGAAGAGAAAATGTTATTGAATCAAATTAATGGGGTGATTAAATTGTAGTACAACAGTTGTTTGATATAAAAACAATTGACCAGGAACTCATGAACGTTATTGAATAAAGAAAGTATTCGTCAATTATATTTAATTTATGAACTCCCAATTTTATTATAAGTCTTCATATTTTGTGACTTTTTAGTTTGACAAATTTCCTATGCATGAAATTTTTGTTGTCTTTTTCCCACCACATCATGACAAATTGATTTTGTCAAACTATTTCCAATGGTCTTTTCCTAGAGTAAAATTTCCAACAATTTAACCTTTAGGAAATTTACTTAGGAAATTTCCTTCTGTCAAAAACAAATTTTTTTAATAGGTATATTGAAGTGAAATTTATTTTTGTTGTAGTTACATTGAATTTTTGTAGGTTAGATATATCAAATGGAAGGTTTATTTTTGTTATATATAGGTATATAATATATATATATAAATATTTTTGTTTTATAAACCTCGAAATTAAGGTGCCTATTATGTATTTTGATCGATTTTAATCGAATCGTTCATCGTTATCGTTAGAGTTATTCGATTGTAATCGTTAGTGTCATTATGTATTTCGATGAAAATTTTATCGATGAAAGTGTTTAAAAATGCTGCCACTGTTAAATTCAAATCTACGATGAAAATGACATATGATTGATTCTTTAACTGTCAAATTCAAATTATTATACGAAAAAAAAAACAATAGTGTTATAACTATTTGAAATTTTTAAATTGAAGTGTTTAAATAAAATAAAAATTATAAAATTTTAAGGTTTTATAAATAAAATGATTTCAGCAGAGTTAAATTTTTCAATTTCTAATAGTGCTGAAAAACGCTATCAAATTGCAGAATAAAAAACAAACGAACATATTATATTCGGGATTATTCTAATCCATTGGATTTGGAATTATTTAAATTATTAAAACTTTATTTTATTAACAGTTTTGATCTTTGAATGTCCTGTTAAACAACATTACCTTTATGGATTTATTAGCAAAATTAGGGTAAAAATTTAAATAACCAATAATAAGTAACACTTCGACTGCAAATATAATTAAATTGACTAGTGTATCACGCTTCTGTGCGGTTTGTACCAAGGAAATGATTTTAATGTCGGACTAGCACAGCTATAACTTTTTATGTTGCCCTTAAGGAAGTTCTATATATTTGCAGTTTATACTCGTCCAAAATGTATCAAATTCCATTAGGCACTAGAACAAAAATCAGACAAACATTATTTTTACGAGTAAAGTAGAATTATTGAAATAATTTATTTACACTAACTTTCATTTTGCAGTTTTTTTGTTGTAACTGATCTTTCATTCCTATTAAAATTTATTTCAATAAAAAATAATTATGAAGCATAAAACAAAAATATCTACTTCCATTTCAACAATTAAATTTATTTTTATTCCAAAAAATATGATAAATATAAAACAAAACACCAAGTGTCCAAGTGTCACCCTTTTTTTTATCCGTTCAATTCAAAATTAAAATAATTTGTACAAAATCTCTCTTTCGATGTCTCTTTCGTGATAAAATTCGATAAACTTTCGACAATCTCTGAACAATATCGAAATACATAATGACAATTTTGCATTTTGACATTTCGATTTACGTTTTCATAACGATTTCGATCAAATCAAATCGTAATCGTTATCGAAATACATAGTAGGCACCTAAATAAATTTGGAAAATGAAATGAAACAATTTTTTTATTCAATAAACATTTAATGATTTATTCGCACATTCGTAATTGCAATTAATAAAATAAACTAGGGAGGCTTCAAATGCTCACTTCTAAAATTCTTTTATTGTAAGAACTGCTAAAATGTGGAACATGCTCCCATCTCACGTGTTCCCTACGGACAAAAATGCTCCATTATACAATTTGCAACTTTTCAAAAAGAACATCTTCAGGTTCGTCTCCTACTTACCTTCCAATTCTCCTCTACCATCCTTTTTCCCTCCAAATCCTTTTTTTCCTTACCCACACCTACAATAATTTTGTATAAAGGAATCCTTTCCTAGTGTTTTTGGGTAGCGTGTAAAAAAAAAAAAAAACATCAATTTAATTAACAAGAAGTACAAATTGACCCTTTAAAATATTTCCATTATTTTCCAAAATAAAATTTTGCATTATTTTCAATTTTTCGTTCACGTGATATTTTATTTTAAAACGTTGGAAATTTACAACATTTGAAAAAAGTCACAAAACATGAAGACCCACATTATTTTTCCATTACTGTTTATTAATTTTTTTAAATGACTGTACATAGTTACATTTCTGATAATATCCTGAATTGAAATCTTTTTATATTTTTCTTGTTTGTATTTATTATTATTTTTTTTTTTTTTGTTGAGAAAATACAATAAGAAAAATATTGAATTTTTCATTAATTTTCCAGGTCCTTTGTTTCATCATCATTATCATCCTCTTTTTCTTCTATATCTTTTATTTTCACCAAGTTTATTATTTATTTTTTTTTTTTTTGTTTTTGTTTTGTTTCTTATGATTTTAGGATTATGAGCTGTCAATTGTCATCACAATAATTTATATTTTTATGAAACAAAAAAAAAATAAAATTAACAAAAAAACAAAACAAACAAACAAAAGTCAATAGATGATGATTTTCGAATGAATGATAAACTTAGAACCTAAGATCTCTAATTTGAAAGTTCTTTAATTCATTTGGAGTTCCTGTCAAAATCGATTATTTTTTCAATGTTATTTAATTTTTTTTTTTTTTTTGTGAAATAAATTTGGTAGAAATATTTTTAATCTTATATCCACCTACCTATACCTACCAATTCCTAAGATTGAATTTTCTTTGTTTTTAAAGAAAATAATTTTTAAAGTTTTTTTTAAATGAGGTTGTGGTGGTTAAAATGTACTGATAAGCTTATATCACAAACGAGTATGCAGAATTCATTAGTTTGCGATGCCTAAATACGTAAACATAATATGAACACAAAAACAAAATTATTATCAACACTCCTTCCCCTGAGACTACAAAATGTGTATACTTCTGTTTTTATTGCACAGCTGTTGAATAACAAATTGTTGACAAAATTAATCGAATTAATATATTGTTTGCTTGTCAAGTTCGTAATATTAGAAATCTCTAATATATGTTGTTTAGAAAGATTTTTTTTTTTTTTTTTTTTTTTTTTTTTTGCGTGGATTGGTGGGAATCTTCATAGACACAATGAGCCCCGTAGCTTCCATTGTGTGCCAGATTTTTACTGACTAAACAACACCCCTCCCATTAATACTAGTCCAACGGACTAACCATTAATTTATTGCTATTTTGATTTTCTTAAAGAAAAAGTTTACGAAATTCTATCGTATTAAATCTAGTGGCTTAGTTCTTTTAAGCCTTCTGACATCATTTTGATTATCTAGCAGTTGAGTGGCCTCAACGTTAACATGTCCCTCCAGACGAGCTATATGCTTTGTTGCATATCTTTTTATTTCATTTTCTATGCAAGTAATTTTTAGATCTCTGTGCAAATCACTGTTGCGAACATACCAGGGGGCATTTACCATGTTGCACAAGACTTTATTTTGGAATTTTTGTATACAAAGTACATGTGTTTGTTTGGCACATCCCCATATTTGTATGCCGTACAACCCTATCAGTTTGATTATCTGATTATATAACAAAATCTTGTTATGTATAGGTAATTTAGAATTACGACCTAAGAGCCAGTACATTTCTCTATATTTATTTTCAAGCTCAAATTTTTTCTTTTTAATGTGCTCTTTCCATCTAAGTTTGACATCTAATGTCATTCCTAGGTATTTAGCATTGTTTTCGTGGGGTATATTGACCCCATTCAGATTTACCAATGGTTGATTTTCTAATTTTTTATTTGTAAAATTTACATGTACTTATTTTAACACATTGAGTTTAATTTTCCATTTCTTTGTCCAGAGGTATAGCTTGTCGCTTGCTCTTTGCAATTTATTTGTAGCCTCGTCAATATTTGATCCTACTGCCATCAACGCAGTATCGTCAGCGAATGTAGCTACAGTTATATTTTCCATTTGTGGTAAATCATTGTGGTGTAGAGCAAATACAGTATGGGACCCAGAATACTACCTTGAGGCACACCCGTTTTAATATCTCTAATAGTAGAATACTCTTCGTCTTGTTTTATTCTGAATAGTCTGTTTTCTAGATATGATGAGAGTATATCTACGTATTACGAGTATATCTACGAGTATATCTACGTATTGAGGCACACCCGTTTTAATATCTCTAATAGTAGAATACTCTTCGTCTTGTTTTATTCTGAATAGTCTGTTTTCTAGATATGATGAGAGTATATCTACGTATTACGAGTATATCTACGAGTATATCTACGTATTGAGGCACACCCGTTTTAATATCTCTAATAGTAGAATACTCTTCGTCTTGTTTTATTCTGAATAGTCTGTTTTCTAGATATGATGAGAGTATATCTACGTATTGTTTAGGTAACATATTGTTTAGTTTATTTATTAAGCCTCGATGCCATACTTTATCAAAAGCTTGGGCTACATCTAGAAATATGGTAGAGCATACTTTCTTTTCCTCTAAAGCTTTTTCTATTATGTCTGTTATTCTATGAATTTGATCGATTGTCGAGTGCTTAAATCTAAAGCCAAATTGATAATTTGGAATCAGATTACTATTTTCTATGATCGGTCTCATTCGAATCAATAATAGTTTTTCAAATAATTTTGATACTATTGGTAGTAATGATATTGGTCTGTAGGATTTGACCTCATTTATGGGCTTACCTGGCTTTGGTATCATAATTATCTCTGCTATTTTCCACATATTCGGCACATACCTTATTCTTATAGCAGCGTTTATAATGCGTGTTAGCATTGTTATAGCTTTTTTCGGAAGTTCTTTCAGGACTTCCGATGTAATTAGATCAAAACCTGGCACTTTTTTATCTCTGAGTTTTTTAATTTGTTCAACTATTTCACTCTCTGAAAATGGTGATATAACATTTTCTTGCCAATTATTATTTTCTTCAGTGAGATCATCCGAATCTGTCTCGTCTGGACAAAAAATTTCTTCAAGATGATCTGCGAATGTTTCAGCTTTATTTTTATTATCTCTCGCCCATTCACCGCTTTTCATTCTGATTGGCGGGATTTGAGAGATCGAGGTTTTTGTACTCTTTGTTGCTTTCCACAACATGCTTTCCAAATCATGGTTTTCTTCTAGCTTAATATAATTGGGTGAAATTTTTTTTGTTATATAAAAATCAAGCAGATCAGGAGTTTTATTTCTATCAGTTGGCCAATAGGTTGGCTTACCGGTAGATTGGTAAATGCAGCCTTTTTCTTTTATAGCTTTTCTTAGCTCTCTTCCTCTCGTAGAGGTTACTCTAGACCCCCAATCTATGTGCTTGGCGTTGTAGTCACCTCCCAGGATAAATCTTTCGCCAAGTAGTTTAAGAATTTCTTCAAACATGTTATTCTTTATGTTGTATTTGGGTGGACAGTATAATGCACCGACACAAAGGCTTTGTTTAACAGACATAATTCGTAGCACGATTAGTTGGAATTCATCTATTTCTAGACTAACTTCCTCGTGGTGCTTAATATCTTTCTTTATTAAAATTGAGCTACCACCTCTGGGTGTATTACTCGGATGGTTTGCGCTGTAGCATGTATAGTCATTTATTTTAAGCGATGACTTATCTGTCATATGTGTTTCTGTCAAGAGACATACATCAATATTTTGTGTTCTCAATAGAATTTCCAAATTATTTTTCTTGTTCAGAATACCATTGGCATTCCACGTGACTATACGAAGTGCATTCTTAACCATGCCTTGCGGATTTTTTTTTTGGTGTATACATATATATTTCATTATGTTTGTTTTCTAATGTGCATAGTCTTGTTGAGATTTCATTCATTGTTTTTATCATATTTTGCATCATCTGCATAATGGTATTTTCAGTCAACTTTTGTGTAGAAACTTTATTTTCTTCTTTCGGGTTTCTTTTTTGACTTAGGTTATTTTGTGTTACCTGTGAATATGATAAACCTTCTACGACTTTTTTCGACGTAAAAGTTTTAGGTATCTCTGAATTTTCAATGCAATTCTGTTTCTGTGCACTAGGTTGCCTAGGTTTTGTCTTTTGATTTTCTTGTCTATGTTGCATTTGTTTTGGGGCATTTTTTTGTAGCTTTTAGAAAGATCTTACAGTTTTATTTATGAAACCAAAGAGTTTGTTGAAATATCATACACAGGGTTGCCAGGTGTCCCGATTTCGGCGGGAATTTCCCGATATTGAAACTCTATTCCCGATTACCGATATGTAATCGCTAATTCCCGATTGTCCAAAAATCCACTAAATTTGTTTTTAACAGAAAAAAAAATTATTTTCATAATTAAAAAAAAATCGTTTTTCATTTTAACCTCAAATAAATACATATTCCAATTCCAATGTTAATAAATATTTTGTTTCACTTGTCATGTCAGTATTGCGAATTGCAGTTGTCGATTACAACATTAATATGAAAGTGGTCGCAACAAGTTAATATTGAAATCTTAATAGTTTTTTTCTTATTAATTATTGACATTTTTGGTCAAAACACTTATGGTTCGTTTTTAAAATTTGTAACTCGGATATTTTATAAATTTCGGTTCTTGCAAATATTTTAGGTAAATATATTATATATATAAGTTAGTTATTATAATTGTAAAATATTTAATTAAGTTTAATATAGCCACATTATGTGAGTACTCCTTTTAAATAAGTATTTTTTTTAAATTTTAAGTGTAAAATGTCAGAATATGAAAGTGAAGAAAACAGTAATAGGAGAAAAAAAGTAAAACAAATGGTCAAATTTAATCAGGAATGGAGGAAATATGAGTGGGTGCGACAATGTGGAGAACATCACATTACATGCACAATTTGCAATAATTTAAAAATTTCAATTGGACATGGCGGTGAAAATGATGTAATAAAACATATGAGAACTGTTGGCCATAAATCGAATATGCAATCTTCATCTAGTTCAACAAAACTTAAAAAATTCTTCAGCAGTACAACAAGTAAAGATGATGACCAAGTTATCGTATCTGAGGTTGCTTTTACATATCACATCGTTATGCACTCCCATAGTTATATTTCTAGTGATTGCGCAGGATCATTATTTCCTTCGATGTTCGTTAATTCAAATATAGCACAAAAATATAGATGCAAAAATGTCTAAAATCGTTTCTAATATGCTCGCGCCAAAATCAATAAAATTTATTTTAGAACATATAAGTGGCAACGTTCCATTTTCTATTTGTACTGATGCCTCAAACAAAGGAAATATTAAAACTTTTCCTATTATTCTGAGATACTTTACTAAGCAAAAAGGAGTACAAAATGTACTACTTGCATTTTATGCTTTAGATAATGAATTATTTCGGAATATTGATGAGTCAATCAAAATAAAAATTGAACAGAATGGCCTGAATATGAAAAATGTTTCGTCGTTTTGTGCTGATAATGCGGCACTAAATTTTGGGAAAAACCAAAGTGTTTTTACGGAACTAAAAAAAATAAATAGTAACATAATACCGGTTGGATGTAACAGGCATATCCTGCATTTTTTTTTTTTTTTTTTTTCTTTTCTAAAATCCCGATATACCATTTAGAAAAACTGGCAACCCTGATCATACAATATCCTTGCTAATTTGAACATTGATTATACGGGAAAAAATTTCAATGCCTACTATAAACATAGTTTTTATTAACCCATATAGTCCCGGACCTAGATCCAATTCACCCAGAGTCATAAAAATTTATACCTAATACATAATATTTGATATCATACCCTGGAAAGGATTTATTACATGTTTCGAAAACGAAACTTCAGGATCAAACGATATAATTTTTCCAAAAAAAATGACATGTTAATCTTTACAAATTTTTTACTTTTGCGGTCGAACCGTTTATGTTTCGTTTTCGACACTCTGGGTTTATATGGAACTGTTTAATTTAAGTATGGATGACTATAACATTTCTTTGCATCATCTTTGAGCTCTTCGTTAATACTTTCTCTCCAATTATTTTTGGTTTTTTAATTTTTATGAATACTTTTGTACACTCGCCATTAATTTGGTTCAATTTTTTTTATGTTATTGTCACTAACTCTGGTAGAAATAGTAAAGTTTCGTAAATTAAATACTGTATATTGAAATGTTATCATATAAAGTGGAACGAGAAATATTGCTTCCGACTTATTCATTCGTTTTCTTACCAACTAATTAAATGTGGAAAACAAAAATTATTTTTATGAAACAAACTTTCTTAAATAGGATAATTCTGGTTTTCTTTGGAGATTACTACCAAATTATACTATTTAAAAATTTTATTATTTTTCATGAATAGATAATGAAAGAAAAATTCAGTTAAATATCGATGCCCTATGAGTCGGATTCGAACCCGAATATTCTGATTAGCAGTCAGTAGACATAAACACTACAACCGATATGTTGTATATGATTTGTCATCATATCATAATGACACTAGGTATTGTATACACCATATTAATAGCATAATTATTACAAGATCTCGCAAATTTCATGACTTCTTCTTGTTGGTAATCTCCATTCTTTAATCTTCTTATTTCAGAGTATTTTGCTTGTAACTGTACAACTAGAAATTTTGCCATATATATTGTTAGTGACCAGTCATATTATATTACCTTTGACCAGCCTTATTATATATACCGTAACACAGCCTTATATTATTACCTTTTTCACATTATATCAATATATTATAATTAGGACAAAACTTTACATTGAAATAGCTTTTATTTGTAAAGCAGCATCAGATATCCGTATTGTGTCATTTATGCACATATACATACTGTTATCAAATCGCATTACTATTTCAAAGTAATTGAATTCAGTAACAGTAATCTTCAATAACGTATTCAACTATTTTTTTGCTCGTTCCGTGCTCTCATTTTTAAAAGCGTTTTTGAATATTTCTTTTTCAGACAATACAAATTTTTCTGTCTTTATCTTCTGTCACACTTAATAGTGTCATCTTCTGTCACACTTAATAGTGTCATTATAAAATATCAAATTATATTTGATGTAAATTCAAAAAAGTACGTTACAAATCTGAACCATTGACAAAACTGATTTTTATTCTTTTATTTATGGCGAAAGTAATTATTATAATATTTTTAAATTTTCAATTAGAAATTTCAATTGAAAATTTCACCCCATATACAAAATATTGATCTCTGCCCTATGTGCCCCCACAGATGGGATTGCAGAATAATGATGATGATACAAAATTCTAAATACTATTTTATCAAATTCACCAAAGTAAAGAGTTTTTTTCTTTAACTCGCCACAATTGAATTAAGTTTAATTTTGTTTTTTTTTTGTAACTAAATTTGTATGTATATGATTGTTGGAAAACAATAAATCGATAATAAAAAATTAAATATAGTTCCAAGTATAAATTGAAATAATGGAAATCAATAAATTCATAATTAAATTGAAGATGATTTTTTTTATCAGGCTTTCTAGAATTTCTAACAGCGAACGAATACTAGTAGTTATTTAAATATCTAACGAACAAAATTGTCCTTTGGCTTTAATCGAACGAGTTTAAACTTACTTTTATGTATACAGAATTGTATTCCAGCCAGTCCTAGTACCTAAAATTAATAATGTTCATAATGTTGAGCTGATTAAACTTAGCCCAAGCTCAGTTTCCTGCATGGTATACGATTTTAAAATTTATTCAAAAATTAGTTCATAGTCATTTGGAGAACAACTTATAAACAACAGAAAAGAATAAAAAAAAAACAGTATAGAAAAGAATTCCTTTGTACAAAATTATTATAAATGTGAATAGAATATCAAGGAGAATTGGATTGTAAGTTGGACACAATCTTGAACCGGTTCGTTTTAAAAATTAAACCGTAAAAAGCTGCTTTCATGTTTGAAGCGATGACATTAGATGGAACCATGTTCCACATTTTAGGAATTCTCCCAATAAATTAGCTTGTGAAACCAGTTTTGGGCTATTTGGACTTTTCCATGGTTTAGAAATGAACAGTTCCATTTGAAGTTTAAATTTCTCATAAATTGTTTTATCTTATATAATAAAACGTAAAAATCTTACTGCCAACGTGCCGTAGCAACCGTTGGTACAACAAAAAAAAATAACAAAAACAAAATAATAAACTAAACAAAAAGTTAAGTAAACAAAAACTTTTTCTTCTCAGTTTCGTTTTGTTTACGTACCTACCTCATTATAAAAAAAAAAAAAAAAATCAAAAAAAAAAAAACCTCAAAACAAAATTTCTTCTTCTCAGCTGCTTTGAAATCGTACTGTACTTAGGTGTGTTGTGCGTACACTGTGTATGCATAATGAAAAGACTGCTAATTGTGACGTTTTTATATTCTAGAATTGATTTTGTAATTATGTAGGATTACATGACCAATGAAAAGAAATAATAATACAAAATATTCAAATATATAGAAGAAATTAATAAAAACGTAAAATCAAAAGAAAAAAAATTTGTATTTAATTTTACTTCATATAAAGAAGTTGTTATTGTAAATAAAATGTATGTGATATATATTTTATTCTTTTTCAGTTTTCAGTCAGGTCAAAATATAGTTAATGATGCTTAATATGAACATTGTAACTCATAGATTATAAATGATGTATATTAATAAAAATTAGTTATATTTTATTTATTTCATATAAATAAGTTGTTGTTGTGTGATGTTTAATAATGTCACATTAATAGTTGTAATAATTTTGGATGTCAATTTTATTGTTTTGAATGTTTTCAATCAAAATAATTATGAACGAATTTTAAACATTTTGGCGGGAAATGTAATAACCTAACGTTGTAATTTCCAAAGTACGGTGGTCTGGTGATATTCAAATACAACCTACTGAGGGAAGCAAGGCAAATTAATTCCACATTCTAATAAACTATATTCAAAAAATGTTGTATTTAAAGAGGTTTTGATATCTAATCATTAGAGAAAAAATAGTAAAATGCTGTCTTTGTCAACGGTGTTTTGCGTCGGAGTGTGGAGTAGGCCCTTTGCGAAACCACAAATAAAAATGCACCTGTTTCTTTACATCCTGGGTGCTGTGGAAAAAAGAAAATTAATTTTCAAGATAAAAATTGTTGTTGTTTAACTCAGTTTGTTTTTGTAAGAAACAATTTGTCAATTTATCGAATTATTTCGATCTTTTTAGCAAAAAACAAAAAAAAATATTTTTGCACCTGACTTAACGTAATACCGCTAATATATGATTACATTTCTTAGAATTCAGTTTTTTGAGCTGTTTCACAAGAAGTTCTTTTTTTTCTAATTACAAAACCGTCTGGAGACGGACTTTACAACTAGTATTTTTATAATGAGGTAAAATTTAACGCCAAATATCGTTTGTTATTTGCAAATTTTCAAACTATTTGTTAATCTGAATACAAACTCCCCGACTCATAGAGAAATTAAAAAATATGGACTTAATATAGTATATAGCGGAACAATCAATAAACCCAAGGCTATTTTAGGATCAACTAAGGTCGCAGTTGTCAAATGGAAAGAATATATCACTTGCAGCTACTGCTATAAAGTTTTTAGGTATAGGACAAACTAAACGAAACATGGAAACACGACTCAAAGATCACCTGAAAGCAGCAGAACTAGCAAGTAGAAGAACTTGACCGAATTCAGATCCAAAGTAGCAGAACACATTATTCAAGAATGGCTTCATTTCCAACGAAGACATAGTGATGGTAAATTACATAAAAGATTCTAGAAAGCTAAACTCAGCTTAAAACATCGAAATTTAAAAAACTAAGAATAACTCACCACTAAATAAACACCAAAGCAATATGGATATTCTTCATTGCTTAAATGTTTAGCAAATTAGAATTAACGTTGGAAATTACAACTTAAATAATAATAATATAATAAATAATAAATAACAAAACAACTCAATCCTCTGTCTGTGCTATATTTCATTGGAACCAACCAGCGACGAAAAAGATCAAATTGTACCGGTCCAAAAAAAAATAAATAAAACACTGAAGAAGTCTGCACATAGTAAACGAAATACGCGGAGTTGTATGATAAAACCAAAGGAAAATTAAAAGGAAAATATTCAACTATTTTCAATAATTCAACATTTACAAAAATAAAATTTCAATTGAATTTGAACATAAAAAAAAACATTAGTTTCACTTCTTTCATTATTCACTTAAAGTTTAAATAATAAAATTATATTAAAACTATTTTCAAGTTAATTTAGAAATCGTTTTTCACTTCTTAAATCTAAAAAAAAAAAAAAAAACAAAAAAAAATATAAATCTGTTTGTTAGGATGCCATTGCAACATCTTCTTCCAAGTCATTGTACCAGAACTAAATGTTTTTTTTTTATTATTTTTTGCCTTTTTGTAATATTCTAAGATTCCAAGAGTTTATTTTTTTTTTTTTTAGATTTCAAAGAAAAGTTCGAATTGAATTTTTCGAAATATTTACAGATTTTACATCAACATTCCTCCATTCAAAATCAATGCAATAATAAGCAACAATATTATTGCTACTAAACAAAACAGTATTTACATTGCAGTAAAGTAAAAATATAGTTATAATAATAGTTGCAGCAGACTAATCAAATTTATTTTACAACCAAGTAAGCAAAATACAATGACAAAGTTAATAATAATTTTACTTGCCTGGCAATTTGAAAAATTTCATTTTTTCTTTTTTTTTCAGTTAAATTTTTTTAATAATAAGTCAGCAGTGTTGTAAAATGAAATCAGAATTTATTATTCATGCGGTTGATATAAACTACTGTTGCTGCTACTAATGCTAGCTACTGCTGTTTTTGAATACTTTTCATTATTATAATACTTAAACAAAAACTCAAAATATAAATATTGTAATTGTATAATAATATTATAATGTATGGTGATATGAGTTTATACGAAGATGAATTTTCCATTTAATTATTATTGTTGTTCTGATTATTATTCTATATAGTACACACTGTTTCGTACTACTGTTATAAAGTTTACATGCAGTTCTATTCTCTACCCTATACCATATTATTATTTATTATAATTTTCTTGAAAATTTGCTAAAGCTGGTAGTTTTCTGTATTTTTTGTATTCTCTCGTGTTTCTTAATAATATTGATAAGTTAAATAAGTAGGAGCTGGAGCAGAGTAAAGTAGTAGGAATCATAAATACAAAAAAAACAAAAATATATATATATATACATAATAATATAAACAGTAAGTGACAGGTTTAAATTTTATGTATATTTATTTACATTTATTTATATAAAAATTCTTATACTTATTTTTGCTTAATATCCTTTTACTTATAAGGGTAAACAACTTAGTGATTTAAAAATGATATTTATGTATACACATATATTAAGAAAAAAATATATATGCAGTTGTGAGATTTAGCTGAATTTTTATCGAGTCAACAAAACCATTTCGTATATTTTATTTTTGTAAACTAAAGCAAATTCGATCGATACTTAAGTTTGACAAATAGTTGTATTCTATTTTTTTCATAATATTCTCATATTCAGTGGTACCGGTGAACTCGATCTAGTAAAAGTCGAATACTCGTTTGTAAATTTGTAAACGATGAGCGCGATTTAAATCGAAAATTTGCCCGTCAATAATTTTATAAACTTAAAATCATTTCAGTTCGAGGCAAACTCGAAGCCGTAGAACATTGTATGGCGCTAAACGACGAAAATAAATTAACCAAGTTAACTGAATGACAATCACGAATTTCAATTCTATGCTGAAGAAGTTTAAATTGGATCAACTTTATATTTTTTAAGTCATACAACTACGATGATCGGCGTCGAGTTTGCCTGCTTATATTGTTTTCATGTCATTTAACTTTTCTTTGACAGTTCACAGATCATACGCCGTACAGACGCCGTCGAATTTGTCTTGAGCTTCATGCTTTTGTGTTTCAAAAAATTGAAAATATTTTTAAAATTTCTTTAATTATTTATTTAATTGTTTAATTGATTATTTATTATTGAATTATGTTAAAAATAACTATACAGATCAACAATTTGAATGCCTAATAAACCTTAAAAAATTTTTATAAGAAATCTGCTAAAAATAAAATAACTTAGGGCCACTAACGAAAGATTGAAACGCGTGGTAAAAGTTAAAATAAAAATTTAATCATATTATAGAGTGGAAAAGTATGTTAATGTACACCATTATTTTAACTTTAGGTTTGGACTGACTATAAATTTAACATAAAAAAGCTAATATTTAATAAGGATGAAATAAAAACAAATGACAATGAAAACAAAAATCATTTTCAATGTTAAAAGAAAGTGTTATTAATCCACATAGGCATGAGAAATAATTTTAATTTGATTCTCAGGCGGAAAATCTTTTGCGATTAGAAATAAACATGAAATATAAAAGCAAAATCAAATAGAGCAACAAGAAAATCAAATAAACTTGGACAATACCATATATAAAATTCAAACACAACTTAATAGTAGTTTAAAAATGACACATGAATCAACCACAACATAAATGACAATAATTTATAGCCATTTTTTTATTTTTTTTATTTTTTAAATTTGAACAGCGAATTGATTTGAAATAAAAAGGTATTGTATTTCATTATATTTTTCATTTCATTACATTTTTTAAAGTGACTACAAAATTAGTCGTTCGATCAAGTCCGTCGTTAAGAAGTTCTTATCGAATCGAATTAAATAATGTCGATTAATTTTATATGGAGTCGAGTTCGCCAGTGCAGCGGATTATTGATGAAACTAGACTACATGTGAAAATGAAAATTATTCACAACTGGATGAATATGGACATAAACTAACTGTAATCACGAAAAAAACTAGGTCAATGCTTATTTAATCGAAAAATTAAACCTTTAAAATAGTACTATGTTAATTATTGTAACATAGAAAAGGTCAGTAAGTATAAAAATTTAGGAGTGATCATCGATGAAAATTTTATTTGGAATATGCATACTTTGGAAGTTAAAGACAAACAATTTCAATAGCTTATAGTATTTTCCATAGTGAATAATTAAATGAGTAAACTGTTTAATAATTTAAAAAAAATTTATCGTAAAATTATATTTTAACTTATCTAAACCAATTCTCTTTCATAAAAGAAATAACAGAATTATCATAGAGAATAAGGAGATAATAGATCGCGAGGTATTTGGATGTGTTCACATTGAAATGCAATTGTAGTTAACAAAATGTGTTGTAAAATCCAGCTCTCAGCGTTTAGATTATGCCATCAATTGCAAATGCAACTTGATATGTGTGTTTGTTATCTGTATCATCATATGTGCATCTTCATGTATGTATCTTCAATGCATCTTCAGATGTGTGTGTAACACTAAATGTTATCATTCCAATTTTTTCATCGGTCCATCATCGGTTTCAACTCTGCACGCTTAGAACGTCAAAAATAAAATAAATATATGTAAGGAAATACAAAAACAAAAAATATTTTCTATTTTGACAATTCAAAAAAAAAACAAATCAAATACAAAAGTAAAGTAAATTATAAAAAAACCATGCACATAATATGATGCGTACCAGTGTACTGCATGAATCCATTCATTATTGTGAACACTTATGAATATACTTACATTTAACAATATACAAACAATACAATACAAATAAGAAATGAGTGAAAATATCAATTATACTTATTCTGTATCTGTATTTATATTGTATTGTATTCCTTGCTAAAATGAATTATACTACTTTCAAATATAGTGAATAGAGAAAATGTATTGAGTATATTGAGTATATTGAATATTTAAGTTTTTTCAACATTAGTAATTTTATTAGATATGAATATGTATTGTATTGGCAAGTTTTTTCAGAAATTCAAAAGGAAGATGAAACCTTTGTTGAAAATGTAGTTTGTTGCCGGAAATGTTAGGGATTATTAAAATTTAACGGTAAGCAAACTACAAATCTTTTGCGTCACAAATGTTTTATTGAATTCTGCCATAATAAAAAAAGTAGAAACAAAAATTCTTCAAAAAGTGGGAGCTGAAGAATAAAAAATATTTTGGATTTATGCTGTAAGTGGGCTATTAGAGATTGTCGATCATTCTCTGCAGTTGATGGAGAGGGTTTTATAAATTTAGTTCAAGAAATTATTAAAACTGGAGCAAAAAATGCTGATTCTGTGGACGTCAAAGATTTATTACCCCATTCTACAACAGTTTCCGGCATGTAAATGAAACTGCCGTAAAAGAAAGAAAAAATATTCGAAAAGAAATCCAAAGTGTAGTTAATGAAGGTATTGGTGTTATAACATCAGATCTTTGGACGGATAATTTTATTAGAAGAACTTACTTGAGTACAACATTTCATTATAAAAAAGAAGCGCAAATGCAAGAAATTGTTCTCGGAATGAAATCTATGGATTTTGAAAGATGTACCGGCAATAAAATATTATCAAAATTAAAGAAATTTTGGAAGATTTTGAAATACAAAATTTTGATAAAATTGTATTTGTAACTGATAGAGGAGCTAACATCATAAACGCATTCAAAGATTATAAGAGAATCAAGTGTTCGGATTATCTATTCAAATCGTAAAAAAAGGCTCTTTCTTTGTTATTAATAATGAGTTTTTCAAATAGTGCATAGCTATTTAGAACTAAAAAAATGTGATCCTTTTTGTAAACATGTATGTACGTACATATATATTTATATTGTTTATTTATAATATATATTTATATTTATATGTTATGTTTCTTTATTATATAAATTATTTATTTTTGAAAATTGTTCAATTAAAAAAAAAGAATAAGCAAAGAAAATTATTTTTATTTAGAAAACAATACAATATATACAACTATAAATAATAAATATTCATATGTATGTACAACGGTTCACGTACAATATATCAACAATTATAAAATTATTTTATTACAGTATTGATTGAGAAAAATAAAATATTTTTTTTCTTAAAAGCCTACTCGATAAAAATGATATCCATATTTGAAATTTTGGAATTTAGAATTTCAAAATTTTTTAAAATTATACAAAATCAAATAACAAAAAATGAAAAACAATAATATACATTCAAGAACAATTATACAGAAACAGACACATAAAAATTAAAAATCAACTATATGTACACCAATTTATAATTACACCCATCCCTCGCTTAACGGACACTCTTTATACGGAATTTCGCTATACCGGAATTGAAAAATTATTCTACGGTCTCTGTTAACGTACAAAAAATTCGATTTACGGCAAAAAAAAAAACGTACAAAAATTCACAAAATGCACAAAAATTTGTTCTAGTACACATAAAATTTTGTTTTTTGTGTATACATTGCACATTTTTTTATGTGAAAATTTTAAATTTTAAATATGTAGTAGGCAGGTATTGCTATCTACATGATCTATCTAATAATGTTCGGATTGACCTGCCTAATTATCATCATACCTGCCTAAAAATACAATAGCCTTGATTCAACTACATTCAAAGCATATTATTTGAGAAGAACTTTTAAACAACTAATTGTTGCCAGTGAGATAGATGGACATGGTTTTGCTTCAATTAAAACGTTCTGGAAAAATTACAATATTAAAGATGCTATACAGAATATTGCAGAATCATGGAAAGAAATTGAACCGTCTACAATGAAGGGTGTTTGGAAAAAAATTTGGCCAGAAAATGTTAATAACGATGATGTTGATGTTCAAGTTCTTCCGGAAGTCCTTCAAAATATAGTAAATCTTGGTAATCAACTTGGTTTTGAAGATTTTGTAGAATCAGATGTTACAGATTTAATAAATGCTCATGGAGCTAGTCTTTCCGATGATGATTTGCTACAGTTGGACCAAAATCGTCGACCTGAAGAAGACGATAATGAAGATATCATTGCAAATATTTCTCAGGAGCTTTCCATAAAAGACCTGTCTACTGCTGTTTTCCATTTCGAAGAAGGTATTAAGGTCCTGACCGAAAAAGATGTGAATAACGAACGTAGCTTGAAGGTATCTCGAGCTGTAAATGAAGCTATAGATTGTTACAAGCAGCTATACAAAGAAAAAATAAAATCGGCAACTCAACAAAAATTAACCAGCTTTTTTCAACCAGTTGCTTCCACATCAGCTAATACTACTTTTGACGCCATTCAAAACTTGGATACCAGCTCTGAAGCGGATTTGAATTCACAATCAGATTGCAGTAGTTCATCATAAGATAAATGCTCAAAGATCGTAATATATTGCGTTCGTAATATAATGGATTAATTTATGTTTTTAAAGAATTTTGTTATTTTTAATTATTTTTAAATGTAAATAGTATTTCTGAATTAATTTTATTTTTGTTTTTGAATATTTTTATGTATTTAATACTTTATTTTAATAGTTATATAATAAATATTTATGAATTATTATCTTAATAAATATTTTTTCTTTTTTAATAAAATGTATAATTTATATCACTTTTAGTATACATATTACATTATTTTTACATATATGTACCGTATACAATACGTACATACATTAATATGATATGTTCGAAAAAAAAAATCGATTTACGGAATTTCGATTTACGGACAACTTTTCTGGAACGGAACCCCGCCGTTAAGCGAGGGATGGGTGTATACGATTATATACTATACATTATAATTTATAATACACCATTTGATATATTGTAATCGTCAATATATTCACTATACTTGCTATACTTACTCAATAAGTAAATCATATTCAACTCATATCAAGTATGAATTGATATTTCATAAATCTAAGCAAGTGTAAATTGTTGATTTGTATGAAACAAATCCAAGTAACTCATACAAAATATTTTATATTGTATTGCATTGTATTATGATTTAATGAATGAGTTATTTTTGTTTTCAAGTGATATTATGCAGTACACTGATGCGTACCTACCTACCTATACTAAAGGAAATTTTGTTTTTTTTTATGAATTAAATTAAAATTCGTGTATTAAAAATAAATATGAAAATAAAAAAATTTACTGCAAAAAAACTGGAAGTGTGGGAACAAAATAACTCGTCATAACTTCTGAAACACTGATCGGCGTATAGCCTTTAATTTTTTTAAGGAAGTTAAGTTTTCTTTAATTATGTGAAAAAAAAAAATTATTTTAGGAGTGAATTATAAGTTTAAAAAGAAATTCAAAATTATTTTTTTTTCAATTTTGTAAATTGGGTTGCTTGTTTTCCGCTGCTTTCGCTGTTTTGTTTCATGAACCAACTAACTATTTATATAAATTTGACTAAGCGCTTTAAAATTAATTGTAGATACTCTATACGACTTCGTTAGCTCTTTCTAAGAAATTGAGTTAATTAAATAAGAAATAAATAGAAAAATAAAAATCAAATATCCTTTATACTGCTTGGGTAAGCTTTATATTGTCATCTATATTGTTGCAGTTGAAACTATGAGAATTATAAAGAATATTTTATTTTTATGGTTTTTTATTTTATTTTTATTTCATTGTTTAATTTCTATATAAAAACCAGCGATTTTCAATATATGGAAAAAAAATACACATAAAATAATTAAAATGATATTTAAAAAAAATTTAAAATCATAAATAAAAAAAACTACAAATTTACATATTTTATATATTAAACAATTTACAAAATTAACAAATTTAAGTAAGTAATTTATTTATTTATTTATTTATTTTAACAGTTGATCCTACAGATAAATCTGTAGGCCAACTTTATAGGTCCTTTTCCCTTTCGAAATGTGGGCCTTTTTATTAAATTGTATTAATTATTTGGTATATATTTTTGTATATTACATATTTATATTATTTTTTTTTTATTAGTTATATTATATCTTTATTAATTATTAAATTATATTTGAACCGATGTGGTTGTATTGAAAATTACTTTTTTCAGTAATTTTCACCATTTGAAAAATTTTTCGGTTCTCACGGGGTTTGAACCCGTGCTCCTTCGGTCGTTACATTACTACACTCAAGTGTTTTACCACTCGGCTACCGATACTTTAATATAATTATAAGAACAGAAGAAAAAAGAAACTTCTAAAATTGTATTCAAAAATAAAATTAGAGATTAAAATATGAATTAAAATTATAATTATTATATTAAGAATTATAAAATAACGAAAAAAGAAAAGTGTTCTACAAAACTAAGGCAAAGGATATTATATACTAAATAAGGCAAACAATAAAAATAAAAGCTAAAAACACTCTATTGATAATTTTACGAGTGCTCCTTACCAACAACTGTTAGCGGAGAGTAGTAAAGTTTATTGTATACTAAAATTGCAAGAGAGGTTGTGCAATGAACCGACTAATAATGTTCATTAATATCACCACTGTAAATTTTAATTTAATATGTTATATTATCATTCTAATGTATATAACTGAAGGAAAGTCGTTCTCACTGGAATATCTTTTTCATTATTATTGTTTGTTTTTCTTTTTCTTCTTCTTATTTTAATTCAACAACATAATTTTTAACATCTTTTAAAAATATTTATTTGAAAATTCATGTTTAAGATTTATATTATATAAGCATACATTTAGCTTTTCTTCATTTTGGTTTGCGATGTAATTTTAGATATAATCCTTTATGGAAAGAGATTTTCTCCTTTGTGAAAAAAGAAAATTAAATAAAAACAAAAATTTGACAAACCATTTTATAACAAGTGATAAATCTTTTTTTTTTCTATGACATTAGCATCTGAATTTTTAGTTATTATACTTATAAGTACTACAAAATGGTTTTGCAACATTAGGATTAAATTGATAAAGTTTAGATTGTAAGAAAATGTTTGAAATAAAACTAAAAGATATTGCTAATAATTAGAAGATACTATTATATAACTTATAGAACTATATGATGTCACAGATAAATATAATATTAAATATTATTAGTAGTTATATTATTAAAAGTAGATTTATTGGAACCGGGACTACAAAAGGTAATAATTTATTCTTTATAAAAATTACAAAATATCTTCACTTAAATATCTGCACTTTGGGTCTTAGCAGATATAAGATAGTTTATTATTATTTAAATAAGAAAAACTATTATTAATATGAAAAATATTTTGAGTAAATAAATGGTAGTTAATTTACGTTTAAATTATTTTAAATTCATTTAATGTCAATGAAATAATGTTCGTTTCTTAAATTCAACATAATTGATAAATTTTTGGTCGGTTTTTATAACTCACAGAAGTATTTATAACATCTTTTAATAAGTTATAAAATCAATAAAAATAAAAATCAGGAGATAGATGGATAAGTAGTTTAACACTACAAATAAACTATATATGGGTTCGAATAGCATTATGATGAATGAAACAACTCCTATAAAAACAATTTGTTATTATAATTGTTAAACATATTTTATTTTACATTCTTATAATTTTTAACATTTTTTTTTTTTTTTAAGTTTTACCATAGCTACTTTTTTAATTACTTCCCGATAAGTAATATTTTTCGCCACTGAATTCGGTTAATATATTCCTCCAGCTATAGACCTGATGCTTCTATACATCCGCCACTATTTACAGTTTTTCAACGAAGGTGTATTTCCATTGACGATGCACTCCGTTTGGAGCTTAGATTCTAAGGTTTTTTATGTTAATTAGCTACATCCGTCGGCTCTAGATTTGAATTTATCAGCAAACTATTTCAGATGCTTCGTCTAGATATATTTGCCGTTTAATGGACATAAGCAGAAAACGTGAAATTTTCTTTAGAATATTCTTCAATTGCTATAATTACAATAAGCCAATCTCTTCGATCCAACTCCTTACCCTGCAATATAAAATTTAGCCAGTTCATATATTTTTTTAGTTCTAACCCATCTCATTCTGAAATACTTGAAAAACGGCTAACAAGATATATAATAGTTTTTTTAAATACAATTAAATTAATATGCTAAATACAAAGACGAAAGCTTGCTACATATAATTGTGCAATATCCAGTAGGGTTAGTAAAATTAACCTTTGATTTAGTACTTATTTTGGCATTTGTATTACCGTTTTGATATTTATTTTTATTTACTTATAGTCCTGGTTCTTCATGCCAACAGATGACATCAATACATATGTATCCCTAAAGAAGAGATACGATGTACCGACAAGAGAGACCTGGCGCGGTTCAGAAGAGCAGGCTAGGTCTTCGTATACCTCCGACATTTCACTGACGGGTCCCTTACAGCTCTAGGCGTCGGAGCTTGAGTATTCTTTGAAAAAGAACAACTTGAGCTCCAGTTTCGTCTTGGCAAATAATGCACAGTCTTCCAGGCTGAAGTCTTTGCCATGAACGCAGCAGTGAATATAATAAAAGAACAAAGATGGTCTAACAAAGTCATTAGAATCTTTAGTGACAGTCAAGCTGTCTTAAAAGCTCTTGAAAGTAACTTCATCAAATCGAGATTTGTGGGAGAATGTTCGGATCTACACACTTACCATTTTTCATACAGGTATGTTTTCGCGAGCTTCTTTTTGATTTTTGTTTTTTTGGGATTCTTTATTTGATAGTATCTTTGTATTAGTATATGGATCTGATAACGATTCCTTATATGTAATGTGATTATTATCCCTGAGAATTATTTTCTATTGTGTTTTCAATTCAATAAAGTAAGACGGGCTAACAATGAAACAGAACATTAGGGTTTAAAATTCATAGATTGGTGCTCAACCAATAAATTTAACATATTTGCGCTGCTTAAGATAAAGATAGATTATAAGCACATAAGGTTAGACCTGGAAGCACAGTTGCCCATTATCATGATTCATGATGCATTTCCGTATATTGTTCACTATTTAGCCGGTTAAGCTTAGAAGATTATTTGGACCAGCAATACTCATTAGATGTAAGAGAGATTAGATTGATTTAATAGGAGAAACTGTGAGACTAGAATTAAAAATTGTATTCGGTTCCCTATACCTTCTGTAGAAAAAAAACAGTAGGCTTAAAAATCAACGAAGACCAAACAAAATATCTAAAAATATCAAGAAATGAACAAATAAGAAGTAATCAGAATATAACAATTGGAGAGTTGAACTTTGAAGGAGTTACAAGTTTTACATACCTCGGAGCAACAAGCAGAAGTGGTAATGGTACGCAATGCTGTATTCATATTAGAATTCAGGCCGGAAATAGATGCTAATATGCAAACAGAAAGTTGCTTCAATCAAAACTAATATCAAGAAAGGCCAACATAACGATACATAAAACTCTCATACGACCCATAGTGACGAATGGGTACGAGGTATAAGCTGTGAACGTGGCCGAGGAGAATAGCCTGCGCATATTTGAAAGAAAAATTCTCCGAAAAATACTCGGTCCAAAAAGATTACAGAATGGAGAATATATAATCAGAAGCAACAGCGAGCTCAATAGTATGATTGATAGTGAGAACATTGTACGGTTTGCAAGGGCCCAAGGACTAAGATGGGCTGGCCACGTAAGTCGAATGCACGAAAGTCGAAAGCAAGCATTGGTGCTGAATAGAAATCCCGATAGCAGCCGTGGTAGAGAAAGACCAAGAAGCAAATGGGCAAACAAAGTGAAAAACGATGCTCAAACCCTACAAATCCCAGATTGGAGACAAGCGGCTCAAGATCGACCTTTTTGGACGAGCATAGTGATGAAGGCCAAAGCTCACCCAGAACAGTAGCGCTGTAAGGTGATGATGATGATACCTTCTATAATAACTAGTAGAATGACTAGTATTCAAACTACTGAATGAATTAAGACTTATGATCTAAATAAAAACGACTTAATCATAAAATATTGAAATATTCAATTTGAAACATATTAATTTATATCATCTGATATCTATTTATTATTTGTTAGGGAATTAATTATTAAATTGATCTGAAGCTATCATATTTGGATTACTAAAACAATTAAACCAATTGATTAGACTGATTATAGTTAATATTTTTTTTTTATATATTTTAAAAAAATGGCAAAAATGAAGAAGATAATTCCTCTAAAAGACGGCGATCAGTGTATGTAGAAATCACAAGTTTTATTAGTAGTAGCAATAATAATAGTATTCTATCACCAGTTGATTTACTATCTAAACTCTAGATTAATCCGGAATATATTTTTTTTAAAAATGAAATTAATAGTTTCACACAAAACATCTTGAGACCACCCTAATTATGATGAAGTATATCACTAATAAATACGACTTCACATATATGTATACATTAAGAACAATTCAAGTAAATATTTTATAATAAAATCTTACATATGCGTATATATGTATCTAATTATGCATCCTTGTTTATGTGGTGCATAAATTCTTAAATCATAATAATAAGAAAATTATAATGTGAATATAAATATTCATAAATGTTTTAATAAAATCCAATTAATATTTAAAGAAGCACATCATCATGTTATTAGAAAAACAATTATTAAAACAATAACAACAACAACAAAATGTTAAAAACAAAATGGAAGCCTGCTTGCATATTTTTACCACATTAAAACATTATTCCTATTTAGGTTTATTCGATTCTGTAGTGATATTCTTGTTAGTATCACACTAAAGACATAGATTAATTTAACTTGAGTCATTTTTGAGATGTCACTAATTATAAAATGTCAAAAAATTAAATTAAATTTAAATTTTCTTTCGTTTTTAAAGTTCATTATTTAAATTTATAAATTTAAAGTTTATTTTTGAAAATTATTAATTGACGTAGAAAAATATCAGAATGTTGTCTTTATTTTTTTGTTTATATTTTTTGTAAGATGTCAAAATACAGTAAAGTGAGTTTTTATTCAATTTCAGAGTTTGATTTCAATTATTTTTAATATTTTGATCGAGTAAAAACTGAGTACAATTTTGTAAATTTACGAATTCGATATATAAAAAAATTTAATGTTTTTAATCGAAATAAAATTTTTTATAAACAAGTAACAAATTCTTAAAAATTTAGTTTTTATTTTTTAAATTTTAACATCTGATTAATTTGTCATAAAAACGTATTAATTTTATTTCGTTATGTATTTTAAAGTGAGTACGAAATTTGTTTTTTGATTGAGTTTGCCGTTAAGAAATTCTTATCGAATCAAATCGGGAATGTGAAGTCATTTTATATCGAATTGGGTTCTTCGTTATGGCTAATTAAGTTTAGATTCATTTCTAGATTCTTTTATTATATTTTTGTGTGATATATTTACAGTTTAACAAGATAAGTATTGTCAAAATCTCAAATCTATATTAGTACAACACACTGTATATTAGTACAGTATTTATACAAACTATACAAGTTAAGTATTGTCAAAATCTCAAATCTCAAATCAATACAAGTTAAGTATTGTCGTAATCTCAAAATATTTTCATCTTGTTTCAGTAAAACATATCCTAAAAATTGGGACGATACAGAGAAAATTGACATGATCCTTGCGCATTCCTAAATTGTACCTAGCTTATGAATATAAACTACGATGATTGTTTACAGTACATTTTTTCTATCATCATGCACTCCCTTTTTCACAATTGTTATTTATGGTACTGGTGCAACATAAAATCAGCTTATTTGGATATTCTCGTTTTCAAGCATCCACTGTGATTTATTACAACTTCACGCATCAAATAATTCGATGCTTATTTTGTTCTTCTAGTAACAATATTGTCATTTTAATTGTTAGTAGATTACGAGGCGGTCCGATCCCAAATTGACCATGTAAAAAAATACTTTAGAGCTAAAATTGGAATAGAAAAAAAGGTTAATCAATTCAGGCTTACTCCTGTTAGAAAAATAATTGTAATCATGTTCAAATTCGTTACTTGGTTCTGTGCACGATGACAGAAATTTTCATTTTCTAATAGAAAAAGACAATAACTCATTTTTAAAAATTGGCACTTGGTCCACTCTTGCTGATCTCTATAATTACAAAATTTATATGTGTGTTATTAACGTTGTTGTGCAACCGCATAAATATAATGTAAAACAGATTTCTCATTTATTTTTTTTAAGCTTACTTGGGAATATAATTTGGTTGAAGCGATTAATGGTTCGCTTCATACGGGAATTCATCCAGGGGCATTGAGGGAAACAGTTGCAATACGAACATACAAAGTAAAAAACTCAAAAATATACTGTAAATTCCATTCAATTAACATGACAAGCATTGACTCCAAAATTAATGTATATTCAACTTGATAAGTTTTTGAATTAGAAAAATTTAATAACTAAATTGCAATCGGGTTTTAGAAAAAAACATAGTTGTGAAACAGTTCTGAATATGATTGTTACAAACTGGAAACAGCTTGTAGACGAAAAGCAAACGATAGTAGCGGTCTTTCTTGACCCAAAGAGAGCATTTGAAACAATTGACAGAAATTAGAAGCATAAGACGTTGAAAATATAAAACTAAATTGGTTTGAGTCCTAATTAAGCGATCAAAGTCAAAATACTAAGTCAATGGGGTAGTCTCACAGCCAATTGAAGTTTTGTTGGGAGTTCTACAAGCATCTGTGTTAGGGGTGTTATTGTTTCTAATATAAGATGATTTTGTTTGCGGATCATGCACTTCTATATGTTTCAGGAAAATCAGTTAAAGATTGCATAGAGAAAATAACTAATGATTTGAAATAAATCAACTAAATATATAAAATTATAAATATAAATAAAATATAGTTCATGACAATAAATGGTAGTTCAGAATATCAAGTAAAAATCGATAATGAACCTGTTGAAAAAGTAAGGAAAATTAAGTACTTACCATCTAGTATTAACCCTAGATGAACAATAAGGATTGTACAAACAAAAAAAAAACATACTACTTTAACAAAACTAGGGATAGCATGTCTCAAAAATGTACAATATCAGTATAAAATTCAATAATAAAGCCTAATTTTGAACTATATTCAAGTTTAACAGCATTTTTAAATAACCAACGAATAAATCGATTGCAAAAGCTACAAAATAAAAATATAAGAATTATCTTAAAATGGAAAATATTAACAAATATAAAGAATATGTTGAAATTTATTAAATTGGCCGAATATTAAGCAAAGATTCAAAATTAAACATAATAATATGATCCCGAGTTATTTAATAGAAAAGTTAACCTATGGTAGGTGATATTCATCATTAATAAAATAAATTAATTAGTTAATTATTTGATTTTAATTTGTAATAAGACTTTACAACAACACTATAGTGGATATCCACTACTGTATATAGTTATTCTCAATTTGTATTACTATATAGATCAGTGGTTATTAAGTTAAGAAAAATTGTTTTAGTACATTGATATAAAATAAATATTACGAACAAAAATACAAAAATTTAGTTTAAGAAAGATCTCCAGAGCTATAGATTACAGTTTTTTTTAGAACGGATATGGCTTAAAAGAATTTAATGTCTGAAGGGTTAAAGCTGTTTAATAATTTACTTCGGAAACAAAAACTGAAACTAATCTTGAAATGTATCAAAAAATAAAACTTAATAAAAATATAAAAACATTTTAGTTCTTAAATTAAAATAAATATAAAATAATCTTAACATGTATAAAACTAAATAAATTGATAAGTCTATACTTAATAAATCTAATAATAAATGGTATAAAATAGATGCAGTTTCTACATTTTTACACTTTATGTGTATGCCAAATTTTTAGAGTACTTACGAAACCAACCACACTATCCATCCAATTGTACTCGTATAACTGTAAAACAAAAATTTTCGAACAAGCAAATCTCTACATAATTAGTAGCATAGTTAGTTTTCAAATTATGAGACTACATGCAAGTAAAACCAAATTCACACAAATATTTTATATTTTTTTAATGCATTAAATCCTTAAAATGTTATTCAATTTATCATATAGTTTTACTATGATTTTTACAATATTACAAAAACTACAAAACAATATCCTAGATATCAAAAAAAATTGCATTCAAAATGTACATCTAATTTCCTTATATAGGAATCAATTTATTTAAATAAGTCTCATATCCTTTTCAAGTAAGTTTTTTCTTTGATTATGATATAATTTTACTAAATAAATAAAGATTAACTGTATTTTATATTTGTATACGTATATAGACATATTAAATACATTTAATATATATATTGCAAAAAAAAAAAAAATTTATATAAGTTTATATTTAATTTCACCCTAAGGAAATTAGAATAATGTAAAGTTAACTGTAAGGTACCCTTAAAAAGTAAAACAAATCCTATTAAATAATCCTTTCACGTTTAAACCATTTTGTATTTGGTAAAAGAAAAATATAAAGAAAAAGAACAAAAACAAAAAAAAAAAAAAAATTAAAAACAAAACAAAAGGAAAACAGAGGAAATTTCTTTATTTTTATTACTTTGTTGTTTCTCATCAATCAGAGTACAGAAAAGAAACTCTGTAAGAGAGAGAAATAAAAGTAGAAAAACTTTAGAGGTTCCAATATAACATTCGAATTCATTTCACAAGGATTTCAGTTAGAAGGAAAAAATAAACAAATCAGTTATTTTTTTATTTTTATATTTTTGCTTTAATTTTTTTTTTTTTTTTTTTTTATTGTAAAAGTATTTTTACAGTATTTTCACATTATATGTGTACAAGTTCTTTAATTACATTTCGCTACTACAAAACAATTACTAATAAAATAATCGAGTTCTAACACATCTAAGGCGGCGCAATTTAATATTCTTCAATATTTATTTTATATTTTAGTGTTTAAAAATCAATTTCTAAACAATCAAAATATTTGTTAAATCTACAACAGGGTTAGATTTTTAAGGTAAGAGAATAACTCTAAAATAAAAATAATGAAATACAAATGTTGTGTTTAATATTTAAAGTAAATATAGAAAATTAAAATAAAGTGTTTTTACGCAAAATTCAAGATAAAAGAATTTTGACAGCTACAGCTAAAACTATGGCACATATGATAGAAGTAAATGAGGATAGCCAAAGAAAAGAAAAACAGATAGTATGAGTAAAACCATTTTTGGGTAAAAATCTATGCACGACGTAGAAACAAAAATGATTACGGATTTACTCAGTGATGATAACTTCTCTTTTAAAAATTTTAATAGAATAAAGCTAGATAGCTACTTTTGAAATTTTACATGAGCTAGTAATTTTAAATTTTGAAGCCTTTAAACAAATAAGATTCAAATAATTTTTTTTAAATGAGAGAATTTGTAATTTTTGGAATAAATTTTTATATGAATCTATGAAATCTATTAAACATATCCGGAATTTTGTTTTGTTACTATTATTAGACATTTCATTAGATTATTCTATTTTAAATTATTATTTTAGTATATATATTTTCTTAAAATTTTATTTATTTCAAAATTACTTTATCTCAGTATTCACCAACAATAATATGTCGGCTGAGGTCTATCTTGCTCCTTACGTCAAAAACTTAGTTTAAACAAACTCTGACCAAGCGATTTTCTTTTAATTTGAACACGAAATTTTTAGGATATTTCTAAAAGTAATCTGATATAGTATATATAAATAAAGTATATCTGATTTTTTACGAAGTTAATCAATTTTAATTTTTGCTCCATATTCATTGAATGAAAATTTGTAAATTCAACAAGGACATGGAGCAAAATTTGTTCTACATGGAGTAAGTGAGAAATCATTAATACCCATGAAATACACGATAATGCCGTCTCAACAGAGCTAATTAGTAATTTTCTTTCATGCTAATATTTTAAATTCGTAAAATATTGTTTTCTATGCTGCAAAAAAAAAAAAAGAAATTAAATTAAAACAAAACTTAAAATTTTTATTCACAGTTATTTGGCAAAATAAAAAACTTATTATATTATTATGATTTCAACCTAAATATTTCACTATAAAAAAAAATTTGTACAAAAAATAAATAAAGTAAAATAATTCACAGCTTATTTAAAAAAAAAATAATATAACAGTTATGTTCAAATTTCATTATAGAAACATCTACTACAAAATTATTTTATGATAAAATAAAATTATGAAACTAAATTTCGATATTTTATACGGAATTATATAGTTTGAAGCTGGATTTCCACATGTGCCGAATTACCGTCACAGATAAATAATTTATTAAAAAAACAGACAATATTTTTATATAAAATTTGCTCCATACGCCCAAAAATTGAACAACCTTGAAAAGTGAGGCTTATTGACGAAAAGCGATACTAAGTATCAGCACTGAAAATAGAAAAGAAAAAAACGGGTAAGTTTATTGTAAAGAGCGTCATTTGAAACCCCTAAATCAAATTTTAGGTTAAAAAATCCAAAAATTGCGTATGGAGCAAGATAGAACTTACCCGACATAAACAAAATTTTTTTTTAATAATAATCCTGTAAATATATATAGCAAATTGTCACACCAATGAATATAATAAATATAAACATATGAAAATTGCTATTCCGCCATATTTAATTTTATATTTCTGAAAAAATATTCAATCAATATTGAAGAAAATACGATAAATTGTAATTTTTTCTTTAAACTATGTTGATATCAATCTGTGTATACACATTAATATTTCTTTAAAATTGAACTATAAAACTAATATATTAACAATAATATTGAAGTGTAAGCCAACGTTGCCTAACACTGGTATATAGATATAACAGACAAATAGATGACAAAAATTATGAAATTTTGATTAATAATTCTCCTATTCAACTTCATTTTGTGCTGTCCCAAAAGGCTATTTTATATTTTAATATATTTGAAAAATTTAAATATACTGTGAAAAATATTAATATACTTGTTACTATCACCTAAAGTAGTTAATAACCGTATTACACCAAAATATTATTGTCAAAAACTATATATTTGAATGACTAATTTTCCAATGGAATATTTTGTTTCATTACTCTTCATTTGTGAATCATTGTGAATTCAAGTAGCGCAAAAAAACCAGTATTCAAAATATAATTTTTATAATTATTATTTTTTAATTGACCACAACTTAAATTATAGCCGATTTTACACTAAGCAGTAACTGCAATGGTTTTCGGCTTACGGATTGTGTATATACATTTTAATTATATTTTATTACATTTTATTATTATTATTTCATTTATTTAGTTTTGTTAACTGTCTATAGTATACAATTATGACATTATTTATAATTATAGCAATTAATTTATATTATCTATTTCAACAATTATATTTAATTCTAATTTATTTTAACAATTCAATTATTTTTATTTATAATTATATATTTTATATATATTATATATTTATTATAATTAATTATTTATAATTAGGTAAGTATAACAATTTATTTGTATTACAAAATATTCCAATCAACTGATTCATTCAAGTGTATTTAATCAAGCCTCTCTTATATTTGACAAAATTTTTTTTTATTTTTAAATTAAGTGGTAAATTATTAAACAGTTGCAGACCCTTGTACATTATAGCATATTCTGCGTTTTAGATTTATTAAAAAAGTTCAACCTAAAATCCCAAATATTTCTTAAATAGTAGTGATGAACATCTTCTACATAAATTAGTCTATTTGTTAAATAACTTTGCATAATTTTATATTTTATTTTATATATCTTTATCAAAACATTCATTTTTATTCTTTGGGGCACACTCATCCACTTTAATGTTCTCAGCATGAAGGATTTTGAAATAAATTTACTAAGTTTTAATATTATTCTCATCCCTCGGTTTTGCATTTTTTGTAATCTGTTCATCATTTCAGCATTAAACATGAACAGTATTGATGAACAGTATTCAAAATGTGGTTTTATTATCACATTAAATATTTTGATTGCATTTAATATCGATAATTTTTTTATTCTTTTTGAAAACAAGTAAAGTTTTTTATTAATTTTTTTTACATATATATTCTAGATGTTGCTTAAAGCTCAATCTATCATCTATTACTAAACCTAAATATTTAATTTCATTAAAAATATCTATTTTTAAATTTTCTATTAAAATTTTATCATTCAAAACACTATTAATAACCATACATTTCGTCTTTTCAGTGTTCAATTTTAACTTGTTTTCTATATAAAACATTCACCTAATCTTTTTAAATCGTCATTTATTTTTTGAGTACATTCTTCAATAGAGTTACCAACAACATAATATATTAGAGTATCATCAGCAAACAGAGCCAAATATTACGATTGCACAACTCTCTTCATGTCATTGACGTATATCAAATTACACCCAGAATTGTTCCTTTTGGTACACCTAATTTAAGATCAACCGGATCTGAAACTATTGTCATCAATTTTTGTTCGTTGTGAATGATTCTTTAAATATGATTCAAACCATTTTAATTCGCTACCGCGGATACCCGCTACCGCGGATACCATACCTATATAATTTATTTAGCAATATATCACGATAAATTGTTTCAAACGCTCTGCGAAAATTAAGAAAAACCGCTACGACTACTTTTTTTTCATCAATTGCAATTTTCCAATTCTTAGCTATGATTCTTTCTAAAGCCTGATTGATTTTGTGACATAAAGCAATTTGTTTCAAAATACGATTCAAGTTTTTCATTGGGTACTACTACCATTGATTCTTTCCAGCATTCAGGAAAAATTCCGATTTCAATTGAAGAATTTGTAATTGAAAGTAGATTTCCACCAATTAAATCAATACTATCACAAAATATTTTTATATCACACAAGTTCATGTCTTTTTTATTCTTAATTGATTTTAATATCAAACTTAATTCATCAATTGTAATTAATTTAATTTTGAATTTGGCGTTTGTGACCGGTATAATGTTTTTATATTGTTTCACAGTAATCGATTTATTAATAAGCTCTACGCTTTCAACAAAATATTTATTAAATCTATTAGCTATCTCTACTCTATTGTTTACTTTTCAAATTTCAAATTTAATTTCTTTTATCTCACTTTTATGTTTTTTTAGTACTAACTATTTTATCCATTTCCATTTTGTATCACAAAAAAAAACACAATCACGGTAGGTAGGTAGGTAGTAGTGGTTGCCGAAAACTTCGACACACTTAGACCGGTGAGGTCCATTGTGATACCACGGGAACTTTTCTCGCGTAATACCCTACTCGTTGAACCAATTTGAGTTTTTAACGAAGCCGCGGAGGTTTTTAATACCAGTGCTTTCAAGATCACCCAGCGAGTCCAGAAAGAGGGCTCCTAAATGGGTTTTCCTTTTATGGTAGAGACCAGGGCAGAAACAGAGTAGATGTTGGACGGTTTCATCCTCCTCCACCTCTCTACAAGTTCCGCAGAAGTCGTTTGAGGGGAGTCCCAGTCTTCTGGCATGTTTACCAATCAGACAATGACCTGTAACGACCCCTACCATAGTGCTAATGTCACATCTTTTCATGGTTAGTAGGTTAAGGGATCGCTTCAGATTCAACATAGGCCAGATTTGCTTGGTGATGTTGCAGTCTGGTCTAGCTGACCATCTGAAGTTTGAAGCTTTTTTTGCATCATTTCGAAGCAATAAATTACAGGTGGCAAGAGGTGCACCCAAATTGCTCCTTTCCGGAAGGAGTTCTAATATAGTACCCTCTCTAGCAAGTAGATCTGCCATGCAGTTACCCGGAATATCACTGTGTTCTGGCACCCATCGTAATAATATGTTGAACCTATCCGCTAGTTCGTCCAAAGAACTGCGACAGGCCAACACGGTTTTTGAGTTGATGGCTACCGACTCCAGTGCTTTAATTGCGGCCTGACTGTCTGTGAGTATACAGATGTTTCTAACAGATAATACGCTGGATCTCAGCCAGTCTGAGGCTTCTTTTATTGCCATTACCTCCGCCTGAAACACACTACAATATGGCTGAAGGATAGACTAGCACAATCACAAAAGTGAACAAAAAGTGAACAATCATAAAACGACGAACATAGGACAACTTATTTTTATATATATTAAATAGCTTACTCATCCTAATATAATTGTAATGTACTGTACTTTCCAAATAAAATTGTTTAAATATAAAAACTTCTTCTAATACCAGTATAAAGTTATATTCCTGAAGTGATTTAACTTGTAACTACTGTATCCGTCATATTAGCTAAAATAATACACACCATCTATATAGTTGCAATGGCGGATCTAAAAAATGAAAAATAAAAAGAAATAAAAAAAAAAAATCAAAACAAAAACAACTTAATCGGATTTTCAAGAAAATCTATTTAAAAATATTTTCAGATTCAGTGTTTACTAAATACTAAATAAAATATATAAGGTTAAACTAAAGTTTTTTTTTCTAGAAAATAATAATAATAAAAAGCAAAAAACAAAAAAAAAAAAAATAGAGCAGAACACAAAATAGAAATTAAAATTCTAAACGTGTTTGTTATAATACAATAGGACAAAAGTACAGCAGAAAATGAGAAAAATCTCATTAAAAATTTTCTTTGGTAATTTAGTTTTTTATTTTTTTATTACTTTTGTGATTTTTTTTCTATTTGTTGTTATTTTTTTGTTTTTCTTATTGATAAGAATATGCCATTTCTATTTTATGTTTGGTGTAAATGATGACAGTTGATAGTTTAACAATTGATTTATTTTTTTATAGGGATGTAGTATTATTTAGTTAAAATTTGTTGATTTGATTTATTGTGTTTAATAATTTTAATGTCAATTTTATTCTATTAAAAATACAGGGTGGTAAAAATAAATTTTTATATAAAAATAAATTGAAAAATTTTAGGTTTAAATTATTTTTATACTATTGTTAAGCCCATCTAAAGACAGTGTTCTAGATTGGCCAAACTTTGGTCATTCGTTAGATCACCATCTACCACAGCTAAATAATAGATCTATAGATTTAACATTTTCGATTAACTTGGTTGCTAAATTTTATGCAAGAGTTTATAACATCTGATTGGCTTTTATGGGGCAAAATGGGTAATGTTTGGCGGAAATCTCCACCTAGAATTATGAGCTTTCCATCAAAATGTATAGATTGAGGCAAAAAGTTCATAGCAAATTTAATTATTAGTAAAGAAAAATTTAAATAAATTTTATTCTATTGCCAGTTAGTTATATTAGCCCTATTTTTATTCTAGAATGAATCATAAACGAAACGAAGTTTCATAACATAATTATTTTGATTGAAAACCTTTAAAAAAATAAAATTGGAATCCATAATTATTATCCCTACTATTCATAGCTTCATACAGCATTTACAATAACAACAACTTATTCATATGAAATAATTAAAATATACTATATACATAATATATATATATATATATATATATATATATATATATCTAAATAACCTACTTATATACAAATATTTATTAATATACATTTGCTCATAGTTTAGAATATTCATATTAAACATCATTAGCTATATTTTGACCTGACTGAAAACTGAAAAAGAATAAAATATATATCACATACATTTTAATTACAATAACAACTTCTTCATATGAAGTAAAAATAAAATACAGTTTTTTTTTCTTTTGATCTTACGTTTTTATTAATTTTTTCTACTTTTAATATTCTTTATTATCCTACATAATTTCAAAATCAATTCTGGAATATTCACATCTGCATATGTCACAATTAGAAGTCTTTTCATTGTGCATACACAGTACAATACACACTAAGTATTTTTTTTTATTTTTGGTTTTGTTTTTTTTTTTACAAAGAGATAGGTCTAGGTACATAAAAAAACTCAGCAGAGAAGAAAAATTGTTGTTTATTTTACGTTTTCTTTTGTTTACTATTTTGTTTTTGTTATTTTATTTTGTTGTAGCAACGGTTGCTTCGGCACGTTGGCAGCAGGATTGTTACGTTTTATTATATAAGATTTAATTTATTTGATGAATTTGTGCGTTTAAATTAGATTAGATTATTTTATATTAGAACATTTTAGTATTATACTATTGAGTATCAAGAGCTTAAATAGCCTAGGACAGTGGTCGGCAAACTCATTAGTCAAAAGAGCCAAATTTCAGCAGTACAATATTTAAAATATTTTGAGAACCTTAGGTACGTTCGAGTAGGTCTACCCCTTCCCATCCAGACTAATTTTCTAGTTCTAATATTTACTGACAAAATTAAATAACAATTTTTTAGTTCAAATTTCATTTTTATTTATTATTTTCAAATATTAAGTATTAAATAAATATATTATTAAACATGTATTAAATTCTTATGATAATTTGATTCTTTTTCACACAGCATATTTAACATTCATGAATTTTAATTATAGATTTAATAAAGAAGATTAATGTGAACAATGTCCTTGCATATCTTTAGAAGTTTTGTGTAAGTCCGGTTTATATGTAGTTGTTTTTAATTTTAGACACGACTCTAGATTCCCATCAGTAAGACGACTCCTCAATTAACTTTTGATGAAGTTCATACTGGAAAAGGTTGGTTCACATATGTATGTAGAACCGCAAATGGAAAGAACTGCAAAAGCTAATTTTTTCAATTTATTATATGAGTCAGGAATACCGTTCCAAGTGTTAAAAATACCGTTCCAAGTGTTAAAAGATCTGAAGAATGATGAATAAATCCTCATTCTCCAGATCTTTTAAAGCAAACCATTTATGCTGGGAAGCAAGTTCACATTTGTTTTTTTCTAATTCTTCCAAATCAGCACAAAGACGTTCAAATTTCGAGCTCCATAATTCTTTGTTTTTTAAATCCAATAATTACATTTGAAATTTGTCAACATCAATATTGAACGGTGAAAAATTCAATTTAGTTGCATCAGCATTAAGAGGCATTTTAACAAAAGCTAAAGTGGGTTTGCTGTTTCTGAATTGTTCAAACCTATTGAGAAAAGCTTTCCTCATATTCAAAAGCGTTGTTTTAAAATTGTAAATGTCAATATCACAATTGGTTTTTTGGTAATGTTTTAAAAGACTTGGAAAGTGAATAAAAGCTTTTTCTTTAATATGCTGCACAAAAATAGATAACTTTTTTTCAACAAAGTAGCTTCCTCTAACATTGAAAAAACTATATTTCCTTTCCCTTGTAAGTTGCGATTAAGCTGGCTAAGATGGGATGTTACATCTACCATAAAGTAAAACTTTTGTATCCACTGATCATTTGTTAATTCTGGATAATCAACATCTTTCTCGAGTAGAAAACTTTTTATTTCCATTAGTATGGAAGCGAAACGTTTCAGGACGTTTCCTCTTCACAGCCAACGTACTTTATTATGAAACAAAAGATCACCGTATTCACTTTCCGTTTCCATCAAGAATTCTTTGAATTGGCGACGGTTAAGAGCTCTTATGAGCCATAATGAAATTAACAATTTTTGTCACCAATTCCATAATTTTGCACATTTTCTCTGGGAATGTTTGCGCATAAAGCGCTTCTTGGATACAGTGATAAGTAAATATTTCATGGTTAATTTTCTTTTTTAAAATAGCAATTAAACCGTTTCTCGTGCCGGTCATACTTTTCGTTCCATCTGTTGACACTGAAATAATTTTATCAAGTGAAATGTGGTGCTTTTCAAAGGGCTCAATTACTGCATTTGTAATATCCTCCCCACGGGTGTGACCTTAAAGTGGTAATAATCCTGAAAGTTCATCTTTAGGATCTGAGGATGAAATTATAGCTTACAAAAAGCGAAACTTGCGCTGTATCACTTATGTCACAGGACTCGTCAACTGCTATTGATAAAGCCGAAGCTAATTGGACACTTTTTTGTATGGATAGTCACTTCCATTTAATTCTAATTCGTTGCTTTTACCCAAGCCATATATATTTTAATGCAAACTTGTTTCTAAGACGAAAACCATCACATTATGTAAGATAATAGCAGATTTTATTTTGACAAGTATACACATGTGGACTACGGTTATAAAAATATTCAAATTTTTAAAATTCTGTGCGTGGTGCTTTTGTAAAAATTTAGTTAATTTTTAATTTAAATAAACTATTTTTTTGTTTATTAGCAAAAAAAAGAGCCTATCAAGGCTCGTGAGCCTTTGTTTGCCGACCAGTGGCCTAGGAGATATAATGTTTACACCATATAGGATCGAATGTATCTTTTTTAATTTTGAAAAGGGCATTTTATCCACTGAATGCTAAATTTACTTATCGACATCACCAAAGTGGGCCATTAAATTCCGTATAACATAAACATTCAAAAAACAACACCAAATATTTTCTGAACCACATATTTCGAAAAACTTGAAATTATTTTGTTGACAATGACGATTAAAATAAAATAATTTGCAGCTGAATTGAATTGTTAAATAATAAAACTATAAAATTATTATTTCTTAAATTCTTTCATTTCCGTTCTACTTTATTATTTTTACTAAAGAGTTTTTAAAATGTTTAACTTAAGTTTTTCATTTCAATCGTTTTATTTCGATATTTCGAAAAAAATTCAAAATTTTTTAATAAAACTTTCATACACCTGTTTGTATTTTTATTCACTTAAAAATATACTCAAAAAATCAATAATAATTACCTGTATTAAAAATAAAAAAATAAAAAATTCAAAATTAAACAAAAAAAAAAAAAAATTATGTTTTAAAGTGGATTAAATTACGTCTGAAAACGTCCTTCGTGTCCTTGAAAATTTGCATTAAAAATCTCTTATTTTCATGTTTTAAATTTAATAAAAACAGAGGCGGATTTAGTAAAAAATCAAGTGGATTTGAAATATTCGTATATTAATATATCAAATTTTGTTCAGTATAAGCGCATATATATAAACATATACATATATAGAATAATTTTTTTTTTTATTTTTTTTAGTTTTTTATTTATTTTCATAACAGTTAAAAATCAGAAATATTTTCATATAACAAAAAACTTATAAAATAAATTAATCACATAATGTGGGTTAATGTTACATTCAATGTCCATCATTGGAGAACTCTAAATGAATAAATTTACAAATATGAGTTTATTCATTCTTTATAATATATATCACACAGCAGTATTTAAATTAAATTTAAATATGAACTGAAAAATAATTACAAACAAAAAACAATTCTAGCTTATTTTAATAATATTGATAAAACTTAATACTAAGATGGGATTTTTGAGAAGGAATGTAAGGAAAAGGGAAAAAGTAGTAAGTAAAAGTATGTTCAGTGTACAATAGTACTTGTATTAGTATTAGTACTTGTATTTGTTTGTTGTCTGGTGTCTTTATTTGATATATCTGTACTAAATGTTAAGTCAGTAATATTAATTAGGCTGAGATCTTGCTCAATTTTCTCTTGCTCATTGTTTGTGGCTCTTCTGTTGAAATGGTAGAGAATCAGCACATTTATAAATATAGAAAACCTTCTGGTGGAATGTAACCTGAATTAAGTGTTTGTGTTATATATGTTTCTTCTGGATAGATTGAGTGACCTTATGCGGCTATTTTCGGTAACATTTTGTGCTCTAAGAAAATGTTTTCTGATTAATGAAATTATAAATTTATCAATTCATATGATATTCGCTTTATTATAAATATATTTATTAGACAAATAATATATAATATATTTCCCTTCGAATACTCTTATTTTTTTCATTAACGAGGCACTAATTTATTTATTTATTTATTTATTTATGCTTAATACAAACATATTACAATATACATAAGTGTAAACAAACAAAATATAATTTTAAGCTTATTCTAGATCTTAATATTAAAATATTGATATTTATATATTTTTGTAATTTATTACCAAAGAATGTTAGAAAATTATAAATTTATATTAACTCTAAGATATATGTAAGTGCAGCTTTTTTTTTAGTTGGGCTACGTTTAATGTGAAATCGATGTGGTGTTTTTGTTTATTTATTAACGTAAACATTCTATTAACAGGCTCATATTTACCATAATTGGTACGATGAAATATTGGACGAAAAATATTTTCCGATCTAAAGCGGTTTTTGTTGTTAATATGTAAGTGGATCATATCTCTAACATAAGGAGAATCAATTTCATTATTTAAAACTATAATAATAAATATGATATCAGCAACCTCCCTTCTGGATTCTAATGATTTAAGATCCAATAGCTTTAACCGGCTTTTATAAGTTGGCAGAATAACTGGATTTGACCAGTGTAAATTACGCAGTGCTAATCTCAAAAAGTTTTTTGTGTGTAGCTTTAATTCTTTGGATATGATTAAGGTAATGAGGCGACCACACTTGACTGGCATATTCCAGATTAGGTCGAACAAGAGACGTAAAAAGTGATTTAAGGACGTATGGATCGTTAAATTCTTTAGAAAATCTTTTGACGTAGCCTAGCATGGAGTTAGATTCATTTATTATGACGTTTAAATGTTGTTTGAAACATAATTTATTGTCAAAGAGTACACCAAGGTCTTTAAAGTGTGAGACTCGTTCAATAGATTTATTTTCAAAAGTATAATCAACCATTAATGATTCAGAAGAGCGAGAACAAGTCATTAAAGCGCATTTATTAATATTTAAGGTCAGATTGTTAATTTTACACCAGTTTAAAAAAGAGTTTAAGTCTTGTTGAAGAAGGGATGTGTCCCTTGCTGATGTAATTTTTTTGTAAATTTTCATGTCGTCTGCATAAATAATAATTTTACTATATGCTTAATGACGGAAGTTACATCATTAATGGAAATAATAAAGAGAAGCGAACCTAAATGGCTGCCTTGTGGAACGCCAGAGCTAGCTTCAAAAGGTTCAGAAGTAGCGAATCTAAATAATACGTTGTAGGTCCTATTAATTAAGTAGGAATTAATCCAATTGAAAAGTAAAAGAAGGAGGGAATCCCATTTTTTTTAATTTTAGTATAATAATGGAATGAGGAAGAAGATCAAAGGCCTTACTTAAATCGGTGTATATATGACATCTGTCTGAAACCCAGCTTCCATATAGTTTTTGAATTTAAAACAACATTCTATTAAATTGGTTACTGTGGATCTTTTTTTCATAAAACCATGCTGGTTAGGGGACAGTAAGTTTGAACAATGATCATAAATAGAGTCAAATACTATTAATTCAAATAGTTTCGGAATACTTGAAAGTTTTGCAATTGGGCGATAGTTTTTTATATCATTCTTAGAATCCTTTTTATGAACTGGTCTAATAAACGATTATACTAACTGGTCTAATATTGTATATAGAATAATATATGCCTAAAAACAACATGACGAGTCAGCAATTAAGAATTATTTAGTATAGATTGTACAATAGGTGTCATCTAGACAGGCATTAATTAAAGTGGCATAAAAATGTAATTAAATTTTTACCGTCAAAAAATAATACCAAAAATCAACTAAATTGTTATCATACGGCTCAAAATTCAATATTTGATAACATTCAACTCTTCTACTACTGCGGATTATAAAATTTTTAGCAAGATTTGCTACTTAATCTCACATTTTTTTTGTTTTTTCATATTGTCTAATTTATTTAATTTGTCAGCGATAATTTATATTTATTTTTGTCATTACAACCATACAAAATCTCTTGTCAAGAAGGAAGAAAATATCAGTAATGTATTTCGATCTTGCCAAGGCTTTTGACACAGTGGACAGGAAAACTTCATTGCTTTTTTTTGTTAGAAAATGGAATCAAGGACATTGAACACATCTGGTTTAAGAGCTACCTGTCTGATAGAAAACAAATTACAACACTTGACAAGCACACCAGTTTAATGAATACAATAGACTATGGTGTTATTCAGGGTAGCTCATTGGAACCAACATTGTTTTCAGTGTATATTAATAGCTTTACAGAATTGCCTCTAATTGGAAGCACATTTTTATATGCCGACGACTTAATGGTGGTGTATTCTGAAAACCAATATACAAATCTGGAAATGAATATCAAGAGTGATTTAGAAAAATTTTACCAGTGGATGTGCCTGCATAAATTAACCGTCAATATTAGAAAAACGAAGTACATGTTAATTAAGGGGAAAGCATCAGATAAACTGGACATTAAATACAATAACCAAACGATCAACAAAGCTTATACCTACCTAGATATTTAGGCATAATGATTGATTCTGAACTGCACTGGAAACATCAAATAAAAAGTCAGATAACAAAGGGTCGCCGAATTGTAGGTGTATTTAGAAATATAAATGGAAGTGTACCATATGATTTGAAGCGATGAGTTTATTTCATAGTATGTTCGCTTTTGGCATAATGATTTGGGGTAAAACATTAAAAGAAACCTTACTAAGAAAACAAAGAATCCAAAGTAAGACAATAAAAAACTTATCTAACTTAAGAACTAGAACTCCAACAAAAGAAATACATAACAAATACAACATCTTACCTTTAGAATACAATTTGAAACACAAATACATAGAATAATGCATAACATACTCAACTCAAACACTATTTTGAAAATTAACAATAAGATACATCAACATAACACAAGGTCAGCTAACTTAATTCGTTTGAATCGGGTACCACTAGGAATTAGGTATATGAGTTTGTATATAATGTTGCTGTTAAGCATTACAACAGTCTTCCAGATATTTACAAAAATTTAAACTACGAATCATTCAAAACATCAATAAATAAACATTTCTATGATATGGTTAATATCTAAAAATGTAATTTGATATCCATAAACAAAAACAAAACCAAACAAAAAAAAATAAATTAGCTTTTTTTATTACCTCTTTGAATTTCTCTACTTTTTATAGTTTTACAATTTATATACAAAAAATAAAAAAAATAAAAAATAAAAATAATCATGCATGTAAGAACTATTTTCGGTAGTTCGATCAATAAATTTTCAGCTTTTGTCTTTGAAAAATGTACAGTTATCAACTATTTTACAGTAACTACTTAAGAGTTAGATTTTGTCTCAGTTTTGCTTTCCTTGACTAGCTGTAGTGGCTTAATGTACATAAATTAGTTTTATGATGGCCATTTATAAATTAGTTTTAGTATGTAAGGCAGTAGAATTAAGAAATTAAAATGAGAAAAATAAAATGTTAGATTGTATCCTCTTGTTGCTCGGACAACAGAATAAAGCAGACGTCTAATCGTTTATTAGATCAATCGATACCATTGATGAGTATTTTACTCTTTTTCTTATCTTCCAGCATAAAAATGTTCACAGAGATAGTAAAAAGGTATAATACAGTTTTATGGAGTATTAAATGTAGTACAGAAATTACAAAACACAAAAAACAATAATTTAACAAAACACTAAATTCGTTCTCAAATAATTCAAAGCTATTTATTTTGATTGAATGGTTCTAGATTAAAACATATTAATATTATTATATTACAACATTACAATAAAAAGATAAGAGAATTTAGGAAATTCACATACAAAAATCGGTTACGAGATTGGATCAACTTTTTATTTTAACTTAACCCCTCTCGTTACGTTCAAAATTTTGATCAAAAATGTAATAGCACTACTTATCTTATATAATAAAACGTAACAATCCTGCTGCCAACGTGCCGAAGCAACCATTGCTACAACAAAATAAAATAACAAAAACAAAATAGTAAACAAAAGAAAACGTAAAGTAAACAACATTTTTTCTTCGCTGCTGAGTTTTTTTATGTACCTAGACCTATCTCTTTGTAAAAAAAAAAGAAAACCAAAAACAAAAAAAAATACTTAGTGTGTATTGTACTGTGTATGCAGGGATGCTTTCTTACCGGTTCGCACCGGTTCGTGCGAACCGTTAGATGTAAATTCTATGGTTCGTGCGAACCCGCTATTTGATGGATTGCTCTCATCTCGGATCAAATAGTAACAAAAAAAATATTGATAATAGCATTATTTATGAGCTAGCCAATTTGCTAGAGCCGAGCACATGGAAAATTGAAGATATTGTAGTTCCGTGGATAGAGGCCGAAGAGAATTTCGAAAAGTTTTTAATTTTGATATCGACAAGAATGATTTCCGTGGTTATGTAGAAAATATAATAAACAATGGCCATCAGCAAATTAGTAAAATTGCAGAAAACATTCAAAAAGCGAAAAATATGGTTAATACGGTTGCCGTTAACAGTGCTGAAGCAGAACAAGGATTTTCATTGATGAACATCATAATTACTGATAGAGCCAGATTAACAGTGCAGACAGTATCAAATTTGATGATATTAAACTTAGTTGGTCGTCCATTGGAAACTTGGAACGCAGTTCCCTATGTAAAAACTTGGTTGAGGAACCATAACTCGGCAGATAATAATCAGGGTTAAAAAATCTAAACCGAAACAATATACTGAAAATGTATTAGCTATTTGGAAATATTTTAAATAATATAATTACTTTATAACAATAATATTTACCAATATATGAAATTTCACAATGTTTTGTTATGTTCAGTTTTTTTTATGTAAATTTTGTATCTCTTGAAATGAATAAATAAAATAAAAGTGATTTTCACCTCGTTGAATTATTTTTTTATTCTTTTTTATCCTATTATATTATTGTTGCAAAGAATATGAACGATAGTTAAATATTCTTGACTTAGTCTGCTACTCTGACAAACCATAATATTTTGATGGAAATATTAATATTAAAAAAATAAAAAAATTTGTAAGAAACTATCACTGCGAACCGGTTGATAAATTTTGGGAAAGCATCCCTGTGTGTATGCATAATAAAAAGACTTCTAATTGTGACATATGTAGATGTGTATATTCTAGAATTGATTTTGAAATTATGTAGGATTACATTACCAATGAAATGAAATAATAATAAAGAATATTAAAAGTAGAAAAAATTAATAAAAACGTAAAATCAAAAGAAAAAATTTTATTTTTACTTCAGATGAAGAAGTTGTTATTGTAATTAAAATGTATGTGATATATATTTTATTCTTTTTCAGTTTTCAGTCAGGTCAAAATATAGCTAATGATGTTTAATATAAATATTGTAAACTATGAGCAAATGTATATTAATAAATATATGTAGTTTATTTATATTATATTATGAATATAGTATATTTTAATTATTTCATATGAATAAGTTGTTATTGTAAATTCTGTATGAAGTTATGAATAGTATGGATAATAATTTTGGATTCCAATTTTATTTTTTTAAAGTTTTTCAATCAAAATAATTATATTATGAAACTTCGTTTCATTTATAATTCATTCTAGAATAAAAAAAAGGCTAACTGGGAATAGAATAAAATTTATTTGAATTTTTCTTTACTATGATAATTAAATTTGCTATGAACTTTTTGCCTCAATCTATACTTTTTGGTGGAAAGCTCATAATTCTAGGTAGAGATTTCCGCCAAACATTACCCATTTTACCCCATAAAAGCCAATCAGATGTTATAAACTCTTGCATAAAATTTAGCAACCAAGTTAACCCAAAATGTTAAATCTATTATTTAGCTGTGGTAGATGGTGATCTAACGAATGACCAAAGTTTGCCAAATCTAGAACACCGTCTTGAGACGGGCTTTACGACTAGTATTAAATAATGAGCTTAGAATGGAACCCACAAGGTACAAGAGGACCCGGTCGCCCATAAAACAAGAGCTTGTAAAGACAAACATAACTTGGGAACAAGTTAAATTAGCAGCTAGAAATCGAGTTCGATGGAAATGTCAAGCCGTATGCTGCCAAGAGGAGTGAAAGATAAAAAAAATATTAAGTAATAAATGCAATCTGAGCTTATTCCATATTTGACCCATCAGGAGTTAGATTTAACAGAATTGAAAATTTGTATAGTTTATTTGACTATTAAATTAAATAAATAATGGTCTTAATTCAATTCAATTCATTTATTTCCTTCAATATAATTGTTTTTTTTTTTTTAAATACAGAATTTTTTACAGAGCTTAGATTATATTCTCTTTACAGCTGAAACATTTTTAATTTTAAATAAATAGTACATTCTCATATTAATATTAAATTTTTAAGGAAAAACAGGAACCTTATTCAAATTTTTTTTTTTTTTTTTTTTTAGATAAATCTGACATTTAATTAAACTTTAAACTAACCTAACTAATATTAAGATATGTATTTACAACTTAACATACAAGTTTTGTATCATAATATTGTTTGAATATTGCAATTTATTATTATTATAATTATTATAGTCTCTGATATTACTATTTTCGTCAACCATGTCATTATTAATGGTCTTAAAGTATAATTAAAAATAATTCTAAATGCGACCCTGTTATAACATATTCATTTAATTTTTTTTTTTTTTATTTTCACTCTTAATATTAAATTATTTTGTCAATATATATATACAAAAAGAGGTCCTTTTCAAATAATGCACTAAAAACAACAACAAAAATAACAAAATGTCAATATTACAAAAAAAAAAACACAAAAAGCTAAAATTAAATTGAAAATGTATTTTATATGATTTGATTTTTAGCGATCGAAAATTATACACATTTTTTTTATATTTCCTTTCCTTTATGGAGTTTCACTTGAGTCACTAGAATACAAAACCCACATATATATACACAAATTATTATATTGATATTTTCATAAAGTCTCTCAGTACGCGGAAGACTTATTTTCTAAGGATACCCTAATATTACACCGCACTTTACCATGTGTTGATTTTATTGCAAACATTTTTGTTTTTTTATGATTTTGTTTTTAATGAAACCCTTTTTTTTTTAACTTTACAACAAAAATCTCATAAAAAACAAGAAACAAAACAAATCACTCAAAAAAACGAAAAAAAAAATAATCATCAACACACAGAAACACAAACGAATTATAAAATATCGACAAAACTCAATGAATATATTTTAAAGCATAGCAGGGGTTTCCTTTTCCGATTTTTTTTTTTTTCTTGATTTTTTTCTTTTGTAATTTTTTTTTTTTTGTTTTTTTTTTTTTTTTTTTATTGTGTAAGAAATTCTCCCACTTAACATTTCACCCTTTTTAATAACTGCAATTTTAAACAATGAACAGGAACAGTAAAAGAAACCTTTCAAGGCTCCAATCATTTTTTCGGTACACAACATTCACTCACACCTACACTCACACAAAATAATAATAATAAATTTATCCATCTAGGTATATTGTATTGTGTATAGTGTACATGTGTATGCTTTTTGAATCCTTTATTTAATTTTTTTTTTTTTCGTTATTATTTTGTAAAATAAATTTAAGGATGAGAACTGGAAAAAAAAACAAAAAAAAAAGTAAAAAATTATTTTTTTTTAATTTTTTTTTATTTTTTTGTAATAAACTCTTTTGTATTCAAAGAAGGGTTATAATGTGTGTACGTATGTATTTATGTATGTACAAAGATAATATAAAAATACAATAGATATATTCTTGTTATCCCTCGGTTATCCTATTTTTGGGGAATCATTTTTTTTTGTTTTCAGTTTTCTTATTTTTTCTATATCTAAGTACGGTCTAAGAATCTAAGGGGATTTGTTTTCTTTATTAAAATTTAAATTTGTGTGAATTTGGAAAAAAAAAACGTTATTTTTTTGTTTTTAAAGTGGTGATGATGTCCCCAAATTTGAACATATTGGATTGGTATAATGATTTTTTCATTTTGAATTGAATGCTCAGTTGTTTTGTGCCAATGTTCAATTCAAATTATATTGTAAATACTGTTGAGTGTTAACGGTCTTTAAAATTTTATTTACTGATATTTTCAGAGAAAAGAGCAAATAGAAGTAAGTTTAAACATATTTTGCTTCTCTTGTTAGTCACTATCTATTATTGAGTATCTGTGGTTATATGATTATAAATTATCATATTTCGAATGACTGACGTGATTGTAATTTAAAAAAAAATTTTTTTGTAATTTGAAGAGTTAAAGAGTTAATTAACATTATTAAATTGACCCTTCTTCTGATCGACGATTCGTCATTTTGACGATAAATAGCATTTGTAATCGACTATCGCCGCTATCGGTAGCATGAACAACGATTACATAATGACATTTAAAATAAAATTTTTTGACATTTGGAAAATTTTATTCCTTATAAATGGACACAAGTGAAGCAGGTTGTATTTAAAAAAAAAAAAGTGAATAATATAATAATATAATATAGTAGTATAGTATAGTGGTATAATAGTATAGTGGAAAACCACTAAAAAATAATTAAAATGACCTCAGCGCAGACCCAACCACTTCTCTGGTGTTTTAGTTGATCAAATTTATTTAGTTCTGCTACGTACTTGGTCCATTTTGGTAACAACGTAGATTTCTTATATTGGCCCTTTGCCATTTAAGGATTATTTTTCATTATGTCCACCAATCTCTCCAATTGCTTTTTATTAGTGATTTGTTTCCTAGGGAACACACATTTTTATAAAAATATTTGTTTTTAATTTTTATTTGTAAAATACTTACATTTTTATTTTAAAATGATATTTATACGGAGAAACTAAAAAAAAACCTTAATGGCTACAGTAATTATAAGCTGTTAAAGGGTTGTCGATCAAGTAAATACAATCGCGATTATAATCGATTGTAAGCGTCATAATCGTCCATCATGCTACCGATGCGCCGTCAAGTGTCGTAAATTTGACGATAAAAAAATTAAACGTCATTTTGCGTTGATTAGAATAAGGGTCATTATTTTACCATTTTTACAGTATATGAAGGGATTTCATAAATTTGTTTGCAAACATTTTGTAGGTTTTTGTTTAAAAAAAATTCTAATTTCTGAATACTCCTGTAACCGTCGTATAGATCTCATATTTACATATTTCCGAATTGAAATCTGTATGTTGCAGCTTTATTGAGTTCACTGATCGTAATTGTGTTCAGTGTGGATTTGACTTATCTTTTTAATATAGTCTTTAATAGCTATTATCAAACTCTATCAAACCATTATATCTTACTAATTTGCAATTGCACAAGTGGGATATCATAAAAAAAAAAAACAATTTTTATGTCTTACAGAATAGCAAGATTTTAATTCTAAATTTTTTTATAAATTACACAAGTATACCTCTCTAGACTATATGCATTAAAAATTAATTTTCTTAAAATATTTTGATACGCTCAAAAAAAAAATTTGAAAACTACAAAATCAATATATATCTTATAGATGTTAACTAAATGTATCTTACAAATATAAATTTATAAAAACAAAAAAAAAAAAAAAGCCGAGTTCTTTGATTATTTTTTTTTTTTTTTGTAACTTTTATTGGAAATTATTTGAGAATAGGAGATTTTTTGATAATAAGGATACTATATCCTTCTGCCTACCACAATTTATTTTCTTTTATTTTAATAAAATTACATATTGAACTTTTTTGTTGGGGATTTGTTCAAAATGGATTAAATTAAAAAAAATTTACATATATACGAATACAGTTATACATAAATATACATAAACATTTATAACATTATTTTTTTTTTTTTAATTTACATTTCTAAATAAAATTATATGTATAAAGTGAACATCAAAAATGAACATCTTTAAGTTGAACATCAAAATGTACATGCAATTTGGAATGAATTCCAATTACCGTGGAGTAAATGTTTGTAATGGTAAATATATGGTGAAAGAATTATTAATGAAAACCTTATTGTTATCAATTCGTAAATGTTATAGTAGCAGTAATGTATATAATATAATTATGTATTACAGTGAAGTAATGTGTAAGATAATGTTTCTTTAATTATAATGGTTCGAACTGAACAATTAATCGGACTAATATTTTGAATATCAATATCTATTACATTCTCCTTGATTAAACTCTAATATAATCCTATACAAATAACGTATATAGTGTGCCTTCAGGTGGTACTTTAAAGCTATTCCTGAAGCCTGAATTATCTCAGCCAGAGAGTTAAATCGAAACGGAGCCGAAAACTGGAAACCGAAAAAAACCACTAACCAAAAAACCGAAACGGAATCGAAATAATAAAATACAAGTGAACCGTAACCGTAACCGGAGAAGTATTTTTTATCGGTTAATTTCGTTCTTTTTCGTTCCGATATTGTAAAATTTCTGAAAAAAAAATTGTGAAAATTTGATGAAAAACAGAAATGTATGCATTGCCCTTTTGAATAAAATTGAATAAATTACAACTTAAATTACATCAATCACGAAAGTGAACTTAATTTACAAATAAATACTTTTATACCTTCTCGGGAATCCCCCAGCACAGATATTTTACATTATTGGAAAATAAGAAGTATTTCTACTCCCGAATTGGCAGAACTTGCAAAATTTATACTTGCAATACTTGGTTTTGAACCAGTTTTTAAACCGAAACGTAACCGGAACGATAAGAATATTTAAGACCGGAGTTGAACCAAACCAAAAAAAAAATAAGGGACGTAACTGTAAATAGGAACGTAACTGTAAATAGGAACGTAACTGTAAATAGGAACGAATAGGAAAATTCCGGTTTGACTCTCTGATCTCAGCATTGTTTTACTAAGGAAGTTTTAAGTACCGAAGTAAGTCCTACATCAAATGCACTGAAAAAATATGGAGATGTTACAACAGACCTAACTACCGGTACATATTTTGCCCTGTAAAAGTGCCAATTTTACTAATTATATTTTATTTTAAAATCTATATAGAAAATGAAAACTGTAAATATTTTTCTTTTTTTTTACTTTGCCGGTGTCTATTTATTTATTTATTTGTTTAGTTATTTATTTATTTATTTTTAATTCTGTCTTCAATCACAAATACTTAGAATTGTTCTTTTAATCTTCGTGATCTTTTTAAGTCATAAATATATTAAATTTTCATTAACAATTTCTTTTTCATAACAACAAATTCGACAAATTTCACTTGCAAATACGCTACCAATTTTATTTTTCACTTTCTAGGATATTGGTTTTCCTATACAAAAAACGTATATAGTGTGTCTTCAGATGGTACTTTAAACCTATTCCTGAAGCCTGAATCCTCTCTGCCAGAGGGTTAAACCGGAACTGAGCCGATAACCGGAAACCGAAAAAAACCACTAACCAAAAAACCGAAACGGAATTGAAATAATAAAATACAAGTGAATCGTAACCATAGCCGGAGAAGTATTTTTTATCGGTTAATTTCGTTCTTTTTCGTTCCGCTAGCGTAAAATTTCTGAAAAAGAAATTGTGAAAATTTGATGAAAAACAGAATTTCTATGCATTGCTTTTTTGAATAAAATTGTTAAAATTGCCCTTTTGAATAAAATTGAATAAATTACAACTTAAATTACATCAATCAAGAAAGTGAACATAAAATGACGAAACTTAATTTACAAATAAATACTTTTATACCTTCTCGGGAATCGCCTAGCACAGATGTTTTACATTATTGGAAAATAAGAAGTATTTCTACTCCCGAATTGGCAGAACTTGCAAAAATTATACTTGCAATACTTGGTTTTGAACCAGTTTTTAAACCGAAACGTAACCGGAACGATAAGAATATTTAAGACCGGAGTTGAACCAAATCAAAAAAAAAATAAGGGACGTAACTGTAAATAGGAACGTAAAAAATTTCGGTTTGACTCTCTGATCTAAGCATTGTTTTACTAAGGTAGTTTTAGGTACCGAAGTAAGTCCTACACTGAAAAAATATGGAGATGTTACAACAGACCTAACTATCCGGTACATATTTTGTCCTGTAAAAGTGCCAATTTTACTAATTTTATTTTAAAATCTATATAGAAAATGAAAACTGTAAGTATTTTTCTTTTTTTTTTACCTTGGCGGTGTCTATTTATTTATTTATTTATTTTTAATTCTACCTTTAATTTCAAATATTTAGAATTGTTCTTTTAATCTTCGTGATATTTTTAAGTCATATTTTCATAACAATAATTTTGAAAAATTTCACTTCCAAATACGCTACCAATTTTATTTTTCACTTTATATGGGAATTTTTTTTGCTTCTATAAAATTTTCAATCATGATTTTAAAAAAAACAACATGATTGATATCTTATCTATTCTTATGGTTATATTATGAAAGGTGGTGAATACGAATTCTAAATACATAATACGATAAGAAAGAGAATGAGAAACGATGATGGCTAGTTTACTTAACCACGATCCAGAAAAAATTAGCCATTGGAGTAGAGCAATTAGAGTTGAGTTGAACATCTCCAAGATATGTGTAATTTCTGCTAAAGTTATCGATCGATCATAACACTGTGATTTCAAGGAGAAAATCTACAACAAAAATGCAAACAATAGATCATTTCTGGTTAAAATAGGATCATATGTATCGCATTCTGTGGCACTTACCTCAGGAGACCCACAAGGTTCACCCATGTTATATAATATTTTCATAGCAGACTTGGCAACGTCCAACAACTGCACTATTGGGTTATATGCAGATGACCCAGTTATCTTAACAATGTTTAACAGCCCAATTGAAATTACAAACAATCTTGTAAATACATTTAAAGATATTCGAGATTATTAGTACAAATGGAAAATAAAAATTAAATTAAAATCTTTACCAGAAGAAAGAAATCCAGTTTTTTGCCAAAACATTTTTCCTTCGTAACATTTGGGTTTTTTTTTTTTTTTTTTTTTCTACGGAGGTGGCCCTAATATGTCAGAGCCGGCATGTAGGCTTTTTAGCCCTTTATGCCGTTCTCCACCCCTCAACTTAGTCGACCCTTTTGATAAAGGCTAATAGGTTTGGGGGATTTATCCTGCAGAAGTTTTCTGAGGTTATGTAGTGCGTTTCCAGCAGCCTGAGTCTCAGCCTTGAAAGAACTAAGCACTCTCCTACAACGTGTGTGGAGGTTTCTTCCTCTTCCAGACAGTGTCTACAGGTTGGGTCGTCACTTAGTGGTAGTCTACACATGTGTTTATTCATGTAGTTATGACCAGTAAGTATGCCCACCATCTTCCTACAGTCTTCTCTATTGAGAGTTAGCAGGAAGTTGGTTACTTTGGTGTTTATTCTTGGTGCATATATTTTGGAGACCCTGTGGCCTTCCATACGCTCCCAAAGAATATTTGCTTCCCTTTTCAGGGTATTTTCTATTGATAGTTTAATATTACCAATAGATATACCAACTGCTGGTTCCGGGCCATGAATGTTTCCGCCGATGATCTGGCTAGTTCGTCAGCCTTCTCATTTCCAGTCAGGCCACTATGACCCGGTAACATTTGAGTTAAAAATATAGAGATTGTCTGGGAGAGAGAATACATCACTTATCTTGGAATTCACCTCGATAAAAAATTATTGTTTAAGATTCAAATTAATAAAGCTATTGAAAAATTTTAATTTCTTTGTTAAGCTCTTGTATCCTGTAATAAATCGTAAGTCATTTTTAAATTCGGATAACAAACTCCTAATATATAAAACAATTTTGCGTAGTGTATTTCTATATGGATTTATCGTATGGAATGACACTGACAAAACACATTTGCAAGTTTTGCAAAGAACACAAAATGCAATATTGAAATTAATTCTTGCAATACCTAGACATTTTTCAACCAAGAAATTGCACAAATTAGCTAATATTGCAACCATATTGCAACAAATTGAAAAGCCGACACCTGCTTTACTGGAAAGTTGCTACAACTCAAATAATCCGCTCATAAGAGCAATTTTCCTCAAATAATCCGCTCATAAGAGCAATCGTCTAACTGGGCAACGTTACCATTCACGTAACCTTCTCTACTTCTCTTAAAATACATATAACGGTTTGAGCTGTCTCTTTCTTTCTTTTATAGATATTTAGTCGGAAATGACCACTAGTTCTGTTGAACTATAATCAATAATGTATAAATCCATTACACTAACATGGCTTTAAATTGCTTATTTCTACAATGGAAATCCTCAGATGATCCATAATTTGGTTTTGGAAACTCATTTATTGTGAGAGCTGTTAAAATAGAGAACATGCTTTAGTCTAATAATAGAATAGTGGTAGAAATGCTCCTATTTACAATTTCCAACTTTTCAGAAACGAAAGTGTTCAATTCGTTCGTCACGGTACCCTTCAATTCACCCCTAATATCCTCTTTATCAAAACTTACAATATTTTTTTAGTAATCTTTTTCTAATTTTTGGGTGAGTAGGCATGAAAAAAAAATTCTGGTGTAATAAAATCTTTTAATTTTTATTCGAATTTAAATTTACAGAAACTATTAATTCACTTTTGATACCCACTGTCTGTATGGTATTCATAATTTGAATGCAAATTTTTTTTTTTTTTTTTAACACCCAAATTATTGGCAAGGATATCGATCTGTAGAATAATTTTTTGTTTTTGTTTTTCTTAAATGAAATTCAATGTTATAATCCTTCAAGGTATACTAAATTGGATTTTAAGTTTATAATCCCTAATTTTCACATTTTAAACATTTTAAGATCGCAAATAATAATGGAATAATGCAATTAGGTACCTAAAAGGATTCACTAAAAACCATAAACATAATATATTATTATAAAATATGTTTAGTTCTTTTGTTTTTTGTTTCAATTTTATTTGATTTTTTTTAAAAGACATTTAGAGATAACATTTTTTTAGAAAATATTTGAAATGGATATTTAGAGGGGCTGTTTAAAAATTTTATATTTATTTATAGTTTATGAATATTTTATCCCCAACAAATTTTTTTCATTATAAAGCTCACTTCCATTACCATATTAAGCACTTATCAAAATATAATATAAAAATTTTGATTTTATCAAAATGAAATGAGTTTTCCATAAAAAGGATATTTTGAAAAAGGATTATCGATATTATATAGTTTATGATTTCATAACATATCACTACAATTTTATGGGTTTTCTATATGAAATTTTGTTTTAACATAATTATAATTTTCTAATTCTAAAAATTATCTTGGATCATCAATGCTTGAAACCAGCATGTCTTTGACAACTAATTAAGACCAATTCATTTTTTGTAAATTATATGCTTATTTATTTTTCAGAAATTTATTTTGTTAAGTTGGATGTTAATGATTTTTTAAACAAAATCATTAAATAAAAAATTAGTGCAATTTACTTGGCTTGGTAATATTTTAACTTTAAATACACTGCTGTGAAAAAAATGTGACAGTTGTAAGTGTTTAGAAATATTTTATTTATACTATTATTTTTTTAATTATTTATTTCCATATCTAAGAATACCTTAAAAATTTATGGGACACATTTTAATTTTCGATTGATTTTTTGAGTAATTTTTGTGTTGTTAGAAAATACTGGAGTGAAAATTCGTGACGATTATTGGGTATAACGAAATTATTACGAAAATTGGGTATAACTGAAAAAAATATTAATTAAAAGACATATTCTGTTATCTTACAAATTATTATTACAAAAATTATATAATTTACATACACATAATCCATTTTTTTTCATTCTCTTATATTATGATGTAGCATGTAGACAAAATTTTACATATAAAAATTTACATATAAATTTTACAAATAAAAAATTATAAAATCAACCATCGGTAAATCTGAATGAGGTAAATATACTTCAAGAAAACAACGCTAAATACCTAGGAATGACATTAGATGGAAAGAGCACGTTAAAAAGAAAAAAATTGAGCTTGATAATAAATATAGAGAAATGTGGCTCTAAGGTCGAAATTCTAAATTACCTATACATAACAAGATTTTGTTATATAATCATATAATTAAAATGATATGGTTGTACGGCATACAAATATGGGGATGTGCCAAACGACGAACACATGTACTTTGTATACAAAATTTCCAAAATAAAGTCTTGCGCAACATGATAAATGACCCTTGGTATGTTCGCAACAGTGAGTTGCACAAAGATCTAAAATTTCCTTGCATAGAAAATGAAATAAAAAGATATGCAGCAAAGCATTTGGCTCGTCTGGAGGGTCATGTTAACGTTGAGGCCACTCAACTGCTAGATAATCAAAATGATATCAGATGGCTTAAAAGAACTAAGCCTATAGACTTAATCTGATACAATTTCGTAAACTTTTTCTTTAAGAAAAAAATAAAAATAGAAACAAATTAATCGTTAGTCCGTCGGACTAGTTTTAATGGGAAGGGTGTGGTTTAGTTAGTAACAATCTGGCACACAATGGAAGCTACGAGGCTCATTGTGTCTATGAAGACTCCTACCAATCCACACAACACAAAAAAAAATTCTCTTATATTATAAGAAGCAATATTTCAAATATTTATGAAAAAATTCATAGTTCACATCTTTTCTTCATGGAGTCGGCAAAGTTTTTCAATATTAAAAATGGTATTGAGCTCCATGTGGTTCTAATTGAAGTTTTTTTTTTATTTTCAATTGGATTTAGGTCTACTGGGCTATATGGAGACCATTCCATTACTGTAATCTGTCTGTCTTTTCATGTGATCTTGAACCTGAAAATGAAATTAGAAAGAAATTAACTGTAATCTACCAAAAAAAATGTTCAGATATGAGAGTACAATATCTAACCTACTTAAAAAATATAAACAAAAACTTATACTTACCTTCCTAGGAGTGTAGCAAGAGGCGTTGTCTTGTTGAAAAATGAAGTCAGAAGTTTCTCCAAAAAACGTATGAACAGAAGGCTCCAATTCATTTTCCAAAATGTTCGCATTCATTTTTGAGGAAACAAAGCATAATCTTCCTATTTCTGGATCGGAGAAACATTCCCATGCCATTAAACCTTCAGATTTTAATGTTAACATATGCATGCATTAATTGCTTAATCGTTCTCCTACTCTTCGCCGAACCAATAGTCTGCCATCACTGTCGTACTCTTTCAATTTGCTTTCGTTTGACAATATTATCTGCTCCCACATCTCCTCTATCCAATAAACATGTTCTTTTACCAATAAAAGCCTTTTGTGCCTATGTATTGGCTTCGAATCGGGCTTCTTTACTAGGACAATGTGCATTTAGTCCTTCGTTCAATAGTCTATATCGTACCAAACTGGATGAAATGTGGTTCCGCTTGCTCTATACAGAGCGTTTCGATAATCTGTTTCGACGTTTTGAAACAATTTTTCAAACTGTATATTTGTATGAAGTGGTTCTCCACCTCCCTTGTCTTACAATCATGATCCTTTAGTCCTATAAAAACTCCCGATTTCACGTTGTTTTTTTAAATATAAGCCACTATACCTTTACTTGCATTGTTGAAAAATTTGCCCGTGATAGTACAATATTATTGCTATTTAGCTCTTTACTTATTTTTCTCATTATTATTCTAATTAGTATTACACTTTACATTTTATATTTACAACTAATCAATATTTAAATTTTTGGTCCTTTATATATCCAATACACGTAGATGTTAGATAGATAGATATACCTGTAGAACAAAAAAGTGAACTCGTTTATAAATTTCGTAATAATTGCATTCATTACATGAACTACAGGTAGAAATTTAAAATGTCCCGTTTTTTTTCACAGCAGTGTATATGTAAACATAAGACAGTCAAACATAATACCGTTAAACATCAAGCTAAAATTGCTTAAAACATTTATTATATGGCTATGGAACTTGATGAAAACTACCGCAAATATTACCAAAATACAGCAGACGTGTATTAATTGTTGTATCCGTCATATTTTTAAAATTTCACAGGCCGCATATAAATGCAGTAAAAGTTTTCCAACCGGAAATTATAGTTGTGGTGTGTTGAGGTGAACAATATGGAGGTTTTGACATCTGACAACTTCACATCTTATCATGAATACCGCTTCCAATTCAGGGATGTAAAACTTGTCAATTCTCATTGAATTCAGTTAAAAATACAATTTCACTATGCATTTTCACAATTTCACTATTATTTTACAAATTAAGATGCAAACAAGTTATAAAGAAAAAAACATTATTTGTGTCTGATTCTTAGTATGCCACGAAACTTTTTAAAACTAGTTAGGGGTTCTTGAAGGAGGTTATGGAATCTTTAAGCATAACCGCAAAATAAAAGTCCTGTTTCGAAACAGAAAATTCCGCTTAATCATCTACACGAGGGAAAATGATGATATCGCAAAGCAAAACCTTTAAGTGGAACTCTGTGGTATCGATTTGCTTAGAAATGTTCAGAAAAACATGGAAGAGAATAATCTTATCAAGGATAAGACATACAAATAAAATATTTTGCCGTAGATAAAGTGTGTATGATATTAAGATATTAAGTGTATATTTTCAACCATTGTATTGCTTTACTGACAGCTTACTAATAAATTTGTCATAAGTGGTAAACAATTATTAACAAAATTATTAACAAACGTAGAGAAAAACTATCTTAATCGAAGCAAATACCCAGCAAAGAACGTGGCCATAATTGAAGAGGTTAGTCGCAGATAGGAGCCGATGGAAAGAATTTATTTCCGTCCTATGCGCCTCGGATGGGGTTGCAGGCCAATGATTATGATGAATTTACAAATTATGCTATTACAATTAATGCAAATTGAATACTAACAGTGTTTGTTCTATAAATAGTATTAGTTTTCATGGTTCTGAATAATCTTATCTCACTTAAGGATATTAAACCAAAATGAGTCTCGTTAAGTGACGACAAAAGAAGCTATCGAACTGATTAGATTAAGTTACCTATTTGTGGGAATGGGGAAAACGGTGAAACATTAGTAACTCTTAAAAGTAATAGTAAATATGATGATTTTACTCTAATTGCAATTCTTTACCTTTTGTTCTTAAATTTGTGTGTTTTAATTTTTCAAAAATAAACTTGAAACGATGGGTTGGTTGCTTATATTGCTGTATTTTTAATTGCTACCTTTATGTTTGCTCGTACACTTTATTATTGCCGACTTGAAGTTAGTGCAGTTGATGGATCGATGTAAATCATTCCTTTTAAATCATTCCCGATGGACCGATGTAAAATTAATTGTAAAGGTGGGTTTAAATAAACTACGATTTGAATTTTCAAAATCTTTCACAGTTCATTGTTTCATATTAACCTTTGTTGTTTCGTTTTTTTTTTCTTCAATTTGAATTTTTCCGCTGATTTATTTCGCCTTTGAAATTGGAATGTGAAAAAAGAGGAATGCTTTGAAAATAATTTTCTTTTAGATACCCGTATGATTAAGAAATTTAAATTCAGAGACTTTTTGGTTTTATCTCTTTCGTTTGTAAATCTGATAATCATCATGGAAATCATTTTTTTTTTCCCTTTGTTCTTTTCTAATATTTTTTGAATAATATTTTTATAGAATTTAAATAAATTTTACTCATTGAACTTTTCCCATCGAACATGTTGAACTTTAATTGAACTATTTCTGTCAACCAGAAATTTAAAATTCAAGCAGTGAAATAACTTCGAAAAAATTAATGGTTGTTTCAAATTCAACCTAGTAATGTTACTTTGCTTTATTCAAACCATATATAATTTTTCATTCTTCTTCTTGCATTAGATGGTATTGACTATTTTTACAAACTGCACATTCCACTTTAATCTGTTACATTCAGCATTTATAACATTTTATCAATAATCGCTTTGCTGAACATTTTGCTCTCGGAGTCAAACGATATTCATCCATTCGTGAGATAGAGTCCTTTCAGCGTCTTCCTCCAGTACGGTTCAAATGAGCAACATCTCATGTAACATACAAAAGGAAATCAATTTTGGAAAAGTAGGTCCTGGAATTCAATAACTAACCTAATCCAACAAAGCTTCAAAATTAAATTGTCTTCTGTAACACAAAAATGTTATATAGCCTATGATAATATTATGTTGGCAGAAGAATATTTGCCAAAAATTTAATGCGAAAAGAATTCGAACGCATATATTCTCTAGTTAAACATCTGGGCTGCCCTCCAAGACTTTTTATTATTCCAATTCTGATATTCGATGGCAGTTATGTAATTCTTTAGTAATAAACATGTCTTTGATTGTTGCAGGTAGATGCTTTGAACTACTTGACTACTTTTCAGCTTTGTGAGTGGGCCTAAAATAAAAAAAAAACGAGTAAAGCATAACATAAATTTTGATAAAAATTTTAAAATATTCCATAATCATTGAAATTACATTTTTCGTTTGTTTCAAAATTCAAAAGCTTTTTTCTCAATCTCAACTGCATGATTTTTATCTTAGCTTATAAGCTGTCATTATAATAATGACAATATTTCAGTTGTTGGCAACAATAACAATAGTGTTTCGTTTGCAAATTCATATTGAATTTTTATCTTAAATTGTGTTTCAATATGAATTCTTTTGTGTCTAAAATTATGCATCTAGTTTGCAGAAGTTAAAAAAACAGAAAGAAAAAAAACCTTTTCACATCAATTACGAGAAGATGAATTAAAAATGCAATTTACAAACGAAATACAAGTTCATAGTTTCCATATTGTTTGAAAACCCCTTTGAAACATACCTATACAATATACATATTTGTTTTAATTAAGAACCTAAAGAAACTATAGTTGGTCCTATCAACATTTGGATATCAGAATTAATTCACTACATATACTGTTTTTTTTTTTTTTGCAAAATATGTTTTATCAGTTTGCTTATAGTATTTCAAACCTATGTAGGCAATTACAAAAAAGCTAAAATGCAAAAATAGAAATTTTTCTATTTTGTATTTCTTTGCTATAAAACTGACGTTTTTTCGAATTATTTTTCTGGTCCTGTCCAAACAGTTTTTATTACAAACTCTTATATTTATTAATTTTACCACATTTAACTGGGATCTAGCTGAATAACCATTCTTACTTCCGTTTTTTTTTTTTTTTTTTTATCCCCACCAGATTAATTTTCACATTTTTCAACATTATTTTACTCTTTTTGTTATGCATTCGTTTCTAAATAACGGTATATTAAAGAAAAAAATTCACCATAGAGTTCGGAGATCGGTAATAAGAATAAACCAAAATATTAAAGAATAGTAAATAAAAATAAATAAACGTTGTATCTGACAGAAAATGTTTTAATAAAAAAATTGATGATCTACTGATAATGACGTTATAATCGAAGTCGATTAAGATATTTAATAATATTAGTGAAACATATATACAAGCCTAATAGAGATTTAGTCTTCATTTTCAAATATAAGAAAATATTTAAAAAACGGAATATAATAACTCCGAGCTCAATAGTATCAACATTTATTGAATATGAATAATTTTGCTGCTTCTCTACATGCTCTAAAATGATGATCGAGGAGATAAAAGCTAAATGAAACACAATGCGGACCCCGTAATGGCTTGTTAGAAAGAAAAGATAAATTATTTTAGTACAGATCACATTGAAACATACAACTTCACTATAGAACTCAACATTTAATAAAAAGTTGAGAAATCAATTGAACAAGCATCAAAATTTTATAACGTGACTTCAATCGAAATTTCTTTTGAATGTGATTGATCTCATGTCCCTGAGCAAACTTTGAGCAGCTTCTGCTATGATGTAGTAAATGAACGAATACATGCATGATTTATAATATTTCGGCTTTGTCTTTCGGTTCCTGAATTCATTATACCAAATCAGACTTATGAAACATTCACATTCTTGATGAGAAACATTCTTTTGAAATTTAGTGCTCCTAACCGTTTTGTTGAGAATATTTTATGTGGACAAAATCGCAAATGTCAAGGTTTTCAGAATGACGAAATATTAAAGAAAACCAGTCCAAGTTACCAGACGAAGAAAGACAACCTATTTGGGGCATATAATGAAGAATGAAAAGTACGAACTACTCCACCTCATTATCGGGAAAAAAAATATCGAAGTCAAGTGAAAAATTAGCAGAAAACAGATGTTTTCGGCTGAGAAACATAAAACATTAGATCGGACTAAGAACAATTAAAAATTGATCCACACAACAAGATGATGTAAATAATTTTTCAGAACAATTAAAGAATTGGTTTACACAGTTAGGTGCTGTAAGGAAAAATAGCCAATTTATGACGAGTAAAAAAATAAAAAATCAAGTGAATAATTATCGAAGGAAGAATAGAAAGAAAGTGAAAAATTAGCAAAAAGGAGATATTTTTGACTGAGAAACAAAAAATTAGACCGGAATTAAAAATTGATCCACACAACAAGATGATGTAAAAAAATTCAAGCCAATTTATGAAAAATTAAACAAGAAAAATCAAATAATCGCTCAGCTGAAACAGCTGAAGAAGAAGAAGATTTTATATAATTACTGACTTCATAGATTTACCATAGCATATACCGGGTGTTCCAGGGCATGTAAAATTAAATAAAAAAATTGATTAGCTAAATCGAGAGTGCTCTATCAATTGGTGATATTTTCAACTTCGCGAAAGGACCGGAAAAAGGTATTTTAAGACCAAAAATCGCCAAAATTGGCTGAAATCGAGATTTTGAAATGGCAAGGGGTATTTTTTTATGCAAATTCGGATTCTACAGATCAAAAAATAAAAAAAATTTTTAAAGTACATTTTTTTTTTTAATTTAAACCTTGTAGGTACCCAAAACTGCATAAAAAATATGACAATATGAAAAAACAAAATTTATTTATAAAAATTATCATTTTGGTTTACCAAAGGAAAATATGGTGGATTTTTGTTTTATTTTTATTAATTAGAAAAATAATGAGAAAACAAAAAAAAAATCATTTAACATAACTTTTTTATTTTTTGTCATAGAATCCGAATTTGCATAAAAAAGTACCCCTTCTCATTTGAAAATCTCAATTTCGGCGATTTTTAACTTTGCTTGTGCCGTTTTGGTATACATCAAATCCACTCCGACGTGTGTATGAATGAAATTATTTATTTTACTATCTCATAAATTAACATTAACTTTGCATATTATGGATTACAACAAATATTTTTCATTTTTGATACAGTTCTTGTTGCTGTTAATAGAAAAATGTTGTAGTCAAATTTGTTTTTACTTTCGGTATTTATAATCACCACCTTATCTGCGTATCATAGAATTTCTAATTCCTCTTTAAAACTTGTTATTATTTGAACATCTTCAATTAATTATTAGTTTTGATTTGATTCGATATATTCGAATATTCAAAATATCTAAACCAAATTGATTTTTCTTCATCAATTTATTATTTCTCTTATTTGTCTTAATTGGGTACTACTTGTCTGTTAACTTTTTGCAGTATTTCTCTTTTGACTTATACACAAATTTGACTTTTTTATAAATGTTTTGTTATGGAATAAAACATTTCCATTTTGCTAATTAAGCTAGAATCTGATTTTAAATTGTGGTTAAGTGTTGAAATTTTCGTTGAAAATTAATTTTACTAGGTTTTGTATCTTGAGACTTGTATCTAAAATCATTAAATTGAGTGAGAGAGGCTGTCCATTACGGTTCTTTTAAAGAGGACTTGTTCTCTATTTCTGTTCGTATCCTTTTGTTCACTCTCTTTTTTTGTTGCGGTATTTTTATGTCCTAAAAAAAATCCTAGATTGATTAAATTTTATTTAGTTAGTACGAATTTGCCACAGAAATCGCTGTTGACTTTTTCCCGCTATTTCGATAACCGGCTCTAATTGTTTACTCGGTTAAATCTGTTGACAAATTAAATCTGACAACAGAAAACCGTTTACTGTTGAATCAAATACAAATTGTTTATTGTTATTATTGTTATTTGTTTTGGCAGGCTGGTTAGTGTTAAGCCTTAAAGCACAAATAAATAACTATATATAGTTGTCCTATGCCCACATAAGAAATGATGTTCTATGAGTAAAGCTCACAAAAGAATAAAAATAAAAATAATAAAAGCTTTAGAAAAAATATAAAATCAAAGACAGAAATAATAAGATGGTTCAACAGAATTTTGTAATTGTAGGTTAGCCCCAGAAATTAATGTATTCTGTGTATTGATATATTTTCTCAAATTTTTAAATTTTGTGTTATATACAAAACTCTTGCCCTAGACGTGTTCATTTGGTAATGGAAATACCTAGAATTCTTTGTAAACACTTATGCAAGAAGATAGACACCCGAATCCAATACCAATTTTTTTTTTAAAATTATCAGATTTATAGTCAAGACAAATATTTTTTATTTATTTTTTTTTTTTTATTTATTTTTATTAAAATTGAATTAACAATCAATATGAATACTAGCTACAAAGGCTATGAGCTAGGATAAATAATTGAAATCAATGTTGTTGTAATAATCTGAATTGAATTTGAATGTCTTTAATTTTTACAATCTGTATTTTATATTAAATAAATGATGATGTTAAATGTTTCTATATTTCAAAAAAATCTATGTATTCGACAACAGACTGATATGGTACAGTAGCTCTGCCATCTGACTACTAATCAAGGTCTTGGATACGAATCGGAACTGTTGTACGTTTTAAATTGATTTTTCAATTTTCCTTTGAACCTAATTTGGAATACAATTTGGTTATCATATGGAATCACATAATTGAATATATCTTTGCATTATGAAAGCAAAGTTACTCTAATACAGTAGATTAGTCGAATTATAAAAAAGTCAAAATAAAAATAAATTACTATTGTCCGAGTATATAATTATGTTGTCAAGTGTATGCGTAAAAGCCTAAAAATTACCTTCCCATTAAACCATTAAAAAAAAGATAATAATAGTAATACTGGGCCTTATTCTGAGAAGAGAATCACATTTTCGCTACGTACCAGTAGACTGTAGAGCATCACATTGCATCACATTTGATATTCTGAGAAGCGAATCATACGATATTTTGCAAAACTGGCAGCATTACTCGTTAAAACTGTCAAATTTATTTATTTTTATGTTTTGACATTTTTTGTTTGAAAACTGAAATTAAGTGAAGTTAAATTAAAATTTTATAGCTATTAAAAAATATTTTTTTATTTATATTAAGCGGTAAACACATTTACGACTACCGACGAAAAATTCGCGACGAAAAAATTAAAATCCAACTATAATCGCTAAACCACATTTTCGTTGTCGTCGAAATAAGGCTATTTTTTATTTTTTTCACTGATAGTTGGATTTGGAATTTCTGACAACCTTTTTAAACATAAAAACAAAACAATTATTCTGAAATCTTATATTATAATATAATTGTTCTGTTTTTTTTAAAGTTTTATATGTTCTACAATTTATAAGTATTCATTTTTTTATTTAGATACATATATAAATTTAGATTTATTAGCGATGTATTTGGATCTGATGATGTTACAAATAAATTAATAAATTATTCAAAATTTTTTTAAAAGTATTTTAATAATATAATATTTTTTATTTTGAAATTCCACCATTTGCTTTTCTGTTTTGTTTCTTTATTTTTCGTTTCGCTGCAACTGTGTTTCATTTGACGAAAAATAGTTGAGCGAAACGAATTTCGATGGTCGGTGGTCAGAATTCTGTTTACCGCTTTACGAAACAAAATATAAAAAAAAAAAATGTGTTCTATTATATTTGTTTTTTTTTTGTAAATTCATTCAGTATTTCAGGCTATCGAAAGAAGCGTTTGCAATGCTTATAGATAAATGAGACAATAATTTAAATCCTGCAATTGGTCCACATTCAGTAAAACTCATTATAAAATTGCCTGGAACATTGCGCTTTCTTGTTGAAGGAAGTTATCAAAGAGGCGTGGGGAACTAGTTTTTGGTAGGGTCAGCTAAATCAACTATTTCTAAAATATTAGCCGAAACATTGTCAATGTTAGAGACGGAATTGTGTTAAGAATATATAAAATTTCCTGTAACCGAAGAAGAAAAATCATCCATCAAATTGGGATTTTATAATAAATTTGGATTCCCAGGAATTATTGTATATTGATGGAACACATGTACAAATCTTTGCACCAACAAACATTCAAACTGCCTCCTATTTTTAACATTTCTATAATTCAAAATGTAAAATAATATTTGATAATTATTTTTAAATATAAATAAACTAGCTTTGTAACCCGTCATAAATGACGGAAGCAAAATAAATCCTAGTTTCTTTTTTTCTTTCATTAGATTCTTTATTCCGAAATTACAGTACTTATGTTTATATCACTTTTTATTTATTTTTATTTATGTTTATATTGGCCTAACACTAATCTTTTTTTTTTTATGTAACAGAAAAAGAAGTACCATACCAACAAATTTGTATAAAATGTTTGTATTTTTGTATGGTATACTCGTACTCACTTCCATTTAGTTATAATTCGTTAGTTGGGTTCCATTTAGTATAAATTATACCGTACTAGCGTTATTGAGGCCTCCGGGAGAGCAAATTTAAAAATGGGATCTTATTTTCATATAAATTTTGTCTTTTGTATAATGTATAGGGATCTTATTTTGCTATATGAATAAACTGTTATTATGGTATTGTGTTATTTTTAAAAAAATATTCAAAATTTTGTATCTAAATTGGTAAAATTTACAAAAAATACAAAAACATTTTCATCAATAATTTTCAATTTAAAAAAAACAATGTTTTATTATCCGACGTAGAAGTAGAGTTTATTATCCTACTCTACTTCTATCAAGTTCTATTGATTGAACAGTGAACCTGAACAGTGAAGTGAAAAGTGAACACTTAACACTGAAAATAAAATATTATTTTTGGAATGGAGCATATAGAACATACAGAATACAGATACAGCAAATAATAAAAAAAAAACAAAAAAAAAACAAAAATAATTTTTCTTGAGTGAAGTGAGTTACGCACACAATAATGACAAAAATAAAAGGTATAAGCAATAAAGTAGTATAATGTATAATATTATACAATACAAATATGCTGATACACATGTATATTATTGTGTATAATTTTAAGTAATAAGAATAACCTTTGAGTGAATTATGTTTTTTTTTTGTGTTAAATGCTGTTTGCCTTTTGGTTATTATACCATATTAAGCTATTGATGAAATTTCTATTAGTCCTTATTATTATAAATCAAAAAAATTGTTTGTTTTATTTATATTATTATTTATTATTTTTCCTTATTATTTGCGAAGAAGACTAACATTAAATTAAAAAAATATAGTTCATGCAATCAATTTTTCCTGCAAAGGTTCAGCATGGTAGACAGGGGTTAAAAAGAAGCACCAAAGCAATTTGTATTTATATGCAAATTGTATATATGTTGGAGCATTCCGTCGAACTTACAAACATCCATATAAATGCAGAATAATTTTTAAATATAAATAAATGAATAAAATTAATTTACATGAATTTTACGATAATTATATATTTACTTTTTCTCATTCGCCATCTTTCACTACCTTTTTACTAGCAGCGAACAAAAAAATCAATCGATTCTCGTAATACCATGAAAATCGAAACGTTGCGTTGCTACTTCGCTTCGCAGAATACCAAAAATTAAATTTATCATATTCAGTGCATACCGAAAAATTCGCTTCTCAGAATAAGGCCCACTATACCAAATAAATAATATCAATAGAATTTATTTTTTTTTTAATTACAGTAATGGAACATAAATCTCATAATACCACTATAAATTTTTTATATACAAAATACTAAAGAAACATTTTTAAAATTTTCTATTTTAGTAATACAAAAAGAAAATATGCATATACACCTCTACAAACAATAGTGAAGCGATGAACACTATATGTAGAAAAAAAAAATTGTTCACGTTTGTTGCATCAAAGTTTATTTTATTGTACAGAACCACTTTAAGATTCAAATTACAGTAGATTTATATATTGAAATATGGTAGTGAACTTAAAGATTTTCTTAAAATAAAAACAAACAATTTTTCACTTCTTTGACCTGAAGGATATATTGTATGTAATGAATATGTATATGCATGTGAGTAGGAATACAAATCCGTTGTTTTTTCTAATTGCATTTTGTTTTATATAAACGAATACAAAAATTTCTAAGTGTATTATATAATTCATTTTTCACCATAAATTCCACCACAAAACTATGCATGATTTAACTCAAGTAGTGTATCTTCTAGTTGATCTTCTCCCAAAAAGTATAGTTAGAAAAATAATGATGTGTTGCATTAGTCTAGAACTAAATAGATAATCATTATAAAAAAAAATAGAAAAACTGTAAGGACGTGGTTTTTAGAATGAAAAAAACATAACTAAACAAGAGTGATTTCTAATGTTAATGTTTAGAACAATGTGTACGTATAAAACGTTTTAAAACGTTAATTTGATTTACCACAGATAGGATATTTCGCAGTGAAAGTATGCACATTGGTTTTTCAAAGTTTTGGTTTGGCCAACCAAAAAAAAATTTAACGATTCCAAAAGGCGAATAAGATTAATAAATTACACCCTTCCAATATTTTGTTTTTCTTAAAATCCTTCTCCTCAGCTATATAACATATTGTGATATATAGTAATTGTTAGGTTGCATACCTCTGTATCTAACACTATATTTTGTATTAAATGTTATAACAGTAATATAAATAACACATGATCATTAAATGTAAGTAAATATCAATGTATAGATCAAGGTAGTTTTTAAAGATGAGTTCAGTTGTAATTGCAGACTCAAATAAAGTATAACACACATATTATTCTCGATACGCCTTGTTTTAGTTTGTTGAAAGACCAAACAAAGATAAATAAATAAATAAATAATGAAAAGACCAAACAAAGATAAATAAATAAATAAAATGTAATTGCCTGTAACAGATTGTAACAGATTTCATTCTGTTATTTATCAAAGTGCAAGCTCAAAGTTTCATAACAGGTGCATTTGCTCATATATCGCACTTTTTATTTAAAAAAATTGTGGTTTCATTAAATCGAATTTTTTTCACCTGTTCTTCAAAAGAACCTGTTAACTCCATGTCACACTGCTATTCACTAAATTTAGTTTTGAGACAGGTTTTATATATTTATGACATTCATACAATTTGCACTCAAGATTTGAGCTGTTTAACCATTGAAGTGTTCTACCACTTTTAATGTTATTATTTATTTTTATCCAAATCTTAGATTCAGTGTTCGGGCAAAAAATTGTAAGCAAAATTTTTAATTGTAGTTAGCTGGGTAATTTTTTAAATTGTTTTATTTCCCAAGGATAATTTCACAAGAATCTAAACATAATTAATGTTTTACTTCAAAATACTACAATTTTTAAAACTTATGAACAATAGTTTCACCTTCATATTATAATAATAATAATCATATACCCTAGACTAAGACTGATAAAATGTATTGTTCTTTCCTTTTTATTCTTCATTAAAACAAAGCAGAAAAAACAAAAAAAAAAATTTAAAGAGAAAATGTAGACTTCAAACAGAAAAATTTGATTTTAATTCTTTTGTAATGACATTTCCTCACACCAAAAATAGATGCACATTTCTGTTATGACTTTGATAATATTGTGATATGAAAACATTATTTTAATTTACATACATATGCACATGTAAATGCAATGAACGCATTCACTTACACATACACATACATACATATATGCAAACATAATTGTTTTTTTTTTCTCTTCATCGTTTGGAACTCGTTTACTGCTGTATAATGTTTTTGACATTTGGTTATGAGATTTATTTTTGATTTTAAAGAAACAAAGGTTTTTTTTGTTGGATTACTACTGACGTTTAGTGTTTTCGTTTTTTAATTACATATTTTCAAAAAAAAAAAAAAAATAGTTTTTGTTTTTTTTTTTCGCAAAATACTTGAGTTACTAGGGAAACAATATTATTGATAAGACAAAGGAAAAACTGAATTAAATTCAATTTTATCAAGTTTTTTTTTCACGATTGTGTATTTCATAAAAAAGTTGGACTCACAAGCCATTTTATATCACATCTCAGAATAAAGCCTTAATTGTAAAGAAAAAAATAAAGAGTGATGTTCTGCAGAGCTTTGGTACTCTAAAATTTTCATTTTAAGAAAAAACTCTCTTTTATAATTATTTTGTAGAGTTGAAAGTCCGCTTGACTGAAATAAATAAATTGAAATAATCAGTATTAATGTAGTAGCATATCCATATCATATAATCAACTTAAACTTTAACAATATTACTTAGCAATATATTTATTGCAACTTAATGGTGTTACTCCATGGATAATCCTGATCTTTTTTTATTTGTTAACTACAATAAATACCTAAATAGTTTTTCGAACTAACTTTAATTCGATAGATTACAGATATAACATTTCAAAAACATTTTTAATATTCACAATGCTCCACGTTGGAACCTCCGAAAAGTTTTAATAATTTAAGGCTAAACAGTAATTGAATTAAAATTGTACTTTATTCTGTAACAAATGAATAGAATACAAATTATAAATTTATATAAAATAAAATAAATTAAATGTTCCAATTGCCAGCATTGAAGTGTTTTATAATTCTGTATAGAGAAGCAAGTCAATTTAAAAACTGCGTGTCCAACTTCAAAAATTAAACTAAATATTTACTTAGAAGACATCCAATAAGCCCATGTAACAATTTTATTGCTATAACCGGCACCGGAGCAAGTACTGTAATATTGTTATAGGATTTGTATACATAATTAGTGTATACGTTTTTATTTAGAAATGATATTCATTTGAAATAATTTATGTTATGCGAGAGTGAGAAAGGTATTATTTTTTATATTCAAATAATACATTTATGGAGTTTATCTTTATTTCCTGAGAAAGGGAGATAGATATTCGTTAATAATATAAAAAATGTCTTACTAATAAATAATATTTTTCAGGTCAAAAATAATTGTATTAATATATATAATTATTGTGACCAAAATGCAAAAATTTGGCTGGGATTGAAATTTCATTGACATTTATTATAAAAATAATTCGAAAAAATACATTGCCCTACAAAAATAACCAATTTTCAAATAAATAAAAGAAAATATATTTTTAAATTGCATCTTTAAAATATTTAATAATGTATGTTAATCAATGCATAACATCAAATTTGATATTTAAATAATTATTCCTTTAAGTAAAAATGATATTTTTGCGAAAATAATGCAAAATAAAACTTTTCAGTTTTTGTTTGTTTAAAAAAAATTTACCTCGTTTATAGAAAATAATGGCAGTCGCAAAATATTTATCCAAAAGTTACAGTAAGTTTATTAGTAACATTATATAAATACAGTAAAATAATAACACCACTACTGCTATTATAGCAATTCTATTCTTATAACAACACCTTAACTCTTGATATAGGATTACGCACTTTTAGATTTATAAAAACATTGCTGTATCACTTGCGGAAAATCCCATTATAACAACTCCCGCAATTGCTACAAGAACATTCTTATAACATTATTAATCACATTATTCCCATAAAAACATCATTATAACACCTTTAGTGCTTATCGGGAGTCATATAGAAGTCTTGTAGCACTAATTTTGTTTTTATAACAATAAAATGTTACGTGGGAAGACAAACATAATTAACATATTTAATAATGACATTCTACAAAATAATTGAAGCCGATTAAGCTGAATTCGGATCTAAATGTTTTTTATGTATTTTAATAATTAAAATAACTAAATATTGTATTAGTAAACAATGCCTCAAATTAAAAAAAAAATACCTACGTAATAAACAATACATAAAGTTGAACCAAATATCAATGCAAAATAAATTCTCGACCACCTTATAATATTAAATCAAAGTACAAATTGTTGACACCATTATACATTAAACGGTTATAATATTTAAAGAAAAAACAACAACAAATTTAAACTCAAAATGTACACCTTTTAAATTATTTTTATATAAATTATGAGTATTGTACACAACGTCTTAAATATTTCAAATGAAAGTTTATTCTTTAATTTCCGCAAAATTATTTTTCATAAAAAAAATAACAAAAAAAAACTGAATATATTCTTTACAAAATTATTTGCTATATTTGAATACATATACACACACACTCTGTCTTCAAATGTGTAATTACTACCGTAATCTACTTAAAAAAAAATAAATTTTTACAATTAAATAAAACAACAACGAGAAAAATTCACAAAATGTTCATATACACAATTACTTATAATGAAAATTGAAACATAAGATACCTCCAAACACACATATATATGCATACACTGTATATATGTATCACAAATTATTATTTTTACATGAAAAAAACTTCAAAATTGTTACTACTCTTCTCACTATTTTTTACATCCCTCCTGTTGTAAATCTGTCATCATGGAAATTATAAATATAAATATTAAAAGAAAAAATAAAAAAAAAAAAAAACAAAAAAGGAACTCCTCTCCACTATGCCATAATTTTTTAAACTACAAAACCGAAAACAAAAATAAAAGAACATAAAACAAAGTTGCAAATACAAATAAAAAAAAAAAAAAAAAAAAAAAAAATAGAAAAATAAAAAAGGAAATAAAATAAAATTAAAAATGTATTCAATCCTTAATCCTTTATCCATGTCCTTGGGCAATAACTCATTCAATTTTTCTCTCTTTCTCTTTCGAATGTTTTCAGACTCAGACTCTCACTTGTTTTATTTTTATTTTATTTTATTTTGTTTTTTTTTTTCAGAAAAGTTAATATTTATATAGAATTTTTTTTTTTTTTTTGTTGTAAAAAGTTTTTCAATAAAATCATGTTGAAATAAAAAAATTTCATCTCTTCTTATACAGTACCTATGATATACATATAATTTATATATAATCATGTATTATGTATGTATTAATGTCACTTTTATATATTAAATGTCAAAAATTTGCATTGCACATGTTAAAATCTTGCGCTGACATAATAATAATTTATATTTTGTATTAATTTTTGTCTGTAAGTACTGTTATCAAAATCAAATTATTTAAAAATTGTCTTTTCCGCTCTCTTTAACAATTCTCACATTATAATTATATTGAAATTGAATTTCTCCAAATGCAATATATACTCTTATGAAAATATGATTTTTAAATAAGCGATATACTCTCTCTCCAAAAAAATACTCTCGGCACAATAATAAAATTCAACAACTGCAACATTTTTATTATTACCATTATCAAAAAAAAATTGAATCTACTAACGGTATTCTACTTTATTCAACCATCTTTAATGATTCTCTTATCAACACGAATTTCCACAATTTCATACGAGATTATTAATAATGTTATCAAATACTCAAATTTTTTTAAAAATTCTCTCTTTAACTCTCTCTTTAAAAATTTTCTCATCAGAATTGGAATTCAATTCAAATTCAACAACTGCAACACATTTTTATTATTACCGTTATCAAAAAAAATTTAGTCTACTAACGGTATTCCTACTTTATTCAACCATCTTTAATAATTCTCTTATCTCTCTTATCAAAAAATTTCCACAATTTCGTTCAAGATTATTAATAATGTTATCAAATACTCAAATTTTGAAAAATTCTCTCTTTAACTCTCTCTTTAAAAATTTTCTCATCATAATGGGATTCAATTCAAATTCAACAACATTGAAACATTATATTTACTACTGTTATCAAAAATTAAAATTTTCCAACACTATCTTTTATTCTTCTATTCACCTAATTCTTTATTAAAATTTCTCTCATCATAATATTATAACTCAACTTCGACAACATGTTAATTATTTACTGTTATCAGAAATTTTTACTGTTATCAATTATTTTCTAATTGCTTTTTACTCTCTATTCTTATTAAATATTTTATCTATTTCAAAATTAAAATTCAACAATAATTTTTTTGGTTTTCCTAAGGTTTTTCCATCAATTTTCTTATCAAAATAAAATTCAACAATATTTTTTTGAATAATATGATGAAATGAAAAAGAGAGAGCGAGAGTTTAAATATAATTCACCATATAAACAAGAAAAAATTACATATTTGATAATAGTATAGAATATCAAATATAACAAAAGATTTTATATAGAAAAATGATTACCTATTTTAAAAATTTTATTCCCAACTCATTGAATGCATTTATAATGTTTCATTTCAATTCCGTTTCACTGTTTTATGTAAATCTTATATGAAATTAATATTTCTCTCATTTTATTACATGCATCTCTTTTGTTTTTGATATTTTTATTATCCTTATTTTTATACCCTATATTTCCTGTTACGCTTTTTTTTTTTTTTTATATTATCAATTCAATTTACTTGACATATTAGAACGTGTTTCTTGATATTATATATGGATGGGAGAGTATATGCATAGTATGCATTTTATGTCTGTAAACTATATTAGAAATTAATTGCATTCTATTGAAGGTATGTATTAAGATATAATTTCTTAAGGATGAAAAATTTTTGTGTTTGAATTTTACTCGTTTATGTTACAGTTATTTAAATTGGAATTAATTTTTTTTTTAATTTAATTTGTTATATATTAAATATTTATAAATTGAAGATTTTTAAATTCTAATAAATTGAAAATATAAAATAAATAAAATCTAACACATTCTCCAGAATACAATATACGACGTGTTTGATAACCATCACAATTTATTAAAAACAATTTTATTTTGATAATAACTAAATTTATGACGTATTTATTATTCATTTTATCCTTGACATTTTTCTCTATATGAAAAAAACGAGTAGTATACAGGATAATTATTTTTTTTTTTTTAATTTATACAAGGAGCGACATAACCATATACTCGTACAAATAGATAAAATATAAATTTTAATATATAAAATAATTTGAGCGATAAATCTTAATAATTATTTTCGATTTTAATTTCTCTTAACTTTATCCGTTATTCTGTTAATCATAACTTGTTCTTATATTATAATTTAATAACCTTTGTTTAAAGGTTATTTGATATATTTTACAAATCTAAAACTATTTCAAGTATGTACTGTCAATGCCGAAAATGTGTTATCTTAAAATAGGTACATTTCAACAAATGGTTATTTTAACAGTACTGTCGTTGCTCTACATAACGACGAAAATTTAAATCTTAAGATTGATATTAATTTCAATTTTATGAATACTAAATGATATTTCATAGACAACCAACTCTTTGACAGTTTTAAATGACCAAAACTGCTACTCAACTTTAAACTAACCGGTTCTTAATAACACTATAGATATGCTCTACGGATGGACTTGCAGGACAATGATGATGATGATAGATTGCGTTCACTAAAATTTCCATAATCTAACCGGAATATTACTATCAAGTTTTATTCAAATATCAAATTATTGTCACAACTATTTTCATAGTTAAATTTTAATAATTTTGTTAAAAATTAATCTATTTTAAAATTCACCTTAATTGTATAGGTGTAGTCATTAATGAGTAATGACCAACAAACAATATACATACATTCATGCATTCCATATATATTTTTGACGTTTATTTTGTAATTTTACAAGAACACTTATAAAAAAAATTATATACATATTAATGTGCCTAGAATGGATGCATTATAAATCGAAAACACTATGGAGGAGAAATATACAAATATACATATTATCTAATTGCTCGTACACCTACAAATGCATACAGTTTCGGCTACTTTATTATATTAAAAAAAAAATACTAATAAAAAAATAAATTAATCATGAATTTTTATCATCATCATCAGCATCATCATCATCATCATCATCAACATCCAATTGTATATTATTATCCTGTATAAAATATGCAACCTGTAAAACAATAGAATAGGCACCATTTTGCATTTTGATTTTGTAATGTAAGTTTATATTAAATAATATTATCTCTTCTCTAGGTACCTATTTTATTATTTTTATTTATAATCACAATTTTACACAACACTATATTAAAAATTTGAATTTCTCTTCTCTCTGATGATCTCTCTAAATTTTAAAAATATTATATTTTTTGGTGAATTTAATTTAACTAAAAAAAATACTGTTTATATTTTTTACCTTTATAGTTACCAACCATCTGAATTGTTGTGTTGTGTTGTTATACCACCACCGTATGTTGAATATGCGCAGCTATTTTCATCAAAATAATTATAACGGTATTAAAAATATTGTATTATCAATTTCAATTTTTCTTACTTATTTGTTTGTCTTTTTTGGTTTTTTTTGTTAATCGAAATTTCAAGTATTTAGATACGATGCACTCAGTTCTCATAGTTCAGTTGTTGAGTAAACTTTGGGGTGTGCAAATGGAAAAGTTATGTTGACGGTTTTAATTTTTTTTTTTAATTTTTTAAATATACCAAAAATAAATTAATAAAATAAAACAAAAAAAAAAAAAAAATTACTATAAAATATAAGTAAAAAAAATTATTAATTAATTAAATACCAAAAAAAAAAAAAAATGAATAAAATGAATTAATTAAGTATTCATAATAATTAAGTGTAGAATAAATTTAGGCGGCAATCATTTTATAACTAACTGTTAATATAAAAAAAAAAAATTGTTTATCTTTGTTTTTTTTCTGTTTTTGGTTTCTAAAAATATAAATCAATAATTAAAATAACAAATAAATAAATAATAAATAATTAAAAAAATAATAAAAAGGTGCCAAAATAAAAAAAAAATTATTTGATATTTAATTTAAAATATTTAAAATTAACCCCCAGCTCTTTACATCTTATAAAAGTTATAACATATTAACTAAATAGAAATTAAAAAAAAAAAAAAAATAATTTCATAAAAACCGTTACAATTACAAAAAAAATATTTTTAAATTGTCTCAATTTATTTACAATTTATTAACAAATTTTTTCAATAACAAAAAAGGAAAAACACCCGGTTTAATTTTCATTCTTCAGTTTAAAATCGTTGTTTTACTTAATTTCACTTCCAATAATTAATTTTAATTTTAATTTTGGTCTTTCAAAGAATTTTTTTTTTTTTTTCAAAAATATAAAATTAAATAAAGTGTGAAAATATTAAAATTATAATAAAATATAGGAATATAAAATAAAAAAAAATAATATCAAAAATAAATAAATTTTTGCTCCTAAGTTAATCCTTTTAAACAAAAAAAAAAATTATAATATCTTTACATAGATATAGTGTATATGTATATATATATATGTAGTACGTACATATTAGAATTTGAATTTGTGATTTATTACTGTTGATTTTAGCGCCGAAAATAATATTTTACCATCTTTAAATCCATAAAATTGAAGTTAAAACTCAAAAAAAAAAAAAATAATAATAATAACAACAATAAAATCAAAATAATATTTGTTTTCTATTCCTTGTTTTTTACACAACGAAAGTTTATTTCAACATAATATAATAAAATAATGTGTTAACCATCATGTGAAAATTTATTCGAAAAATATTATAAGTTAATATCTCTCATATATCGTAGTATTCAAAAACAACAAAAATAAATAAATAAAAAATAATAATAATAACAATAATAATAATAGTATTATTCATAATAAAATGGTTTGAAAAAAAAAGAACATAAATTATTATTGTACATATATACATATAAGAAAAAAAAAAAAAATAAAAAATAAATATATTTGTCTATTTTATATGTACACACAAATACCTACATATATGATATTATTTGAATGAAACAAAAAAATATCAAATTAAAGGATATTATTAAAGGAGGATCAACAACAAAACAAAAAGAAAATTTCAAAAATTTATCAAAGTGTTGTTATTATAAGAATTATGGATTAATTCAACCAGAAAATTAAGAAAGAAAGCAAAAATATCAGAAACAACAACAACAACAACAACAGAATAAAACAAAAATTAAAGGATCCTTTTTAAAAAGGATTTAGAATATATATTTATATAATTTATTTTTTCTCTCTGTTGGTATTTTGATTTAGTTTTTATCGTGTGCTTTCTTTTTCTTACGTTATTCAATTTTCACTTTATGTGCAAAAATTAAAAAAAAAAAAAAAAAAAAAAAAAAAAAACATACGTTTTTCTATTTTCTTTTTTGTGGTTTTCTTCTAAATAAATTCATAAATTCAGAGCAAAAAAAAAAATAATTTTTTTTTTCCTACATAATAATAATCTCATCAATTATCCTGCCTTTAAAGGAGCAAAAAAAAAAATAATAAATAAATTTTAATAAAATATTATTAAAAAATATATATATATATAAATAAATAAAAAAAAAATTCATCGTAAACATGTGGATTAGCTGTTATGTTATTACATTTTTGGTTATTTTTAATGCTGGTAGGTAGAAAATAAAACTATATATTTTTAAATATTAATTTTATAGCAGTTAATTTTCAAGAATAGTTTTTTTTGTTTTTTATTTTTAAATATATTGATCAATTTTGTTTTGATATTACAAATAAAATTTAATTTATTATAAATAAAATTCGTCTGTTTTCATGAGCATTCAAAAGGGAAGATATTCATAAAATGATTTTCTTTTTTATTATATACTTTAATATGAAGTTGCCAGTGTTTATTTATATGTTGGTTTAATTATTTATTTATTTATTTATATGTAGGTTTACTTGGTAGGTTGGACTTTTTTTTTAAATATTAATTTTGCCTATAGTTAGTTAGTTTAAACTGAAACAAGAAACCACAAGAAATTTGTTGCTGCCACAACACCAGATTATACGGGATCTATACCGATCCAACGAAAATTTTTTTTACTGACTTAGTTAGTTATAACTATAACTTACACGTTGCCGACACAACTCTATCTGACCATCAAATGCTCTTTGTAAGTACGAATTTAAAAATAACGAAAGAGTTAAACAATAACACCAAAACAATTCTGAGCTATGGCAAACTTGGTGATGATAGACTTTGGAATGACCTAGAAAATTACGATTCTTTTAATGATTTAGTCGAAATTTTAACACGGAAGATTATATCTTATACTAAATCTAAGCCTATAATAAATAAAAACAAAAACAAGAATGGATGAACAGCGAGATTCTACAAAAAATAAAGATTCGTGATTCTTTCTTCAAATTCAAAAAAAAAATATCCTAATGATACTAAAACTTCTAACTTATTTGAAAAATATAAAAAAATTGTTGACAAAGAAATCAGACAAGCTAAACTCAACTATTACTCTCGAGCCATTTCTTGCGATCCTAGCAATAGCAAAAAATTATGGGCTCTATATAAAAGGATTATGTATAATAAAAACTGTAACGAAAGCTCAAATAATTTATCAGAAATACATCTTAATAATAAAATATATAATAACCCCCAAAAAATATTTCAAATACTATTAACACTTACTTTATTAATATTACAAAAAATTTAAACATTCCCACAGCAAACGACATTGATAAAAATTACTTGGGTTGTTTCACCAAAAATATACATCAAAAACTACAACTAACTCCTACGAATTCAGATGAAATTAAAACAATAATTGATTCTTTAAAACCAGGAGCTGCTACGGGATATGATAGTATTTCAGCAAAATAAATAAAAAAAATTCAATAGTCAATTGATACCAACTCTGGTAAAATTAATAAATACTTCTATGGAAAATTCAGTTTTTCCAACTTCACTTAAAGTGTCTAATGTTATTCCAATACATAAAGGAGGTGACACAACAGATTTATCTAATTATAGACCTATTTCTGTACTAAACTCCTTTTCAAAAACCTTTGAAAAAGTTGTGAAAAACAGACTTATAGATTTTATTAAAAACAATGGTGTCTTAAATAAAAAACAATATGGTTTTGAAGAAAGATCAAATACGACGGCTCACTGATTTTATCTCTAAAAGCATAGATAAAAAACAATATACTGGATGTTTATTTATCGACCTACAAAAGGCATTTGACTGTGTTGATCATGATGTACTTCTGTTTAAATTATCGCTATTAAAGTTCAATGAAAATCAAATAAAATTTTTTAAATCTTACCTTACCAATAGAAAACAACAGGTTCATTGCAACAACGTGTATAGTAGCTTAGAAACTATAAAACAAGGGGTACCACAGGGATCCATCTTGGGGCCTGATATTTTTAAAATTTATATCGATGACATCAACATGCTAAATCTTAATGGAATCATCCAACTTTATGCGGATGATGCTGTTATTAAGTACTCTTGCAATACCGAGGAAGATCTAAAAAACTAGATCGTAAATGACTTAAATTTAATTGATGAATGGCTACAAAAAAATAGGATGAGATTAAATGTTAGGAAAACAAAAATATTGCTTTTCAGTAATAAACACTATAATTTCGTAAATATAACACACAAAAATTAAACCATAGAAATAGTAAAAACTTTCAATTACCTAGGATTAATTATTGACAATAGAATGAAATGGCGACAACATATTGATTATGTAATTAAAAAAATCACTCCTTACATTTTTATTTTAAGAAGGCTGAGGAAATATATTAATACCAATACCCTTTATACAATATACTCTTCATACATATCCTCTAATATTATATACCTAAATCCCATTTGGAGTAACACTCCACAAACATACCTCAAACAGTTGGATGTCATACATAAAAAATCTATTAAAATTATTAATTTCTTTCCACCAATATATCCTACGGAATTATTATATAGTGAACGATACATAAGTTTGAATAACATATGTAAACGTGAAATGTACTATCTTGCATACAAAATTATAAACAATATAATTAAACACACTTTTTTACTCAATCGGACTATAGACATACATAGCCATAACACTAGGAATCGCTCAAATTTTTATCTTTCATTGTTTAAATCAGATATACAAAAAGCAAACTGCGTATACAACAGTTTAAATATTTTTAACACTCTACCGGACGACCTAAAAAATATAAATTCATACAGTTTATTTAAAAGGAAAATCGAAAACTTACTTGCGGTATAAAATAAAAATGAAAATAAAAAATAAAAATAAAGAATAAAAATTAAAGAATTAATATTTTAAATAAAGTGTGAAAGGAATAGGAAAAAACTAAAAACTAATAGGGAGCACAAACTTTAAAACTTAATTAAAATAGACTAAGTAATGTAATAGGGAAGGAATGTTGGAATGCTGGTAGTTATTAAATTTAGTATTATTGAATATTTATTTTATTTTTTGTTGATAACTCTTAAAATGTAAATAACTATACGACCATACAGCTTAGGCTTAAGGTCTGAATCCTTCTATATATTAACATTTCCTCCAATAATGAATAATTCAATGATAAAATATTGTTATATAAATACATATGTATATAATGTAAACATTATTTTTTGTTAATAAAGAAAAAAAAAAATATATAGTATAGTATAGTGTCTGTATCACTATACGCATTTTGCCCGAGTAAGCTCATAGCTTAGACAAATCTATAAATGTCAAAAATAGGCACCTTTCTTCCGAAATGTCAATTTCTTCTTCGGAGGTACAACTTGAACTATTTATATTAAAATTTGTAGTTTTACATTGGTTATGCTTATGTTTTTAGTTCCTATTTTAACTTCTCTTATATTATCAAACACAAATTTTTGTGCGTACCCGGACAGTTTCAAAGAATATTTTAATTATTATTGACAATTGCAGAGAATATTTTTGATATTTTCCTGTATATGCTTGTGTTATTAGTGCTAACAAGTTTCAGACGTTTTGTGTGCTTACCCATTAAAAACGGCTACCAGAACCCGTTGTCAGAAATTATTAATTTTTTAACAGTGGTATATTTTTGGTTCCAGATAGTCAAATATAAAATTTCGTGCGCTTGCTGTTTCTAGATCCTGAGATCTAGTCTGTACTTTATATAGTACAACCGTTGTGAGAAGTTAAAAAAAAAATTAAAATTTTAAAAATGAAAAGCAATTTTAATTTTTTTGTTTGTGTTACGTTTTCCTACATTATTTTTTTATATTATAATTAAATTAGTTATGGTAATTTTGAAATCAATTTCTTTGTTGTTTTTAGACAAATTTTACATGCCTCTGTTATGGCATACCACACAACGGAGTTTAGATTTTAATTTTATTGGAATATGGTGATTTATTTCCTTTTCTACTTGAGGCGGTGAATTCATTTTTTTCTCATATTTTCTTACTTTCAAAATTTTTCGCACAAAAAACCTATATAGAGAAGTTAAGTTGACTATTATATTACCAATTTTTGCTCGAAAGCAAGTAAAGTTTCCAAGCATTAACCATTTTGCAAGATCAATGATGTAAGTATAAATAAGCCACCACCATTTCTTTCCGTTTATCGAAATACTGTATTTACATTTTGGTGCATGCTATCTACGCCTCCCATATGAGCATTGTAAGTAGTATATACGTGTGGCAGCTCTACTGAAATGATGAGCTTGTTTAGAGCAGCGCTTGACATTATTGATTGGTCTTATATGATTAAAATTGTTTATGGTTCTGCAAACACTATTGTCCATCCATTGCACAACTAATAAATCATTTGTTGAATCATATCTGCAATTTAAATGATGAATAAGGATTGAAAAATTGAATAATTATCACTATTACCTATAATCAAATTTACCATCAAATTTCATTTACCAAATATCATTTAATTGATAAGCAGTTACAAAAATTACCAGCCAAATATTGCTCGTAAGCAGACATTTGAACACGGAATTGAACTAAAGTCCAGCTCTATTAAATAAACTTTCTTTATAGTTTTTATTTTCTTCTTGAATATCTAACTCAACAGTACCAAGAACATCTCTTGGCATGTTGTTTTCAAAAATATTTTGTTCATCTATTTCTTTATAATCCGTTAAAAATCTAAATCTGGTGGAACAATATTTACAAAAATTTCTTCAGAATCATTATTTTCATAATTATCTTCTTGCAGAAGAGCTCCAATTGCTGCCTCAAGGCTTCGAAACTAATTTTTTCCATAATTTTTTTGTTTTGTTTTCATTTTAGTGCTTTGACATATTCTGAAAGCAGAACAGAACAAAAATTTTTTTTTTGTATACATTTTTAACGGTTGTAAGTTTTATAGTACTCCCAACTTTATTGATGTAAAAAATTTATAAAATAATAATTTTATTTTTTTTATTTTTACATTGATTTTGTTTATTACATTATTATTATTTTGCAAAATAAATTAAATTTGATCTTTATTTATCAATTTATTTGATAAATAAATTAAATTTGATCTTTATTTATCAATTTATTTGATAAATAAAGATCAAATTTAATTTATTTTGCAAAATAATAATAATGTAATTAATTTGTTTTTTATTATTTTTAAATAACACCTCCACTTTTACGCAAACTTTAAAAATCACACTTTTTCTACATGAAAAAAATTACATTTATCTCAAGTTAAATCAGTATTGCTGTACATAACTTTATTTTGTATATTTTTAACTTTATTTTAACGCAAATTTTTCCAATAAAAATAACAATAGCTTAGTCACCATAGCTTAAACAGTGACATCTATTTCGATGTACTGTATATAGTACCACCGTTGAAAATGGGTTAAATAAAAATCGGCCTTCTTTTATCCATTTTTGTCCGAATCTCTTTTTTATTTAGCCCAAATCACTATCTTACTTCTCCCCTTTATCAATTTCTAGTCATAATCACATCTCTCATGAATTCTTATAAAATCTTAATTTATATCAGTCAAATTTTGCCTTGTGATAACCCTCTAATAGTAACGCTATAAATCTCTTTAACTTGTATAACCTCTTATTTTTCCCATAATACAAATATTTTTTCAATCCATTCAATCTTTCGGTTCAATCTTTTGAGTACTGAGTTTTATCTGACAAAAAATTTATCAAATAAATAACGTTTTCTGGCCATATATTTCTTTTTTTATTAAACGTGACAAATTTAAATTTCCAAAGATTTCCCGACCTACATTAAAGAAGGCTAAGTTCCTGGTAATAAGCTGTAGTTTTCCACACTTTGTTGAAACCCCACAATTAATTTCTTGGAAAAGTAAATTTAAGTAAAATTAAGAATGACTTAAATGACTATACATCACTAGTGTGAATTCACTACTATATATAGTTTAAATTTTATTTGTATATATATAAAAGAAAATAAAATAAACTTATAAATTGCATATGTACTTTTTTAATTGATTTACCATAAAATTGATAAATTAACGTCAAGACATTACTTTTTCCACTTTGTGTAATAAAAATTGCAGTGCCGTGTACGAAAAGGTAGTTCTATATCTAAGTTATTGACAAGAACATAATGTATATATATAACAAAAAAGGAAAAACAGAATATTTTAAAAAAAAAAACTCTTTACACTATTTATGTTAGTAGTACCTAAATATCTAGTTTATATCTATTTATTTATATATTTCTGTTGCTATATAATGTAATCCTGTACAGGAGCACAAAGAAAATAGGTATAAAATATGTTCTTGTAGAAGAAAATAAGTACCGCTAACGATATTAGGTTATATAACAACAAGATCAACCTAATTAATTACTTGGTGAAAAACTATATTTGCAAGACAGCAAATCACAATGGTTCATCAGCTATGCCGAATCTCTATGTCTTCCACCAGAAAATTGGTATACCAAAATTATTTATACTCGTATCACGAAAAGGATTTACTTCTTGTCAAAAATAAATAACTAAAAATGGCTCTTCTGAGGGAGATGTTGTATCGATGTAGGACCTAATGACTATATCCCAAAGATAGTTGGAATTGCTAGCTTTACAAAAATATATATTTTGAGTGGCGCATCTTATTCTTTAAGGACGAAAAGGACTTTTGAAAATATCCGTTATATCGGTTGATCTATTAAATATATATATATATATTCAATTATATATTCTAGAAATATAATGGTGCGGAGCATATTTTAGCATTTATTTGATGATAATCGGTGCTGCCGTTATAGATATATTGTAGTTCTGAAACTGAACTACAATATCAATATAAGCTGAATATATATATATATCTAATAGATAAACTAATATAGCGGTTTTTATACAAAAACATCAAAAACACAAGGATACTTTCAAATGTCCTTTTCGTCCTTAAAGGATAAGATTTGCCACTAAAGATATATATTATCACTAGAATCCCCCTAAAAATAACTTTGGCAAACAATATTTAATCGAACTTTCATTTTTCATTATTATTTTGTTTACATCATTCTCAGTAAATACGCATAAGTATCAGTTCATATTATTTTGAATATGGAACTGGAATTTGTTTTGAAAAACTGATTATTAAAACAAAAATTTATTAACTTTTTAATACATTATTACTAATTACTGAATTAATTTGCAAAACAAATATTTTCAATAACTAGGACTACTTCACTAGAACAAAATTTCCAGTTTTATATTTATTAATTACAAAATCATCTCTCAAATTAAGTTTTATGTTTTTAAAATGTACAACATTCATGTTCGAACCAAAACTCGAAGCGGTGATTAGAAATGAGCCGACATAGCCACTGGACTATATCGATCGGTAATTGTTTAACATAATACAAAAGTGAACCTTTAAAAATGCTTATAAGTCAATCATTACAGAATCAAAAATGGCATATTATAAAAAAATCTTTTACTTAATAGCGCTTTTAATAAATAAATAAAAAATTATTGGAAAAATAAAAATACACCACTGTAATTTAAAATAAAAATTTTCTAAATGAATTCGTATTGTTTTAAGATAACTGAATCCTCAAGCATATTTTTGGCAATACGAATCTAACAAAAAACGCGTACTGTTCAAGAAGTTTTAAGTTAAACAAATATTTTCATCGCATAGTTTGACTTCGATATTATATTTATATTATGCTTACGTATAAAAATGTAGTCTATACCAATTTCAATTGTTAGACCACAAACATAGAAATCTCATTTCAATCAAAATGAAAACTCAACAGTTACATCATAACCACAATAACCACATAATATAAAAATTTCCTAATCCCACAACACTTCAATTTAAAATATCGATTTATTTTGCATATTTTTTCGCTAAAATAAAATCGTAAATACTGTTCTATTGACATTGAGGGCAAAAGTAACCTAATTATACTGATATATAGTCCTTTAATACCTTGACCTAATATACCTTGACTGACCTAAACTAATACGTACTCAATAATATCCTTGCCTAAACTCTACTTTCTTAAAATCATTTGATTTTAATTCAGAGTTAATAACAATGATCAAACCAAGCAAGTACGACAGGTAATAAAAAATGTAGATACAAGATTGTGCAATCTTAGATATGTTAAAATCTTTCCAATGCCATTAAACATATAATAATTTTAGGCACATCTTATAGTATATCCAACCCGACTATCGATTAACCGAACTATATACTTATGTCTACTTATCTTGATATACGGCTTAAGACTATATTCTTATATATATTTCTTAATTCTAAGTTAATCTTAAAATAATAACTATTACTGTAAATGTAAATGTAAAATATATGTAAATAGTAAAGTGTTAGTGTATAGTAAAGGAGCCTAATGCCTCAAATTACAATTACGATATTATTACGATAAAAAGAAGGAGACCCGCCATATATACTCCCCCTCTAGTATGACTTATGTCAAACGATTCTTAAACGTACTGTTCTACCTACCGAGTTTCGTATAAATTTGTTGGTTGATTTACAGTTTTGTCAATTCATTCATTGCAAGAATCTTCAGATACAAAAAATGCAGGTTTTAAGCGATCTATTGAAATTGTTGAATCACATTCGGACAGTGTTGGATTTAAGTTTACTAAAAATTCTCCTGGAATACGGAAAGGTGTTCCAATAACCATTTCTGCAGATGTGCAATTTAAATCTGGTTTCAAATTTTACCTAAGACCTAGTAAAATTAATGGTAGCTCGTTGAACCAGTTACTAGTTAACTTGGCGTTTAACGCTGCTTTGAGGGTTCGATACTAACGCTCTATGATTCCGTTGCTAAGGTGTTTTGACCCTAAGAAATTATTTAATTGAAAAAAAACGTGTGGACCAATTGTTATGATATGATGCGTAATACTAGCCTGGGTTGGGGTAACTCATCAATTATATCTTTATAGTTTTCAAGAATAGAATTAAATTTACAACTTCGAATAACATAAGTAATTTGTGTATACGGTGTTTTTGAATGTTGGCAAATTTCTGACAAATTAGTTTTAGGATCGATTAAACGTTTTTGTTTCAAATCGACTATCAAACCGAAAGCATTTAAAAAATCAACACCTAATATGGATGTTGTAACATCTGCTAACACAAAATTCCACGGTTACTGTCGACGTAAACCGAAAGAAAGTATTTTTTTAACCATTCCGTAAGTACGCAATTTAGAGCCATTAGCTGCGAAAAGATTAATTGGTAAGATTCTGATATTTTTTTGAATATTATTCATTTTTGAAATTATGGATATATCCGCTCCTGTATCAATCTCGTCGGGGTCACCATTTTAGCTGTACTATTTTACCACAAACAAAAATAAATATGTATTTCTACTTTTGCACAGTAAAACGCGACGGAATTCACTCGTTCTAATTGTCAGACTTTTCTGAAAATAAAGTAATGTGCCAATAAAGTTTTAGGTGCTAGTAAGATTATAGTAAGATTAAAAATATGATTTTATTGCAAATTCAAATTAAGTAAAAATACTGAAATAAATTTGGTTAGTTTTTGAATCTGTAAAGTTTGTTGTTACTGAATTAAACAAAAGTGATTCAAATTTATTGAAAGCAGTAACATACCATTTGAATTCTATATAATACAGAACGATAAAATTTATATATGTATATATTCAAAAATTTAACTAATCTAAATACAAAATTTTCTCTTGACAGGTTTGAGTCTTTAAAAAACTTGTTAAGAATAACCAAAACAAAGATCTTCTATTTATTCTATTTTTTTTTTACAAAGTTGACCTTATCAAATATCAAATGAGATTTTTAACTACTAATCCAAAATTTTCATTAAAATAGTATACAACTTCAATAGTCAGTGAATTTGTTTTTGCAATTTTAAAACCAAAATCAGCAGTCAACTAAACATGAAAAATTTAAATGGTCCAGCATTTTTATATAAACTTTATAAATTTGTTTTTATTTCTGTATTTTTTAATTTAATACAAGTTATTTTTAATTTTTCTGAAACATTTGTTTCTAATATTAACTATCAAAAATAATTTTTAGTCCCGATTATGGTCTAAAAAAATAATTCACTATCCGGTTAATAGAAAACTGTTTAATTTGGTATATCTAGACGCAATCTATATTGAATTAAGTTGTACACTTAACTACTTCAGAAATAATAAATGAAATACAAATACAACAAAAAACGACCCGATAGAGATATATCCTGGTTTATATACAAAAAATCCTGGTTTAATGAACATCATCGCAGTTGGAAAACAATAATTGAAAATGTAATTAATCTAGATGCTTGATTCACGTGTTTTATATATAGGTTGAACATTAGACCAGAAACTAAATAAAATAGTATAGAATAAACGTTTTTGCGAGATAACTACTGGCACAAGCAAATTTTAGTTCAGATTTTAAAGTCATGAGACAACCAGAAACATACCAAGGATAATAGTAATGTGTAAGGGTAATAATAATGTGTCTAAACTATTTATTGAATAATTTTTTTTTTTTTTTAACAGTGTACAAACAACAATACATTTTTATTCAATAAATAGTTGGACTAGTATTGTACTAGCTATAATGAAACCATTGAACTCTGTTATAGGTTAATATTTTTTAGTTTAGTATTATAAAACCGACAACTTATCGAAACTGTTACAAGTAATAAGCCCAAATCCAAATATTTATTAATAATAAGCCAAAAGTTACAATTTCAAAGTATAAGCATTAGTTAATAACAATTTGGTGTAAATAAATTAAATCAAAATGGTTGAATTGTTGAATTGACTCCAATCCTTTTTATTTGTAATTAAAATGTAATCTTTTAAAATCGTAATTAAATTGCAATCGATATAATTATCAATTAATTTCTAGTATTTCAGAATAACTTGAAATTTAAAACAGTTATTTTTCCAGAATTAATCTATATTATTACATTTAATATTTATCTATATAATGTATATTATAATGTATATATATATATATAGTAAATGAGTTTGTGTATACGGGTAGAAAAATTCTTAAAACAAATTTAATGAGAAAATTGTGCAAATTCAAATTAAGTAAAAATACCGCTATCTTTTATTCATATTCATTGATCTCCTGGGGACCGTTTATAATTGTACACACACAATATAATACCTTGAAGATATATATTTATTAAATAAATGTAAGTAGGTAGCATACATACATACACAAATTAAGATGTTACATATTTTTATTTTTCAAGTTTATTTTACCTTCAAATTTAGTTAGTTTTACTTTAACATTTTTCAAACGAAATATTGATGATATGATTTTTGATAACAGAACATTATTGAGATTTAACAAGAAAATAAGAAAATGTTGGGCATAGTAAATTATTTTGTACAAGGAAAAGTTTTTAGTCATGTCATAGTTTTACAAAGTTTTAATAAACCTGTAAAACTGTTGGAATACAAAAAAATCTAAAATATTGTAAGTTTAAATATAGAAATAGAATAAGCTCATTGATCCATTCAATAAATTCATAAAAATTAACAAAACAGGGCTCTTCTGAAGGAGATGTTGTATAGGCGTAGGACCTAATGACCATATCCAAATGATAGCTGTCATAACGTAAATGTACCAATTTCCGCCCTCTTAAGGAAAAATAAGTTTAAGTTGAAAAAATAAGTTTTTTTTTTTCAAATTACAATAATTAGTATTTTTTAATTAAAAAAAAATATTTTCATCTAATTATAATTCAATTTTTTCTAAATAAATAATAAAATATTATAAGTGCCAAAAAAAAGTTTGATTGTACGTATTTCCGTCTGTTTCAATTTCAATCTGAACTAATTTCGCCCTTATATGAACTCAATGGAGCTTTTTGAACCTATTTACGAATTTATTTAAAAAAGTTATTTAAAATAATTATTAAGAGTAAAATTGATAATTAATTTTTTAAATAATTAACTCAATATATTTATTATAATAAAAAATCAATATTACTATAAGTAATTTGAAAAAATAAATTAAAATAAATACATAGTTATAATGTAAGTAAAATTATTTGTTACACATAAAAATATACATTTATTTCAATATGAAAATTAAAAAAAATTAAACAATGCAACGATTTTCAGTATTTCAAACAAAAAAAACTAATTCAATATAGTTAACATAATTAACTTAAATATATAATATGCAATGCACATTTAAAATAAATAAATAAAAATACAAAATATTTCATATACATGCAAAGTCAAAATCACATTTACTAATTCTTAGTTTTGGCATATTTTATTTGTATGATTTCAAGATTTCGAGTACATTATATTGTCCTCTGCTGTAAAACTGGAGGCTCAATTTTGCAGACTATGTCACTGTCTGAATATATTCGAATATCTTCTTTTACAGGCCATCTCCAAAATGTGCCAGACATGGTCATGGTTTTCACTCTTCTATTTAACTTATTGTGAATTGTAATTTATAATAGACGCCTTAATAAGATTTTGGTGGCAAGGCAAGATAATTCCAGAGATTTTTTAAATTATATACAATATAATATAAGTAAAACATAGTTTTGGAAAAACTTTTTCTATAGGGTTAGCGTAAGAGTAAAATTTATCTAATTGTTAAAAATAGTCGAATATTTTCCTTTTAATTTTACTAAATATGCTTATCATATACAGATACCGTATTTCGTCTACTAATAAAAAGAAAATATTCGCTTATTTTCAACAGTTAAAATATAGTTTTTTCTTTAAATATAAGACTTGGTATGAATTTAGTGAAAATAGCTTACACCTACATAATTTAGTTCGGAATTAGGACGTATTACCGACCAGCTTTTTCATAAAAATTTTTATAAAAATTTAGTTGTAACAAAAAAACTCGTATGCGAAATTAAATTTATAGATCGTAATTAGGTCCAGCTTAGTTTGTTCAATTTCAATTTAAAATTGTCCAGTTGCATCCTTATATAATCAAAAATAGTTGAATAACTTAATTAATTATTTCGATATATCATTTTCCTAATTCCGCCCGGTCGATCATAAAATACGTACAACATAAATTTACGTGTCCCTAATTCCCGCTCAAAACTCATTAGCAATTTTAAATATTTTTTATTTACAAATTGAAGAAATTATCTAAGAAATATAAATTAAACTTTATCACATTTACACAAAATTCACAGCTTCAGGTTTTTATCTTATACATAATAGTAGGTATATAATTATATCAAAATTATTGTTTTTGTTATATATATAAAAATATTTTATTAATTGAACAGAACAAAAAATTAAATACTTTTGTTAATCGAAAAAACAAAAGTATGTACTTAATTGGTTGAACTATTATTTAAATTTTTTTTAATGATAATTTCAAAATAATCGTTATCCACAGTCATACATTTGAGCATACTTGAAAAAGCCTTAATTTTTTGCTGACTCAATTCATAATTTCTTGAAAACATTATTTTCGGGGCAGGGAATTCAAAGGTATTATTTACAGTATAATGTTTGTTTTTCCTTTGATAAATTTTAAATTTTCATCGCAGTGGCTAGACTTGTAATGTATAGCTGTTAAATTTCTGGTAAATTGTAACTCTACCACTTTAGAAAAAGGTATTGCTTTGAAGTTAAAAATAGAAGTGCAAGCTTTAAAATTTCTAAAATCATTTTCATTCGGTTGAAATATGTTGAACCGTTGTGTTTTATATTTTATTTTGAGCAGTATTCTTAATAAACTAATAGGAGAAAAAAAAATTCTTTTTTACGCAAATGTCTTTCCATAACACTGTGCACAGCATCAATTTATTGTACACATGAGTGATCAGGTGTAGCATATCTCATTCTGATTTTTGTGACGCTCGTTCGTTCGTTCGTTCAGAAAATCAATTATTGCAAATGAAATTATTGAATTACGGTTTTGAGGTACACACGAATCCGACCACAAGATCAATTCGCATATATTTGAATTATCTTTCAATACTTCTAACAATATTTTAGTTAATCCACTCGCAATTTCATAACCACCACGAACCATCTGTGTCTCGTTCCATAAAGAACAATAGACTTTATTGGTTGTTGATAAATCGATAGTTAAATTATAATCGTTTAATTTACTGCAATAAAAAAAAGAGCTGATTTTTGTTTTCGGACACGTAAGAAGATTTTGCAAATTAAAACATAGCACTGGAGTATTTCTGTTCCGATCTTCTTCTCGTATTGTTCTGGCGGATTCTTTTTCCTTTTTGTGCATTGTAATTTTGTTCATTTGTTGATTGGAAAGTCCAATATTATTTTCTTTCAATGTTGAATGCTCTTCGCAGCGATTTTTTTTTTTTGGTATATGGAACAACAAGTTAAATTCAGAATTGAAAATTTCTCGAAAAGTACATAGATTCTTTCACAAAACTGTTATCTTCTTTTTCCATCTTCTCTTATAAAGTCTATACATCTCTCTAATATTAAGGCTTGCATCCAAATATTTTCTTTGTGTCTATTTTCTGCAATAATGAGACTCTACCAAATTAAAAGACATAATCCATCTATAATATGCTGCCTGACATAGTTTTCTAAATCATCTGGTATAATTTTTTTGAATTCTTGCCTGATCTCCTGGTATTGGGGGTTCCTGTTATTTCATTTTTAATCTTATGTACAGCTATGATTTATTAATAAATATTTTTCTTAAAATACAGAGAAAGTAAAAAACTAATTGAAAACAAAAACCAACGTTTGAACTATTTTAAATTTTGACAAACGGTTGATATTTTGACAGAAAGTCCAATGCAGTATTTATACTGTGTATCAAAGAATTGAAAATATTTTATATTTCAAGGTTCTATGTAGCAAAAATAGAACTTTGTAATAGTATAACACAAAAATTAGAAAAACAGAGTTCTATAAAATTTTGTATGTCAAAAACAAGTTCTATATTTATTAGTCCTTTAATATATATTTTGTAGCTTGTAAATTTCTTAGGGATAGAACCCTGCAATTCTAAGGCAGCGATATATAAAAGCAGTTATGGTGTTCATCTCATAGATTTAAAATTATCCTAAAAGAAAAAAATCCATTGCGGTAGCTTTATAAACACCAAATTTGGACTGTCGTGACCAGGAAAATCTGAAACCGTAAACTGCAAAAACAAAAATTTGATAACATTGTAAAAATACGATAACATGGCTTCTGTATCCGAATTGTTATTACTCGCTTATACAGAATGTACCAACCGAGGGAGTGTAGATTTAAATGCCACATGTGATTGCAATTATTTTTTATAACAATAGAAAATTACTAAACAATTAAAAAACGATTCAACTGCTAGTTTTTATACTCATTCCTATACACGGTGAAAAAATACGGTACCAACTCATAAAATACCTGAACTTAAAGTATATTAAAAATTTTCCACTTCACTATATTCTTCTAATCTAATTTTATTCTTGCTTTTATATTTTTTTTTCAATAGAAAGATTTTCATCAATTAATGAAAAACAAAAGATAAATAGATCACCTTAGAAGGAAAAATTCATTGAAAATAGAATTAAGACCCATAAACAAACTAAAATGACAAAAAAAAACAAAAAATTAAATTCAAAGTTAAAGAATCCTATATGAAAACATTAGAATTTCATGATTTAAAAACTGTGTGAAAACCATAACAAACAAAAAAAAAAATCATTAAAATCATGCCGCCAGCTCCACTTTCATATTTTCAAATATTTTAGATTTCATGTTTAAAAGTCAGTTAGTTGAATTATTTTTTTATTTAATTTTTTTTTTTTTTATTATATTCATACAAAAAAAATATATATATGAAACTGATTACCTCACCAATCAATTGTTGAGAAGTTGAACAATTTTTCGAACACCAAATCTGTTTTAATTGCCATATAAATTCATTTAATGCCCAATTTTTTTGTTCTTAATTAGGGTATTTTATTTTTGTTTATTTCTTCTTCATTGTTTTCTTCAATAACTACTATATATAAATTCAATAAAAACAACATCATCATTCCATAGCAGTAAGCATCACTTCACCACATTACTTCATTACTCTTTGCCTATATATTTTTTGAATTTATGAAAAACTAATCACGATTGTTTTATATACAAAAATCCAAATTGTCTTCTATTACATGAATGCGCGTGGGATCTACTTCCACTAATAGATTCTTCTATTTTCTTTTCTTCTATATGTGGTTAGAGATTCATTAGGTTTCTTAGCTTTAAACATTTGTTTATATATATATATATATATATATACATAATGTGTAGAAATCAAAATGAAATCATTTGTCCCTGTATCTTAATAAAATTGTATAAGTATATAAATATATTATATAGTTCATTGGTCCTTCAGACCATCACAATATCACCTACAAGAGTAAAATTCAATATATAGTTAAATACGTAAATGGTAAAATCGTTTATTCTTCTTTTAGTTAAATAATATATGTAATGTATAGAAATAGCCTAGTCGATAAAAGAAAATAGAATTCTATTAAATAGACAAACGAAAATTGTAAATATTAGGATTACATATTATTATATCTATGTATGTATGCGTGTATTTGTATTGTGATGTGTATTATATGAATACATTCTTTATATTGTTTATATTTTAGTCTAGTGATTTTTAGTTTCATTTAATAATTCACCTACATTTCACATCAAATATAAAATACCAAAATAAGCAAAAAAAAACAAAAAAAAAAAAAAAAACAACAAAAACAGCATCGTATCCTTTTGATTATGTTTTCTTTTTTTTTGATTCTGTATCAACATTTTTAACATGATTGTGTTTATATTTTTCAGATAAAAGGATTTATTTATAAAATCTGTATTGTGCAAACACACTAGAATCCCAAAAAAACAAGAAGAAAAAAAATAAATTCTTCCTCTTCCTATATACACTCATCTATATCAAAATTTGTTGTTTCTTTTTCTTTTTTGATATACAGATAATTCGACTATGGAGTGTGAACAAGTTTTTCCTCTTTGATTTTTCGTGTCTAATAAGTATATGGAGCTTTTCAATAACAACATACTTTTTCTGACATATTTATCTTGTAGATCAGATAGACACAATCAATAATTCACAAGCACACATAAATTAGTATAACCTGGTAAAACATGGATTTATTTATTGGTATACACTGGCTAGTATACACTGGCTGGGATAGTATACTAATATAGATAGTATATATACTGACAGATAGATAGTATACTGACTAATAGAATCCAATAACTTTATAATATATAGATCGTGTCCGATACGGCCATGTAGTAATATGTGGCGCAATTTGTTGACATAAGCTAGCGTATTTTATTTACCACATATTTGTTTTAATTCAAAACTGAAGCATAACTTTTCGGCCATCACTTATTTCTTTCTATACATTTATCATTAAGAACAGTTAAATTCAGTCGATAAATATGAATAAATTGAAGCCTATAAATGACACAATGAAGATAGTTTCGGCTACATATTTTTCAATTTAAATTTTATAAGTGCATATTATTGAAAACGTTGTTTCTTTAATTTTTTGTCTTTATTTAGTCTAAAATTTATTACAAAACTAAAAGTTAAATAATTTTAATAAAAAAAAATATGTTAATACTTCAATCACACTAAGCATATTTGCGGCTGCGATGATATAGTTAGTATATATGTTAGTACCTCTTCCATAAAATAAATTTTAATTTTGTTCAAAACAAACCATTTTTTACTCCTTCTACTTCTTTAGTTAACTCAAAAATATTTTCGGAGCAATGTTCATTGGATTTCGTCTAATTTCATCTCAAATTTCTTCATAATGTCTATTTTTCAAATATTTTACTCTTTCTAAACGTTTATTGCCTATTAGTTTTATTGTAGAGTATAACAGACTAAACAAAACAGTTGAAATCAGTGATAATATTCTGAAAATTTTCAAAGTACTAAAATTATAAAAAAAATAGTACTAGATAAGCTGCTAAGAGTACTAAATACATGAAAAAGGTGAATCAGAAGAAAATATTGCAATTCAATGAAAATGTATAGTCATAATTCATAATTATGTTCAAAATTAATTCAATTTTATTTTCACTATTATTTCAAATTTTTATTATTTTAAATTTAAATAAATTTAAAAAAAAATCTTATGACTAATTCATAATTACTAATTATTTTAATCTAATGCCTTAATGTTAGTAATATTTTGAAAATTGCTCGAACCGGTAATTGATTTTATAATATTTTGTCCCTTTATTATATTATTATCTTCTTAATAATCTCGGAGTCGGTTAAATGAGTTTTAAGCCAAGAATTCAAATGATTCAAAGCATTGAAAGGTATATTATGTTCTACAATGAACAAGCTTATCGTGATTTCAAATTTCTTAGCCTTGTCAAATAATTTTTTCTCTTGGTTTTCCACACTTAACATTGGTTTTTGCCCCAATTCATGTCTTTTAATGTGAAATTTTCCGCCAACAATACCTATATTACAAATAATACATTATTTACCTTGTTTCGAATTGTTCGAAATAAGCCAATCAATATAGCCATATTTAATTTTCCAAGATTCGCGAAACTTTTGGGGATAACATTTTGACTTTTTTAGTTTTCGGTTAACTGTCATCATTTAATTCATCTTTATTAAAATTAATTATGTACATATGTATATTCATTATCTAAGGATGTACATTATTGCAAACAGTTATACTTACGAAAATGAATTTTCATTTTCACTAACAGCTGATTTTTTTCAATTATGGGTACGGGACTGAATTTTTTAAACTTGCTTATAAAAAAAATTAAATTACAACGATTATAACTGTCAAATAAATTTTTGACAATTAACAATAAATTACCCTGCTAACAAAAATTTATTTTCACTAGAACACGCACTAATTTACACACGCAGTTTTGAAAAGTATTTTTGAAGAAAAGCAAATCTATAATTAAATATTTTTAAAAAATTCAAAAATTTCTGAATGGGTAGTAGATTTTTTATGAAAGTACTATAGTATTTTTTTAGAGCTGAAAGTACTAAATCTAGTACTATAGTACTAACGACATCATCCCTGGTTGAAACCAGAAAAATATTTCGCTCCGCAGAAATAAATACAATTTTTACCGTTTTGAATAACACAAACTCACCATTCAAACGGGTCGAATATATTTCAACTCAATTTGATCCGCTATTGAAATGTCACTTTCAATAATAATTGGTACTAAAAATGCTTGGATGCAAAAATATTTTCATTTACAAAAGTCATTCATATACCACAGCAATTATGATTGTAAGTGGCGAAGGTACTTGGAGCGTATTCTCTCTCTCATTAAAAAATTATATATTTGATATAAAAAATTGTATTGCCATTAAATCTTATATTTTATTATTTATCTATCTGGCAATACATTGTTTTATATCAAATATATGATAATGGTGTTCAAATTTCCAATATGACATGAAAATATTCAGAGAAAATTAACCTGACTTAAACTTTGTCTGTAATTTCTAAAATAAAAGTCTTCTGATGGTGTTATAAGCAAAATCGAATAAAAAATTAATTAAAATTAACAAATCATAGTTACCTGGAGTTTGTAATTTGTATTAAATAAGACTTTAATGTGAGGATTTGTTCAAGACTTATATATCCTTACCGTTAGCATGATATATATACATACTTTTTTATCTGAATCTGACCTCTGTCCAAATTGAAATAGTTAAATAAAAACAATCTACTTTTAAAATGTTTTTTACTTTTGTAGGTGCTTTGGGCTCGAATTTTGTTATATGACAATATTTTCTATAATCTACATTAATTCCCCATACGCAGGATATCGACTTATATTTTTTTTCAGCCATACATTAGTAATTCTTTGATTCACAGTAATTTATATGGTTCTATTGGCAACCTAATTTTTAAACCTGCTTTTATCCTGTATTCACATACCTCATTTCATTTTTTTATCAATTGTTATTTCTGTAATTGTGTGTTTGTACATATAGTATATAGAATAACTTATTTAATATATAAAATATAAAGTTTTATATTAATTATAATATTTGATTAACCCCATCCTTTCATTTCAAAAACAGTATTAATTTATTATTTTATTTTTTATTCAGCTATGTACCACACAATCTAGAAAACTATATAACACTTGCTAAGAAGTTAAGACACAGAAGGTGTTTAAACTGTTTCTTTTATTGGATAAATGATTGATATTTCATGTGTAATTTTGGTCTTCTTGCTGTTCATTTGTAATATATCGCATGTTTTGCTATAATATGAAACCATTTCATGTTGATCATTGTTTCGAAAAATAAAGAATATACTTGTATATATATCTACAATGTAGTGTAGAGTAATTGAAACAGTCTTTCACGAAAATATTTACATATTATAATTTGAAATAAATATAGAAATATTAATTGATGATAGGACATAGTCAAGTATAATAAAAGAACTACATAAATTTAACAGAAAACAATCAAATTATTTAATTCTTACTTCTTCTACAAATTATTAAATTATTTTATACTTACTTCAATCATTTTAAATAACCTTGAGTAGATTTTAGTATTATGTGCCTATTACAGGTATCACTTTTTTTGTCGGATCCGAGTAATTTCAGGTGACAACACTAATTACTATTACAACTGTCACGCGCCGACTGAAAAATGCGAAATTGTCACTTGCAATATATATGTGACAGGATTCCGTTTGCCTGTAATTTTATATTTTTTTGTGTCTATATAAATTTAAATAATGGATTTTGAAAAGAAAGGGTATGTATATATTTACAAATTTATTGAAATAATTTATATATATAATATATATTTGAATTTAAATTTATATTATATAATATATATTTGAATATATTAATTCAAAAATTGAATGATAAACATTTTTGTTTATTTTAGTTTAAAAAAAAGAGCAAAAACACAATTTAAAAAAAAACAAAAAAACACATCAACCAACTTTGTATTCTTATAAAAATATTTTTTTTAAATTCAAACGTCAAATGAGTTTTTCTGTCAAAGTACATAAAAAATACGTTCAGAAATTTGTTGCTGTCGGATGAGACTTGAAATACGAAAGTAAATTTCATTCGGGTGACTGGGAAAAATGACTGGAAAAGTGGTGTGACACCTGTAATAGGCACATTAATTTAATATCTTAAATTATCTAATAATTATTCTAACCTATTTTTAATTGCTCAATCTATCCAGTTTGTTACACTGAGTATTGAAAAATTCACACTCACCTGATATCCTTTCACCAAACAGAGATAATTAAATTTCGGGTACTCCTTAACATATAAGTTGACTTGAGAACTTATAAGCCAAATAATAAGTTACTATAGTAGTATAATAATAATATGCTACTAATAATATTATTATTTGTGAATTCGCCTGCTGATCAAAATTCAATTTGATGGGAAACCGTACTAAATTTTTTTTGTAATTTTTTTCTAATAAATGGATTTGGTAGCCCAAAAAAAGGCTTTTGTGTTAATTAACATACACTTACATGTTTTACTAAGATATATTTGTATATTTATACATGAGGTGAAGTTTTAAATTGAAATAAAATTGAATATGAAAATTAAATCAATTTTAAAAAAATATTTAGTTTCGCTACATCTCTTTGTAAATATCTATAATTTAAAAGAATAATAATGAAAATCGATTATGAAATTGTTCAGATAGTTGTACCGTATACTTTCTCAATTTTCAGATTGATATAATCATGATAATATGCCTTAAGAATTGATAGATATACAGATTTCATAATCAGTTTTATTATGAATTGTTTTATATTAGTTCAATTTATCAATGGCACTATATTATAACTAGGGACCCCTGGTGAGTAATTATGATTCAAGTTAAAGTCAAATTTAAAAATTTTAAAAGAACAGAGATTTGCATGGACTGATATAGACTTCTCATTACAAAGCAGAAAACACTTATGTTTTAATGAAAAGCTTAATTAGTATGTTTTCGTTAAAAAACATAAATGTACCTTACTTCTCATTTTCTGTTTCGTTTCTACCTATTTCTTTATGCATTTGGTGAACAATAAAACCATATGATTAAAAATTTTTTAACTGTGTGCGCATTATTGTTTTATATACAACTTACTTATTATTTATTAAGAGTTCATTATGGAGAAGAGAGATAAAATGAAAAGGTGTTTACTGCGCAGGTCCTTAAATGCTTGTCAATTATGACACTATATTATAATTGTTTTTTATTGATGTATCTTAGACAACAGCCTCATACGTAATGATTTATTTTTTTAAAAAAATTAAATATAATAACTCTGTACTTTGGTGAATGTTTTTGGTCTACTTTGATGAATTTAGTAAATGTATGTATATATTTATGCATGGTGGAAATTTTAAATTGAAATTTTTAATCGAAAATTTTGAAAAAACATTTAGCTTCGCTACGTCTCCTTTTAAATATATTTCATTTAAAAGAATAATAATGCAAATCAGTTGTGAAATATTTGAGATATTTGTATCATACTTTTTTAATATACAAAAAATAAACAATTTCTCCACAATCTGCGTGGGGTAGACAAGAAGAGAGAAAACTTATGAGGCCTTAAATCTGGAGAGAAAATCAGAAGAGTCTTCTCTGATACTTATTTATAATATTATGTTATATATATTATTTCTTCTTTTGTTCACAATACATTTTTTTGAAACTAGTTTAACTCAAGAGCAAGAGTATCGCCATAATAGTTAGGTAGGTAAGTAGAAGTGGCCATTCCAGTTACTTCTGGAAAACCAATTAGCACTTAATTGTGCCTTTTTGACACTTCGACTCGAATTATCTCGAATTATCTAGGTTTTCTGGGGCCATTCTCTCGTCTTTGCTCTCCAGGCACTCAGTAGTAGAGGCACCCTGTATGATTGAGAAGGTTGATCAGATCCCGCATTTTTCTTTCCGCGATAAAACCTATATTGCTGGGGAAAGCTTCACCTAAAGTCCGGATTCTGACTCTAGCTAATGCTGGAGAGCTTTTGTTTCACTCTCATCCTTGCAACTGCACAGTGGGGATTGAAAAGAATACCCAGCTTGGCAGAGTAGCTTCTTATTGACTAATAACCCGAATTGATGGCTACTACTCTTCATATATCAGTACGGAACCATCATAATAGTTAAGTCAAATATTTTTTTTTTATTAACTGAATATACTACAATCAACTTCTTTAAAAATAATAGTAACATTTTTTGTTATATATATATATATACCTACTACTTTATTTAAATATGGTTATCGATTAAACAAAGACTGACTATTAGCAAACAAAAAAAACGACTACATACATCATTTTGGTACTAACTGTCCATTAAAACGTGGTCGTATATTTTTGGTTCTCATCTATTAGAAAATTAGTTAGTCATTTATTTTTCATGCGTATCCTAAACGTACACACACACACACCCATATATAAAAATGTTTCTATGGTTTTGTTCGTTTTGTCTTTTTATTTTGTTTTTCTTGTCTCAATTAAATACGTACATTTCGTCTCAATTTTTGGAATCAAAGTAGTAGACGTCATCAAGTGAAACGTAATATTATTTTCAAAGGAAAAAAAAAACAAATGTTATTTTACAAGGATACTTTTGTACACACATACTCATGATTATATAACTAATTGGTAATTGTTTTTATTTGATTTCTTGTTATGTTTCTATTCTTAGTCTCTCTGTTTCATTATTTTCATATTTGATCCTTTTGAGATTTTGTTTTCATTTTTGGAAAAAGGAAAATATAAAAAAAGATTTTTTTCTTTTTTGAAATGTGACTTGGACACAAAAGAATTTCGGAGCCTTTCAATAAACTAATGAACATTTTTCTTCTTCATCGGAATCTGATTGGCAAAGAAAAAATTATTTTATTGTTGTTTGTTTAGAAAGGATAATAAAATTATATAACAATGAAGCTATTAGTTACGTGGCGCAATATTTATTGAATTTTTATTAGATATTAAATTTAAAACAAAAAAATCCTTGACCAGTTTTTTGGCTTATAATTCAAAAAAAAACAAAAAACAAAAACCAAAAATAGAATATTCAGTTTTTCTTTTTCAAAATAAAATAATTTGGGATCCAATCTTTTAAATCCTTAAACTATATATTATGCTAATTTTTGATAAAAATAGAGAGATTTAACAAAAACAAAAAAAAAAAAACTAATTATGATAACCACCAAAAGTTTTACATAAATGACACACAAACAAAAACAAAAATGAAAATGTCCTAGATTCTTAAATAAATATAGTGTGATTTCGTCCTGATTTTAATATTCTTTTAACACTTTTATATTGTGTTTACATAACCTAGAAAAATCCTTGAACTACAACAACCCAACGATTTCATTTAAAAAGAGAAAAATGAATCAAAATTTAATATAAAATTTGTTTGTGGAAGAGATTTCAAGATGACCTGATGGTCTACATAGCACACAAGAGAAGAACAAAAAAAAAAACATAAAGAATTTCAATAATAAAACAAACATAAAGACATTTGATATTGGATACAGTACAATATATCGAAATATTTTATTTTGTTTTATTTTATTTCATCGTTATCATTGTAGCATGACAGTATTTATCTAGGAATATTTAAATGAAAATGAATTTGAGTAATTTTTAAAATAACAACAATAGAAAGTGGGAAAGAAGAATAAATGAAATTTCACAAGACAAGCATCAAATAAATATTTCAAACGGGTAATTTTTTAATTTTTTATTAAATTTTAAGTATTATTGGGATTAACACTAACAAAAAAATATAATTATAACAAAAAAAATGTGCTGTAGGCTTTAGGTGAAACATTATTAAAATTAAAAAAATAAATAAAACTCTAGGTATGTTTAACAATTTTAATTCACAATAACATTGTGAAACATACTTAGAGTTTTAATATTTATTTAACAAAAAAAAAAACATTTAGTTTAGAGTAACTTAACATTTATTATAGCATCATTTGATTTTAATTTAATAATAACTAATTTGTATTTCTACTTAATTTCGAGAATAATAATATTATCAATGCCTCTATATCTTCTAGCCAAGTTACACGATGATTTTTCCGGAATATATCGAATTACGATTTTTTTTTTTAATTTTATTTTTGTTTTGAGTATAAATTTTTTTAACTAAAAATAAAATTTGAGAAAAATACAACTAACACAAACAAGAATGTTCTGAAAAATTTAATACCAAAAATTAAATACAAACACCATCAAAAGTTTTGTTCAGATAAAAAAAATAAACAACAACAATTTACATGCTATTTTAATTTCGTCTCAAAATTTTGACTGTATCCATCCATCCATCCACTATCCACCAGATTTATTTTCAGTGTTCTGTTCAGTTCATTAGCACTTGATGGAAGTAAATAGGTTCCATGTCGGATAATAATTTTTTTTTTTTTTAAATTGTAAATTATGAATGAAAATATTTTTGTATTTTTTGTAAATTTTATCAATTTAAGATACAAAATATTGAATATTTTTTCACAAATAACACTATACCATAATTACAGGTTATTCATATAGTAAAATAATATCCCTATACAAAAGACAAAATTTAAATGAAAATAAGATCCCATTTTTAAATTTGCTCTCCCAGACGTCAGGCTAGAAGATATAGAGGCATTGATATTATCATAATTAGTGATATGATCACATACTTTTTGCAACATCAGTGAGCGAGACTGGAATCCGAAACATTTTAATTATTGGTTAGATGACATAACAACTACACCATATCGGTTATGCTACCAGGCTATAAAAAAAAATTAAAAAGCTTTTCTGAAAAATATTTAGAGTAGATGAAGACGAAATGATTGGAAATCATTACACTATTAAAAAGTACCAAATAACTTACTCAAAAATATTGAAATTGTAGAATCAGGGTGACAGCAAATAAATATTTATTCCAGTTATATAAGATTTGTTCAGTAAACTGTCCTACGATGTTCTAGAACGTTCTAAAGTATGAAAAACAACACTTTTTTATGTTTATTAGTTTCCGTTAATTGAACTTTTTTGTGTCAAAAAATGGTTCTGATCGGTGTTCATTAAATTGTGCAAAACAGTTCTAAATTGATCTTTTGGAAAACTTTTGTTGCTATTTTTTCTTTAAATTTCGACAGTTAAAGAAATTTGAGAGAGTAAACAAAATTTAGAACAAAAAATTTCAAATAAGATTAAAAAGAGTGTTGAGTAGATTTTTCTGTTCTATAAGTAGTTCTACCCAGCTAATTTTCATTGTCCAATTCGATTCTGTAATCTACTAAATAAGCTTATAATGGCAAACAATCTAAGCCATCAAGAAAAATATGAACGTCAATGTTTGATCAATAATCGACCCACTCGATTATCGTTATATTGTTCCTGAACTAACTTTGCTTTAAATATATAGCATGTCGATGTCGGTACATGCTTGGAAGAACTAAAAAAATTATTTCCATGTCTTAAGCAATTCCGCTCAGAGTTCTGAGAACTTAACTACAAAATTTTCATCAAATTTTACTTTGGAAATACTGCATGATGGTATACAAATGTAATTACACAAATTTATTTATTTTTAAAGCATGTAGGGATCGTATTTTACTATAGACATTTTTAATTAAATATTTTATGAGATTGATTTATAAAAAAAATTGTTCAATGAACTTTTCATCTTCTTTTCTTGCTAATATTATCCTTTGTCAAATGCAGAACATTGCAAAATAAAAAAAAATTGAATATTCAGAAAAGTAAAGATTGCAGATTGTTTTTATTCACTTCTCTTCTTCTACTTATGAGTACTACAAAGTATTTTTTTAATTTATTAATCATATTTTTATTTCTAGTGATAATTTAATTTAAATAATTTAATTGTTGCCAGGTTCATCCGTTCACTAGTAATTTTTAATATTTTATTGCAAATATCGATATTTCGGAAGCAACACAATATTATCATCAGTGCTTGTGAGCTTGTGACTAACTTAGAAGTTACTATGTATGTAATAAAATTTTATAAATATTATAAATAAACGGAAACCTAATAACAATTAAAGTATGTAAACTACTAATTATGTTTTAGAATAACTTAAAGTTTTATCATCGTCCTTAGATATTCTATACAATATTTTTATTTTTTTATTCGGTCTAGTACATTGGATTTAATCAAAATATGTTATAAATAATTATAATAATTTTAATAAAATCTAATAACAGTTGAAATATACTCCTTTTTTCATTTGATGGTTCTGTCACTAGCCATATTTTAATAAGCCTGAATTTCCCAAATTTTTGTTGTTTAAATTTTAAAGCCAAATTATTGTCTCCCTAGAAAGCCATTTTTAATATAAAAAGTTTGCTATCTGTTATCAATTATTGAAACTATTTTTTTTTGCTGAATAATAAATATCAATAGACCGCTGTGTGGTTTGAAGTCTGTATGTCCTTCTATTTTTAAAAATTACGCCATTCCCGGCTTACGCCATTCCCGAAGTCTAGTACTGATAACTATAACATAATTTGAAAATAAAAACTAATAATTTAACAATCTTCTACAATTTTATAAAATTTATTACAATTTTGGTAATATTCGAATTGTTTATGGATTTCAATTCCATCAAAAAATTATCTTTTTAGAAAAAATATCCTTTGATTCAAAGACTTCAAAACCGATTGTTTTTAATTTTATGATTTATCTGATTTTTTTTTTCGTTTTTTTTTTTTTTTTTTAATTATTTCGGGACAGCTTATTTTTTTTCTCAAAGGATCACTTACCTAGACGAGTATTTTTTTTTTATCTTTTAACCCTCAAAACAAATTGGATAACAGGAAATTACATTATTTCAATCTTTCATATACGTATTATGTATACATAAGTCCAAGCTATCAAACAGTACGCATATTATATACTATATAAAAAAAATTTGTATAAAAACGGGAAATGAAGTCAGTCACTAAAGAAAAACAACAGTTTTAGTGTCCTTAAACAACAAAATAAGATAAGGAAAAACAAACTTTGAAAAATAAATGAGAAAAAATTAAGTTGAATTGCAAAATTCTATAGGATACGTCTATTTTTAATTAAGTATAAACAAACAAATATTATTTGAAATTATTCAAACAAATCATCAGATTTGATAAGCCGAACAATTTTAAGATACAATGCGTCTATAGAGATAATCGAAAACATAACAGTTTGTAAAAATATCAAACAAATATGTCAAAGATATAAAAAAAGGCATAAGACTTAGTTAACCAGGGTTCCGTAATATATTTAGTGAAGAATAGTGGTGAAACAAACTGCAGGGATAGCACTTCATCTGATGACAGGCTCTTCAAGTGTACCAATATTTATTATTTATTGTAATTTGCTTTTCCTACAATTTTTTCTTGATCCAAGGGTTCTGAAATAAACCGATCAAGATAAATTGCCAAACGTAGAATAAATTATAACATTAAATTATAAATTAACATAACATAAAGTTTATAAATTGAAATAAAAGAAAGTAAGTCACAAAAAAAAAATTCAATAAAGCCTAATAATTCATTAGGAACATTTTTTCAGTGACCTAAGTCTAGGGTCTATAATGAATTCGTATGAATTGAATTTTGGTTCCCAATTTGAAATAAATTTTAACATTTACAAATCAGAAGATACTCAAACATACGACCTATCCGACGACAGCGTCCAATGTATTACGATATTGGTATTACAAACGAAAAAAGAGTAACATAACTATTAAAATATTCAACATAAAATATAAGAAAATATAAACAAGTCGTCGGTAAAATTTAGTGAAAATTACTTTGGGAAATGATTTTTAAAGTAATCTAGATAACAAGAATATGAACAACAACAACATAAAAAGAAAATTTGAGAAAAATCTCCATTATTTTTATGAACTAAGATAAAATTAGAATTTGATATATCTGTACATGGACATCATGCATTATATAGGTTACTTTCAAATACATTTTTACACAGGGTGATAAACACAGAACAATACTTTAAGAATGTGGATAAAGTCTTAATTCCAAATTATTTTTATTTCATAATCCATTATCGAATTTTAGTTCAACCCGTGATCCAATTTAAGAAGAGAAGTGATAATGTATCATAGAAATTTTATTAGATTAGAAATTTTTTCGAAGTTTTACTTTGCATTAAGTGGGAACTCTGGTAATTTTTTATGACAAAGAAGTTGATTGCTTCTTATATCATTGGTGGATTTTCATAATATTGTCATAATATAGCGAATGGATTATGTCGAATAATTTTGATTAAAATATTTCTATAGATTTTGTATCTTAAACAATAATTGCCTTTAAAGTAAATAAAGTCAAGGTTTTAGTGAGGAGTCTATTGCGCAAAAAATATAAACTGACTTCGCCATTTCGAAACCTCTACTCAACTTATTCTATCCCAGTCAATGGAAAGTTGCGCACGGTTATCTTATTCCGAAAAAAGGTGACAAAAGCGATTCCACAAGCTATAGACCTATATCTATTATTTCGAATCTTTCCAAAGTAATGGAAAGCCTAATCAATAAGAAACTTTCGACTTATCTTGAGAGCAAAGGCATAATATCTGACAGACAATATGGTTTTAGACCGCACCGATCTGCCGGTGACATGAAGACATACTTTTGTGAAAAACTCAATACCAGTCTACACAATTCTGGAGAATCTGACATTGTTGTTTTAGATATTTCCAAAGCTTTCGATCGAGTATGGCACGCGGCTTTAATTGTTAATTAACCTATTGGTCTAAGTTCTGTATTTTGTAAATAGATTGAAGGCTTCCTTTCGAATCGTTCGATTCGCGTCTTAGTCGACCGTTTCACGTCTGACAAAACTCTCATAAATGCCGGTGTTCCGCAAGGATCAGTTCTTTCCCCCCCTCTCTTCTTGATTTTCATCAATGATCTACTTTAAACAACCTCCAATTCACAGCTTTGCAGATGACAGCACTCTGGTAGCATCCTTTGATTTCCTCCGCAGAATAAATGCTTCAAACGTCGAATATACGACCCAAGATGGAGTACAATTCTCACATTGACCCAAATGTAACTTCATCCTTAACTTATTTTGGACATCGTCGTAGCACTTTCTCTGTTTCATAGATATCTCGTAGGTGTGGACACTTGCTCAGTAACAGTGGAAATCCCAAGATGGCAAAAAAATTGTTATGGGAATTCATTTATAGTCCTTCCCAACGCGTTTCCACAATCAAATAATAACAAAATAGCTTGTTATAATCTCCAGATATTCAAGTCAAACATTAACCGCTTTTTACTTACCCTACCTCTTAATTTGTACCACACTTTCCTTCTTCCTCTTCCTTCTCTATCCCAGCCAAGCGGTACGTAAGTATCAAAGGTCCTATCCTAGCGCGCGGCTGTTTATAAAACAAAAAAAATTAGCGAAACTTCAAATGTAATTAGATATCGCATAGGCAGTGTTGGCAAAGTAAATTACATCTACCTTTTTACACAGTTCTTTACATGTAAAGAACTTAGTAATTTACTAGCTTATTTTTTTGTTGAAGCATGTAAACAATGTAAATAACGTTAACAACTCAAAACAGATAATTTGGCTGCAATTGCTTATCTCTGCTGCAACATTTGTGTGCAAACAACTAGAATACTAATGTGAAAATACACAAATGTAATTTGCAGAAAAAAAATAAGCAAATTTTTTGCGAAATTTTAAATCAGTATGTACTTATTTAGGGTACGTACATATTTTTTTGAAGTTGACGTTTTGTTTATTTTAATTGAACAATTTTGTAAACAACTAGACGTAATTTACTTTTCCAACACTGTATATAAGTCTATCAATCTAAGTATATCTATAAGTCTATCAATATATAAGTCTATCAATAAATCTACCCATAAGTCTGTCAATCTACAAGTCTATCTATAAGTCTATCAATCCATAGGTCTATCCATTTAAGTTTGGCAAAATTTGCTATAGTCTTATTGATAGACTTATATATTGATAAACCTATAGATATACTTAGATTGACAGACTTATGGATATAGACTTATAGATAAACATAGATTGATAGCCTTATATATTGATAAACTGAAAGATTGATAGACTTATAGATTGATAGACTTATAGATTGATAGACTGATAATTTGTTTGAACCTTGACGTAAATTTACTTATATTTACCATTTTTTTGTGCAGACACCCTAATAAAGCAGCGCCTTTTACTTTCTCAAATATGTACAATTATTATGATTAGTCAAAACACACTTTTCATTATAAGAATATAAACATTCACTTTCATCTACTTCATTTAATTTTATTATCAAAAATAAATTAAAAACAATAATAATTAAGGTGGTTTTTCTTTTCCTTCTTTTAAAAAATAATATAACGTTTAATAATTTTATTATTCGCCATCCATTTCAAACTCCGAGTCATATCTGCCTTCTATTCTTAAACTGAAATATAATCAATTTTTCTTTTTAATCCATTGGAACTAGACTAACTTTTTATAATAATATATAGATTAGAACGAAACACTTTCAAAATTTATTTCTAACTGTCAAAAACAAATAACTTTACAGTAATTTACAGTTGTTTACAGTTATTTACAGTTGTTTACAGTTATTTACAGTTGTTTACTGTTATTTACGGTTGTTTACAGTTATTTACAGATGTTTACTTGTATTTTACATTTCATTACGTCAAATATGTAAAGAATCATAAAAAAAATTAATTTACCCGTAAAATTCAGTGCCAAAGTAGGTTTACAAAGTAGTAAACAGTGCCAAAAGGTTTACATAGTAATACAAACTTATTAGTGTATAGTAGAATTTAATAGAAAGCGTGCCAAACGCAAACTCAAAGAAAGATCAATGGACAATCGATCACGAGCAGTTTTTTTTTTATTATAAAATAATATTTAAATATTTCAACCTAATTTTAATGTAACTTAATAAATATTAGATTAACAATTAAAAACTTTCAATAAAATGTAAATTGTCATGTCTTTGATGCAACAAATAGTCCAGTTCAAAATCTACAAACAAATAAATGTATTCACAGTGGGCTAGTAATCTAGTGTTAGTGTGTCACAAATTAAAATAATTTCCAATTAAAATTTAATTAATATTAAAATTAACTTCCACTTGCCTGTTAATTTTCAATTCTATTTTTTTAATTTATCCTGAAGTACTGTTGATTAATTCCGTGGCATTCGTATAGAAATATACTTTGTTTCCCAAAACCAAATTAACAACATAACTAATTCAAATAGTAAAAAAAAATCAATCCAAAATCACCCTGCATATTTACTAAATTTGTTATCTAAATGATGAATTTAAATAAATATTGTATATATATATGTATATATAGATGTTTTTTGCTATAATATTGTTTTATTAAGAAAGGATATACCTATCTACCTATTCAGTGTATTCTAGAAATACCAGAATATAATTAGAAAATCTGGGTCAAGCACTTAATTTATATCACAAGATAGCCATACTTATTTTGTGATTTACAAGTTATATATACATCATACTACTTTATTATATCTATATATAAGAGTAATAAGTAAATTATAAATTCTCTTTAGTACAATGATTCATAAGTTAGATATTATAGAATATAAAACTTAAATATATCATTGCATGGTACATATAATAAAATTTTGTGAATATTATTTATTTTGGGTCTACATTGGCCACAATCCTTTTCTATCAAACAGAAATTTTTTTTTTATGCTAATAAATGAACTTAAATTGAAATCATAATTTTAATAAATTTTAAAATTAATTTTTATTTAAGAGTATAAATATCTTATTCTATAATAATATAAATGTGTATTTTGAATATGCTCTTAGTTTTGAATACGAAAAAAATTCGGGATTAAAATTTATAAATAACGCAAGTTTAGATTTATATATAGAAAAAAATAAAAAAATTTGTATACTAAAACTTTTAGAATACATTTTTATGATTTATATATTTTTAGAAAGTTATGTGGTGTTCGCAAAATCTATCAAAACCTAATTTCGCATATTTTTATTTGATTTATTATCTTAAAACACAAATTTATTTTTAGCAAAACATCAGAATAAGAAAAATAGTATATATATATTCAACGAAGGAGAGGAATCAACATTAAAATTTAGAATAAATCTAATTAAAAATTATTGTTATAATAATTCAATTAAATAGTTGTTTAATATAGAAGAAAATAAAAATTTATTTCTATCAAAACTTAATTAATTTTATAAGTACTAGTTAATCACCTGTGCAGTTGCACACAAGCAGTTTTTTCAGGTACGATTTTATAAAAAGAAATATTTGTTTTGGTATAATTGTGGTTGTTTTCTGTTTCTGTTCTAATCAGTTGATTCTTGAATATATATATATAATGAAATTGAAGTATAATACCTAATACTTTATGACGAAATTAATACAATGTAGTAATATGTAAAAAAAAATGTAAATTGTAGTTGATAAGATGATTTAATCTAAGCTCTATATTAATATGAGTCGATAATGTCAGTATATGTTGACTATATTTTGGAATGAATAAACAAAAATTAAATTTAAAAAAAATTAATACTAACTTTAATATAATTTAACACAATAAAATCACATTAGTCTCAACGTAGTAGATCGATGTATTTTAATTTGTTTATAGTCAAAAATGTTTTTAATTGTGTAGTCACAATTCTGTTATAGTAATAGTCAATAATTTGTTTGAAAGAAATTAATAAACTTCATAAGTTTATACAATCGATATCGTTTATAGTCACATTAAAATATAACGCCCATTTTTTCAATAAAACAAAAAAAATAGTCAAAAGTGAATTATTTTATTAAAAAACTGATTTATATATTGTCTTTTTCTGTTCTTTATTACAAATATGTGTATTTTGTGATTACATAACAGAATTGCTATTTATGAACTAGTAAGTCAGCCCGTTTAAAAACGGGTCCCGAGTAAAAAGATACCGAACTTTTTTTCGAATATAACCACTCAGTGGCCCCAAGAAATTTTTTTTCTAGAAATATTTACCAACCCGATTTATTTTCCATCCATTTTATTTTTTATACATTTTTTTTTTTTATTTTTCACAATTTAATTCTAAGGAAAAAATTAAAAAATCAAAAAATCATATAAAAATAATTGAAACGAAAAATATATTTTTTTTAGTAAAAACAAAAAATGTCAAAAAGCGTCGTTTACAAACATAAAACTCTGGTCTTTTATATAAATAATAAAATAAAGTTTAAAATTGTTATACGAAAGATATTTTATTGAATTTGATTTTATTTATAAAGATACAATTTTTTTTTGATTACGCCTATAGTCACAAAATGGTTATAATCAGAAATATTAGTGAAATTTAACGAATGACTATAACCGTGTTTAACTAGGTCTGTATCTTAACTTTTATTTGCAAACATTTGCAAATGATAGGAAAAATCACGTGATCATAAAATTCTTCGAGAATAGTTAAAATGTTCTCTTTTGCAAACAAAAGTAGACATACGCAAAATTTGCATAAATTTTTCCAAATTTTTTCATGTCAAAAATAATTCATTTTTAGGTTATGAAATTTTTTTTAAATTTGAATTAATTTAGTAATTTTCTGAAATTTTTTGTAATAAGTTTTTGTTGAAAAGAATTAAATTAAATAATTTTTCGTGGTTTTGGCCTTTTTGTCGGTAAAAACTTATATAAATAAGTTTTCAAGCTAGATATACTATTTTTCATTTATTTTAGGTATACCACTTTTTATATGAAAAATATTTTATTGACACTTAATACAACAACAAAAAATTTACAATAAATTTTTACAAATTTTTGCAAATAGAAATTTTATTTGCAAAAAATTATTTAAGAGAGAGCTCTGACGTTACGTTTTAAACACAAGATTCTCTTACATTTCTTAAAAATTTATAAAGAGCATGCAAATAAAACAGTAAACATACAGGAATTTGGGTTAGTAACATACAGACCAATTGTATAATTTTTTTTACATAGCAGAAGCAAATGAACTAACATTTATTATATTATTTTTGAAGATTATTATCTGATCTGATTTTGGTTTCTCCGTTTTGTTTTCAATTTTTGCTTATGTTTGCGTTTTTGTACTTTTTGCTATAAGTTAGTGTGTTTATTTAAAATGACAGAATTTTTATGAAGACCTTTTAAAAATTGTCCGTGACTGAAATTTCTTTTCGAGTATAGATGTTGCTCAACTTGGAAATAACCGTCATCTATTTGGTGTAACTATTTGAAATGTTTTAAGTATTCAGCACCAAGAATTTGCTAAAATTTTTTTATTTTTTTGGTGTAATTTACGGTTCAATTATTTTTTCCTCACCACGTCGTTCATCTTGTGTATTATATATAAGATGTATGTATTATGAAATATAATGAAAAAAAACAAAAAATATAAAATGTTTAATTAAATTATAAAAACACTATCTATATCAAATTATTGTAAAACAGTATTTGTTGTACCGGTACACTTTATTGTTGTTTACCTTTGTTCTTTAAAGGTATATTTAAATTATAATCAATTTAAATTATAATCAATATCAAACTATTATCTTGGAAATGTCAAATTAGAACAAATTGTCAAATGAGTCCTTTATTAAAACTGAAAATAATTGAAAAGTTTTATTTCTTCCAGTCGTTTTAAGCTTCCATTTTTAACCTCTGAGTTTTTAATATGTTCAACTCAACTCAGTTTTCAACTCTTCTCTAATCATTGGTTTTGTGACCATTTGCAGTAAATTTCTATACAACTTTCTTCATACTTTTTTTTAATATATTAGTTTGGTATTACAAAATATTAAATATATAAAAATTATATATGTAAGGTGTTCAAATATTGCTTAAATATTATAAAATGCAAAATTTTGTTTGATTATTTTCAAAAAATTCCAGTCAAAATTTCTGTCAAACTTAAAAATCTGTTTTTATAACATTTTGCTTTTGGTAGATTGAATACATAAGAATTCAGCCGTCGATATTTTTAGACTAAACTAAGGTATTAATTTAAATATAACTAAAAATTCATTAGAAGCAAAATATTTTCCATAGGAGGGGATAAAAATGTTAGCAAATGTGTTCAATTTTGAAAATTCTCTTGAAATTATGAGAAAAAATATTTGAAGAGTGAATAAAAGTTACTCACAACACAAGTCACAATTGTAAGTCACATCTTTTAGTTTCTAATAACATTAAAAAATTTTCGTACTAATGTTTTATTAGTTGGTATTAATATCATTGGAAATGTATTATGAATTGTGACTCTTATCAGTTAATTTTGCTCACTCAAAAATACCTTTTTTGATAAATTTAAGAATATTTCAAAATGAATTTTATTTGAAATGATCTTGATTTAAATAAAATTAATTGGTAATAATCTGAGATTAGTATGACATTAGAATTACATTAAAATAAGAATACAATGTATGATAATATGGCATTAATATAACATTAACATTACATTAAGATTAATGCAATATAACAGTACATTATCGCAATATTGAAATAACATTAATAGAGTATAACAAAATAATTGAACATAACCTGGCGTTAGACTGACATTAATTTAAAATTAATATATATATAAATTTTATTTAATTGTTTAATTAATTTTTTTTTAATAATTTTATATAATAATTAGGTCTAAAAAGCAATTAAAAATCTCCCGTACCCATTCAATTTATTACATTACATTAATATTCCACTAATCCAAATATTTGAAAGTGTATTATATATTTTTGAATGTTTTAAATCTTTTAGTAAAAGCTAGCATTCACCACACATGAATGGCCATTAACATGCAATTGTTGTTAACAAGCATTAAAGAAAAAGATAAAACTGAGAACAAACACAGTACATCAAAATTATGTCCCTTGACTCTACACTCTAACTTTGATGATGGTGTTGAATAGTCAAATGATCCATTTTGAAGATTTGCAAATCCTTCTCTAAGAAATTTCTTTCGAATAAAAGTTAAACAAGGACAAGATTTAAAATAACTATATTAAGAAAATTGAAAAAAAACGAACTACAATATTAAAAGATTGAAATACAGCAAGTCTTCTTTTTTGTTGTTATTTTTTTTTTTTTATAAAATTCTTTGTAGTTAAATTTCTTAACACACATCTGTTTAAGAAATTTAATTCACTTTAAATATGAAAATCTATTTCCAATGGATCAATTACAATATAATTTATATATATAGTATTATATATATATATTCTCAATACATAAGCATTGTAACATTTATTTTAAGAACTTTAGCTATAAATTTAGTCATATTAAATCCTTTTTTAAAAACAATTTTAATACATAAAAGCTTATGTTGTATCACATACCATTAAATTGAAATGCATCTCAATTTGATAATATTATAAAATAAAAAACTAAAAATTGTTTTTTTTTTTTACTAGAATATAGCATAATCTAAAAAGAAATGAGCATCCCATTATATTTAGCCCATTCAAATTTAAAATGATTGTGTATATAGAAAGAAAAAAAATATAAAAAATATCTTAAAGCTACAGCAATGCACCCACATACAATACATTAAACTTAGATTAATTTAAACTGCAATACATTATACAAATAGACATACTAGTACATTTCCAATATTGCATCAAGAAAATTTTAACAAATCCTAATCCTTGTCTTAATTTCAAAAGATCACAATATATAAATAATAACAACAACAATAATATATATATAAATATAATTTTTAACAAGAACATAGAATATTATACAGAATTAAATTGGTTTCACTGGTTTTGGTTTTTTCATAATTTTTTTTTTATCCTCTTTAAAAATTAAACAGTACTGTACAAAATATTTTATATACTTCTAAGTTATTAAAAAATAGAAACTAGATTGAAACACAAAACGCTTAATCGAAGGCTTGAATGTCACATTGTCTTTTTCTGTGAAATATCTCTCATTTTACAATCTTGGTACTACTCTTCCAGAACGTCAACAACTTGACAATCATGTTTCAATTCAATTAATTTATTTCCTTAAATATACTTTTTTTTTTTTAAATACAGAGTTTTTTACAGAGTTAAGAGATATTCTCTTTACAGCTGAAACATTTTAAATTTTAAATAAATGGTACATTCTCATATTAATATTTAATTTTTAAGGGAAAACAGGATAGTAAAAAACCTATCCAAAATTGACAACAATGTTCAAATTTTCATTTGCAAGTGACAGTCATATGCAATTAAAGCAATTATCATCATTGAAGTCTTGAAATTTTAAAGCAGCAGTAAACTTTCAAATTTTATAATTCATTTTAAAATTGACAGTCACTTGCAATAGCAATGAGTATTGGAATTCATGATGCTAGCATCAAAAAGCATTGGAATTTATGAATTGTACAAATTGCATGTAAATGACGTTCTGATGGGAAAGTCCCCATATCTAGGTATGTTTTTAAACAACTGAGCTGGTGTCAAAAATTGTTAACCAGTGCTTGTTTATTAGTTTGTCCTTTTTTTACGTATTATTCGTAGTAAACTATATAACTATAGCATATTATATAAGATTACAATACTTTTTTTTTCTCTCTTAACTGTATTTATTGAATCTTTCTAAAAGAAAATTACAATAATTTGTAACAAATGTGACTTTTATGGTTTATTCAAATCTTAAAAATTTAAAAATGTTGTAAGGTCTAGTCCATTGATTTGACCCTTCATATTTGCTCGTTCATTCCAATGTTGTGCTTTATATTACTGCTAGCGACTTTTTTTTAACCTGCTGGTAATTGGAATGTTTTGTAGATCTCTCGCCAAAGGGCTAGGGTGCTGGATTATGCTGGTTGCAGATCTTTTTCAAGTTCTTCATTAACTAAGCGTATATTCAAATCATTTTGTAGATTGATATTTCTAATGTACCAAGGGGCCTGAATTATGGTACGTAAATTTTTTCATTGCATCCTTTGAATTATTTCGATGTTGCTATTAGAAGCAGTTCTTCATAACTGACACCCATAGAGCCAGATTGGATTACAATACTGCAATTTATTTGTAATAGAGAAAAAATCAAAAGTATTTATTTTTTCATTAATTTATTTAGATAAATTGACTTTGATCAGTTGTGACCATCAAAAAATATTGCCATTACGTTTACCTTTTGTTATTAGCATCAATAGATTTTATTTTTAATACCTACCACATTTTTAATAAAATATTTTTTAGAGAATAGTAAAATCAAAAATTGCTATTAAGACACATAATATGATCCGTGGGATTCTTGCTCTTTTCATTTGTAATCATAGGAAATACGTACTAACTATATATATACCTTTCCAAATCTTTACCAACTCTTATATCATTGCATTTCACCAGTCTAACCAGTGTAACCTTATTCAACAGCATCTTTCAACATTATTCAACTATATTACTTATACCTATATACAAACAGCAGCTACATTTCCGAGGAAATAATGTTCTGCAATCCTTTTAAATGTTATTCCTAATACCTATATCCCTATACCTAACCTATACTACTTCTTATTTTTTTTTTTCTAAAACTGTTATGAATTATGCTGCACAAATCTAATTACTGAATATCGCTTTAACTACACAGAAGTTCATTCATTAATTTTCTTTCACCAAACACTTCACCATACTATATTATCTATTTATCTTTAACTCTCGTACCTGATACATATTTAATATCATATACGTAGGCTCAATTAGAACTAGATTTGAAAATTTCAACTGTTTGATACCAAGTTTGATTGTTACATTGTTGTACAAGAGATAAATCTTAGTAATATATTATGTATTGTGATGTTGGGTCCTATGGAACAAGTACATGTAGACTTGTGTGCTTGCGTGCTATCAAAAAGGTAACTGTGTAACATAAGTTATTGTATGTGATTGTGTATTGCAATCTCTGTGTAAAAGCAGTTAGGGTGTTCATCCCATAGATTTTGAATTATAAAAATAAAAAAAAAGTCTAGATATTATAAGGAAGGTTTTACAGGTTTAGTTTTAAATACATTTTCATTCCATTTGAAAACATTCGTTTTAGAAGTCTTAAGCTTATTTGCAGAAGATCCATTTTACCATGTTAAAGTACATGTTTTACATACAATCTTGTTTTTTATTTTAGTGTTTGTAATTTTTTATTTAACAAATTTTGTAAAGCCGAATAGATTATTTTCAGCATTACTCTTTGTTTTTACGTTTACAAACCAAAACATTTTTGAGTACCAATACCAAACTCTAAACATGAAACAACAATGCTTGACTCAATGGAATGCCCAATCCTTCATCGAATAAATATATATTAATAAGTTAAATAATTTAGCAAAAAGTGATTAGAAAACCGCTAAAATCGGAAGGTAAATAAATATTTGGTCTGTTATAGTACATAATTTATTTCGTACATAAATATATAAGTAAGTAAGTAAGGATGGCAATTTTATTCTTCACAATCGCTAAAGGTAGGCAAATAAATTACTTCAGTGCTACCAACTAACAAGAATATTCATAATCTGGTAACAAATTAAAATAAAATGGAGCTATTATATTTAATAAGGCTTAGTTCCTGACAATAGCAGTAGTTTTTCACATTTAATGAGTTGATAGGTCAGTAATTTGATAAATAAATGCTTTTTTTTAAAAGTAATTACGGTATTAATTAAGTACGGTACTGCAAGTTCATACTACAATATCTAAAATAAATTTGCAATACCGTACTTAAAATTAAATGCAAAAAGGTGATTCTATATACCTAAGTTACTGTCAGGAACATAATAAAAAAAAAAAATATTAGTTTATCAATTTAAGATACTTTACCCTACTATTTCGTTCACCACACCATAGGCCGATACAATCTTATTTAATAAAACGTAACAATCCTGCTGCCAACGTGCCGTTGCTAGATAGCTACGACAAAATAAAAAACAAAATAAAAACAAAAACGGCAAAAGTTTTTTCTTCTCTGCTGCTTCAAGATCGTTTCTGTACTTAATTTATATATATACATAATGATAATGAAAAGACTTCTAATTGTGACATATGTATGTAGATATGTATCTATATTCTATAATTGATTGTGAAAATTATGTATAGCTAAATGATGTTTAATATTAATAGTTGTAAACTATGAGCACATGATATTAATAAATATATATATATAGTTTATTTATATATATATGTATATAGTATATTTTATTTTTTTCATATGAATATAAGTTGTTGTTGTTATTGTAAATGGATAATAATTTTGGATTTAAATTATATTTTTTTTATTCTATTAGAAAGGTTTTTAATCATAATAATTATGTCATGAAGCTGTGTATTAGTTGTGGTAAATGGTTATCTAACGAATGACCAAAGTTTGCCAAATTTAATCGAAGTTCCTTGGAATATGATTTGCAATAATTGTATCGTACAAGAAATTTTTGGACATAGTGGATAGTGGATAAATGTGGATAATTTTGCTAACTATTCAAAAAAGGCAATACTTTAAAAGTCCGTACAAGGGGCTCTATTAGCTGTAAAAGCTCTAAAATTAAATTTAATAATCGCCGACTTCCTTGGCATAAGCTATTGGTGAAACTGTATTTTTTCCTAGAATAGATTTAGCTACAACGACCACAGAACTGCCATTTATTCTTAGACGTTGACAGTTCCCTGTTAAATTGGCATTTTCTATGACCATAAATAAGTCGCAAGGTCAAACATTGGAAAAACAAGGAGTTTATTTGCCTGAAACAGTATTTAGCCATTGTCAACTATATGTTACAATTATCAGAGTACGCCGGTCTGGTAATATTAAAAAAAAACTTACTTAAGGAAGGAAGCAAGGCAAATTAATGCGGCATTCCAATAAACTATATACAAAAAATGTTGTGTATAAAGAGGTTTTGACATCTAATCATTAGAGAAAAAATGGTAAAATGATGCCTTTGTCAACCGTGTTTTGTGACGGAATGTTGAGTAGGCCTATTGGGAAACCACAAAAAAACGCACCTTTTTCTTTACCTCCTAGATGGTGCGGAAAAAAAGAAAATATATTTTCAATAAAAAAATTGTTGTTGTTTAACTCAATTTGCTTTTGTAAAAAACAATTTTTAAATTTATCGAATTATTTGGATCTTTATACCAAAGTTTTTGCACCTGACTTAGCGTAATACATCTAATATTTGATTACATTTCTAAGAATTCACTTTTTTACACAGTTTCACAATAAGTTCTTTTTTTCTAATTAGAACACCAGCTTGAGACGGGCTTTACAACTAGTATAATATAAAATATGATACGAGAACAAAAAGTATGTCAGTATTTAGGGATACAATGTGGAAAATAACTTCTAAATAAAAAATTTGTATACCCTTTTTTTCGATTCTATTTAGTTTGAAATATTTTGCACAGCACTGTACGTATATGTATGGTTATTTTTGTACCGTATTTGTATCTACAATTTTATGATAATTGAAAAAAAAATCTCATGGTATAAAAAAAATTGTTTATATTTTTCTTTAAATCCTAAAACAACAACAACAGTGTTGCAACTATCATCTTCTCTATACAAACAAAATATCCAATAAGATTTCATATTTTTGTTTTGTGCTTCTTTGTCTTTCTTATTATCTCATTCTCTGTTCTTCACTCTTGCTTTGCTTTATTCATTCAATGTTCATGTTTTACTGTTTTTACCCATTTTTTTTTTTTGTTTAGAGTCAGAGTAGGTACATAAGATTTTAAGCTTGTGGCAAAAAAAAAAAATTTTTAACAAATAGAAACAAACGAGAAATGGTTATAAGATGCAAACGATTATCCTGAATGAATGGTTTTCTTCAAAAAAAAAATAAAAGAAATGGAATATAAATTGAATAGATTGGAACTGTGGAGGAAGAACAGATTTGCAAGAGAAACAAAAAAAAAAAAAAATGAATGTATGATAACAACATTAAAATACCATGTCCCTTGTTAGCATTTAAAAAATTTACTTTACAATTTTGTATTGAAGTTAAGATTTTTCGCACGTGATTACACAGGTCACACAGGTCATTTTCCACATAGTATTCCAAATTGGTCCATTTTGTAATGTAACAGCTACTATTTTGAATGCTTTTTCTCACATTGAATAAAACTAAATATTTCGAATCTGATCTATTTGATGTGATTGAGTTTCATAAAATATCATACAGCAGTTCCATGTGGTCATGAGAGCCATATATTTGGTCATGAGAGTCATATATTTGTTATGGTTTTTTTTTTATTAGTATGGAATATATGATATGATGATCATAATCACTATAACGTATATCAAGGTATGCCTAGTTAATATATGTGTCCTAACTCTCACATTTTATACCAATTCAGAAACACACACCCTTAAATTTCATTTATGCTGCATTTTTCGTCAAAATAAAATTAAAAAAATCCATATTATTTACAAAGCAACATATTTCTAAATTTAAACAGCGATTGCGACCCTTCTTCAAAAGATACGATGGACATGGTGAAAAAGACTAGTGATCAATCTTCCTGTTTCCACACAAAAACATGTGTTATGGCTTTGTAAGCTTAGTACTTAGTAAACTTGTTCAGTTGCAACGTTCAGAAGTAAACCTGAATGGATGGTTAGTTGTGAAATTATTTGCATTTATCACGTTTTAGTTTATACCAACAATATTTAACATTTTTTAAAACAATACATAATAAGTTAATGTATGTGTACCGTTTTACAAGGTTTTTTAAGTTTAGGAATTAAAATTGCAAATAATTTTCTCATAGCTGTATTCATTTTTACCTCAGTTCTTGTAGCAATAAATTTAGCAGCCTTAAAGATTTTCTAATATAGAGAGAAATATATAGAGAGAATAATTAATGAAGAATTTTTAATGAATATATTATAGAGAATAAAAACTAATAACTATTTATGTAACGTAGGAAATCAAATTTAACATCATGTTGTAATTATGAAAGAGTGTACAAAAGTTTTTCAACTTTATTTCTTGAGATAGCTTGTTTTTGTTTTTTTTTTTTGTTTTGGATGTAATCTATCATATTTCGGACTTTAAAGAAATATATTTTAATATAACTGACACAACATGCGATCTTTTGAACCATCTTTTGATTATCCTTCAAAACGAAAAATTAAATAGCGTTACTATTCTAATACTGAAAATTAAATAAATTTTAAATGTAAATCAGCTGCGAATAGCTTTCTTAGCTTTCGCTGGACTTGACTATAGTACCCAACAAACCTTTAACAAGATGTTAGAATGATTTTGCAGTTTTTATTTGCATATCAGAAGCTCTCTAAAAAAAATTATATTCCAACACAAAATTTTTTACATCCTTTCCAACTGTAATTCAAACGGAGTCATTTGCTTTCCAAAACATCATTTGCAGTTTAGAACACAGTTAATGATTTCAATTCAGGTATAGGATGGCAATTATTTAACAAATTTCTGAATTTTAAAAATGACTGCCTATACTGAATTACAACTGGAAAAAAGACTAGATAGCAAGCCATTAAAATAAATTAATTGACGTTCAATAATAATTAATAGTTTGGAGGTAAATTTTTGTTGGAAGCATTGAAAGTTCAATGCATTAAACGAAGACATAAGGCTATACATAATATCAGGCAATTATAGACCTTCTTACAAACCTTGGCTTCAACAATTTTTAAATCCAAACTTGATTAGAGCTATTACAAAATTTTAATAAAGCTAATCGAAAAAAACAGAGTCACGATTATGTAAACTCCTGGGAATGAGGGAATACACACAAGGTAGTGCAAAAGCAAATATAATTTCAAAAGTAGGTGCGATGAGTCAATTAATATAGTACCAGAGTATAACGTTGTACCTACATAGAATTTTTTGCAACATTGAATTGTTTGCTATATTTCTTTAAAGAAGAATTGGGAATTCTTTTGAGTTTAGCAGTGCCTCGTACTTACCATAGACTGTGAAGTCTTTTGTTTTCAAATTTCAAATTTACTGGCTTATCTCTCTACCTTCATCTAGGGCTTAAAATGCATTAAATATTTTTGCATATTCATGTTTAGAGTTTGTTATTGATACTGGACCATGTGGAAAAGCTGCTAATAAATATTTTTTTTTTTGTAAAAAATTTTATTTCATTCGCAATCTGTACGTTTTAAATTTTACAATAATCGAATATAAATTGTTAGAATTGCGTTATTGGCAGAATGAACGTGTGAAATTAACCTTCAGTGGCTTTAATTTCTTTATTATATGTTGGCTGACGTTATACGCTGCAGCCTAGTATGTGTCATTAATATACTTGGGTGATTATCCAGTCTGTTTCAATAATTCCTAATATAGGGCTGAATTACTTCTGGAACCCTATCAGTTTTTAAATCTCTATGAATTAAATTATGTGTGCATACCAAGTTGCATCTACTATTGATCTTACTGCTTAATTCTGGAATCGCTGAATGATTTCAATATTGGACTTTTTCGCTGTTCCGCAACAAAATTGGACTGTTTCGATGTTCGTTGGATTCGATATGTCCAAACAGGCTTTATATATTAATATTTTGTTTTCTAGATCCATCTTGCATTTCCTGCCAATCAACCAGTACATTTTTCTGAACAGCATGTTTAAATATATTTTTTTATAAATATATATCCCAGGCCCAGAGGCATACCAAGATATTTAACATCATTGGATAGTGGTATGATTTTGTTGTTTAAAAAAAACAGGAGGACAAGTCCCTCGTCTCAGCAAGCTTGTTGTATGTTTATTGTGATTTCATTAACTGCATTTTAAATGTTTTTAAAAATATATGCAAGTCTAACCTTCTATCTAGTTGGTCGTTAAAAATATTCCAGGTAGTTTTACTGCTGCTTACTCTTGAAGGTTTGTATTTTTTCATGACTGTATCAAATATTAACAGAACTACTGGTGTATGATCGAAATATAAGTCCAAAGGTGATTCTGTTTGTACTTTTTTCAGATCTAAGCCTTTCGTTATGAAAAAATCAAGTAAATCCGCAGGTGGAGATCTGGCTGACACACATTGAAGATTCTTTTCTTTTACGGATGCTAGAACTTCTTTCCCTTTATAAATGATTAATCCGGATCCCCAGTGCGTATATTTGCAGTTAAAATCTCCTCCGCATATATATCTCTATTTCCAAGCGTGTCGAAAACATTGATGAATTTGTTTCTATCAATAGAATGCTTTGATGGACAATATACTGCTGAGAATACAAATGAGCCTTGACTTATCCAAGCTCTAACCTTAGTTGATTTTGATTGTAGATAATCAAATTAATGTTTTCCCATCAGTTCGTGTTTGATAGCTCTTTTTATTATAATCGCGGTCCTATCGTATAGCTTGTCATTCAACAAATAACTATTGAGTCTAAAACTTTTTTCAAATTTATTGTTATTTAAATTAGGGTAATCAGAGAGACTAAAGGTGTAATGTTATATTACTGACATGCAGGGCAAAAAATATGAGGCCCCTGGCTTGTGTAAAAAGACAAATTAATAATTACAAATAAGCTTTTCGAGCTTTAGTGTTAGCAAAATCTTTTATAATAATTGAAAAATCAATATTTTGTGCAATATCTGAATTTATGTGTAAAATTGATAGCCCATTCAACCGTTCTTGGCTCATTTACAGATCTGTTTAACCCTTTTCAACTCAACATTGAAGCAACGGAGGCAAGTAGACTTAAAAATATTCCTAAAGCTTAAAAATATATTAGGAAACAATCCAATTAGGTTTTTTTGTAAAATGTTTAGCAGCAACTTCGCAGGAGATGAAGATGATTCTATATCAAAATTTACTTAAAAAATATTTTCATTACATATTTCATTTGAAATTTCCTTTGGCAATTTTAAGTGCATATTTTTTGCTTTCGATTTTATTTCCTAGTCTGATAAAGTTTGAAAGTCTCCAAAGTAGTACAAAAGTCTATCAAAATTTGCCATAAAGACTCAAAGCGACGTATGAAGCCTGAAATAATTGAATCAATAATGTATACATTAACTCTCTAATGTTCTTCAACATCAAACTGTCACTTAATATGATGAGTTAATGGAAAATCAGTTTACATTTTGGAGAGTACGGCAATCCCTTTTGAACTTAAGAGTAATCTGTCGTACTCTTTACGTTTTATCTTCATCCTTGCAATAAGATTGTTAATATTTTCCATTTAGAGGTCAAGTGTTGCATTGTGTGCTTCAATAATTAAATTAGTTTGTTGCAATAACGTTAATATTTCAAGCCAAATTGTTGTCAAAAGAATGCATTTGAATGTATCCAAATATTTAAAAATTGACTGAAGTTCGGTACGGGCGTGCGCCTGAATTTTTACTATAATTTTTGATTGATTCATGTGGGATAGTAGATAGTGCATGGTGCATAGTACATTATACATCGTACATAGTACATGGATAATTCTTCATGGTGCATGGTGCATTGTACATGGATAATTGTTCATGATGCGTGGTGCATTGTGCATTTTTCACCATATGACTATTATTTATTTAACTATAAGGTCATTACAGTTATATTTGACATAAAAATAAGTTTCATTGTAAAAAAAAACTCCATTTCTTTATACTGAATAACGTTTATAAATGGCTACCAATGTATAAAACAGTACCGTAAACATCATGATACCTTACTTGCATAATCTTCTGATATATTATTCTATAAATCATTGGTTCAAATAAATTTATTGTTGAACTAAAAATAATATTGCAACTTAATTTTTCCGCACCTACTCTGACCAAATTAGGAAATCCATGGTGGCCCTTTCACAACTCGGGGCCTGAGCCAAATTTCCCTCATGACCCACCCTCTGTTATGGCCTGCTGACATTGTTTAAGATAGGACACGATCCACTTAATAAACATATCTTCAAGATTAGTAAATTCAAAAATTCGGCATATATGAAGAGGGATCGCATCTCTTACTTTATATTTGAAAGTTATTCAATTATTTGCACCTGATTTAAAAATCGATACTACCATCATAATAGCCAAGAATTTGGGTCTCCAATTTCAAGCAATCAAAGGGGGAATTACAGTAGATCTGCAAAAGCATCAGCATCTACCACATGATAAGTCACCTCACCTCAATTTGTTTGAAGATCTAATAAATTTTTAATAATATCCTATAGGTTAAGAGATTGTTATTTTTGTAATAAAAAAAAAAATTCAATTTTCGATTTCGAAAAACTACCAAAAATGTTTTGTTTTCTTCTGTTTTTCTTTAATAAAAAGGATTCCAAATAATTGATACAAATAATATGCATGTATTGTATTTATATAAGTCGGACATATTATTTTGGTTTTTCCTATATTTTATTTTATTTTCTTGTACAATGTAGAGGACACATACGACATGTACATACAATTGAAGTACACATAAAGAGAAGAAAATCTTTCAAGAATTTTTTTTTTTTTATCTATCTTAACATTTTGTGCACTTTAGTCCTTTAAGAACGTGTTTTTTTTTATTCATTTTTTACCAATTGTTTTTCTTTTCGTTTTTTTATTTCGAATCACAAGCATTTTAAAACAACTTCCTTATACGTGCCAAAAAGACACAAAAAAAAAAATAAAAAAAATAAAAACATAAAAAAAAAGGATTTTGGTTTATGCTTCGCCTAACTACGTACATTCAACGTCTTATTTTTCTTTCTTTTATTTTTCCGAATTTCCTTCAAATTCTTTATTTCACGTTTAACAATGAGACAAGTTCAATGTAGGAAAGGAAACAATGATAAGAAAAATATTTTACAGTTTCTTCTGTATAAGAGAGAGGGTTTCCGATTTTTGTTTTTTTTTTTTTTTTTGTTTTTTAATAATGATGATGTTGGTGTGTATTGAAAATAACAGTATTTTATAATGGGATTGAATATAAAGGATATGCGAAAACAATGTGTGAAGCAAACGAACATAATTTTGTATTTAGGTTTTTATTTAATTTTTTTTTTTTTTAAACAAAAACGAAAACAGAAATGGATTAAGGTGGGTTAATGGGGATTTAAGAAATTTTCTGTGATACAAAAATTACATAAGAGATTTAAAATTAAAAATATTTTTTTTTTTTTCATATTTATGAATTATAAATTAGTATCTCTTGAATACTTCTGTTTAAGTTAAGTTTAAAAATAAAATGGTTCATTAATATTATTTGAAAAATGGAATTGAAAATTAATGCGGAACATAGATGACTTGTATAATGATAATATGAACATGTTCATTCAAATCAAGACTAACAGATTTCAAAACGATGAAAAATTTAGTGAAAAATGTTTATGGCAGAAGAATATGCAAGCCTAAAGGTTCAAGATGTCATAATTGCATCACAACATCATCCAGTATCATCCGATCCTCCATGAAGCACATTCATTTTTTTGGATAACAACATGTAATTATACACGAAAATGGCAAGCTGAATATTGAAACAAATATGATGGCGCAACAAAATATGTTTGCGCACTAAAATATGACTGTTTCAGACAAATGCAAAACCAATTATCTTGTATCTCCAAAACTTGAAGAGTTAATGAATTGAAATTTCTGACGTGTCTTAAATATTTGTTAGTTACAATACTTTTCCAAAGAATACTATGGCAGAAAATAAAGAGTTAGCAAATGTTGAGAACATTATAGAACAACAGTCTTAACTGAATCAAATAAATGCACAAAACAACAAAGAGCATGCATCCCAAGTCAAGAAGTTAGGTGAAAATAAGTGAGTAAGTGTGATAAGTGCACATTTTATGGGATCTCAGAAAAATGATATTGATGTTGAGGTAATTGTGGGACTTGCAAAAATTGAAATCTGATAATGTCTGATCAGACCCAAAATATGCTTGATCGCAATGTCGCGCAACTAAGAGAGTAAATAATCTTTAAATCAAAATATTCACAGAGCAGCTATAGTTAAAGCTATGTATAGTTATAGTTGAAACAAGACAAGTTGTTTTGATTCGAATTCCGGACAAAAATAATTTGAAGATTTCTAAACTATCACTAGTGTTTCCAAACCAGTAACCGAGTACTTGTCTATTTTCACTTTTCAGGTATTTTCGTTTAACCGGATAACTTCGTCGAGTAACCGCGAGTAGTTATTTTAGATATAATTTTTTTTTCAAGCTAAAAATATCACACAAATTTTGACATTGGTTCCATTTAATAACATTAAATATTTTGTATTTTTCTTAATTACGCAAGCCAAATTGTAAACCGGTGCCGGGGCATTTGAACTAAGGTTCAGGTTTAGCGCGGTACTTGGCACATATCCCATTGTCTTTCAAGCTGAAACCTATGCCATCGAAGTATCGGCATTACAGTGCAGTAAAAGGGGGCTCAGATGTGCCAACATATACATAATTTCAGATAGCCAAGCAGCTTTAAAAGCTCTGACTTCCGCAATTTTTAAATCAAAGCTTATCTATAGCTGTTACAAAAGCTTAACAAAGCTAGCCGAACGAAACAGAGTAACTCTTATGTGGACTCCTGGACATGAAGGAATACAAGGCAATGAAGAGGCAGATGTCCTTGCAAAAACCGGTGTGAAGAGTCAATTGTTGGGACCAGAACCAAGTATTGCTCGTTCAAATGCCTACCTACAAGGAATTGTTTCCAAGTGAGAATCCACAGAAACTCAAAACATATGGCATAGTTGCCAAGGACTTACGCAATCTAAATTCTTTTTCAAACTAAATATTCATAGATTGAATCAGATAATCAGGGAGACTGGACTCACTGTCAGAATGCTGACATGGTTTATCACAAGTCATGGCTCATTCAACAAACATCTCTTCGAGATTGGTAGATCGAGCCCAGAGAGATGCAGATTCTGTTTAGAAGAGGAAGAATCCTCCTCTCCCATATTTTATTTGATTGCGACGCTATAGCTCGCAAAAGATACAAACACTTCTAGGGATACAAATCTTCTAATTCTGAATTTGACATCAAAGCAATAACAGCGTTTATCAAAGACATAGACCTGCAATTCTGAAATGAACGAGGAAGTACAACAGATCTTAAGAGGTTACTTAGAACTCCCCAATTTCCAAAAAAAAAAAAAAAAAAAAAGGAAAATTGTAAGATTTTTTATAAATTCGTGATAGATGAAATGAGGAAAATTATAAAATTCTTAAGAAAATCATTTTTAAGAAGCGAAATTTTAAAAAAAATATATACTTGCCAAAATCAGGGAAATTGTTTGAGTTTACTCTTAGATATAAAGACTAGATGGAGTATTTTAGTACTGGCAACTGAGCGATTTTTAAAATTAATAAACTCAATTAATCGTGCATTGGTCGAGCTGGGAGTTGCGTCTTATAATAATGACAATATTGAATTGTTAAAAGAAATCGTTTAGAACCCGAAAAATAGCTGTTTTGGAATTGAGTAAACAAAATTCTTATTTATTGACTGGTGACGGAACATTACTATATGTATTTCAAGAATTAGAATTGATTAAAACTGCGCTCGTGCCAGAATTCTTGAATAATTTGAAATCTCGAATTAAAAAATGGCGAAACAAAGAATTGATTACCCTAGTATAATTTCTACACCACTGTATCCTGAAAATAATAAATTTTTTGAATATTCAACTAAACCCATATGTCTGAACGCATACAAGAAATTACAAAAGTGTATTTCTTCCTTTACGACACCGAAACACCAAAATTCGCGAAATTTAAGCTTGGAAAAAGAATGTAAGCTACTGGAAGTAAATAAAGGTAAATGTTCTGAACAACTTGAGAAATTGTACAAAGCACTATTGACAATAACGCCAACCATTACAGCCTCCGAGCTAGTTTTCTCAGTAGCTGTCACTTTGAAGACTTTGAAAATCTGAAACTGAATGAAGCTGGAAACCTTAAATGCGCTAATTTTTCTTAAATATTATTTCTTAAATAAATGAAAAATGAATAATATGTACAATAAATATTGGATACATTCAATAAAGTTTAATTAAATACTATGCATAATCAAATCTTTAATTTTTTACAAAATTTTTAGTAATGAGTATTAGTAAAAATTTTTAGTAATGAGTATTGAGTAGTGAGTATTACAAAAAATCAAGTAATTTGGAAACACTAACTATCACCCTTCTTATCTCATACACATTTAAGTTGTTTTAAATGTTATGGTACACACCTGATATCATTATTGTCAATAAATTCCAATCAATTTGGAAGACATTTTAATGGTACAAAATACGTTTTATAGTTTTTGTCAGGACATTTCAATTTTCTACTGCGATGGAAATTGTATTCAAGCCATGTGTTTTTCTTTATTTTTTTTGTTCCCATATATTTTTCAGTATACTCTTGTCTGGCCTTATTTTTTTCTTTTTTGCTTTATCTCACTTTAATTCTGATCTCATTTGATATTTTATATTGTACTGTTTAATAATATTATAAACATGTTCTTGGTGTCAGTTGCTATTTTGGCATGAGAAATTTTAGATATAAAAATATAAAGGGATCATAAATTTTTTTTATGTTTTATTTTTACTTTTTGTTTTGTTTTCTTTATTTTCATGTTCTTATAATTAATTTTTTCGAAACATAAAATGATGATGGCAATATTGGAATTTTTTTTACGAAGGTATATATGGAATACAAGTAAATAGGAAAAAAAGAAAAAAAAATTTATTGCTGTTAGAATTCGGCTGAAAATAATTGACAGAAAATGTGGTTTTTTTTTTTGTGTTGTATTTCTCATAAATTATAGGGAATTTATATATATATATATATATATATCCGAAAATGGTTAATATTTAATTCGGTTAATAATGATGGCACTGGTTCTAAATCAAACTCAAAAGTCAAATTTTCGTTTTGAATTTGTACTAAGAAAAAAGGAAAATAAAATGACTCTTCTGAAGGAGATGTTGTATCGGCGTAGGACGCAATGACTATATTCCAAAGATAGTTGGAATTGGGAGCTTTCAAAAAATATATATCTTTAGTGGCGCATCTTATCCTTTAAGGACGAAAAGGACATTTGAAAGTGGTTTTTGTAAAAAACCGTTATAACGGTTGATCTGTTAAATATATATATATTCAGTTAGACAACGGTGTGGAGCATATTTTAACATTTATTTGATGATGATTGGGCATATAATACATACCAGATATCTACTAGATCAACAGATACAAAAACCCTAAAACAACAAGCATGTTACCAAATGTCCTTTTTGTACTTAAAATATAAATTGCACTATTAAGGACATATATTTTAAAATTCGGCAACATCAATTGTTTTCGAGATGCAGTGATTTGATCACAAGCATTTACTTCAGCAGATTGTTATTTCGTAAAAGGCACATTCCTAGTTTTATATAGAAAAAGGGTAATTTTTTTTAATAAATATCTTAAATCTTCTAAACTATTCGACGTAGACATAAAGTATAACTCACACGTTATAGAACAAAAATACACCTAACCAACGGTATATAATTATTGTGGATGTTTTATGGCAAAATCTTGAAATATTTGATTTTTCAAGAAAGAAAATAAAGGTAGTATTTTTTTTCAAAATTTTCTACTTTGAACTACAATATCTCCATAACGGCAGCACCGATCATCATCAAATAAATGATAAAATATGTTCCACACCGTTGTCTTTGTAGAATATCTAACTCAATATATATATATATTTAACAAATCATCCGATATAACGGTTTTTATTCAAACACATAAAAACAGTAAGGATACTTTCAAATGTCCTTCTCATCCTTAAAGGATAAGATACGCCACTAAAACATATATTTTTGGAAACCGAGGAACTCCAACTAATCTTGGGATATGGTGATTGGGTACTTCGTCGATACAGCATTTCCCTCAGAATCCCCAATAAAATAGATGGTGTAGTTAAATTTTCCAAGCCGATTTGGTGTAGAACGTATATAATCTGGCTACTAATCACAAGGTCTCGGTTTCGAATTCCGATCGGCATTTTAATGCTGTAAAAATGTTTTTGAATTTTTCGTTAAAATTAAACTTTTTAAGGGTTAGGTTAAGGACTGTTATTTAGTATTAAAATATGTTATGTAAAGCAATTTAGGGTCATCTTAAAGTAAAGATAGAAAAAAAGTTGATTATTGGTGAATTCAAAGCTTTGCACTAACAACTTCTTTTAATTTAAATTTTCAAAATATCATACAATTCTTAAACGTGTCACATTTTATCAAAGGATATTAATTTAACAACTTTATTCAAAGCATATGCTTAAAAACTGACCTTTTACATCATCAATAAATGGATATACAAGGTGGTCCGCTTTAACCTGAAAATTCTTTCAGAGGTGAACCCCCTTAAAGTATTGTAAGAAACAATTTGTGCTGTACAGGGGTTGTATTTTTTAATTTAACTTAGAAGACATGAAGTAAAGAAAATCGATTAAAAAAATATTATCTATGTAATTTTGAGTTACCCAAACATTTTCAACCAAAATTTTGATTATTAATTGGACTAGAAACATTGATATTGAGTGGATCAGAAATAGCTATGGCATTTAGTTATTTGTATTGTAATTCGTTTGATTTTTTTTTCTTGCTGCAAAAAAAAAATGTATTTTGTACTTATTAATTATTTTCGGCATCAGTGTTTGCTAATAAATTTATCAATTATTGATAAGGAATGAAACCTAATTGAATATTTCAAAATTACAAATTGTTTGTACAGTCAAACTAGACTTATGTATGTAGAACAGGAAAAAAATTATTATTAATAAATATTGGAATATTGCCATGTTTTCTAAGCAAAATTGATGCTTCAAATTATGTCTGTCTCAAATTACGTAATTATTAATGATTTAGAAATATTAACAATCTGACGAATTTCATCATAGACTTAGTCAAAGATGTCAAAAATTTTTATTTTGAAATCCAAAAATTTATTTTTGTAAAACACGCTTACTTACTTACTTTGATTTAAGATGTTAATATTAATAAATGAAATTTTATAAAAACAGCTTAAGTAAAACAAGCCGTTTAAACGCTCAACACATTTGAAAATTTGAAAATGCTATTCCAAATTTGTAAAAATCGCTTATCAATGTTCTATGAGTGGTTATTCTCAGTGTAGCATTCGCCGGTCAAACCTTAAAAAAAATATTTATTTCCTCTTCATTTTCATATTTAAATCAAAACAATGTTTTCTATTTCCACAATACATTTAATTTTGTGCTAAAAAATCGCCTCAATTTAAACATAACATTTTCTAGAATATATAAATAAATGTATATATATATATGTAATAGATCAACAGATATAACGGTTTGTATACAAAAACATCAAAACAACAAGGATACTTTCAAATGTCCTTTTCGTCCTTAATGGATAAGATGTGCCACTAAAGATATCTATCCTTGAGATATTGTGATCAGGTCCTACGTCGATATAACATCTTCCTCAGAATCCCCATTTTCTTTTACATATAACGGAGACCCCATGTGGAAGAAAATAATAGTTTTGTAATACCAATTGAAGGAATAGTCAATATTGGCCTTGATAATATGTTCTCTCTAATATCTCTTGCTACTGGTGTTTTTCAGTGACGAAGCGTGAACATTCAGATTAGGGAATCAATTCATTAAAAAGTCGAAAAGTATGAACTAAGGAGAACTAGGCAGATTTAACTACTTTACATTGTATTAAATTAATAATTTTCTGGAAATAATAGTTTACTATTAAGCACAAATTTTTTTTTTTTCTCTTTGAAGGTGAAAATCTTTGAAAAGAGCCTAAAAGGCCGTATCACAGCTTAATAGGACTGTGAGATTTTTAAATTACTAAATTCACCTACAACGTGATATCTTAAGATTAATTATTATAGCTAGTCACTATATGGACTAAACAATTTTTCTTTAAACTTTGAAATAATAAATAAACTTATTATGATAGGAAAAAAAAATTCAGGAAATGCAAATGATATATTGCAAATTTGTTAGGTTACCATTGTTTCGTAGGAGTAATACCCAAAACAATTTATTTCATAAAGGTCTTCAAATATTTAATCACTTAACAGTAGAAGTCAGAAACGCAGAAGATTTTTTCTAAAAAATCTTGATAACTTTTGTAAAGTATAGAAACGAATAATTAAATTTGTATTTTGCCTATTGAATATTCATAAATTTTTATCTTATTTTATTTTAAATTTTGTAGTTTAAATATTTTATGCATTATTTTGTTAAATTATTGTTTATAAATTTTAACAAAATTGAACTAATTTTGTTTTATGTAATTTGAAGGTAAATAGATTTAAAACTTTAAAAAAGTATTAATCACTAAAAATAGAAATGAAAAAAAAAAAAAAAAAATATCTATCACCGATTATCAGACAATAATTAATATTTATATTGAAGATTAATGCTCCTTTCCTCTTACATTATCATAAAAATTCTCTGATGATTTAATTGATTTCAGTAAATCTTTTTCAATTGAAATAACAGAAAGAGAACTTAATCTTTCCGATCCCATTCTATTTCGCATGAAACTTTTGACTCGTTTTAAGCATGAAAAGACACCTTCTGCTGTTGCTGTTATTGGAGGAAAAGTAAGAATCAATTGACAAAGTTTTGTAAATTCCGTAAAACACTGGTCTAATCCACACTCCTTCAAAAAATGTAGAATCTCTAAAGCATTTTTCTTACTTTGAAAATCTGAATCACTGAATGTCACTTTTCTGTTTCCAACTTGAATATCTCAAAATATTCCTAAGAATTTTCTTGCAAATTGCTTACAAGATCACTAGGGTATTTTTCTTCGAAATCCTTATATCGACTTATGTCAGTTAATCAATAAATTTAATTTTTTTGAGTAATTCAAAACGGTACTTAATTTCTGAAATGAGTTTTTGGCCAATATCTGTTATTAATGTTTTATAGTACTTTGGAATATTTTTACCACAAAGTTCCCTTTTTCTAGATGCTAATTCTAGAATGTCAAATTCCTCAATACTTTTGGAAAAGTTTTCTTCAAAATTCTGGATCATCAATTTTGATCAATGAATTTTTCGAATTCACAGATTTTTCGAATACAATAGGATATATCAAACATTTTTTATTGTAAGATTTCATAAATTCATGAGTAAAAAAAATAAAAAATAACATATTAACCGCTTTTTTCTCTATTATTCTCTTATTTATTTATGATTAATTATATACATAGAGTAGGAGATATAGCTAATAAGCTACATATAAGTTTTTATATTCATATTATTATTAATATTATTTTATTATAAAAGTTATCTTTTTTCTACAGCCAAAAAAATAGTAAATTCAAAACTCTATATCTATGTATTTTGTTTTTAATTTACAATTCTGTATGCATTTTGGTTTGCATGCATTTATTGTTCTCTTCTGTATCATCTTTTTCTGTTTATTTCTCCTCATTATCTCATCAATCAATCATCATTCACCTATAATACTTTATAATTATTATAAATCAATATTAATATTATATATAGGTATGTCGATATATATAAATCTATATATATATATATATAAACAAATACAATATTCCTTATAAAATAATTAATATGGCAAAATACAATACAATTACGCATACACAATCAAAATAAAATTTGAGAGTTAACATTGCCTATTCCTCTAAAAATGTTAAATTTCTTCTTATGCGTAATTTACTATTCACTATTATATTATACAAGCTGTTAGCTGTGGAAGCAATTTTAAAATTGGTTCCCTTTGAGTTTATTTTTGTATGGTATGCTAAAAAAAATTCTTATAAAGAAAAAGGATATATAAAAATTTTTCATAGCATTTGTAAGGTTACTGGAAGCGATGTTAAAATTGGTTCCCTTCATATATGTATACCTACAGTGTTAGACTGTTACGATTTTATTTTGTAATGTAAGTTTTTTTCTTTTAATGAGTTTTATTTTATATAATGTTATGTTAAATATTTTTTGAAAAATTAAATAGTAGTAGGCTAGTAGCAAACAACATTTTTTCTTTCTAGAATTTCAATGTATGTATGTGAAGTAATTTTAAAATTGATTCCTTTGCAATATTACTTTATAAGATATGTATGGCGAGTTTTATATGGTTTTATTCAGTGGCCTACTATGACAATTTAAATAAATTTTATTTCCCATAATAAGAGAATGAGTTGAAATGAAAAAATTCTGAAATTTATTTTTATAAAATGTGAAGTGAAATTTTGTAATGAACTGTAGAAGAAATATTTTTATTTTGTAACAAAAAAAAAATCGTTTATGAATTCTTTTTACAATGAAAATGTAAAAAGAAATAATGTTAATTATAAAATCAAAGGGAACCAATGGTTCCGTTGGTTCCATGGACCCTTCGTCGTTGGTTTTTATAAAAGAAGGATTTTTGAAATATAGTAAATGAAATCCAGAAATGTCTTTTAATCACGATGTCGTAGTCTTGGGTTAGATTTCTGTGGGAGGTACAAAATATAACTAAAAAAATATATAGATAATATATAAAATTTACAATCAATACTTTATAACTAAAATAAGAAAATATACATTATTAACAATTAATATTCAAATAAAATTATCTATATCAATATTCATATATCTCATACAACACGATAATCAATAATACAATATGATAATACTGACATAACCTCTAATAATAATTACACAATGGTCAACAACATTTGACAAGAAAAGTGACATGATGTAGCCAGTAAACATAGTAACTTGATGGATGAATAAAATCGCAACGACATCTTGCGGAATTATGATGTCGTCTTACCATGTAGGCGCAGATTGAGTTATCAAAGTGGTCTTCTACAGTATGCTAATCCCCAACTTAAACACTATAAACAAATAATGAAATTAGACATTTCCTCGGAAATAAAAATAATACCCATAAAAACAGCAGCTAGCAATCGAGTACGATGGAAATGTCAAGTGAAAGCCCTATGCTAGACACAATCCAGGGAAATTTTAAATTTTTTTATTATATATACTTTATTTTTTGGGTAATTTAAATTGCATTCACGACTTGAAAAAATACTTCTAATTTGATTCTATTTCAGCTGATCTTATTTGATTCTATTTCTGCTGATCTTATTTGGTTCTTGTATTAAATATATAGGTTTCGTATATGAACTTAAAACTAGGATATGTTTTCAATAAACAATTTATTTGCAAGATTGTCGAGCACAAAAACTAGTACCTATTTTCTATTTTTTTTATCTCTCAATTGGTAAAATTTTGCTGTAATATTTTGAAAGAGCTTCACATTTATGTCTTTGGGTTCGTGTCATTGCTTTTTGCATTAACTCACCGAGGTGGAAACTTTCATATATACATTATTAGAGCATTAATGTGTTAACTATTTAAGTTAGTGTGATATGACAAAACAAAAATTTAGCTCTATAGTTTAGGTTCAAAATCTGACTTATAGTTGTCAGAATTAAACAAAATTTTAATAGTAAATACTTTCGAAAACTCCGAATATGGTGATTTCTCACGTTGTTGACATAAGCGGCAATGATTTTGTAATGAATATATGAATATAACTGTATATATAAATCTTCATAAAAAAACTCTTTATTCATTCATAACTTTGCTCAATATATATGATAATTAGTACATATGTTAAAAATCATTTTCATTTGTAAAATTATGCTGATTAACATAAATATTATGGAATTTACTATATGTAGTATTATTCTGAGTTCAAATGCACTAAAAACAAAATTGCTATTCAAATTTAATGAATCATGTAAGGCAATAAACTTTGTTTAGTAAAATACTTATTATAAAATTAATGTAATTTATTTTATACTTAGTCAGCATATTTTTATTGAATTTATTATTTTTAATTGTAAATAATTAAATTAATATTTATGTAAAATTTGTACAAAAGGGCATGATTGTCCACAACAAGAATCATTATTAAATCAAACCTTGAACAAAAATAACTTTTTTTTTTTTATTTAGGATTGGTTTACATTGAAAGATCTTTTTATGAAGCCATACGCTTTTAAAGATCATTTCAGTGCAAGTATATAACCTATATAGAGCCATACGCCCTAAGATTATATAAAAACAGAACTCATAAGAATTGTTTGACAAAGCTATACGATTTAAACATTCTTACGAGGTAAAATATAGCTTTACCCAAGTAACTCGCTTCAGAGCTATATTGAGATAATACTCTATAACAAAATAACCCATCATAAATTATGGTAATCACAACGTAAATTAGAATTTGTTGGCACATATATTACAGCAGATTAGTTTTCTGTTAATATTTATTGCACATCCAATTTCAGCATGTTAACTCATAATGCATTCAAAGAGTTTGTCAAGTATTTACTTACTATATCGTTTTAGAATTATACAGACTATCAACGAAAATGAAAAAAACAGCTTAAATTATTCTTCACGAATAAGACCTAATATTTCTGAGTGATTAAATCTTATAATAATATTGCCATACACGCGGTGCACATCCGTCAAATAGCCTGGGATTCTTCCAAACATTCCCTGGCCAATAAAACTCAGATGATCCCGAGACCTAGGTGTCAAGCTCACCAGAGTACGCCTAGGGCACACCCTTCTTACCCACGAACATTTTTACACAACATCTCCTCCCCCGACATGTATTCATTGCCCTCATACCCTATCAATTAAACACATCCTTACAAAATGTCCATCCAATAATCCAATCACGTCCCAATACACCTTTACCCCGTTCGAAGCCCTACAATTTTTCAATTCATTCCACATATCCTTTATTAAAGCACTCCTAACCCACCACAACATCTGGGATAAAATATAATGAACTGACCTACATATTTATTTACCTTCAGATCAACTTCATTCAACCATCATATAAATTTCTATATCTACACCTAGTTTATAACACAATGAAATCTTTTTTATTTTTTTTTTTCTTTTATTTTTATATAATTTGTAAAATAACATTTTTTGAATTAATTTTTAGGACCTAAGTTAGCCAATACGAATTAGGATATTAAGTAAATGAAATTCGACTTTAATTTTATTTTGTAGTACATAAGATATGTCTTAAGTTTAACAATGAATTGTAATTAATTTTTCTATTTTTCTTTTTATTTGTAAAGTTTTCTTTTTTATAAGAAAGGCCCACATCCCGAAAGGGAAAAGGACCTGATATACAACTTTAGTATATATTTAGTATACATATTTATATATTAGCATATTTAATCTAAATTTATTTTAAATTGAATATACATATGTATTTTTGATATTGTAAGTTCTTTTCTATGCTATTAAGTAAACATAAATTTAATTTATTCATTTTAACAGTTAAATAAATCTGCAGGCCAACTAAAGGTCCTCTTCCCTTTCGAAATGTGTACTTTATTAAATTATAGTAATTATTTGGTATAAAAATAAAATTTCCAACCTAAAATAAAGATAGCGCTAAATACGTTATACATTAACCTTGCCCATAAAAACTTGTTCCAAAAATTATATATTTTTGACTTAGCCTCTTATATTATTTACAGTTGGTTTGAATTTAGTTTAGTTTTATAGTAACTTTTTTATTAGAAAATCAAAATTTGCCGTCATTGGAAATTTAAACATATATTATCCTAAGACCTCAATAATTCTAAATAATCAATATTCTTAGACATTCTATTGTATTCAATTAATTATAATATAAGTTAGTCAAAAAGATAATTTCAATTTAAATTAATATAGAAATACTAAATTCAAATAAGATTTTTAATGAAAACAAAATCTAACTATATAATATGAACTTACAATAATTTTATATTTTTACAATCATAGCAGCGTTCTACTGTTGAAATTCAAATTGTAAAATGAAATTAATTAAGACATAATAAAAGTAAAGAGTTCTATGGCGCCATCTAAATTTAACACTTGAATGACATGACAATCATTATGAAATGATGGGCAAATGACACAGATAACAGATGACAGATGACAAATGACAGATGGCATATATAAGCAATAAAAAACAGATACTATGTTTATGACAATTACATGATGTTACAATTTGTATATATATTGCGATTCGTATATGTGTTGGTGTATTCCGTCGCACTTACAAACATCCAGATAAATGCAGAAAATTATATATATAATAGTTAATTATTTGGTACAAAAATAAATTTTCCAACCTAAAATAAAGATAGGTCTAAATGCGTTATACATTAACCTTGCCCATAAAAACATGTACAAAAATAAATATTTGTAACTAATCCACTTATATTATTTACAGTTGGTTTGAATTTAGTTTAGTTTTGTAGAAATTTTTTTACTAGAAAATCCTTGAAAAATTTTTCAAAATTTAAAACTTCAAATATTAATAAAGTTCATTCTTTTGCAATCGCAATGAATTGAAATTTTATTGTATGAACAAAATTTTCAAACTAAACGAAAACTTTTTTCATTAAAATGACAGTTAAACAAAAAGAGACAGACACCGTAACAACTCAAATAAAAAACAAACATTTTTGAAAATTTAATTTAATTTAAAGATTACTTAAGACACTTTAAATAAAGAAAAAAAGAGGGTCTCCTTACAATTCATATACCTAATAAAAAAGAAGTTAAGGTTGATTTATTTTATTTTGTTTTTTTTTTTTTTTTGGAAACTAAGATCTTGCTTAACAATAACAACAACAACATCAAAAATTTTCTTTTCCCCCACACACAGAATTTAGGTTAAATCAGCTTTTCTTATGAAAAGGATTTCACAACAATTTTTTCTTACTGTTTTTTTTTTTTTTTTTTTAATTTTCTTTTTCGTATGTCTCAGATTATTATTATAGAATTTAGGATACTGGACACTCTTTAGTAACAATAAATAAAACCAATAATAACACAAATAAATTTGTGGAAAATAAATTGGTATTCAAGTAATTTAAAGTAGGTATCCTTGAAATTTAATATTGAAATACTTTTGTAGCTATGACAAATAATTTGAAATAAAATAATGAAATACATGAAATGGCATGGCAAGGACTAAATTGAAAAATAAGAAAAAAGGATAAAATTTAAGAATCCCTTTTTTCTGGTTTAAAAGGTTTTGATTGAATTTCTTAAAGGATTTCATGGATGAAATTTTCAAGTAGAAGGACTTAAGTCCAACAATTTGGTTTTTTTCCTGTTTTTTTTTTTGTCAATGAAACAACCTTAGTTAGTTTAATTTCAAACATTTTTGATCGATTGAAACATTGAAAAGAGAAAACCAAATAATTTGTATATGATTGAGCTGTTTTTCAGATTTCGTTGTATTCATTCGCTATGCTCTAAATTAAATTTTAACATTTGCGAGTCAAATTGAGGTTTTTGTTAAATATATTCAGGTATTTGCTAAACAAATTCGCGAGCAGTCGCAATGAGCAACTGAGCTCATTTGAGAAGAAGAAAATAAAAATAAAAAAAAAATAAAAAAAACTCCGATATTTGATAAATAAATTCAGATTTTTTTTTTTAAATTCAGAAATTTTTATTTCAAATTCAGATAAATAAAAAAATTAGTGTAGAAAAAATTCCAAAATTGTTTCTTTTCACAAATAGAAGAAAAAATTAAATTTTTTAAAAATTAATATGCATGTAGGTATGACTAGAATACATCTAGAATAAAATGTTTTGAAATTTTGTTTCACATTTGTGAAATTCAAAATGTTTCACAATTTTGCAGCCGTATTCTTTCATGTCAAATTCAACCGAAATGGTTTCTTCCAAAATAAAAGCACAATATGTAGTCATGTGAGCATGCTTTGTTGTAAGTCAGGCACTTCTACCAATAAGTTCTTCTGATGATAATAATTGGCCTTTTTTAATAATATGATAATGAGAATTGGCCCAGCCATTGCAGGAGAAAAGCTTGATTAATTCTAAACATATTTTGCATAATTTTTTAATTTGTTTTACTGTTGCATTTTTTATTTTTATTTTTTTTTATTTTTTTTTTTATTTTCATTTAGCTAATCTAACTATTTTTAATTATTATACAATTATTTTTATTATTATTATTCTTTTTTTTTAATCCTTTTTTTTTAAATTCATAATATTACATAAAACTACATCTTACATATTCAACTATTTTTCTTTTTGAATCTATTTGTATTTGTTTCACAACTAATTTCAAAAGGCAATTCATTGAAAAGCTTCAAACCTTTATAAAGAAGCATATTTTTAGTTTTTTCATTCCTAAATAAGTTTAATCTAAAACAATTAACATTTCTTAAATTATAGTTGTGAATATCTGACACATACACCAACTGACCACATAAATAATTAGTATATTTACCAACTTTCATTTTACAAACAATTACCAATACATTATTATAATTCTTTGGTTCACACTTAACCATCTCAAGGCATCTAACATAAATTTACTTGAAGTATATGAACTAACTTTCAATATTATCATCATTGCTTTATTCTGTAACCTTTGAAGCCTAATTCTGCTGGTATTATTTGCCATAAACAAAATGGTCGAACAATATTCGAAATGAGGTTTTATGATTGTGTTGTATATCGTTATTGCACTTGCCATTGATAACCGTTTCCGAATTTTTTTATCTACCGTTTCAAAGGCTCTTGTTAAATCCAAAAATACCGCAGTTATGATTTTGTTGTCATGTGTAGATATTTTCCAATTTGTAACTATTAAGTTTAACAAAGATTCGCAGCTATGATCTTTTCTAAACCCCAATTGAAACTGAGAAATTAAGTTACATCTTGCGAAATAGTTGTACAGTTGTTCATTGACTACTTTCTCCATTATCTTTGACTCAATCATAATGGTGTTAAGTGGTCTAAATTCTGAAGCTATATTAGTATCCTTCTTTTTCTCAATAGGTACAATAACTGATTATTTCCACATATCTGGAAACAGACCACTTTGCATTGAACTGTTAATAATTGACTAAAAGTTGTTACCAATAATATCTATGTATATTATCCATTATCATATTTTTATTTGTGAAATAGTCATTTTTATTGTTCATTGCTTTTAAAATATCTTTGAGCTTATTTATGTCACTATCTTGAAATTTAAATATACTATTATTATTATTTTCAATTAAATTTATGTATTGCATTGTTTTTATATTATTATTTATGTCATTTATACTGTCAACAAAAAATTTATTAAATTTATTAGCAATTATTTTAGGCTCATATAATTTATCATTATTAAAAATTACTTCATTAACGACATTTGGATTTTTTTTTAGAACATATTTTTTTTATATTTTTCCACATTAAAGTCTGATCACTCGTTTGAATTTCCTTACTTACATATGTATAAATTTATTGCCTTAGTTAGCTTACATTTGTATAAATTCCTAATATTCTTATAATTAATCCACTCACTCTCATTATTAGTTAATTTTGCTTTATCATACTGATTAATTTTCTGTAATTTTAATAGTCTTAGTTCATTTGTAAACCAACGGATTTGCTTTTGTTCAACATACTTTTCTATCACAAAGTCTTCTACTAAATTATGCAAATTGCTACTAAAAATATTGGCTTAACTATTACAATCTAAAAAATAATTTGTGACAATATCATTGAAAATTATTTTATTTTTAAATGTCTTTTTTATATTTCAAAAATCTAACTTTCTGTTTCACTTTTATTCTCTTTATCTTCTTTATCTTCTTTTATTATTATTCTCAATGTTTCATGATCGGCAATTTTAAAGTTATTATCTATTTTTGCCTCGATTTTATTCACTTTATTAGTCACGACCCAATCAATCAAAGATTTGCTGTTTTTTGCTAGTCCTAATCTACCATTTGTATGAAAACATTGTCGGTTATTATTTCACTAGCCCTATTCTTAATATTGTTTTCAGTTTGCCAATCTATATTAAAGTCGCCCATTATTATAACATTATCATTTTCAAAGAGTTCATCCATTAAATTATTAAAACAGACAAAAAAATTTGATTCCCCATTGATATATTTTGGTGATCTATACAGTCCACCCAGACAAAAACTTTTATTATCATGACAAGCTCTCTCCAATAATGCTTTATATAAAAAACCACACCTCCAGTATGTCTTGAATTACTATCAACTCGTACTATTTTATATCCATCCATTTGTATCAAAGAGTCCTCATCCTTACCAATTAAATGTGTTTCAGTTAAACATATAAATTCAAAGTTATAATTATTTATTGCTAACTCCAGCTGATCAAAATTATTTATTAACCCTTGAATATTTAATGACAAACCATGAATTTCATTTATTTGCTAGTAACAAATCCTATCTATTTCTTCATTATTTTCATTTATATTTTAGTATATAAGCATTATTTTTTTTATAATTATTTCTATTTTGTTTAGTTTTTAATTTTCCCCATCTTATAAAATATGTTATTTCTTTTAAAGGTTCTTTCATCACTTATCTTTGGCTAACAAATTGAACCTAACTTTTTCATTTAATCAACTAGGCTATTTTTACATTTTTATTTTATTATATTTAATATTTTTCGGTTTTATAAATTTTTAAGTTAAGCCTTAAATATTTAATGTAAGTTAGCTTTTGGTTTTGATAAAATAAGGTCTTCTATTATTATTATTTGAAAAAAAAAATTATAATTTTGAATAATTTTTATTAAAGAAAACATGTTCAATTTTCCTTAACCTTGATTAAATTAAAAATTTCTGAATTTAAAAAAAAAATACCTGAACTCATTACGTAAAAATGTGAATTAAATATTACTGAGTTGCTGAACTCTCAAAGTAAAATCTTCTAGTCTATCTCTCTAGTCATATATTAGCCATATATACAACGAATAACAACATCAAAAAGGCTAATACCATTTACCGAAACTATTTAATAAAGTGGTTGAGTATAGTGTCTGTTGGAAACTTAAAATCAACTACCAAAAATGCGAGATTATTCTTTTCCGTAATACTGTCAACTTGGTCAATTATAATATTAAAAAACACTGGAGAAAATTCCATATAAATGCTCCAGACAATACAAAAATCAGCAACTCGAGTAATTTGTATTTTGTTTTTTTAAATCATTCCAAACCACAGCTTCTTATTAAAACATGACTGTTTAACTATACTGGTTGATAGTGAAAAGTCAATATCAGTCTATTTAAATCCCTGTTCTGTTAAAAACGTTAAATTTGGCTTTAACTTGAATTATAATTAATAAATAGGGGTCTCTAGTACTATAATAAAGTTTTTTGAAATTATCATACTCGATTCTGTTATTTCTATTATAACTTTTGCATCACCTATCTTCTAGTAGGAAAGATTAATTTTATATCCCCCGAGGGTTGGAACCGATGTTATCGCTGAATTTTTTACCATCTTGCTGCACTTGAATTAAGCATTAAACTTCAAAAATCGAGTAGCGTATACATTACTACTAAATGTAATACTTTTAATCGAAGTGTACTTAACATATTATTATTTACTTAACATTAGTTACAAAAAGGGTAAAATCCCAAGGTAAATCACTGAACTAAAATTGGAAAATCATTAATTCTAAGCAAAAATTAATTGAGTCAAATAGAGAAGCTCCCAAACGTATTGCTTCCTGGAATTTTCATTTGAAAGTTTTATTGTTAGAAAAAGCTTGCTTAACTTATGTAATACAAGCGGAATATAGTTATAGTCAGGAGGGTTTCGGTACATGTCTAAAATGGGTAGAGTTAGCTTTTAAATGTCAAGATATAGATTTGCTAAGATCGATTTCATATCAAAAAGCTGGCATTTTAGAACGTGCAGGTGACAGCTTTTTTCAAATTTATTTATTTATTTATTTATTTCAATCCACTGGGTAGTCCCTTACAGATTTTGCTTATAAAATATTTAAAACTAAAATAAAATAAAACTAGAAATAGAAAACAAAAATTGTAAATATAAAAATAATTTCAGATATAAAATAACATTAATAATAAGATGCATTAACAATTTCAAGTTAAAAATAACATTAATTCAAGAAAAGAAGTTTAAAAAAAGAAACATTCAAACTTAAGTAGTATAAATAAATATTAAGAGTAATAGCAATAGTAATGGTAATTATAAAGGTAGGCAGTACATTCAAATGATAAAAGAGAATAAAAATTTGTAGAATAAAATTATAATTAATTAAAATTAGAAGAATTATTGTAATGCATCAAAAAATTTGATGATTTTTCACTTAATAACGAATCTACTGTAGCTTAAGTCAATTAGTGAAAAACTGTTATTAAATAAGCGCTGAGAGTTTGATATAGGTTCGGAAAAACCATACTTCGTTCTATCACTTTGAAGATATAAAAATCTTTGGCTTCTGAAATCGCGCACTGCAGCATAGATATTATAAAGGCAAAGAATAGATGGACATTTTATTCTGCCAGATAAAATATCATAGGAAAACATCACGGATGCAACATTTCGCCTAGCCTCAAGAGTATAAAGCTTAATAAGTTGACATTTAGCTAAATATCCAGTAATATAAGGTTGCCAGTTGAATTTACGTAGGCAAAACCTAATCATATTCTTTTGAACAGACTCTATTCTCTTAATATGTTTATCATAATAAGGCATCCAGATCGGACAAGCATATTCGAGGTGAGGACGAACAAGTGCAGTATATAAATTTTTGAATGTATAAGGATCAGAAAATTGCTGTGAGTTACGCTTAATGAAACCTAACATGGAAAAAGCTTTAGAAATAATTCGATCTACGTGAGCATTAAAAGTTAATTTATTATCGAGAATGATACCCAAATCTTTTGTTTCACGGACATGTTCAATAATAGAACCGTTGATATTATAATAAGATTCAATTAGAGTTTGCTTCCTGGAAAATGACATGTAACTGCACTTATTAATATTAATGGTAAGGCCATTAATGTTACACCAAGAGTAGAATTTGTCAAGATCCTGCTGCAGAAGATGGCAATCTTCGTCCGACTTAATAACCGCAAAAAGTTTGGTATCGTCAGCAAATGATTAGATCAAAGACTTAATATCGTAGTCGATATCGTTCATAAACAATAAAAATAATAGTGGCCCCATATGAGTTCCTTGTGGAAAACCAGACGTAGCCTCGAAGTTATATGACGTGCAATTTTGTATTTTAACGCAGAGTTTACGACCAATCAAATAAGATTGAACCCATAGAAGAAAGGTACCATGAATACCAAGAGCCTGAAGTTTAGAGAGTAGTAAAGAGTGGTCTACTTTGTCAAAAGCTTTAGAAATATCCGTGAATATCGTATCTACTTGATAGGCTTTTTCAATTGCATTGAAAATTGTGTGAAGAAAAACTGCTAAGTTAGTGGATGTAGATCTTCCATCCATAAAGCCATGCTGATTTGGAGATATGTGTTCTTTAACCAAGAAATACATTTTATCTGATATGATAATATCGACAAATTTTTGGAGGAATACAAAAATTATTCTGACCAAACTAATTCCGACATTTTGTAAGAGCTAGTTAAAGAAGAGTCGAATGAAGAGCTGCCTGATTTTGAGCCTATAAAAAATTTAGAGCAATTAATGGTCAAGAGCTGTGATTTCTATGAAAGTGCTCTTGAATGTGCAACAAATGAAGAGATTAAGTACGATTTAATTAGAAAACTAGGAAGTGTAAGAAATGAACTTGGTTGGAAATATATGTATTGCGCTCAAGAGGAATATTCTAAGTATATAGAAAAGACTGGTTCTGCAGCATCAAATAACAAGGAACAACTTCATGAAATAAACGAAAATCAGGAGTTTAGATATCAATTGTTAGCTAAACAATCGTTTGATAATTTAATTCGAGGTATATGTGCATTTGAAAAAGTCCACGATAATGTCAATTTAGCATTTTTATTATGTAATATGGGTCGTTTTATGCGTTTTAGAGCTCATATTCATATGTCGGATGAAATGCCTATTTTCATATTATCAACGAGCTCTGGGTGTTCTTGAAAATAGAAAGCCAAATCCAGAACTTTGGGATATGGTGAGTTGGGATTTATCTACCGCAACCTTCACTTTAGCTAAACAAGTTCAAGACTGGAGTACGACAGAAAGTTCGTCTGAAGAAGTTGAAAAAGAAATTGTAGAATTACTTCAAAAATCACTAAAACTGTGTGACACAGAACATTTGGGATCACGTCAAGTACTTTATACTTATAGATCGGGCTTAATTCATCAACGCTTAGGATCGTTTTATCACAGTCAACTGCTTAAGTTAGGAGGTTTATTTGAAGAGAATACTTCAAAAACTAATCTACAACTGTGTCGATTACATTATGAAAAATCTGCAAAGATTTTAGAAAATTTAAAAGAAATTAAAGATTTTTTAACAGTACAGCTAGAACGAATTGGTTTACAAGAATTCCTAACAGAAGTTTCTCATAAATCTTACAAGAAAATTAAATTATTACAATGTGGTATTGAAATTTGTTTACAAACAAAACCTATATTTATGCACATTATTGCGAATGACATTGAAATGAATTCCAAAGATGAGTTTTTGAAATTGCTCAATCTATTCTTGAGTAGACTACAATTTTTATTAAAAAATTTAACAAAATTGAATATTTATTCTGTTATAACTGGTTGTGCAACAAATAATAAAATAAATAATAATAGTAATGAAGACGTGAAAAAATATGGAAAGATGTATAATATCTCAATAAATACAAAATCAAATAAAAATTGTAAAGAATTCGCACAAAATTTCGTTAATTGCTTAAATAAGATTAATGAAACATTTAAAATATAAACAACTTACAGTAAAATATTTGGCGCAATTCGAGAAAAGAACAACATGCGAACGTAATTTCTTCAAATATATCTCATCTTTAGCACTTAATAAAACCCATTCAGTAAAATGATTAATTCCGATAAATGATAATGCGCTGGCTTCCTAAAGCCACTATTGCTCTCTATGCGATAAGCAAATCATTTTTCTTTAAATAAATAACATTTGTACAACAACGTAACAATTTACTAAATTCGCAGAGTTAATTTAATGAACTTCTCTTCTATTGAAACCACATATTAATTATTAAGTAGTTAAATTGCATTTGCATGGGATGACATTACAAAATTCCTATACATGAATTTTATTAACTAGCATTTTGTTTTTTTTTATCATTCGTGCTTAAAGTTTCAGTTCAGTCTTAACAGATACATAACTACTATTTTTGTAATTCTATAAACTTTTACTATAAAAATGTTCTCTTTTCGTACCTATTTCAATTCTTATATATAGGTATTCAATTTTAAAATATTTTTCAAATTTTTATTTTTTTCTTTAAATAATATACCTAATATGTGTAAATGTATATATGTACATAAGCATTCTATATAAACAAATAAAACAAATACGTGAATTATATAACCATCAATTACTCTCCAAACTTATACCGAAATAGGGTAAATAAACTTGAGAATTTTATTTAATAGATGTACTATACATGTATGTGTACCGTGTAAATAACATAATAATAAGTACATAATACATATATATATATAGTGATTTCTATTCACAAAATTAATGCATGTAGGTATTCTGTTTGAAATTAGAAACCAGAAAAATAAATTAAAGATTTTGAAAAATTATTTAAAATTGAATATTTGGATAGCAGTGTTGCCATATTATGCTTTAAAAATTATTTATTTATAATAGGGTACCATATTATTATGCAAGTGAACTTCAGAACTATTTTATCATAGCGGAATGTGAGTCTATATATTATTTGTTACTTTTTTATTTATTTTACTGAAATTACAAAGGGTCATGAAATTGAAAAAGTCCTTTAAAGCATTTTACTATTATTAGGGATTTAAACTGGGAACTTTCACCTCAAATACAGGTGTTCTATCTATTATTAAATTTAGTTATTATATCTGATAATGATTTGCAATACATATTTATTTATTTATTTATTTATTTATGCTTAATACAAACATATTACAATATACATAAGTGTACAAAATTAAACAAACAAAATATAATTGTAAGCTTAATCTTATTCTAGATCTTAATATTAAAATATTGATATTTATACATTTTGTAATTTATCACCAAAGAATGTTAGAAAATTATAAATATATATTAACTCTAAGATATATGTAAGTGCAGCTTTTTTTTTACTTGGGCTACGTTTAATGTGAAATCGATGTGGTGTTTTTGTTTATTTATTAACGTAAACATTATATTAACAGGCTCATATTTACCATAATTGGTACGATGAAATATTGGACGAAAAATATTTTCCAATCTAAAGCGGTTTCTGTTGTTAATATGTAAGTGGATCATATCTCTAACATAAGGAGAATCAATTTCATTATTTAAAACTATAATAATAAATATAATATCAGCCACCTCCCTTCTGGATTCGAATGATTTAAGGGCCAATAACTTCAGCCGGTTCCTAAAAGGTGGCAGAATAACTGAAGTTGACCAGTGTAAATTACGCATTGCGAATCTCAAAAATTTTTTTGTGTAGCTTCAATTCTTTGGATATGATTGAGGTAATGAGGCGACCACACTTGACTGGCATATTCAAGATTAGGTTGAACAAGAGACGTAAAAAGTGATTTATGGACGTATGGATCGTTAAATTCTTTAGAAAATCTTTTGACGAAGCCTAGCATGGAGTTAGATTTATTTATTATGACGTTTAAATGTTGTTTAAAACATAATTTATTGTCAAAGAGTACACCAAGGTCTTTAAAGTGTGAGACTCGTTCAATAGATTTATTTTCAAAAGTATAATCAACCATATAGACATTTGTAGTATTAATATCAACGCAAAATTAATGGTTGAAATCAGCCTTCTTCAGCCTTTACTCGGAAGTAAAGTATCAATATTTAAAAAAATATCTGTAATCGTGCTATTCTAACACGAGTCTCACTACTGCACTTGTTCTATATCTGATGTGCACCATTGTCCCGTTTCAAAATTATTTTTGTTTGGATTTTCGATTCTCTTCATTCGAAATGTGATGTTACAAGCGAATGCGGAAGGTGTTTTACCAGAAAACAAATGTCTTGTTTGCAGTGTTGGAATTTTACGCGTAAATTAACGTTTTTTATGATTCTTTACATATATTTGACGTAAATAAGTGTAAAATATAAGTAAATAACTGTAAATAACAGTAAATAAATGTAAACAACAATAAACAACTGTAAACTACGGTAAACAACTGTAAATTATTGTAAAATTATTTGTTTTTGACAATTCGACAAAAATTTTAAAAGTGTTTCGTTCTAATCTAATATAGAAAGTTTTAATGGATCATAAAAAGAAAATGGGGCTCAACGGTGGACCTGATAACCCTTAATGTTATTATAACAACGAGAATAATTTATTAATTTATGAACCATAATCAATGTTTGGTCATTCTATTCATTAAAACCAATATGTTCATTGTATTATAGAATTAGTTTATTATAGTTTATTAATATTTTTTATAGTACATATTAATAACTGAAATCATCAAATGAATAAACATTTAAATTAATTAACTTTATTATTCCGGTAAAGATAATAAATAGTTTTATAAATCTTCATTTTTCAACGCATTACATTTAAATCCATATTAATAATATTGATTTAAAAGAGCAACTGATTTAAAACAAAACAATTAAAATTAACAAAAATGCAACTGCAAAAAAATATCTACATACTGATTTCATATTTCGCAAAACATATGTTAATTTTTGGCTGAAAACAACAATGATTAATAAGATAATTTATTAGAGAGAAAGAGAAAGCTATACTAAGCTGCCAATCTATATTTATTATATCTATGCTCTGCCAGTCTATTATATCTATTCGCCATATCAAAAATGCTATAAAAGTTTTGACAATTATAATTGATGTATATAGAATATAGATTGTAAGGTAGATAGGTATTTTAATAAATTGTAATTATAAGGTAGGCTTTTAGTACATTGTAATTTTAATTATCTTTTGAGTACATTCATATTTGTAAGTTTTCATTTATTAATATACAAATGTTACAGCTTAATTATCTATTTTGAGTTGTTTTAAAACATCCTAGTAAATTCTAAGTACTTCACATGTAAACAAAACTAGACGTAATTTACTTTGCCAACACTGCCTGTTCGCAAATAAGAAATTTACCCGAAATAATACCCATCGGTTTATTGGTCCAAGAGACCAGCGAATACAAAACAATTTGTGAACATAATTGCAAATATTTATTAATATGATCGCTAACAAAAAATTTTAAACGTCAATAAAAGTTAGATCCTACATTTTTTTTTTCCTGCTACGCATCGTAGCAGCATAGAGCATAGAACATCAACTTGCCTCCTGCATTGTTACTGCAGATAAATATTAAAAAACCAAAATAATTATAATACTAAACTTTTCTTTACCTTCCATAAAAATATCTGTTTTGGTTCTATTTAATTTAGTTGATAAACAAATTAATTCGTTACAATTGCAAAAATATTCTTCAGTAAAGAAAACCTCTGAATATATAAAAGCTATCATTCGAAAGTAGGTATTTTGTTGAAATATATAAATATATATGTAAATAAATAAATAAATGTAGAACAGTAGGTGTATTTTACTAAAAACAAAAAACTTACTTGAAATTTGGCTAATTGAATGCATTCCAACAAAATACATTAATGAAGGAATTAAATATTTGAACAGTTGGCAATACTAACATTAATAATATCAAAGAAAAATAATATAAAAATTAACTAAAAATAGAGAAATACAAAAAGAAAAACAAAATTATATTTCACTTAAAAAAATTTATAAACTGGGACAATTGGTTGTTAAAATATATAATATATACATATATACATATATACATAATATATATACATCATATAATCACACATTTATTATGTATATACATATAATAATATTCGCGTACTTTATATCCCTAATGAGTTCTCTAAAATAAAGATCTTTCCTGTCACAAAACTATATTAATTCGGCATAATCCATATGAACATATACAAGCAATCATTTGTACATACATTCATGTTTATTTATATCTCTATATATATATACAGTAAGTGTTCAAAATGAAAGAATAGAATTAAAAATAAATTATTTTAAAACACGATTTATATTTTTCATTAATTGCGTGTAGAAACTAATTAATCTATTTTCACAAAACATTACACTGATCAGTGTTATCGTTGTGACATTACCTTTGACAAATTTTATTCAGTAATATAGGTATATAAATATTACGATAAAATAACTAATTGAACATTAACAAAGGCCTCCGATACAACCATTGTAATTCTACTTATAGTATACGTTTGTATAAACACCTAATGATAAGGCACATTAACTTGCAAATATTTTTGTAGCTGTAGTAAGAATGTAGAAAAACATTAAAAAACAAAAACACATGATATGTCCACATAGAATAGAGTTTGATCCATATTTTGGACATTGTATGTCCAATAAAATAATTCAATTAGAATAAGAGCATCTTGAGCGAACTTAATATGATGGTACTTGTATTTATGAAGTTTATTGAGAAGTTTTTCTCTTTTGAAAACCTGAATTTTCAAAAATTATATGCAGTGTTATCGTTGTGCTATCGTGTCGAATTTATTATTCAAATTTGGAGTATTACTTTGAGTATCACAAGTTAATTATATATTTACAACTTGACAGTATATTTTTTTAATATAGGATATTTATTAGCAGTGTAGTAATTTGACATATATCTGGGATCCATTTGATTCTGAGACTGTGAATTAGTTTCTTGAAAGCATTACTTTTCACTATTTTCAGTTCGTGACTTCACCACATCGTCGGATCATTTCTGTGATCCTGCCGTACAATGAAGGGCAGAAGGACGATCCTGCCGTACTTATATTCAATAAAATCAAATAATGTTAAAAACATTTTGTTAGTTTATCACAACTAATGCTAGTTTCAATCAATTAAATACAGAAAATAATTTGTCAATTTATTCCATATCCCAAAATTTTCACTAAATATATTTTAGAAAAATATTAATTTCAAAAACCTAAATTTCTGATTTAAAATAGTTTCACAATCTCAAACAATACTGATTCAAGCAAATAATTGACAACTTCTTTTGTTATTCCATTCCCTGTATTGTATACAAGTACAAGGATTTAATGATTGAAAAAAAAAAAAATAAGTTCTCATGAGGTTTGTATTAGGTATTATATATACTTTAGTTTACCTTAAAGTTTGTTTTTAATCACTTTAAAACCTCCCTGTACATAAATTTTATATTAAGATAAAAAGGATATCAAATTTTTTGAATATGCTTTAATTCTAAAATCCCATTCATTCATATGTAATTTTTCACATAATAACTTTTTTTTTAGAAAAAAAAAAAGAAAATGAAAACACCAACAAAACTAATAACAAAACAAAATTGAAACAAAAAAACAAACAAAACAAGAAACGGTTAAAATGAAACATTTTCTCCCTCAACAGTTATTTAATAGCCACCCACCTTGGCAACAAGAGTAAAATAACATCTCAAGAAGAATTATTGTTAAAAAATTTGAAAAGAAATGAATTTAAAAGCATCAGATGAGCCGAGCCGAGCCGATGTTTAGCTTTTCTTTCTATTCATTTTTTTTTTTGTTTTTTTTTTTGTTTTAAGCGATTGGGCGGTAACAATCGGGTGGTAGTATTATAGTAAAGAAATCCATTAAATATAAATATATTTTTGTATATAATATATCTATATATGTATACTATATATATATATACTACTACTGGTAGTAAAATGCTCGTAAAGAATATAATATATATATATGATGTGTACCCTACAAATTACACTTCCCTTTCAAGCTTAAAATATAAATTATTTACATATATGTATAAAAGTATGTTTCTATATTCATTTTCTTATTTCTACTATACAATTTCCTAATGGTACCTACTACATACACACATTCATTACATACCTATAATATACGCAATATGGATATTTATGTAGGGTAGAAAAAAATATTAAAAATACTAATAATAAGCCACCTCCACCATCATCCCCATCACATTAGCATAGTACCTACTCTTTTCAAAAATTATCATCGAAGAAAAAAAACAATGTTGCGAAATTGTTAACATTTTCAAGCATCAGAAAATATAAAAAATAATAACAAAAAAAAAGAATGGAAAATTATTGCACAGTAGGTGGATAATAAATTCTGGCGGACAAATAAAATACCTAATTAAAAACAAGAGTTTTATTGTGTTATAATGATTAAAAATATTTTCTTAACAGTTATAATATCACAAAAACGGCAAAAAATTTAAATTTAAAAAAAGTTTATGATTACTATAATATAATTTACTTCAGTTTAATATCAATTGACTCCAACAAAACTTTAAAGCCATGAGTATTAAGATACAGTATTTGCTTCAGTAATTCAGACGTTATAGACCCATATTTTGTGCATTCGAACAGAATCAATTTTTTAAGTAGAATTTTTATTTAAAATATTCAAGTTTTAAACCTTTTTTGAGATAAATTTTTCTACGTTACAGAATATTTACTGTTAATTGTGTGTTGTATATCAGAATATGAAAATGGAACAACATAATTTAATACGACTCATCTTATTAAAATATTTACAGAATCAAATATGATTTGAATTTATAATTATAAATTTTGTATTACACAGATTGAACATGTCAACTGTAAACAAAAAATTATTATTACCTATATTCAAGGTGAATGTAATACGAATTTTATGAGCACGACTTTTTGGGACTAGTAAATTAAAAAAAAAATTGGTATAAAGTTGGGGAAGATAAGAAGTTATGTTTCTATACCCTTTAAGAGTAAATGGAATCTTGTGTATTTTTTAGTTGGTCACATTTTATATCCATGGCCACACAGCATTATAACCATTAAATAATATAAGTATAAAAATTTATAAGAATAGGAATAAGTACAACGTATTGATAATTATTACCACGTCTCCTATAGCGATCTAGGTTTTACATAAATGAATAACATTTTATCAGCAGAAAATTATTCAAAGCCAGTTTGTTAAAAGTAGATGTCGGTATTAACGCAGTTAAAATAATTGTATATGGTCTCATATTTTATATGTTTTTTACAAAATAAGCACCAAAACTAAGCCTTATGTAAATTCGTTTTGAAATTAGTTTTTACCCAGATCCATGAAATCATTCGTGTTATTTAACTGCAAAATTACATAACAATTGATTGCACTCGATTGAGTATTTTATTGTTACATATATACAAACCCTATATTCACCTTCTTTGACAGGAGTCCTGAATGGATTACAATTTAGAATAGAATACAAAAAATTTAATCAAGTTGTAGTTGTCCCATTCAATAAAACTAAATTTGACAAATTTTCAATTTAAAAATAAGAAATTTTTTTAATCTAATATCTGATATTACAAGTACAGCTAGTTAGTTTAAATTGAGAACAAAAAAATAAAATAAATTAGAGCGATTAATATGAAACGAGGAATTTTTTTATGTTAATAAACGTATAAAATTTATAACAAGAACGTAACGGCAGGGCAGGAAAACCCGAAAGGAAGTATAAGATCATTCCTACGCCGTTAAAATCCTTAGATGGCAAAATACAAGCTATGGAAATTTGTTTATGACCTCAACATTCCGCATATGTAAACAAATTTCACCTTGTGTATTCCGCAAACATGGCCTACTCTATATTTATTGGTTTTATAAATTCAAGACGAGCATTAACACGTAGCTTCGTGGCTGTTTTACTTTCCTTTTATCCTCCTTCAACTGTCTTTTCCCTCCCTAAGTTCAACGTAGTATTCAGATACATACACATCTAGTGTTTAAGCTATGTAAACAAAAAAAAAATGTATTCAATAACGAAATCATTAATTTTGCTTGATTTTGTTTTCAATGACACTTTTTTCACTTAATTTAAACAAGAATCTAATAAAAACTTTGTAGTCTTCGTTGAATAGTTTAGTTTTGTTTCTCATTCAACAAATTCAAATTTATTAATAAAAACTGTGACTCACAATTAAAATTAAATTCATATAACTAAAATTTCAAAAATAGAAAATAACCTTTAAATTGCTACTTCCTCTACATTTGAGAATTTTTACATAATAAATTTTTTTTATTTTTTTATCTTTATTTTTGTCAGAATAATTCAGACTTCTAACAATACCCAATTTATTACCCCACTTTTTGTGCACCTAAACAAGAATTTTCAAAATTCTTATTTGCACGTATCTATATACAAAGCAAAACACTTCAGTAACAATATCAAAAAAAAATACAAAAAAAAAAATACAAAAGAAAAAAAAATAAGGAACCCATTTAAAACAGTTATAATTTTCTTCAGTATTCAAAAGAAAAACTTTATGACCGTTATAATTTACATCATCCTGTTGTACATTCGAATTCATTCAAAATGTAATCATCTTTCTAAATAGTAGCAAAATGTCTCAAATAAAATACACATATATATATATATTGTATTGTACATATGTTTTATACATATATAAAATGTACACTACACCAGGACACAAAAAGAACCCCGGTCCAAAAAATAACAAAAAAATAAAATAAAAACAAAACAAATTTCCTTTTAAAAAAATGAATTTCTTTTTCTATCTTCATCTTTTTCTTTCTTCTTCTTCTTCTTCTTCCAATTATGCACACACACACACACACATACATAAATATATGAAATATGAATACATATATAAATATGGATTGAACAAAATGCTGCAGGATATATGACTTCATAAAAGAAAAACTAAAGTACAATTGTAAAAGAAGCTGAAATAACGGAAATGTTTAGAGGGAAAATTTCTTTATTTTTTGTTATTGTTTTTTACTTTTTTTAGCTTTTGTTTTCGGCGAGAATTATTATTATTTTTTTTTTGTTTTTATTTTTTCTATTTTCTTTTTTTTTTTTTTGTAAAGTCAAAGGAACGTATTTTAAAACCCCAGCTGTATACAAATAAAAACCAGAACAAAAAAAAAACTATGACGTTAAAAATATGGTTTTAGTGAATTTGGAAATGTTGCTATAAAAATAAAAAAATAAAAAAAAATATAAAAATTTTTTATTTTTATATATTGTTGCTGTCACTGCAATTTCGAAAAAACAAAAATAGGTAAACGGCGAAAATATTTTCCAGTCTATCATTTTGTTGAAACCTATTTACAATTGTCAGCTAAAAGCGTGAATGGATATTTTTGCGAAGTGCTGTACTTAAGCTGCACATAAATTAAAGTATCTAGGGTTGTTAGAGTCCACCAAAAACAATAAAACAAAATTCATTTTAAAATGTTTTTTCTATAATTTAAAATAGATGCCTAAATGACACACCTAGTACCTCTGGCCGACTCTGAAGAAATCCTCTGCATTGATATTTAAATCAATTCTGATCCATAGATTTAGTCTATGTCAATATACAATGATAAATAATTAAAATATTGTACAACTATTTTTTCGTAAAAATTAGGTCTCAGCAAAAGAAAACACAAAACAATAATTATTATGTTAACCTGAAAAAATTTAATGCTACCGAAGTAGTTTAAAGTAGCTTAAACCTTTTCAGACAAAACATTCTCTGAAGTCTTAAGTTTAATTTAATTTAATTTATTTAATTTAATTTAATTTAATTTAATTTCACTTAATTTAATTTAATTTAATTTAATTTAATTTAATTTACTTTAATTTAATTTAATTTAATTTAATTTAATTTAGTTTAAGTTAATTTATTTTATTTTATTTTATTTAATTTAATTTAATTTAATTTAATTTAATTTATTTTATTTAATTTAATTTAATTTTATTTTGTTTTATTTTATTTTATTTTATTTTATTTTATTTTATTTTGTTTTATTTATTTTAATTTAATTTATATCAATTTAATTTAATTTATTTAAATTTAATTTAATTTAATTTAAGTTTATTTAATTTAGTTTACTTTAATTTTATTTTATTTTATTTTATTTTATTTTGTTTTATGTTATGTTATTTTATTTCATTTTATTTTATTTTATTTTATTTATTTTATTTAATTTAATTTAATTTAATTTTATTTTGTTTTATTTTATTTTATTTTATTTTATTTTATTTTATTTTGTTTTATTTATTTTAATTTAATTTAATTCAATTTAATTTAATTTATTTAAATTTAATTTAATTTAAGTTAATTTAATTTAGTTTACTTTAATTTAATTTTATTTTATTTTATTTTATTTTATTTTATGTTATTTTATTTCATTTTATTTTATTTTATTTAATTTGATTTAGTTTAATTTTAGTTAATTTAAGTTAATTTAATTTAATTTAATTTAATTTAGTTTAATTTAATTTAATTTAATATAATATAATTTAATTTAATTTAATTTTATTTTATTTTATTTTATTTTATTTAATTTAATTTTAATTAATTTAAGTTAATTTAATTTAATATAATTTAATTTAATTTAATTTAATTTAATTTAATTTAATTTAATTTAATTTAATTTAATTTAATTTAATTTAATTTAATTTAATTTTATTTAATTGAATTTAATTTAATTTAATTTAATTTAATTTAATTTAATTTAATTTAATTTAATTTAATTAAATTTAATTTAATTTAATTTAATTTAATTTTTTAATAATTATTTAATTAAACTTTGCATAAATGCCCAGTAAAAATGAAGGACCCTTTTCCTTCTAGATGTAGATGTGGGACATCAAGTCTTAAGTAAGAGACGGAAAATACATATAATTCGTGTATTAAAATATTTATTGACAAATACCTGAAACATATTCTACTTCATATATTTTGACCAAAAAATATCCTACAAGCATCTGTGGGAACAAATAAGAATTTAAAGAATCAATTTAACGATTAAGTAAAGCAATTGAAATTATATCGGGCGTAAAATGCGCAGACCCGCAGGGCACTTTGTACAGTTCTAAAATAAAATCAATAAATTCGACCAACTTCGACGATTTCACAAACTTTAAAGTAATTAGAATTTGCATAGATGTTTCATAATTGATCACAGCTACCAAGCGTTAATTTTCTAATTATTTTGTTTCGTTGGCCCTTCATGCAAAATTTTTCCAGCTTGTTGTTGAAAATTCAACACCGCTAAATTGACTTCAATTTCAAAAGGTTAATATTTCTGATTGCTATACTAAGCCGCCAAAAAAATTGAAGATTTAGCTTTGAGTCGCCTTACTATATTATTAGTTGTATAACAGTTGTTGTAGCAAAGTAAGAATGCCAGTTAGACTAAAGTACGTATAATATGTATACTTATTTATAGTTTCAGAAATTAAAATTTAAAATCAAAAATAACTGAACAAATATTTCTTAGAATTTAATTACATTTTAAATTTGAACCACCTGACATTACGTAATTCACTTCTATAAAAAAAAAAACAAAAAAAAAAAAAACACAAAAACAAAAAACAATTCATTTCACAGACTCGTTTACAGTTTTTTTTTTTTCTCATATACTTTTATTAGTGTTATTGTATTTTAAAACAAAATGATTCGGATTTAGTAGAACAAAAACAAGAAGAAAAATAGTATTTCCTTCTAAAAAGTATTACATAATTGCTACCCCTTAAGAGCCCTTCAGTTCTACCCCCTTTACTTAAATGTATTTATATACTGACGTTGTGACTGATGATGATCATAATGATATTGATAATGATGATGAAGCATACAAGTGAGTTTTAATCAATGAAATGGTGTACATATATATATATATATGTTTTTTAATAATAGAATTTTTTTCACCACCTATACTATATATATATATATATTGTATATATATATGTATGTACTAAAAATTCATGATTCCCAGAGCTTTGTAAATTATTCTCATCGTCCCAGCTATTGTTTAAAAAAAAAAAAGAAAACACTAAGCAGCTATAGAACAACCTCATTATGGAAGTAGGTAGAGAAGTGATGTTTGATGTTTGGTTGGAAATGTTATTGGAGAACATTACGTGAAAAACAAAAACATCAAAACAAAAAAAAATACATTTTAAGCAATTCTCAAAGCTTTTAAATCTTTGCGCAATACGAAAAAATTTTAATATTTTCAACCGGAGATTTATTAACGGTATATAATAGTAACAGTAAAAATAACGGAAAGGGAAAAAACATTTTATTTCAAGGATTTTAATGAACGAACTTTTTTCTTCTTTTTTTCGCAATTTCTTATTACAAAATCTTAAGTTTGTCGTTTTGTTCATTTTACTTCTCCTCGTAGATTGATATTAAACAAAATATTACTCTTATTATATTACCGTTATTAAAAAAAAAAAAAAAAAAAAAATAACTGTATTTTAACTGTACCTACTCTGTAAAATGTAATTTAATACTTTATATTTATTTAATTTTTTTTTTTTTTTATTTTCAGAAATAATTTTATCTGAAGTGTTTGAAGCACACTTAAGAGGTCCAGGTTTTGTAATGGAACCACCATCTAGATTAGAATTTTCAAATTCATCCGGTGGATGGTTAGATTGTTCAGCATCTGGTAGTCCGCAGCCAACGATTGATTGGCAATCAGTTGATGGTACATCAATTGGTGATATTGGTGGTATACGTAGAGTACATAGAAATGGTACATTAGTATTGATGCCATTTTCAGCATCACAATATAGACAAGATATACATAATACAATATATAGATGTGTTGCATCAAATACCGTTGGTAGAATAATATCACGTGATGTACAAGTAAGAGCTGGTAAGTTATAAATAAAAATAAAAAAAAAATATTATATTATATTTGTTTTATTTTAATTTAATAAAGAATTTATTTTTATGTATGGGAAAATTTGCAAAAAACAAAAAAATTAAATCTAAGAAAACAGAAGGAGCTTGTAAAATTTAAAATTAAAGGTTTTATTTTGAAAACTAATTTGTGAAGAACATAATTTATTTTCTTAAAACGTTTAATTTATATTTTTTTATGCTATGAGTTAAATTAAATTAAATGCCAGACGAATGTCGAATTCATTTTTATAATCATCATCTAGTTTTATTTAATAACAGCTTTAAAAAATTCTATTTAAATATTTTTCTAAGCTCGTTTGCAATAACACAAACCTAAAAATATTTTTTTAAAAGTCAAAATAACTTTCCATGTCAAAATTTGAATAAATATCCGAGAAATTTAATTTTTAAATTATTTCACAAAATAAATCTGAAACAGCTATCGAAAAAACTTATTATTAAACTACCTTTACTACCTTTAATTTTTCTTGACATTTTTCAATCATCCTGAATTTACTTCTGTTAAAGAATTTGCTATTTTGATTAAGCAGTTAAAAATTAAAAAAGCTCCCGGTCAGGACAAAATACCCAATATTATACTTAAAAACTTAGACAAGCAAAGACAAGCTATAAAATGTGCATGGAACTAAACTATTTTCCAGAAATATGGAAAGTAGCCTTAGTTACACGCATTCCAAACAAGGAAAAGACCCATCACTGGTTGGAAGCTATCGTTCAATAAGCTTACTCAATTCCTTAGGAAAAATTTTTGAAAAAATTTTACAAATTCGCTTAGAAAATTTCCTGCTATATAAAAATATTCGGCCTAACGAACAATTTGGTTTTAGAACTAAACATTCCAGCACACATCAAGTCTGCAGATAAAAAAATATTGTTAAAAATAGTTTAAATAATAAAAAGTCAGTGGGCTTGATAACACTTGATGTTGAAAAAACATTCGAAGCAAGGCTTGATTCACAAAATGATTAATTACGAATTTCCAGTTTACCTTGTTAAATTAAACCTAAGTTTTCTTAGCCATCGATCTTTTATAGTCAAAATCGGAATAATATAATCAAACAAAATAAGTATTACAGCTGGTGTACCTCACGGTTCATCACTTGCTCCCATTTTATACAACATGTTCATAGCAGATTTACCGAAACCTTTAAATTGCTATACAATTTTATATGCAGACGATACTGCCCATATTATCATCTTCCATATGTCTAAACGAAATAATAAATAATCTTGAAAATGATTTCCAAATAATTCAAGAATTTTATTATAAATGGAAAATCAAATCAATGGCGAAAAAACAAACTCAATTTTCTTCACAAAAAGAAGGAAATCATGTCAGCTTGCAACTTGCCTAACAGAAACTTATTTTTAAATAATAATGAAATAATATGGGAAAGAGATGATATTAAATATCTTGGTACACATTTGGACAAAAAGTTACTTTTTAAGGCACATATAACTAAGACAGTCAATAAAATAGATCTATATATAAAAATGTTGTATCCAATCCGGGCTATCTGTAGAAAACAAACTAATGATATTTAAAGCCATTTTGCCGCAGTATTCTTTTATACGGATTCCCTATATGGAAGAGCGCTGCGAAAACAAACTTAAATGCTAATTTTTCTAAAACAATCCTAAAATTAATCTTGGCTAAACCTTTTTATTTTTCCACCAACAGATTGCATAGCATAGCAAATATTAATACTGTTTTCGAACAAATAACAAAGACATCGCCTGCCATTCTAGAGAGCTGGCTGAATTCAGTAAATCAGCTAATAAGAGCGATTGTAGATTAAGCTTTTACCAATTAGGTTTTTTTTTTTTATTTTTTATTTCGTTCTTTTTCTTTGTTTTTATTTTTATAATTAAGTTAGTTTTTAAGTTTTAGGATAAAAATAAATTGATCAAAAAGGTTTTTACTTGCCATTTTTCCTTAAAATATATATATATATATAGTTCAGTTTAGTCAGTAAATTAAAAGTCATAGGTGTAGGTGTAGAAATAAGGAAAATTGTAAAAGGAAATTAAGGCATAATAAAATAATAATAATAATAATTTTCAATTTTAATGTTGTCGTAATATTAATAGTGTGTCCATGAAATATCCATAGACAATAACTGACAAAAACAATCAAACCATTTAAATTGACAGGATATTAGGATTATATTGTAGATATTATGCAAAAAAACTTGCTGTACAACTCAAATATTGCAGCCCAATCAATTTTTTAATGGCGAAATAATAGTCTAGAATATTTAAAACTCTCACATGGATAGCTCAAAATTACACACACTAACAGCGCAAAAATGAACAAGAGCTGACATTTAAAGGATTGAAAATTTAAACTAATGTTACTGTAAATACAACAAATATACAATTTCTTAAATAGAAATATGTGTTTGCAATATGCCAAAATGTATACCCACAGAGAATACCAAAACATGCAGATTTATATCACTTTTGATAGGCAAGACCGATTTATCTCATTGAGCCCCAATTTATAAATTTTAAGCAACTTGTAAAGTATTGTAAAAGCTATAAACTAATAATAAGGGGTAGCATTATGTAACTTTGTTTCAAACATTTCGGTCGAAACAAAATTTGGATGACATTACGTAATTTGAAACGTTAATTTATTTTGAAACGCTCGAAAAAACAGTGAAACACTTTACATAATTCCATTTTTGATTTGTTTCGTTAAAATTTCAACAATTACTGCTAGAAAATAATTTTAAAAAAAAATTGAAACTAAAAGAAATTGCAACTAGATAGGTACAAGTAAAAGAAGCTAATAATAATACGAACACTTTTTGTTTTTTATTCTGAAATTTTTTTTTCTTTACAGAAACTCATTATAAATTTACTTAATTTTTCATTTTATTGGAATTTTTATTTCTGTGCGTTTCTAAAATAAATATTCCAATAAAAAACATGTATTAATTTATTATTTTTTTTTTAAATTTACCTAAAAGCGTCAACTATTTTTCAATCGCCAAAATTTGGTCGTATCAAACGTAAAAAAAGTACCGTTTCAACCTTATACAATACCAAAATATGTCGTACCAATTTTGAAAAAATTGAAACAAAATAAAAATGAAATTATGAAATGCCACTTTTTGAAAATATTCGAAACAAAACGACGTTTCAAATTACACCATGTCACCCAAGATCTCTCTTATATAAATAAAACTCTGTGAAATTTATTTTATTTATTTATTTACTTATTTCATTTATTCTGCTACATATAGACGATTAGCCTTTTAAGCATGTAACTAGAATTCATAATTTAAAACTAACAAAACTAAACATATTAGAAAATAACATTGAAAAATGTTAAAATGCAAAAATATAAAGTGCTTAAACTATAACTAGATTAAATTACTAAATTAATAAAAATAAAACATATATACATTACATATATAAAGATATAAAAATAAAAAAAAATAATATATTTAATATATAATACATGTATACCAATATATATGACTGTTGAACTGAAATAATACATATGCATACCTCCACTATTGATTTCTACAATACTCACTGCTGAGCTCAGTAAACCTTTTAATGTTATTAACGAGCAAAATGTAGTTCGGCATGGAGTTCCAAAGAATAGTAGTTCTAACAAAATACGATATGTGTCTTAATCGACTCGTGCGACGAGGAACTATTAAATTCATATTTTTTGTTGATCTACCAGTAGTGACCTTTTCAGAAAAGATCTTTTTCATAACAACAATATACCTTGCTTTCAAAAAGTTACTTAGTGTAACACCTAATATCACGTTGGAAACATCACTAATGTGATCATGTTTACGCGTTTATGACAAAACGAGTGCAAGCATAAAAACCTATAGTTGCAGCCGGTGAAATTCACTAGCAGACATACCAGAGTAAACAGTATCACAGTATGTGAAATGTGGAATCAATAAAGCTAGGAAGAGTTTACGTTTTAACCCTTCATTTAGAACATAAGAATATTTCCACAATTTTCTTAAAATGCACAGTAAACATTTTTGGATATTCTATCAATGTGGTCATTCCACGTTAGGGTATTATTGAAAATCACTCCTAAATTTTTAGCTTTAGTGAATTGCTAATTTATTCATTTTAATTTGGGGTAATATAGATGTATCAACTTCCCTAGAATAAACAATTATTGCTTGCGATTTAGATGCATTTAACATTAGCCCATTATTTTTAGTCCAAAATAAAATAGCATTAAGATCATCGTTAATCTTAGCTATGTAGGTAATGATATTGGTAATAGATCCACTAATAAATATTTGGGTATCATCAGCATACAATCTGCATTTTGACTCAGATAAACATAGTGGTATGTCATAACAGCATAACAAACAAACTAACATGTCATAACAAAGAAAGTAAACAATAACGGTCCTAATAGAGACACTTGAGGTACACCACATTTTAGCTCAACTATATCCGATCTCATCTCATTCAAATAAACAAATTGATTTCTGTTATACAGGTAATTACATAATAATTTAATAGCTGATAAGCCAAAGCCAAATGACTGCCTGAAGTTTTTTGCATAGAAGTTCATGATTTACAAAATCAAAAGTTTTGGAGAAATCCAAAAATAGTAAAACAGTTGCATATTTTTTATCCATTTCCATGTATATATTATCGGATATTTCAAGAAAGGCGGATGATGTGCTGTGCTGTTTTCTGAATCCAGACTGGAAATTATACAAAAGACTTAGCTTCAACATATTGAGTGATTTGTCTATGCATAATGTATTCTATCAAACACCTTAGATAGAATGGGCAGTATGCTAATTGGTCAGATATCATTAATAGAATTAGGAGGATTGGCCTTTTTTGAAACTGGGATAACTTTAGCACACTTCCAATTTCCAGGATAGTTATCAGTATTGTTAATATATGGTTGAAAATATGTAAAATATAATTTTTTTTTTTTTTTTTTTGCGTGGATTGTTGGGAATCTGCACAGACATAATGAGCTTCCATTGTGTGTCAGACTTTTACTGACTAAACCACACCCCTCCCATTAAAACTAGTCCGACGGACTAACCATTAATTTGTTTCTATTTTTATTTTCTTAAAGAAAAAGTTTACGAAATTCTATAGTATTAAATCTAGTGGCTTAGTTCTTTTAAGCCTTCTGATATCATTTTGGTTATCTAGCAGTTGAGTGGCCTCAACGTTAACATGACCCTCCAGACGAGCTATATGCTTTGTTGCATATATTTTTATTTCATTTTCTATGCAAGGAATTTTTAGATCTCTGTGCAAGTCCCTGTTGCGAACATACCAAGGGGCATTTACCATGCTGCGCAAGACTTTATTTTAGAATTTTTGTATACAAAGTACATGTGTTCGTTTGGCACATCCCCATATTTGTATGCCGTACAACCCTATCAGTTTGATTATCTGATTATATAACTAAATCTTGTTATTTATAGGTAATTTAGAATTTCAACCTAAGAGCCAGTACATTTCTCTATATTTATTTTCAAGCTCAATTTTTTTCTTTTTGACGTGCTCTTTCCATCTAAGTTTGACATCTAATGTCATTCCTAGGTATTTAGCATTGTTTTCTTGCGGTATATTTACCCCATTCAGATTTACCGATAGTTGATTTTCTAATTTTTTATTTGTAAAATTTACATGTACTGATTTTAACTCATTGAGTTTAATTTTCCATTTCTTTGTCCAGAGGTATAGCTTGTCGCTTGCTCTTTGCTATTTATTTGTAGCCTCGTCAATATTTGATCCTACTGCCATCAACGTAGTATCGTCAGCGAATGTAGCTACAGTTATATTTTCCATTTGTGGTACATCATTGTGGTGTAGAGCAAATACAGTATGGGACCCAGAATACTACCTTGAGGCACAACCGTTTTAATATCTCTAATAGTAGAATACTCTTCGTCTTGTTTTATTCTGAATAGTCTGTTTTCTAGATATGATGAGAGTATATCTACGTATTGTTTAGATAAAATATTATTTAGTTTATTTATTAAGCCTCGATGCCATTATTTATCAAAAGCTTGAGCTACAGCTAGATATGTGGTAGAACATACTTGCTTTTCTTCTAAAGCTTTTTCTACTATGTCTGTTATTCTATGTATTTGATTGATTGTCGAGTGCTCAGATCTAAAGCCAAATTGATAATTTGGAACCAGATTACTATGTTCTATGATTGGACTCATTCGAATCAATAGTAGTTTTTCAAATAACTTTCAAATTATTGGTAGTAGTGATATTGGTCTGTAGGATTTGACCTCATTTAAGGGCTTACCTGGCTTTGGTATCATAATTATCTCTGCTATTTTCCACATATTCGGCACATAATTTATTCTTATAGCAGCGTTTATAATGCGTGTTAGTATTGTTATCGCTTTTTTCGGAAGTTCTTTCAGGACTTCCGATGTAATTAGATCAAAACCTGGAGCTTTTTTATCTCTCAGTTTTTTAATTTGTTCAACTATTTCTCTCTGTAAGAATGGTGATATGACATTTTTTTGCCAATTATTATTTTCTTCAGTGAGATCATCCGAATCTGTCTCGTCTGGACAAAAAATTTCTTCAAGATGATCTGCGAATGTAAAATATAATATATATACATATTTTAATCTATTCTATAGAACTTTAAAAATCATATACGACACAAAATTTTAAAGAAATTATTGACAAAGCGAAATCATATGTCAAATACATCGGTATGTTATACATCAATACAAAAATTGAAGCACTTGCCACATCAAACCATAAAAATGTCAAATAGAGATATTTTTAAATTAGTTTTTATAAACTAATTTCAATCCAACAAATAATTACCATTACATTTTTCTATTCTAAGTTTATAAAACAACTAATTACCTATCTATTAAAAATTCAAAAATCGATCTATTCTTCTCTGTATACATACATACACATACGTATATCACCTCTAGCACTATAAATAAAATGTTTTATCGAATCTTTAATCAACAAAAATTCTATTTATTTTGAGAAAACATTTTTAAAAAGTTTTCTAAATGCTCATATCTCTAAATTCTAAAAGTCTCTAATTATCCTTAGAAAATATTCTTTTATATTTTTTTTTTTATTTCATAGAATTTTCATGTCATCAGTTTAGATTTCCTATACGACCATAGGTCATCAGGATTAAATGAAAAAACAAAAAAAAAACAAAATTTGTTTTTGCTTGTTTTTCATTTTTTTTTTTTTTTGCTTTTTATCTTATAAAAACTTATGGACTGTCAACATAACTGGCTCCTGATGGTATCAGTTAAAAAAAAAAAAAAAGAAATAAAATATAAGAAAATGTTGTTTCCAAAAAAAAATATCTAAAAAAAAAAAATTACGTTAATTTCGAAATGTCAGTATTTTTGTTCGTCGATTGTAATCATAGTTGCAAATATAAATGAGAGTTAATAATCTTGGACTTATTAAGAAATTGAAAAGACATTAAAAAATTATAATCAAAAGAATTTTCAATGACAAGAAAACAAGCTTACAGTTTGTCGCATTATAGACGATAATCAGTGACATATCAAAAATTGGGTCCCTATACATATTCACTATTAACTAAAAATGTTGACAACGTTTTCAGGAGTCAAAAATATAGAATGAATCAAATGGAAATCAATAACTTTTTACATTAATGTTAGGAATCTTGATGATATACATAATAGGAAGGAAACTATTTTTCAATAATTTTTAACGGATTACAAGAGCCATGTTTAAATGTATGTTTAATATCCTGTGAGATTTGAAATTAGAAAAATATTACATAAAAATGTTGAGAACCATTAATTTAAAATAATTTACAATTTGATTGAGTAAATGATCAAATAAATTTTCCAAATTCTAAAACCAAAAGTCTATGCAAGAGTTTAAAAACCGCTTGGAAGCGTTTTCTGTTACTACTTCTACTTCAGGAAATCATTAGGTTCATTCAATTAGAAATCTTCAGGTTTTATTAAATCCCACATTCAATTTTTGTCTTACGACATCTTTATTTAACCCTGTAGTGTATATCCTTTATCTATTTAGAATGTATTTTTAGACCAACTATATTAACTTATTTAAAATGTATTATTTTGAGTAAAATAGACAAAAAATAGACTTATCAGATTGGTGTGTGAAAGCCACAAGGTATAGAAATAACCGAAAGGTATAGACAATGCTGGAGATAGAAATAGAGTTAAAAAAGACTTCATCGCCTTCTATTGACAACCAAATCCCTCAATTTTTTTTAATTTTTTTTGAAAATCTCCAGATATTTCCTACTCTACAAGAAGACTGTTTACCTGTACTTCATCCTGTTTTCTTTCATTAAGAACTGTTCTAGCTTGGGGTAGTAATTAAGAATTCCATAACTATTTTCAAATGTACATTTTACTATTTAAATAATTTAAATGCGCAACAGGTAGAAGTTCGAACCGAAAGGTCCCAGGTTCGATTCCCAACGATGGTAAAAAAAAATGCTTAAGCAGTTTTTCACGATCTGGTCCAGTACCATTTGTCATTGAGATAAAATAAATGGAACTATTTTTAACCATGGTGGATTTGGTTATCAATATAAGGTGAAGTAACTCTGCAATATATACAATAATGTTTATCCCATAGACATGGAATTACATAAGACAAAAAAAAAATCAGTATGTACTAGAAATTGAGTTTTGTTTTTAGAAACTTAGAAAATTTGTCTTTCTTCTTCTTCTTTATAAATACAGTCTTTTTTAACTCTACTTCTATCTCCAACATTGTCTTTTGATTATTTCTAACCACTAATTTGTGTGGCTTTCACACACCAATCTAAGGAAGTCTGTTTTTTATCTATTTTACTAATGGGAACACCGCATAGTTTTTTATTTTTACTTGTTTTACATCGCACTGCATAAGACGCATAGATTTGTAATTTCGTCACTTTTTTTATGATCGCTGGGAGGTTTTTCAGATATTTTCCTTATCGCTTTCATTTCAGTAGATCTAAAGGTTTGTATTGTTTATGAAATCGCAGTCCATTACATTCTGCCACATAAACCGTATTATAAGTTTTAAACAAGTTTTATAGGTTTTTCACTTCTAATTCAAGTTTTTGTATTTAAAATTTATTTTTATTTATTTCTAATTCAATTTTTTTCATTTCAAATTCAATATTTGTTAATTTTGTTGTTTTTATTTTTAAATTTTTGAAAGAAAACCAACTAGCTAAGTATTTTTAAAAAAACAAAAATAGACTTTTTAAACAAAATAAACTTTTAATAAATATATTAAATGCAACAATTAATGTAATGGTTTCTCAACTACAGCCAATGGTAATTTCATTGACATATCCACGTAATAATTGTTGCAATCGGTTGAGGTAACAGTTACCACGGGTTTTTCTATTACGTTTACCAAATTTATATTAGTTTGTGGATCCGCTAACAAATCTCTCGTTGATAATTTTATTTCTTCTCATATTTATCGCTATTTATTAACTTGACTCAATTATGGTTTTGCCTTCTTAATAGCATTTTATTAGGATCTGCTTTTTGTTTAAGCTACTTTTACGGGTTCCCTATGGGATCCTCTACGACGTACAACCAAGTTAGATATAATTTCTACACGGCTATCATCAGAGGATATTATTAGTCCATAATTCCGTCCATTGGGACTGATCAAAGGACTAGATTCTCTGGACGAAGTTTTCAAACCTAGTAGGTGACCATTGTGCCAGACGGTGTCAAAAGCTGCATTGGATAATGACAGCAAATTAACAAGACTACTGCAATTCTATTGTAAAATATAGTTTTGTATACTTAGTTTTATTTCTTTTAAAAACTTTAAAAATAAAAATAACATTTTACAAATGTTGAATTTGAAATAAAAAATTTTTAATTTGAAATAAAAAAACTTGAATTAGAAGTGAAAAACCTATATACATTTTCACCTTATTGGTTTATGTGTGTTTCTAGAAATAACTAAGGGTAGACATTCCGATCAGCATCATTGATGCTTTACTTTCTTGTTCCATACACCGTAGCTTAAACTAAATTCGTAAATTCTTGAATCGACCCCGAAGTACTCGCTTCATTAGGTTGCTAATGTTGGATACAGCTATAATTTCACCGGTTTGGTAGAATAACGTTATGTTTAGACTTGCCAGTGAAGATGGCATGTTGTTTTGGTCTGTTGTTGTAATTAAAGTAAACATACATCCATATGCTGTTAGACCCATCTCGCAAGATCGCGTGAAAATATCTCTGAAGAGATAGTTTTGCATTCTGTTAGACACCACAGACGCGATAACAAATTTCAAAACAGTATCGTGAGCAATTTCTGTTAGACTTTTGACGAGACGCGATAGCCATTTTTTATCTCGTCAAAAATTGTAAACGATAGAGTATCTCGCCAAAGTATTTTGTGTTTATTTTAATCAACAAATTGAATTAAATAAATAAATTGAATAGATAAAATAGTTAAGTAATGATTAATAAACAATTTTTCATTATTTTTTTTTCGTTATTATTAAAATTGTATTTTTGTTTTGAAAAAAAAAAAAACCATCTTTACTATTACTGTTTTACTACTGTTTATATCCGAAACTAAAAAAATATTTAAAATATAAATGAATTAAAAAATATTTTAAAACTAAACCCCACTAATACTTTCCAAAAATTTTATAAACCATATTTTGTTTATATACCAACAATTTGTTTTGACGCAAAAAATGATCAGTACTACCAACAAATAAAATGTTCAATTACGCCGCTTACAGTGTCTAAACAGAAATGCATATTCAGCGAGACGAGACGAGATCTATTTTTTCTTCTCATCAACAATGGGTCTAAGAATATATGGGAGATAAGCTTTATAACATCATCTTTATTTTCCCTGAACACAGTATTTTACTCGTAACAGAGTATTTTATTTTTTTTTTTTGCATTTTTTGTGCACCTTACGTTTCTGGATAACTTCCATTAAAACATTTATGCCAACTTCGTGACGTACAATATATTGTCATGCAAATCATATCAATTGTCTGTGATTCTTCAACAAAAAGTTTCAGAAATTCTAAGATTATGATTGTTTACTTGTAGCCAGGACCGTGCCTGGCTAGTGTTTATTCAGACGGCCAAAAGTCTGCTAAGTCGACAAGGAAATTATTTAAAAAAATTGTTTAATGACTTTGTAAAAAAAAAATTTGTTATATAATTGAAATTTCATATAAAAACTAGCTTGGTAACCCGCTATAAATGACGGAAGCAGTATATAAATTCTAGCAGTACTTTCCTTCATTAGAGTTTTCATTTCAAAAATACGTATTTGCTTACTAATTTAATTTATCATACGTTTTTAAAAAAACAATGTAAAATCTTTAACAGTGAAGCAAGTTAGTGAAACATAAATTCGGTGAAATTTATGACAGCCTAATAGAAGTAGCTGAAAATAGTTCAATAGCAATATCTTAACATGAGCTGAATGTTTGGCAATGAAAATTATATCTTATAAATTTATTTGTTCAGAAATAATATGGCATAAAATATTGGGGAAAGTAGATATTATAAGTAAAATGACGCAGAAAGTTTCTTGGCATATATCAGTTCATGTGTTGAATCACTTAATGAAGTTTTGAATTTTTTTAAAAATATCCGAAATGATGAAAGTTTCGGTAACTATTTGAAGCTTTCTGATGAACTGTGTGAAAAATTTCAAACAGAAACATAATTTCCTGCTGATGTTAGTGTACGTCCCCGACGTCATCTTAAACAATTTGATTATGAAGGAGATGAAAATATTCAATTTAGTCCAAAAGAAAATTTCAAAATTAAATTTTTCTATAGAATACTAGATACAACTATTTCGTCGTCGCTTACCACTCGACTTCAATCTCTATCATATTTTGAACAAACTTTTAGATTTCTAATTAAATTTATTGATATGGAACATGAGGATATAAAAAAATGTTGTTTCGATCTCCATAATAAATTTGAATCATATGATATTAGTGGTGAAGAATTGATTTCTTTGAAAATTATCATAAAATATAGAAAGCAACCCGAAGATTTATTAAAATATTTATATAAGCACAACTTGTCAAATTCTTTCCCAAATGTAGCTACAAGTTTAAAACTGCAAAATATTTATGTACATTAAAATGTACATACTATTAATATAAATAAAAATTAAAAATGCCAAATTGATACACAAATTTTATTTTCTAATTAAAAATATTTATTTTTCTATTTTATTTATCTTTGGCCAAAATACGGAAGTGTCTAAAATACATTGGAACAGGCCATATACTTAGGCACGGGCCTTCTTGTAGCAAGGTGTTTTATTCTGATATTTTATAAATTTACTATTTATGTTACGAAATAATAATTTTTGAGGCGGGTAATTTTACATAATCTTTTTCATCAGAATTTCTTCAATACACACAGGGTCTCTTATCAAAAGTTGTTTTAAGAAAAATCTTTTTGACTAGAGATAAAAAAAAATATTTTAAAAGCTAATTTACAATTTTTCAAATTATTCTGTAAGTTTTATAGGCAATATTAAATCCTCAGGAACTTCAATTTTATAAAACTATAATAGCACTATAATTAACCTTTGAATTATATCATAATTTCTAAAATATTTCATAAAATTAGCTTCAAATTAAAAATTTAAAAATTTAAAAAGAATTCCTTTAAATGTGAATTCAGTTTTTCTATTTTATTTTTTTGTTTTTTATCTTGTTGATGCTTGGCCTCATTTTCCAAATTATCCATTGAAAAAAATTCTTTAATGCAGTGAAGCTACAAATCCACATCTTCATAATATTGCAATGCAATATCGGTATAGATATTCATAATCATCGTACATGTATATAATATAATAGGGTTCAGAGAGTTGCAGTGAACCAAAAACTTTTTTTATTTTTTCTTCTTTTTGTTTTTTTTTTTTTTTTGATAAACGATAATATACAAAACAAATAAATCAAGGATTAAATTATTTTATATTAATTTATATAAGAGTATAAAAATTCTGTATGATTCATTTATCCTTTGAGAAAATTCTTCAGAATATCTTTTCCTCACCACCACCACCACCACCACCACTCACTCAAATACCAAATTAAACAAACATATATACATAGGTACATAAATATAATTATTTACTTGAAAAAAAAAAAAAAATAAACAAAAAAACGTAAATACAATATGTACAAAAAATTAATGAACATTGTTTCTAGAAATGAATTAAAAAATTGGAAACTAATTTGGGACGTAACTTAATAATACAAAAACTTGCTTTGCCAATATATATTTAAATAATATTGCAATCGAATATTTCTATATCATATTATATCAATAATATGTTGATTTCGACTTTTAGAAAAAAAATTTAATTATTTTAGATTTTTATAATTCTTGTTCTTCTTATTTTTCTACATTTTCCTAATTGAATGTTGAGCCAACGCTTGGAATGATCAAATACTAGGAATCACAGGCTTATTTTCCTGTCATATATGCTGTGTATACTTTCTGTCATTTGCTGAGTATACATGATGATACCATGATTGCACTGAGGACTGTCCAATTAATGATTTGTCTGAATCATGCCAATTGCGTGCTTCCAATATTTTGGAGGATTATTTGAAAAATGTTGTACTTTCAATTTCTAATTTCATAACGAGAAATGAATCTATGTATTATATTCAAATTCAATTTTCTCATCTGAAATGCTCAATTTTTAATTCAATTTATTATTCTGTTCTTAAATAGCTGCAGAAGCAAAATAATACATCAATAAATTTTTGACATATTCATGGCCACAACCTAACTAGGTATTCAAAAAGGTAGTATTTTATATTAGTTTGTATTTCTCCATCGTTCTTTTTCATAATATTCTGTTGACTTGACGATTCTAGTGATTTTAAACGTGGTGTATTATTTTTTTTAAATATTTGCAAATGCTGCACATTTTCACTTTAGTTTTGTTTTTGCTTAATTTGCTAGTTGATATTATATTAGGCCAACTGAACACCAAATCAAGGTACTGATATTTGTTTATGAAGAGTTTTCACTGACTTCATTTGCATTTTGGATTATATTTTCCTAAGTTTCGACTCGGTGAAAATAGTACCATCAAATCTGCACAGATTGATTCATTATTGTTTATGTTCGTATTTGCCTTTTTGTCTCCAGTTTAATTATTCTGTTTCAAATAGGTACTATATTTTTTTTGTTAACATGTATGTTAATTTTATTAAGGATTAAAATTAAAATTAACTTTATAAACATAAATAATATATGGTGATATTATTTTCAGCGAATAAAAATATTAAAAAAATTTGAGAATACAATAAATGAAAAATATTCATAAACAAATATCATAACTACCTTGATTTGTAATTCAGTTGGCAAAATATGATATCAAATAGCAAATTAATATTTCTGAACAAAAAATTTGTGCTTTTCTAATGTTTGTCAGTCAATTTTTGTTTTAGAAAAGTAATCAAAAAATGTCACCTATTTTAGTTTTTAGTACAGACCTGGGCAGAGGATATGCTTGATGAATTTTTGAGTGTTAAGACCCTCGTAGATTCGACAATTATCATTGTTAATAAGGCCCAGTCAAATTATATACTTTTGTATGTAAATTTGAATTATCATCGGTCCGTAAGCCATATTAGTCAAGTTTTGGGAACGATTTTATTGTTATAACTATTTTTATGAGACATTAAATTATACTGAATAAAAGCTATTTCTGTTCCAAAACATATTTCCTTCTATAGTTTCTTTGTAACTGTATCTAAATATTGTATTTCTCAACGTATTTCTTTTTAAATAAAATTCTGCAGTCAACCGGATTCTGAGTACAAAATAGAATCTATCCAAAAAAAAAAAAAATAAAAAATACTTGCATTACATAAAAATTACGATTATACTTATTCTGATTCTGTTCTATCATTTTCGAAACTATTTTTATCTTTAATAATAACGTTTGAATGACAAGGTGTTTCAGCAATATAATACAATTGTTGATGACAAAAAAAGGGAGTGGAATAATAGAAAAATAGTAATTAGATTCCTAAAATGACTGTACAGCTTAGAGTTACACCCCACAGATGCGTGGGCATAGAGCATAGAGAACTAAACCCTATGCTATGCCCCACGGATCGGGTTACAGAATAATGATGATGATAGACCTCCAATTTAGATCAAATGATTTAAATGCCATATGATACATTGTATTTATTTAGAACCTAATACCCGCGTTTCTATTGATACAGGTCTTACACAAATACCAATACTATAAATTGGCACGAATGAAACCCTTCATCAAATAAATTGAAAAATATTATACATAAAATTTATAATCAATGAACAATAATTAATAATTAATACTTTATAACTAAAAATATCAATATCTATATTATATCAATACTCATATATCTCATACAACACAATAAAAAATAACACAATAAATAAATATTGGAAAAACACTAATAAAAATTACACAATTGTCAACAACTGACAAAAAGTATGTGATATGACGTACCCAATAAACATAGTAAAAAAATAAGAAAAAAAAGAATTGATTAATTTGACATTCAATAAAGAGCTGCATACATTCCTCAAATTTTATCTCGGAAAAGTTCTTAGTCCTTCTTTAAGAAGTTATAGGTGTTTAAAATAATTATTGCCGTTTTTTGGTCAATTTCGGAAATAAATATAGTGTCGCCAGTCAAGTAATTCTTTGCCTTTACAGTGACTAATTAATTGTTGTACGAGATGATGGTACTTTGCAAAACAATTTTCTATCAACTTCAACCATAATTTGTGAAAATCTGTAATAGCCAGCCAAAAAAACTAATACCGTAAAATAAATAAAACGGTCCTGAGCTCGAAACACGATGATAGAGCTGATCTGAATTGAACACTATATGTTCTGTTAATAAGCAAAGACTCCATCCAGTTGACAAACGATTTATGGAATTAGTTGTATAAATAACCCTGTACATGGATATATCCAAAGATGAATATAAATAAAAATTTACTCTATATATATGAATAGTTATATTATTTGTACACCCGGATTAATAATATTATAATCTAAATCTTTATAAAAAGTCTTCAAGATTCATTCACCTGTATTTAATCAACCACTTTTCCTTTTTAATTTTTATTTTCTTTTAATTTTTTATTCTTGTTTTTTTTTTTTTTGGTTTTATTGCATCCCTAACAACACTGACTGACTGTAGAAATTACAACAAGGCAACATATTTTTTTTTTTTACATTAATTCAAGCATAATTTCTGTTTTTACCTATGAGTAAAATGAAAAGATTTCTATTGCAATTTTTTTTTTTGTTTTAAATAAAATTTTTATTTAAATTTTTATATTTTATTTTTATATTATAATTATATTTAAAATAAAATATATATATATATGTACAGATTTACATAAAAATCTTATATTTCATCCTGCACATACATAATTATTATGATGTATAATATGTATGTGTATATATAATTAAAATTGATATTCTACATTTTCTTAAATTTTTCTTTTTCTTTTTCTATTTCATGTGTATCCTTTACATATCCTTAATCTACATATGTGTACATCTGCAAAAAAAAAAAACAAAAAAACAACAAACATGAAAAATAATAACAAACATATCAGTTGTGGCACAAGCCTATAAAGTGGACGTTGAGGTACTGGGTGCATCAAGAGGTTGTACAGCAATATTACGTTGTGTTGTACCAACTTTTGTAAAGGAATTAGTTCGAGTGGTGTCATGGGTTCAAGAGCCTGCCTTCTATATATATCCATCGCTGCAAGGAGGTAAGAAATATATATATTTTTTTTATTTCTATTCTTTTTTTTTTGTATTTTTGTTCAGTTGATGTTGTTGTATTTAACGCACTCATAATAATATTATATAAATACTATTAGTACAGTACTGTACAAAATAACTGATATAGGTGCAAAATAAATCTGTGGTGGTAAATTACTTATATTATAATTTAATTTGAAAATTATAATTTGTTTAAAAGTCGTCATACATTTAAGTTTTGCAAATAATGTTAATTTTAAATTAGATTATAGGTTTGATTAGTTATTACGATAATGATTAATAATATCAAAGTCATTAAAGACGAAAACGACAAAGACGAAACCAAAATGGGAAAGTTCAAATAATCTTGAATAAAAGTTAGAATGATTAATAAAAAATGTTTAAAAATGTTGCAAATGTCTAAAATATATATTATGAAGGTTATCATTTTGGGTTATCATTTTTTATTAAATTTATGAAAATCGTAAATTTACAAAAAATAAAAAATAATTTAAACCTATTTAAGCTTCAAATCAGAGACAAATATTTATAAATTGGAAATTAAATTTTTGGCTAACAACATTTTTAGAAAGCTTCAAACACATATTTTAAAACAATTACATTACATCCGGGAAGGTTTTTCTGACAATTCTGCCAATGATAACATCAGAGCTAAAAAAAAATAACTATAATTCCAAAATAATGAAAAATTAATTCATCATAATTAGCATCATTTCAGAAGTAGTTTAAAGTATTTTTGAAGTACTAAAATTATTTTCAAGTACACATTAACTGTGTTCTTTTCATCCGGTTCAAGGTCCAGGTCAATCGTTTAATATGAAAATACAATAATAACTCAAAACCCACATATTTATCTGGTTTTTATACAGGTTTCAAATATTTAGTAATGCTACTTGTCACGATTGGCGCTTGCATAGTTTTTTAATAGAAATTTTTGATAATTCAATTAACAGGTTTGCCAACTTAAAAAAAAATATTCATATCATTAACCTACATCGTTCTTTTTAATTTGGTAAAACCTAGACCTTGAACCAGATGAAAAGAACACAACTATTGAAGTAAAGTAAAAATACATTTAACTTTGTATTGATGTATTAACTTTTAAAGTAAAAATACATCAATACAATTTCAAAAGTACTTCACAGCTTCAAAAGTACTTCACAACTTCAAAAATACTTTAACAGAATAATGCATTAATATTATTTTCCTTAATTTGAAGTAGCATTACTAAGCAATGGTAATAAAATGATTTTGCATTACTTTTTAATCCCATTGGTACAATTGTAGTGCATTATTTTATAGCTCTGATCACACATATTTGTTGATACATCAGAAAACAATTAAATAAATAAATACTGTACCACCTAAGTTACTAACGCTGACTTAAAAAATAAAAAAAGCCTTCAAGCAGTGCACAATAATATAACTTAAGGTGTAATTGATAATGTCATATGCCGGTCGATAACAATTAAATCTGACAATCATCAACTGGCAAATAAGATTTATGCTAAAAGAACATTTGTATATAAACTTTCGTATACAACTTTTGCATACAACCCGTTGTCAAATACTTTAGAAACAAATTTATGTTAGAATTTAGATATTTGATGTTGTTTTGAATTGTGCTGTTTTAAAATATTTAAATTAAATATATAAAATAAGTAATCGTCAATTTAAAATACATATACACATATCATTTACATTAAACAATTACTGATCCTCTTCAAAATTCATTTTTAAAAACCTGCATATAACATTATTGATTACAGGACATTTGTTTTTTTTTTTTGACATTATTGGCTACACTCCAAATGCGACCAGTGCTGACAGCATTAAAAGTTACAATGCTTTTGTCCACTGCAATATCGATTAACATGCAAAAGAATTTGACGTGCATATGACATTGTCGATAACACCTTTATTAATGTTTAAAAGCCGTATTAACAATAGTGTTCAATTTTTTTTTTTTTTTTTTTTTTTTCCTATTACTCCGCGTGGTAGCATAGGGCAAACCAATTAAACCATCTAAATATGCAGATCGTATCCAAATAGGATTTGTGTTAGAAAGCAATAGAAGATATACAAATTGAATTAAATCGACCAAAGCCTTAATTTGAGTACCGTAAAGTTTTACATCCGGTCTATTTACATCCAACTATTTTTGTTTTATTTATCATCTTCAAAACGTTTCCTTTAAATCACCAAACACATACTTTAAACAATATAATAATCAATTTAGGTAATCTTATAATTTTTTCTAAATTGAATATTAATCTAAAAATATAATTTGTTTTTGTCAAAATATTTTATAATTTTTTTTTTTTTGATAAAAGAACTTCGAGGAGTTCCTCAATATATCTCAAATCATAAGAATAAAAATAAATAATAATAATAATTTATTATTTGTAAATTTATTGCTTAAAATCATCAATTTTTCACAATAAATAAATTCAAAAAATAATTTAAAAATGTTGATCATCATAAATTTCAATATTTACACGCGCCATTTTTTTTTTTTTGTTATTTCTACATGCATGCATGTATATTATATGACTTTTTGATTATTATATAGAAATTGTAACAAAAAAAAAAAAAAACAGATAGCTGTAAAAAATGTTAATAACTGTAAAAATTAAATATGTGTAGATTTGGGGTGACCCATCATAAAAATTTTAGCAAAATGTCAGCATTTCTAATAAATAACGTTATTTTATTTTTTTTTTTTGTAGTAAAATAAATTCAAAAATTATTACAAAATGAAATGAAAACAAATAAAAATTATTACCATTATAACATTTATTCAAAATGAAAAAAATAAATGAAATCGTCCATTTTAAAAAGTATATTCTACACTATACATACACCATAATATTATTATGCATTTATGAATGTATGTAAAATATAAATTACCTACACTACAGGTAGAAAATATTTTAATATGGGATGGTAAAAAAAATTGTTATGAAAATGTTTGCATATATGATACATAAATACCTAAATAAAAAATGTTTAATTACTTTTCTACATATATAAATTTATGAAATAGTTGAATAAAAATTAAAACCTATATAATGTAAATGGGAGGATAGTTTTTAACATAATACATAGTGATAATTATAATTGAGAATATAAAAAAATATCACAAAATTATTACTGTTGTTAAAAGTTATAAACATTTAATTGGAATAAGAAGTTAACTGCTGCAACTCATCGTTCCCAAATATTCCGAAAAGGATCAGTAGATTCCTCCTCTAATTCACATATTTTGAAGGAAATGTTTTCGTCTAGTATTTATTTATTATTTACTGCTATTATCCCTTTCAAATTCTTCTTACAACATAGTAGAACTTTACTAAAACGTTGCCGTAGCACTTTTGCACGCCGTTTACCCTCTATGTTAGCCCAGAAAGGAGTTTTTTGATCCCACTACATCTACATCAGTGAGACGAACTAATAAGTAAAATTCTTGGCAGTCAGTTCACACACTTGCAAAGCATATTTGTGTAAAAACTGATACTTACAAGTCTACTTTACTTACTTAAATGGCCAACAAACTATGGAAGTCCTGGGACTGACTAATCAACGTCCAATATTTTTGTCGTTCAGGAGTGGGCGGGATCTCTCCAGTTAAAGATGCGAAATTGTTTTAAATCTGCCAATACTTCGTCTCTCTAGAGAAGGTTTGGTCTGCCCTGACGTCTTATATCTTCGGGTCTGGACTCGAAGATTTGGTTAAGATCGAATCTTTGATTAAGATTATTGTAAGATTTTGTTAATCCGGGTGTCTAGGTGTCCGAGCCAATGCAGTCTCTTCACTTTGATTTTCCTGACTATGTTCACCTCATTATACAGTTCATACAGTTCGGCATTATATTTTCTACTTCAGATGCCATCGCCATTTTCAGGACTATATATCTGGCGAAGAATTTTTTTCTCGAAGATACTTCCCACTTGCGTTCAAGAGTGTCCATAATTCTGATCCGTAGAACAGAATTGGGAGTAGAAGCATTTTTTAGATTTGAACTTTGGTGATTCGGGAAAGGAGCTTTGACTCGAGATGTGTTGAAAACCTAAAATGCTAGTATTCGACGTACCTACACATTGATATCGTTGTGGAATTAACGCTGGTTCCAAGGTAGATAAACTTCTGAACTATCTCGAAATTGTATGTGTCGACAGTGATGTTTTGACAAATATAATGTTGGAATCGCTTTTCTAATTGTCGACAACATATATTTTGTCTTTTCCTCATTTACTTTGAGATCCATTCGTTCAACTTTTCAATTTGGGTAAAGAATTTGACGACCGCCGGTTGTGATCTGACGATGATGTCAATGTCGTCGGCATACCCTAGTAGTTTTTTTTTTATATTAGTCCAAAATAATTTAATAAGCATTTTAACGGCTTTCGCAGAATTTAAGTCATATTAAAATGAAGGAAAGAGAAAGAAGGATAGTAAAGAGTAATAAAAAAAATTAGAAAGGGATGAAGTCCGCCATGTCGAAATGTTGAAGCTCTATCCTTTTTTATAGATTGTTGAAAATGACATCACTAATGCCTCCCCTCAAACTATTCCGGCGTAACACTAGGGAGGCTTTAAGTGCACATTTCTACACTGTGGAAATATCTAGGTGGTCCAAAACTGGTTTTGGAAATTCTTTTATTGTAAGAACTGATAAAATATGGAATATGCTTCCATCTCACGTGTTCCCCTTCTATAAAAATGCTCCATTATACCATTTGCACTTTGCAAAAAGAACCTCTTCAGGTTCGTCTTCAACTTACGTCCAATTCTTAATAATAATTTTGTATAAAGGAATCCTTTCCTAAAGTTTGGGTAGCGTGTAGAAAAAAAAAAAAAATTAGAAGAAAAGTTGAACAAATCTGAAAAGTATAGTGCCGGCCAGGGTTACTTCCGCTCGTCGCTCTATACGTTCCAATACTAGATTGAAGAAGTCGCATGATTCAATTCATCAAGTTCCTAGCACCACGGAGAAGAACCGAACAATATTTTTATTTTTGATTCTTTGTGATTAATCTCGGATAATAATTATTACTGCTGATACGCAAATTTTTTTGTCTTGTATTTTTTATTATGAGTAAAATATACGGTAAAATATAACTTGTCATTTATTTTTATGACATTTCATTAAAATAAATTTTTTTTTTTTTACAACACACGTTATATTTGTATTTTGCCATTCCGATTAATTTTTTTTAATTTTTTTCATTTTTTCGTATTTCTTCCTGCTCTCGCAATTCAAAACAACAGCAAAAAAAAAAAAATTAAATTAAAAATTTTTATCAAATAAAAAAAAGGAAAAAAATTTATGAGAATAGAGAGAAGTTTTTATTTTTGTTTTTTTTTTTTTCTTACATAAAATTGCAAAAACTTTGTTGTGTTAATAAAAATTCTAGAAATGAAAATTATACTTTATGTACATATATGTATATGTATGCGTACAAAAATAAAATATCCTTTTTATTTTTTGATTTCCCTTTTTTTTTAAGTTTTAAATTTAATGTTCCAAAGTTATTCTAGAAACTTAATGATGAATGAAATTATATATTAAAATAGACATCCATACATTGTTTGAGATTTTAATATGAAAATATTTCTGTGATGTTAAGATTTACTTATTTACTTATTGCTCATTAAATGTTATTAATATACAAAAAAAAAAAAATAATAATAATAATAATTAAATAAAAGTTATAATTATAAATTATGTTTTTGTTTTTTCAAATAAAAATATTTAAATAAACCGTAAAGACAGTGAATTTTCAAAATAAAACAAAAAAAGATATTAGGGAGATTTGATAATTGACTTTAACATAGAAGAAGGGTTGTCAAACAAGCCTTGACGTAGACATTTTATTTACAATAGAATTTCAAAGTATTAGCATTAATAATCTTTCGTTTTAATAAAATAAGAGCCTACAGTAACTTTTTTTAAAGACATTTTATAAGACATTCATATACGTGCATAGTACGATTAAGATGGAGATTAAAAATCTTTCCAAAGATGAAAACAAAATTGGCGACGTAAAAGAAGAATATTGTTGAAAAACATATTTTTCAGCACGAATTTGACAAAAAATTAAAAATTAATATTTAAAAAATTATAATATCATTACTTAGCTACATACACGAGATATGGACTCGTAAAATAGTAAAAGAAAAAAAGGTTGGATGAAATTTTTAAAGAAGAACCTCAAGTCTTATGTAAAGTTGGTACAATGGAGAGTCTGTTACAACATTTAGTTATATAATTTTTATTTTTTAAGAAGAACCACAAGCCCTATATAAAGTTGGTACAATGGAGAGTCTGTTACAACATTTAGTTATATCATTTTTATTTGTTAAGAAGAACCACAAGCCCTATATAAATTTTGGTACAATGGAGAGTCTGTTACAACATTTAGTTATATATTTTTTATTTTTTAAGAAAAACCACAAGCCCTATATAAAGTTGGCGCGATGAACAATCTGTTACAACATTTAGTTATATAATTTTTGTATTTTAAGAAGAACCACAAACCCTATATAAAGTAGGTGCAATGGAGAGTCTGTTACAACATTTAGTTATATAATTTTTATTTTTTAAGAAAAACCACAAGCCCTATATAAAGTTGGTGCAATGGAGAGTCTGTTACAACATTTAGTTATATATTTTTTATATTTTAAGAAGAACCACAAACCCTATATAAAGTAGGCGCGATGGAGAGTCTGTTACAACATTTAGTTATATAATTTTTATTTTTTAAGAAGAACCACAAGCCATTTATAAAGTTGGTACAATGGAGAGTCTGTTGCAACATTTAGTTTTATAATTTTTATTTTTTAAGAAGAACCACAAGCCCTATATAAAGTTGTTGCAATGGAGAGTCTGTTACAACATTTAGTTATATAATTTTTATTTTTTAAGAAGAACCACAAGCCATTTATAAAGTTGGTACAATGGAGAGTCTGTTACAACATTTAATTATATAATTTTTATTTTTTAAGAAGAACCACAAGCCATTTATAAAGTTGGTACAATGGAGAGTCTGTTACAACATTTAGTTATATAATTTTTATTTTTTAAGAAGAACCACAAGCCACATATAAAGTTGGTACAATGGAGAGTCTGTTGCAACATTTAGTTATATAATTTTTATGATAAATCTAAGTTTCGAAGGATCAAAATTACAAAATTTATTTCGGGCTGGAATGTGCTAGTATGAAATACCAAAACTTATACTAAGATGAAGAGCTGAAAGTAGACGACTGGTGAAAAATTTACACCTTGAGGACAAGGTAAATAAAAAACTGGAATATATGCCAACTGGAGGACGTAATCTTTGAACCAAGAAGATTCAAAAGTGTACGTAATATTAGAACCAAGAAGATTCCAAAGATACAAATCAAATTCATATAGTTAGTCGTGTCAATAATGCTGAATAATAATGCACTTACAATTAAAATATTTTTATTAGAAAATCTTGAGCTTGAATTAGTTCTTTTATGATATAAAATTGAAATTTATGTTCTTAACTTTATATAAATAGGTAGTGATTGTACATATATCATTATATAGAACATTTTATATATTGATTATGTATTTGACTATTAACCAAAATATTATTGTTTCAAAACCTATTAAAGTCATTGTTTGAGAAGCTTTTTATTCCAAATGCATACAGTTTTTAACTCTTTCAATACCGAATTCAACTCAAAACCTACTTCAATTTGCTAAGTAAACTTAAAATAAATAAAACGTTAGAAAGCTCATTTAAACACAGTTCCTAAAAAAAAAATGTTGGATAATTTATCAAAAACTTATCGTCATATAGACACATCAAAGTTGTAGAGCAACATAGACTCAAACCAATTATAACACAACATAGACAACATAGATTCGTTGAAAGAGTAATAGGGCATATTTTTACTAAAGTTGATAATATTTAAGACCATATTCGATGTACACATTTACATTGTATTATGTATCTTCTCCAATGATACGATCTTGGAATCAGGTAACAACTATAGTTGTAACACAATAGTCTACATATAAATAACTTTAAAATATAAGATTGCAATGAAAAGTGTATGAAGTAAAAACTAGGGCTTTCCAGACGCCAAACTCTCACATTCAAAACGTTAAAATCGATATGAATATGTATTGTAAATCCGATATACAGAACAAAAAAGAAGAAGATGTATCTGCACAATGTAATATGAATATGTAACAGGGTTTAGATATTAAACAACATTCTCCCAAGTTCTTACACTTAAATACATATCTAAGAATAGCGTATCACAAACAATAATAGTAGACTACTGTTTCCGAGGAACAAATTTTCCAACATATACTAGTCACTGCGAAGATCAAAACTTTCACTTGTAACGGAAAAAATTTATGAAATCGCTATATAAAGTGATTTTAATCCCTGTTTGAATATATGTGGCACTAACTTTACTCTTTCAAACAGATATAATAGAAAAATTTCAATCAAAGGTATTAAAGGTAAATAATATGCGGTATATCAAGAATAATACCATAAGGAATCTTCAAATAGGATCATCAGTAAACGAATGTGACAACAACAACAAATTGTCCACAGTTTTATGAAAGCCATTTGTCCAAAACAACTGCAACGTTACAATTAATAGATTCCAAACTGTACTTTATTGAAATAAATTTCAATAAAAATGTCCTGTATGTTATGATGTTCTTCTTAATGTTTTGTATACTGCATTTACAATTGAAACTAATTATTTTACTCTTAAGGATTTCATTAATGTACAATCTGTTAAATTCCTACAGCATACACAAATTTAAATCACAAACAAATAAAATATTTAATCTTCTACATAATATACCTATACATTCATATAGACAATTTCTTTAAAATAATTTTCATATTAAAACAATTGTACACATATTATACAGTTATACACAACAAATAAGATAATTAATTTTACAAAATAAACAATTTTGAAATTCTTTCATTTTAATTTCATCTTTAAGTTTACTTATTAACTTATATATAAATTATAAGCATTATATATAAATCACCCTGTACTTACAAAAGGATAATTACTAAAAAAAAAAATTAACCATTGTGTATTCGTATATGTACCATGTACGTAAAACAAAAAAAACAAATATATGTACACAACTAATGCAATCAAATTTTGTATGTATACATATATCTTATTGTTGCCTCTTTTCTTTTTATATATTATATAATGGTATAATCACTATTTGTTATTTATATTGTATTTTTAATATATATATATATATATATATTTTTTTTTATTTTATATAGATGGAAAATTTCATTTACTACCCACCGGTGAATTATTAATTCATGATCTCGACTATAGTGATAGAACACATCCTTTTCGTTGTCGTACAATGCATCGTTTAACTAGACAAGTTGTTATGAGTTCACCAGCAAAAGTCAGGATCACTGGTAAGTATTCTATAATAATGTGTAATATATAGAACATAAATATGCATGCAATATATACAGTGAGCTTTAAAATTATTTAAATGAATTTTTTTTTTATTATGGAACTATAATTTAGAAAAATAAAAGATTAATTGTCTTGAATAACTGGATGATTTAGGAATCGAAAAAAATCGAAAAATTTTATTGAAATGAAAAAATGTAAAAATTCAATTTCACACATTGATCCAATAATCCAAACCGAATTGTCAAAAAAGTCATTATATACTGTTGTTCGATAAATTATAGGTTCTAATATAGGAAGGTTTTATTCTGGTTTAAATAGTTTATTATAAGTTTATTTTATATGTAAATTTTTGTATGAATTTATTTAATTCTAAAAGATTTAAATAGAATTATATTCGCAGTGAATTTTATTAATATGGCTAAATTTGTTCCAGCAGCTGCGGTTAGACAAAAAATACAAATAAATTTTATTTAATAAAAGTTAAATTAATAAATTTAATTTAATTAAATAAAAAAAGTTTAGATGAAATTTATATTTTTTTTGTTAATTTCTTATCCGTTCTCACAATATTTTATTCAATATTTTTTTTATCATAGCAAATGTAAAATTTATTTTTTACATTTTTTGTCATTATAATCTATAATTATAATTGATAAGCATTTAAGGTCCTGCGCAGTAGACACCTTTTTATTTTATTTCGATTCTCCTACTCCTTAATGAACTTCTAATATAATATATAAGTTGTATATAAAACAAAAATGCGCACACAGTTGAAAATTTTGTACTCATATGATTTTATTATTCAGCAAATACATTATGCATATGTGAGATCTTATTAAAATAATAAGCAAACAAATCAGTTATTATAATTTACATTATGTACTTGCAAATGAATCTATGTACATATGCCAAAAAAAAACAAAGAAACAAATAAAAAATATAAAAAAGCAAAAACAAAAAAAATCAATTGAATTGTTTATATGACTAGCAAATTTATTTTTATATAGTAGAGTTAGAGTACCTATCTATAATTATAATTGACAAGCATTTAGGGACCTGCGCAGTAGACACCTTTTCATTTTATTTCGATTCTCCTACTCCTTAATGAACTTCTAATATAATATATAAGTTGTATATAAAACAAAAATGCGCACACAGTTGAAAATTTTGTACTCATATGATTTTATTATTCAGCAAATACATTATGCATATGTGAGATCTTATGAAAATAATAAACAAAAGTAAACAAATCAGTTATTATATTTTATATTATGTACTTGCGAATGAATCTATGTACATATGCCAAAAAAAAAAACAAAAAAACAAATTCATCTAAAATAAAAAAAATAAAAACAACAAAAAAACAAATCACTTGAGTTCTTCATCTTTATCTTAAACGAAACGTAATTCAATCGCTTTTAATTCTTCCAGGCGAACATTCGCATAAAGTCCATCCGGGGCATTTGTATATGTTTCTTCTTGAAGAACACGTTCTTCCTATGGTTTGTTGGGATAAGTCGTATAAAACGTTCAAAAATTTAAAAATTCAAATTGAATATAGAAAATACACTAACACATTGAATAAACAGGGGAAAACATATACAATGAAGGGGATATTGAAAAAGTGAGTTGAAAATTTGCTGTTGTTAGTTTTGTTTGAAAATATCTATCTTTATAGTATTATTAATCAACGATTATACATATTTTTAACCAAAATTATATGACTACATACTGCAAATGATCAAAGTGTAGAAAACAATAATTTGAGACAGTTAGGTACTTAAACAAATTATTAGAAATATAAATTAAAATTTTGTTATTGGAAAAAATAAAATCAATGTAACGGATAAAAACATATTTATATTGTCGGCTTTTGTATCATTAGCAAAAATATTGTAGTTATTTGCATTTATTTTAAGGTAGTTGTTAGAAAAGTAATCGTTTAATTTTACTAAAATTCATTAAAATTAAATTTCTTAAAACTTTTCTTGGATCGTTGAATTAAATTTATTCTACTTGCTTCTCTAAAATAATTTTAACTTTTTCTTTAAAAATTTTAGCTTCATTTTCCACACTTCTCTAATCATAGAGTACCATGTCTTGATTTGTACCATTGGCTTTTTTAATAATTTATAATTAAGAGTATTAAAAAAAAGCACTTAAAACAGACTAACACGGTAAATTACATAGATTTAAATTAGTTTCATTGCTTCTGTAATAATGAAACATGTTGATCACATTGCATTAAAATATTTATTAATTTCGAATATGTATTCAAATTGAAAAACAACTTACAGAAACTCAAATTTTGACAGAATTTCTTTTTAACATTTAACATTTCTGATAAAAAAAAACCTGTATTAAGAAATTTATTTTTACACAAAAGCTAATGCTTAGCTTGAATTATAATTACTCAACAGGGGCCCCTAGTAACGTTATAATAACGAAAGCCAAGCGTTATTTAGTTTTTCACAAAAATAAGCCAAAAACTATGCACCGATTTAAGTGTTTGAATCAAATCCATAAACCTTTAAAATAATTTTAACAAGGTTTGATTTGAAAAGGTCAAATTTAATATTTCTGAAATAATTCAGATATCGGCAAACTTTAAACGAGATGAGAACCCTAACCAAAGATACAATCTGAATAGAACCCATAGAATTTAAACTAAACTCTTTGTTTTTAATACATTAGATTTTTCCATGTTATTTCCATGTTTACTTACAAGAATCTATTTACAGTTAGTACCAATTATCTCAAAATATACACATAGATGGAATGTTCCGTTAGTTTTAAACTTTTTCCGAACTGACTTTGATTGAGAAAAAGCGTCTTCGATTTTCTAAATAAAAATAGGTTTTTTAATTTTATCTTATCTTATGTGTGTGTATATATATTTCCCACTTTCAAATTTCTAGTTTTAAGCAGCAACACATAAAATTTTAAATACAATATGTATAAATATTATAGCAACACTCTGTACATTCATTTGTTTTTATTCTTGTAATTCCTCATATTATTATTATCTTTCTTAAAGGACATTTATGCTTTAAAATATATTTATCTAGGCCTGTATTTACTTTGTATTTAGGGACATTCAACTTTGCCTGTACCTGTTTTGGTATATTTTTCTTCTCTTTTGTTATTTGCTTTTGTTTATTTATTTTTCTTTTCTTTTTTTTTTTTCTTTTTTTTTTTTGTACTGATTAGTTTAATAATATGAACAGATTTGAGGTTAAATTTTTTCAAATATTTACCGAATACTTACCCATACCTTTGAATATATATATTATATATATAAGAAGAATTATTGGAAATTTCTGATGTTATAAGATGAGTGATGGGGTCACTATTATGGGGGACTGCTTAAATTTGTCAACCACAAAAAAAAGAAAAAATATTTTTTTTTTTTGTGGCTGTCATAATTTACACAAAAATTGAACAATGTTTCATACAGTAAAGTTTTTTTTTTGTTTTATGGTTCTACATTAGGTTTCCTATCGCGCCGTCACTCTCATGAAAAGTTAATATTTTCTGAAAGTCCTGTCACCATCCTTTTCTTTTATTCACTATTTTCCAGTAGAAAAACAATAGATGTATTATACAAAAGAATGTTAATTTACGTACCAGTGTAGACCCGTACTTGTGTATATTTAAATAAAAATGGCGTATTATTTTTTATCCTTTATGTCCTTATTTTTTTCAGTTTTTTTTTTTATTTTTTTTATTTTTAGGTAACTTTAACAGTGTGGGTACTCGTATAAAATTTGATGAAGCAGAATATAAATAAAAAAAAAAATAGGAAGACTGGTTTTTGTTTTTTTCTTTTTATATGGACCTAGTTATTTGGTTAATGAAATTTTTATTTTTGTGTGGTAATTTTTCGAGGGAAATATTTAAATTGGAAAATATTTAATTAAGTGAAAAATTTAATTTAGATCCTGTATTCTAAAAATAGTTATAGAAGCACGCATTATTTTACTAAAATATTTATTCATTTTAATTGGTTCTATAGAAGAGATCTGAAGCTGAAGCGAATTTAAATAAATATTTAATGATAATTCAACACATTCTGAGAATAAGTCATATTGTGTTCCTATGTAATTTTTGTGTGTTAGAAGCTTTCCAATTAATTCTATGAATATGAAAATTATTTTCAAAACACACATACATCATTTACTGACTAAGGTTTCATTTTTGCAGGACATCAACTTATCATTAGGTGTAGTACTAATTCATAAATATCATAAATATCATAGTCATAAATTTATCATTAGGTGTAGTCCATGCACTACAAATTAAAAGTCAAAAATAAATTAAGTTTTCTGTCCAAATTTTATTTTGATCGTTGGAATTTCAACTTTAACTATTTCACATTTAATTCAATTATATTTTCAATTATTTTATTTTTCTGTTGTCCATTTAAATTTTTTGCTTGTCGATGGAGTTTTATTTTACATTTTTGTTTCGATTATACTATTTGATCTAGATTAATTGCACATTGCCCACATGTTGGAGCCGTTTTCATTTGGCAAATATGGATAATTGATATTATTTGTACGGCCGAAGTAAGGCTCATTATTAGATCCCAATTAGGCACATTTCAGTATTTTCACAGTTTAGGTCACAGTATTGGTCTTTCAGATAAAATCCCAATTATATTCAGTTGTTTATGGTATACGAGTTTTTACTTCTAAACGTATCCTGTGTTTCTGATGATCGTTTTGTACAATTTCAGTTTAGCATAACGATATATTTTTTGTGATTTTATAACTGAACAAGTCAATTGTAGTTTATTGGTTATGATTGTACCACGATATTAAATTTATTTATTTATTTATACAACAATGAATATGAAGATAAATCTGCAGGCCAACTTACAGATTCATTCTTTATATAGTAATTATTTGATATATGCTTTGTATATTGTATAAAGTTACCCGACGTTGTCTAGGCTTAACATAAAATATAAATTAATTCAAAAAAGTTTGATTTATGAACCGAATTCAAAACAAAAATTTTTTAAAAAATCAACAATACTGCAACCACTGCAACTTAAACTACAATATTACTTTGTAAACAATATGTTGGGTTATTACTGATTGCTTGCTGCTCCTACCCTTGATCATCCCACACATAGTTGTTAATGAGAGAAACAATCTTCTTTCAGTTGTAGAGAGTTTGTCCCTGCAATTTGTTAATGAACATTTTGGAAATTGTAAGCTCAAACGGACATTCTAATGATATTAGCGGTATTTTAGGAATAAAGGTGACCTTTTCCACAATCAGCTTGAAATTATGCTTCAATCAAATGAGGATGAAAAGTTCTTATTATTAATCTACTGCTCTTTAATTCCAATTGGTGAGGAGGAAAGCCTATCAAACCCAACGAATAAAGAAACTCTGTTGGGTAACTTCGTTTTCATTGTATACTGTATCTATGGAATTGTAAATATATGGATTCCTGGAATATTCTGAAATAGTTTCTGATTAATAAAACGAACTTTTTCACATTTTTTGGAACTAATTCACATATAGCCATGGACATTTTTTTATACTGATTTCTAAATTTCGGAAATACTTTTTCTGTCAACTCTTCAATACTTCAAATGGTTGTACTGATCGCTCCTATTTCAATTTTGACATTTAAATCTTCTGAAATTTTTCTTTCACCAAGCTGCATTAAATTTATTAACTTATTGCAAATGTTATTTTCGGAATCGATAATAGTCGTATTTCTTTTTTTTGAAAGAGTACCTAAGGGTAAATTTTCAGATCTGTAACATTTTTGAATCATTCCTGATAGATTCTAGGAGTTGTATGGCACCTACCAGAACCTGTCATTTTGATAGCTTTGTAGAGTATTTAATAAATGGCAAAATGTCTAATGATTTTTTTTTTTGTTTAGCTTTGTTCCCAACTCAGTTGTCTTGGTCGCGACAATTTTTTCGTAGTATCAGAGTAGTAGGCAAAGTGAAATGCTAATATATAATTACGATTATAATCAAAATTAAATACATATATAGTTTAAAAATTTGTGGTTCATCCTTCCAACACATAGAAAAATATTCATTTTCCATTTTGTATGTTCATTAGAAAAAAATAGAAAAAAATTAAGTACAAAAGTAAATTATAAAAAAAAAACCATATACACCATATAATTACGTACAAAAATTTTACAACTACCTACTAAATGAAATTTGTTTTTTTTTTGTGAATAAAATAAAAATAAATGAAAAAAATTAGTGGAAAAAATATGCAGTATGTGAATAAAATAGTTCATAACTTCTGAAGCACTGATCGCCGTATAGCCTTTCGAGAATTTTTTTTTAAGGAAATTTTTCTTTAATTATGTGAAAAAAATAAAAAATAGTAGTAAAAAATGATTTATTTCAATTTTGTGAATTAGTTTGGTAGTTTTCCGCTGGTCTTGTGATGATATTGTGTTAATAGGTTTTTTTTTCAATTATATTAGAACCGATGTAGGTGCATTGAAAATTACTCTTGAGTAATTTTCATTATTTGAAACTTTAATTATTAAAATGATGATATCCACAATCTTTATTTTTATTCAGTGTTTTTAATTTATAATTATTGACTACCTGGACCCACTTTAAGTCCTTTCCCTTCCCTTTAAGATGTAAGCTTAAATATTAATTTATTTTTCAACCAAATTTTTTAGGATGCAATTTAAACCTCCAGGAAAGCTTTAAGAATGAAATATTTTTTGATTTTGTTTGATTTTGTATTCAATAAATTCTATCGTATTCATTTTTACAATGTAATAAGTCTTTAACAATTTCTATAGCCTTTATTTGTGACATTTAATTCGTAAATTTTAACTCTAAAAATTATTTCACAAAAAGTCTCATTTACGTAATTACTCAGCAAAAGCGGTGAAAATGGTATTAAGTATAATAAAAAAAAAATAGTTTGCAGAATTATAACGGAAACTTCACTTCAGTTATCAGTTCTGTCACTTATAAATGATTATATTATTACGTTTTACCAGTAACAGTATTGTTTTTACATTAAGATTTTTGTCATGAATTTTAATCATTTTCTTCTCACATTTGATCATTTTCTTCGCATTCTGTACGAATAGATCGTTGATATATCTTAAAATGTATTTCATGGTTATACACAAAAAAATATCTGTTTTCCACTCAATCAGCATTTTGTATTTTTTCTTTGTTTTAAGATTTCTAAATCAAGGTAAGGAAATAATATAAAAAATGAAAATCAAACAAAAAAAAAAACAAAAGCAATTTTCCTATGATGGAAAAAATCTAAACGAATACTCATAAAAATTTAACAAGTTAACAAAAATTCCAAAGAGAATTTTAACGAGTCCCTTGATTCAATGAAGAAAAATTCTTCGTTTACTTTTTCTTTATTATTTGTTCTTTCATTTTATTCTTTTACTTTTACTATATAATTCCAATGGACCGAGACTGTATCCATGTAATTTTCTTTGACATTTTTTTTTGTGTTTTTTATTCATCACTAATAAATTATAATAATATGATAGTACATGTATATATAAAATGTATTTTAGCAAATGATGACGTGTCCTTGTAACAATTATAAAAGTGTTTTCTCTTAAGTAAAGATTTTTTTTAGTTGGAAATATTTAGGGAAAATAAACAATTAATTCCTCACTAGTTTATTAAAAATGCAACAAGAGAACTGAATTGTTCAAATATACAATTTTGTTTTTTAAATGAGATGTTTCTAAGAAGTGAAATTTATTGAGTATGAAAAATTTCAAATTGAATTAATTTCATTTAAAAGTTAACTGTAAAGTAAAGTTAATATGATGGGGTAGTAGTTATGGACTGCTAATCAGAACAGTTCGGATTCGAATTTCATATGGATCAAATGGAAAAAATTCTCAACTATTCTAAAAACAGCAAAAGTGTTAGAATAGTGTTGAAACTAGAACAAATATAACACATCAAAGCTTTGGAATTGAAATTAAAATGCAACGAAGGAAGTTGTTTTTTCCCACTCACATTGTAATAATTTATTAAACTTTTATATTGAAACTAACGATCATTTTGAATTTAAAATAGTTTTCAAAACTCAAAAGCTAGCAACAAAAAAAAACAGATGAAAATAGAGGTGCCCCACTAGGTATACTTCAGAATTACATCTTTGGACTTTGGAATTCAACAGGTGTCAAAAGATGATATTACCTGGTTAAATGCAAGAGATTCCAAATCATACGTCATTCAGTGTTCAAACATCTAATGATTCAATGATTCAGACTTGACCCATTTAGAAAAATTCCACAATATACTGCTTGAAATAATATGGGGTAACCAAAGCAATATTCATATTTACTTAACCTTTCCTCTGTGCATTGAGGTCAAATTGACCCCAATCATTTTTAAAATAAAAAAAAAAACTTATTTCGCGTCAATTAAGTCAATCAACCAGTCCATGAAAGCCTCAATTAGTATTTTCTAAACAACAAATAAAAAAACGGGATTAAATTCGATTGTATATCAAGTAGTTATCACCGTTTTTTACGCATACCTGTGCACGGGGTTCAACATGACACCACATTTGTTTCATGTATTTTCTATGAAAAATCATAATATACAGGAAGACATCTTTATTACAAAAGTTATTTTTATTTTAATCATTTAGAGCCACGTTCAACTAATTACGCACATCGTTTATATGAACCATACGTTAACGAAGGTCGAAATATAACCATGGATAACTTCTTCACAAGTTGTATGTTGGCTGAACAGGTATTAGGAGAAAAAAAAGAATAATTGGGAAAATCGTTCAAATAAATCTGATCTACCGAAAGGATTTACCAGCAAGGCAGATATCAAAAAAAGTGATGTGATTTCTTCACAATTTTGTTTTGACGAGAATCTTACGTTGGGTAAACTACATTCCAAAGAGAAATAAGAACGTCTTGTTACTAACTTTGCACAACGATAAAGGTATTAACTCTGGTTCAAATTAACCCAACATCATATTGGATTACAATTTAACTAAAGGCGAAGTTGGTACACTAAAAAAATTTGTGAGAACACACACGTGCAAAAGAAAGACTAAATGATGGCCAATGGTTTTATTTTTTTAATATGATCGACATCGCTGGTGTTGCAGCGTTTATTTTGTATAAAACTGCAAACCCTCAACTATTCAACCAAACAAAATCTTCTCAACGTAAATTGTTCTTGAAGAAGTTGGCTATGCAACTGGTGCCAAAAAATATATTAAGTCGTCTATCCATCCCTAGAGCAATGAAAGAAAAGTAATGAATCTAAGACGCGTTACAACAGACGAAGAAATAGCTATGAACAGCCAGTAAACGTCAACGGTATCATATTTGTCCTCGATCTGCTGATGTTAAGACACGAACATTATGTTGCATTTGTACTTAAGTTTTGTTTAGTTTTATCTTAATTATATTTCTTTGCTTTATTTTGTAAATAAAATCGATATTAAAAAAAAAATTAAAAATAATTTAAAATTTTTTATATAAAATATATGAAAATACATATGGGGTCAGATGGACCCCAGTGCACAAACTATGGTAAAAAAAATTATGCATAGAGGAAAGGTTAAGTAAATTTGCCGATAATACATTTTCAAGCCCAGACGGTTTGTTTGAAATCATTTTAAAACATTTTAAAGATTCTTTATCTTTCCTTTATTTCTTTTTTATAAAATTATTTAGTAAATTTCTTGAAAAAGTTCTTTATAAAAGCAGTTCATAAAAAGGGTTTTAAAGATTAATGTTTACAATTATCATAAACCTATTGCCAAGCCTATTGAGTTTACCTAAAGGCCTTGAATTATTACAGTAGTATTCGATAGGATCTATAATTACTATTCAACATTTAGCCGGGTGAGTTCTTAAGTGTCCAATATCATACAATAAGCACTTTTTGATATTTTGATTGATCTAAACTAAACTTGACGCGCTCTTTCTAAATTTTTAATCAGTTTTGTTCAATCTATAATAGTTTTTGAGATATTTAATTTTGCTTTAAGTTTTCTGAACATGAACACTCTAGAATCCAGGAAATAGATGCTGTTCACTCAGTTATAGATCGCCATTTAAAACACATAAGTGCTTGTAGTCCACTCGCGTTACTTAAACAACTGACCTCAATGAATTATTAGAGTAAATTAAGAGTTTTACAATGTGTTCCGGAAGATTTTTGGAACTAAAATGCAGCTAGTGTGGGGCTAAATTTTTCAGCTGTTAAATATAACTCAGCAAAAGAAATAATTTACAATAGGAATATTTTTTATATAATATTTCAAAAAGATTATGGAGAATATGGAAAAAACTACCGTTCCAGTATTTAAACAAAATACTCGAAAGAAAGGTTTGGTAAGACAAATTCTTAAAGTGATACTGAAAGTCTTTGTTAATTTTATTTTTTGTTCCCAAAACTTGAGAAAAATTTTTAGTTTAAGTTCTTAAGTGTCCAATATCATATGAAGTTTTATTAACAGTGTTAATTCCCCATAAAATATTGGACATTGAAAAAAATATTTTTTTCAAAATATTTGTCACCCATACGTTTTTGTCCAATATCCATTTGGGCTATTTTTTCAAATTTCGAATATCAACAGAAATATATAATTTTTTTAAGAAATCTAAACATCAAAGCTAACAAATTACAGATTATGTCACAAAAAGTTTGATTTTCTATATCCTTAAAAAAATACGTAAAAATTGCTTTGAAACTTTAAATGGGTTTTTTTCCCATTTCATTTTTCGGTATATTGGACACTTAAGAACTCACCCGGCGATTTATAGTCATAGTATCCTAAAAATGATATCATCTCAATTTGAAAATTGTGGAAGTCATTAAGCAAAAATATGTGGTTTACACTGCTCTTGGTAAGTCTATTGATTCTCTTATCTTCGTTGTAAATGCTACAGTGTTCTTTCAGAATAAGTTTTTGCTAACTCTGATATGACAAAAGACAATTATTATTTCTATAAATTATTATTTCTATAAATGATGTCTGCAATTATTCTCTAGAGCAGGGGTATACTAATTTAAGCGCATGACATGAATATTTACGACATTAGTCAGATCAATTCTTGAATATGCTAATTAAGAACTTTAGTTCCCGTTTTACGTTACAACACATATTGAATATGAAAAAATATTAAAACAATAGTTTTTTAAATTTACTTTAAAAATTCTGAATTGGGAAATACCATAATACTGGCCCCGTAACTTTGACCGTTTTAAGCTGCTTAATATAGTGTATACTTTATTAGAGGATATGAAAACTATATTGACGACATTTTCAAAAATAACATTATCGCAAGAACAAGATTTAGGTACGAAAATATATACCCTATCTCATTTCATAGGACCAACTCTACCTCACAATATAGGATTAATCCAACAAAACAATAAAATATTTAGATATGAGTAAATAAATCCTTATTTAAAATCTGCATTGTATTTTTAATATTATGAAGTAATTTTTATAATCTCTATGTATAGCCTGAAACTGCGATTTATATTGCCAATATCTAAAAACTTGAACTAAGTAAGAATAAATAAAATAAAAATTTTAAGTTGGCCACTGTCATACAGTGACAATAACTCTTAGAATTTTTGATTGCTCCCATTGAATAATTTCTTTTGAATACATTCTTACTAATTTAGCAATTAAGTGTCCAAATACTTTACTTAGTACTTTTACCTCCAATGAAAAAAAATAAATACATAGTTTAATCCGATTAAGAATAATGCTAAAATTCATATTGATTACAAGTCCACAAAAAACTATAATAAAATATTATTGTAATATTACAGTTCCAACGCTTACGTGGCGTCCCAAAATGCTTGAATTAGAATTTACTTCACGAAGCATTCTGAAGTAATAGGCTCAAATCTCTCATATTCTTTAGGATGAAATCAAATGTGGAACATCTCAACGATTCTGAGTTTATTCCAATTGGTTATTCCATCAGAAGATCTAAAAAAAAATAACTAATAGAAAACGAACTATTGGAAAATGTACAAAAGATATATTCTGAGCCAAATTGTTTTTAGATACGATTTAAATCTTCTATAAAAACCTATGAAAACTATATTTTGACTTAAAATCTCAGTACAATATTCTATACCAGATCTAATTCAAATTTATTTCCATTCCAAATTTTAATTATTCTTATTCTAATTGTCTATATATATATTTAAAAATTAATTAAGTTGTAAAATTTTATTATAATTAAGAAATGTTTTGTTTTTGATATTATCTAGGTAACCAATCTTGAAATTTCAAAAATGAAAAATTAATTCACCATTAAATTAAAATTTGCGGTTAAATTTTAAATTGTAATTTTTTAATCAATGTTGATTAAATAAAAATTTTCTATGAATTGGAAATAGCTATAAAAGTATTCATCCAAAGTAAAACTATTTTTGGTAATCCTGTTACACTATAATTGCATGAACCCGTTTATAAAGCTCAAGAAACGAAAACAAAAACAAAATAATTTACTTAAGAGTTTTACATTATAATTAGTTTATGGAAACCATTATTAGCACCTTAAGAAATATTAAAATAAAAAAAAAGGAGAAAAAATTTGCATTTGTATTTTCGTATAATTCTAATTAAAAATCCTTTTTATTTTTTCTCTTTGAACCTAAACATTTTTGTTGTATACACCTAATCTAAAGTGACCAGATGTTTGCATACTTGAAAAAAATATAATAAAGTCTATGAATTACTAGTCCCATGTTAAATTAAAAATGAATATCATGAGCGCTATCTTGGGCAAGTATTTCTGTACAATATCAAAGATGTATTGGAATATTTTGATTGTTGCAAATAATCGGGAATTCAGCAGAAATGTGATAAATATTCTCATCTCATCAAAGAAAAGTATGATTATAGATTTCAACGTTTACTGGGTGTTCAACAGTATGCGTATCAGCTTTTTATGAGGAAAAGTAGCCGTTATTTTAAAATTAAAAAAAAATATTAACTAAATCGAGGATGCTCTATCGATTGATGGTATTTTCAACTTCCGGGAAGAACCGGAAAATGGTTTTTTAAGCAGGAAAATCGCCGAAATTGGCCGAAATCGAGATTTTCAAATGGGAAGGGGTGCCTTTTTATGCAATTTCCGATTCTGCTACAAAAAATAAGAAATTTGTGTTAAATGATCTTCAAAATTAATAAAAATGAAACAAAAATGCTCAATATTTCCCTCTGGCAAACTAAAATTAATGATAATTATTTTTATAAATAAATTTGTTTTTCATATTAGCACATTTTGTTATCTCAATTTTAGGTGTTTACAAAATTTAAATGAAAAAAAAAAAAAATAAAAAAAAAAAAATAAAATGTACTTTACAAATTTTTGACGTAGAATCCGAATTTGCATTAAAAAGTTCCCCTTCCCATTTGAAAATTTCGATTTCGGCCATTTTCGGCGATTTTTGATTTTAAAAAGCCAATTTGCGGTGCTTTCAGGAAGTTGAGAATATCACCCATCGATAGAGCACCCTCGATTTAGTTAATACATTTTTATTTTTACATACATTTTAAATTTTTAAATAACGGCTCCTTCCCCTTTTAAAAAGCTGATACGCATGCTCAGGAACACCCTTTATATGTTCTTGTATTCGATATATTATTACTAAAATAATTAATGTCTCTCCAATTTCTTATATTTATTGGCTAAAACCTTCGCTTTATTATAAATTTTAATAATAATAATTCCTGCAATTATTTTTTCATTTTCGGTCAATACTGGTACGGATTTGACGCTCCACATTAATTTAGTAAATCATTTCATTCGACAAGACTGTGTTCATTGCAATTTGATTTAATACACATCAGACTCATTACATCATATTTGGATCGTTAAATAAATTGTGTTTTATTACAATTTTTATATCTAACAAGAAACTGTGTAGGTAGAGCATATGCAGAAAAATTGAAATTTCATTTTGAACCGATTTCAAAGATCTTTGACGTAGAACCGTTACATATTTTTTTTATTTTAGCTTTTCCTACTTAATTAAGTGCGGTACTGAAATTTTACTACAATGGTTTTTCGAGTATTTATTTATCCAAATTGCTTGTTCATTAAATGTGGAAAACTACCGCTATTGTCAGGAACTAAGCAAATAGCGTAGTCCCATTTTATTTAAGTTGTTACCAGATACCACTTTCAATTATTTTTTGTCATATATTTTATCTCAGTGATAAAGGGTATACTGGATCACGTCGAAAAATCCATAAAGCATTAAAAAAGCAGACCCTCAAATAAAAAAAAAAAATAAAAAAAAATATTTACATTGATGTCATCCAGCGTGTTATGTATTGTTGCGATTGAAATAAAAATCTTTATTACAGATTTTAAAATTATCATTTTTCATTCTAGTAGTAACCAAGTCCCTAATTTGCTTTCGCACAACAACCTTGTAAGTCTAAATTTGCCCACTCTTTATTTAACGTACTTTATTTGAATTCGTGCTATATTTATTTTAATTTTGATCATCATCTTATAGCGTTACAGCTCTGGAAGAGCTTAGAGCTTTGGCCTTCATCACTTAGCTCCTCCAAAAAGGTCGATCTTTTGCTACTTGTCTCCAATTTGGGATTTGTCGTTTCGTTTCGATTCATCGTTTTCCACATTGTCTGCCCATCTGCTTCTTGGTCTTCCTCTACCACGGTTACTATCGGGCTTTCTATTCATCACCACTGCTTGTTTTCGACTTTCGTGCATTCGACTTACGTGTTCAGCCCATCTTAGTCTTTGGGCCTTTGCAAACCGTACAATGTCCTTACCATGGATCATACTATTGATCTCGACGTTGCTTCTGATTACATATTCTCCACTCTGTAAACTTTTCTTTCATTTTGATCCCTTATTATATAGATTCAGAAAGAAAATTTTCCATGCAATTAGCCTGCAAATCTTAATTTCAGTAGATCATAATGCTAGTTTGTTTTATTATATGCCCGGTCATAATTCTGTTGCTTAGGACACATATGCCATAATGGTTTTATAATAATTTTTATATATTTTATATCTTACTGGTTATTTTCAAATGTTTTTTTTTTTCCTTAAATGCCCTCACTTAAACATCTCGAAATCGGTAGTGCATTGCTTATAGTCATGTCTATATTATATTATATTGTGAGATCGATTTTAAATTACTTGAAACGAATATTTGCTCAATTAGTTTATTGTGGGCGACTACTTTACATCGGATTTATGTGTTTCAATTACAATACATTTGGGTTTGGTGGTGCTGAATCGAATAGTGTAGTACTGTGGAAAAAGCGAATAAAAGCCTTTGTAAGTCATTTTCATCCCGGAAACAAGAATATTAGCAGTGTATGTTGACCATATATGTTTTTTTTATTTATTTTTCAAATATGGTGTACACCTAATTCTGTTTTTACACGGTAGATACGTTCCAGAAAAAACCGTGTAAAAGAAAACCCGTGTAAAAAAAGACATGAAGTACATAGAAAAAAAGGGGAATAGTTCTATACCCTGAAAAAATAGTTAAAAAAAATGATTCATACAAAAAAAAACTCTTATAAAAGCCAAATTAAATTTGTATGAGCATTCATGCACAGTTTATTTCCTAAAAACAAAAGGCAATTCAATTCCATATTACAGTTAAAGTAACATAATTATAAAATTATCGCAAGTTTAGGAACTGAAAACTAATACAAAAAACAATATAAATTAATAAACAAAGAGTACATAATTCAATTCTTAAAGTAAATTAAAACAAATTAAAATCATTAAAAATTCATTAACAAAAATTGTAAAAAATCAAGGTGATGAAAATAATATAGCTCTATTCGCTATCATAATCGGATATCATACGTGATCGCTTGCGTAAGACTGGTTCAACATCGCTATCATAACTTGAAATATTTTGTACGTCATTATCACGTTCCAATTGTGAGGTTCTATCTGTGGTATCTTTTAACCAGATTAGGATTTTCGCTTCCCGACTGGATAGCACCGCATTTGACAACAAAATCGGTTATTAGCCGTTGTGATCCAGTTTCGTTTAACTCTTTGTATAATTCATGGTAACGAGTCATACAAGACTTCAGGTCACGTTGAAACTGTGTAGCCCTTTCGCCAATAGGATCGTTTGTGACGAAATGATTTCCTAATTTATTAGCAAGTTGAAGACCTTCTAGAATTAAATTTGCAGTTAGTTGAACTGGTTCATCACTATCACTGTTTTCTGTAGAATCAACAGTATCTAAGGCAACCTCTATTATTTTGTCTTCACTTAGAACTTTCTCAGCTAACAGTTCGTCAATATCATCAATTCCTAAATCATCAAAGCCCTCTCCACCAACTGCGTGTGCCAAAGTGATTATAGAGGAATACTCGTTCGTATGTTCAGGCACATAATTTTTGCTTTTGAAACATTCTGGCCAAATTGCTTTCCAACAGGCGTTTAGAGTTGATAATCGTAATTCCGATAATGCCAACGCAGCATGTTTGACGCAATCTTTAACGGAAAACTTTTTCCAAGCATCAATTACTGTAAGTGTTTTATCATTATCTATATTGTCCAAAATATACTGGAAAGTTCGCTTGATGTAGTAAGTTTTAAATGTAGCAATGATTCCCTGGTGAAGTGGTTGAATTATCGATGTCGTATTTGGTGGCAGGAACAAAACCTGTACATTTTCGTGGTCCAAAACTGGATGACCGGGAGCGTTGTCCACAAGTAGAAGAACTTTGAATACCAGACCTTTTTCATTCATATATCTTCTAACTTCTGGGACAAAACATATATTGAACCATTCAGTAAAAATGGCAGTTGTCACCCATGCTTTTTTATTCGCCATCCAATAAACCGGTAAATTATTAAAGTCGACACCTTTCATTGATCGTGGCTTAAGTGCGCGATTAACAAGTAGTGGCTTCAGCATACGGTCTCCGGAAGCATTGCTACAAAATAAAACTGTCACCCGATATTTTGCTGCCTTAAAACCACCAGCACTCTTTTGGGATTTTGCTACATATGTGCGGTTTGGCATTTTTTTCCAAAAGAGTCCAGTTTCGTCTGCATTAAAGACCTGATCTGGACTGTACCCACCATCGGCAATTATTTCAGCAAGTTTCGGCATAAATTCTTTGGCAGCCTTCTCATCTCCAGAAGCAATTTCTCCTTTGATTTTTATGTTATGAAGTGCGTGCCTTTCGAGAAATCCTGTTAACCATCCTGTACTTGCAGAAAATATATAGCGCTTATCTTTATCTGATTGAGTGGATGTAGATGGTTCAAGTTCCTTTATCTGCTTGTAAATTCTACTACTTTCTGCTTGATTGTATTTCCATCTACTGGTATCCTTTTTTGTGTATTGTCCTCTATCCATATTACCAGTACTTTTTCCATTTTTTCTTTAACAGAATCTCTTGTATACGATGATAACTTAGCAGATAGTTTCGTTCCAGATACTACCGATTTCCTAATAGCATCTTTATTTCGTTTAATGGTCCTTATTGTAGCTTCGTTCAAACTAAAAATCTTACCTAAAGACGTTGAACCTTCTCCATTTTTGAGGCGATCTAAAATTTCAATTTTAGTTTCCAAAGAAATACCTTTGCTTTTGAGTTTCGGAGGTGTAGTATTCGACATTTTTCTTATGGCATTAAAAAAAAGTTAATAAAGATACAATAAATTCGAATAAAATATAGCTTACCTGGTATTCGTATCGATTTAAAAAGAATTTTTATTTCACTTAGTCAACAGCTATAAAAACACGTCCAATTTTATTGAAACTAAACACAAGACTAAAATAATACTTAAGCTGCTATGAAAATAATTTAGAAAGGGGAATTCCCTTACTATTTTATAAATAACAGATAGAAAAAAACAATCTAGAAAATTACTGTTAATAAAAATAGTTTTCTTTAAAATTTAAATCAAATGTCTTTTTATAATCGTGCTAAATCAAATCAAATCGTGTAAAAACGGAAAAAAATTTTTTTTTTCTAGACCGTGTTAAATCAAAACCGTGTAAAAAAAGACCGTGTAAAAACAGAATTGGGTGTATTTTGTAATCTATCTATATATATATATATATATATAAATTAAATTTTTTATGTCGGGCTTTATGTCTGTCTTTATGTTACTTGTAGACTCGAAAACTACTGAATCATGAAATTTTCAGAGTATATTACTAGAATAGAGGGGAAGGATAGGCTTATCCGCTTTTTAAAATTTCGATGGGTTCAAGCAGCTGCCATACAACTCCCAGCATCTATAACAAATATTTTAAGAGCCAAAAGCGCTACAGAGCTGAAAATTTGTACTCAGGTACTGCCTCAAAAATAAAATAATACGTCTTTTATCGTTTCTCAAAATTTTGAGTGGTTCAGGCAGCTGCCATACAACTCCCAGCATCTATAACAAATATTTTAAGAACCAAAAGCGCTACAGAGCTGAAAATTTGTACACAGGTACTGCCTCAAAAATAAAATAATACGTCTTTTATCGTTTCTCAAAATTTTGAGTGGTTCAGGCAGCTGCCATACAACTCCCAGCATCTGTCTCAAATATTTTAAGAGCCAAAAGCGCTACAGAGCTGAAAATTTGTACTCAGGTACTGCCTCAAAAATAAAATAATACGTCTTTTATCGCTTCTCAAAATTTTGAGTGGTTCGGGCAGCTGCCATACAACTCCCAGCATCTGATACAAATATATTAAGAACCAAAAGTGTTACAGGGCTGAAAATTTGTAATCAGGTCCTACTTCAAAATAAAAAAATTCGTCTTTAACCATTTTTCAAAATTTTGAGTGGTTCGGGAAGCTGCCAAACAACTCCTAACACCTATTACAAATAGAATAACCAAACATATATTTTACCGTTTTCCTAAAATATGAGTGGTTCGGGTAGCAGCCATACAACTTCCATCACCTATCAAGAATATTTAAAAAATTAAAGATTTTATGTAACTGAAAATTGTATTTCAGGTACCCTCAAAAATACAACAATGACATCCGTTTTCTAAAATTGTTAGTAATTTTAAAAGAAATAAGCAGATTTGGTTTTTTAGGTTTTAAACTTTATTATTTTAAATTAGATATTTCTATCTGGGACTCTGGGGCCAGCAACGCGGACCGGATACAGCTAAATACATTATAAGGTTAAATAAATTCGGACTCTGACTACATTCCTAATTTGAAACCGATGAATTAAAAAACATTTTATAGAGACATTTTATTTTTGTATTTTAAAATTCTTGTTACTTTTCGATTGTATATATTTTTGTACTTACTATGTACTTTTTTTTAAATTTTAACAACCTGGTACATAATAATAATATTCTTAGGTATAGATGGGCCTGATAAAAAAAATTATTTCAAAAGAATTTCCAAAATTTAATTTTTCTTTTTGAATTAATGCGATTACATAAAAAATGTGAATGTCTTACAAGAAAAAAATAGGGGATCATAACATTTATTTTCTATATTATAATATACTATTTATTATATATATATATATGCATAACATATACATTATAATATACACGTCTAAATTTTTGTTTATAATTTTTTTCTCATTTACGGTTTTTAAAATCAAATCAAATTGGATTTTTACAAAGAGGGGTTATTATTTTCAAAAATCTGCTTTCTTTTGTTGATTTTGTTGCTGTTTTATTATTCAAAAGGACGACCCTCAACCCTTTGATTGTTAATTAAAATTCAAAAAAAAAAAAAAAAAATATTGTAGGTATCATAGATGTATACATACATTGCTTGAATACAATACACCGCTGGATTAGGTACTATTGATGTACCAACTAAAACAAAAATATTTTTCTTTACTTTTTATAATTTTTTTTTGTTTTTTGTTCAATTCGCTGCCTCTTAATGCGAACATTTTTTTGGGTTCAAATTTAATTAATTGAAAATTGATAAAGATTTTTAAGTTAGCCTTTATATTGTGGGTTGAATGTGAAAGCAGGTGTAATTTAAGAATTTCAGATTAAAATAATTACTTTAAGTTGGTGAATATTTCAGTATTAGAAGACTAGGTACTCAAATATTTTGATTAGATTTTCAAAAGAATTAGATAAAAAAAAAAGTTTTGCAAAAATTAGTTTAGATTTTCTTTGATGAGGTTTGTTTTTATTTTTTGCTTCCGTAGTTGAATGAGGAAGAGAATATTAAAACAAAAAAAAAATTAATTTATCAAAAATGGTCCTTCAAGTGTAATTTTGACATTGATAGTGAAAATGTAAACTAAAGGAAGTAATATTAATTTTGAGGATGGAATGCGGAACCAAGAAATATTATAAAATATAATTTATGTATGTTAAGACTTAGTTGTTCTACACTTAAATCAATTTTATTCGTATGGATAATTTCGAATGGATTTTATACTTTTCAAATTTAACCATTATTATAACTGTTATAGCGATGCGATACAGCGTAACTGTTAGTACTTATACGTACCGCTTGAACGGGATAGGATAGGACATTCCTGTAATATAAAAGAAGAAAGTTATTGAAAGAATTTACCAAACTTGAGAGAATACAAAGAGATGCATTAATTGGAATCACAGGTGCTTTGCGATCGTTCCATACTGACGCTCTAAATGTGATCCTGAATCTCCTTCCTCCCGATTTGTACATAAAATACGTTGCATCCTGCAGTGCAGTCAGACTAAGAGAAACTGGATTCTGGTATTCCAGACCATATGGCCACGGTAATATCATAAGTCAGTTTCCAAATGAACTGCTGTTAAACACAACCTTAAAGAAAAGAGAAAATTATATAGGAATTTTCACTGATGGGTCTAAAATGAACTGCGGAGTAGGTCCAGGAATTTTCTCAGAAGATCTAGAAATATCAAAATCTTATGGTCTCCCTAAATACGCTAGTGTCTTTCAAGCAGAGCTGCTTGCAATTAGGGAAGTGCTTAAAACCGTTAATCACATTCATACGACTAAAATAAAAGTCACCATTTTCACGGATAGTCAAACCGCTATCAAAGCTTTAGTGGCGGACACTATCTGTTCTAAGCTGGTGGAACAATGCCGAAACGAAATTGGAAACTTAGACAACCGGTTCTCGATCTCTCTACTATGGGTTCCTGGTCACAGTAACATAGATGGAAATGAGAGAGCCTATGAACTGGCAAGGCAAGGTTCCAATCTCGACAGGCCCCTTGAGGAAGACATTCACTGTTCAATGAGAGTCGTCAGGGAGCGCATCCATTCATATTTTCGGGCCAGAGCGAATGAAAGGTGGCATAGACTTAATACCTGTGCGACCTCGAGGAAAACATGGCCCGCGTATAATATTAATAAAACCAAACAACTCTTAACCAGGTCCCGTACTTATATAGCAAAAGTAGTAGCCATCAGTACGGGTCATTGGCCAATAGAAAGCCACGCTGCCAAGCTAGGTATTCCTTTCAATCCCCACTGTCGCAGTTGCAAGGATTATAATGTGGCAGAAACTCTTCAACACTTCCTTTGCAGCTGTCCAGCATTAGCTAAAATCAGACTCCGGACTTTAGGTGAAGGTGTGCCCAGCAATATAGGTTTTATCGCGGAAAGAAAAATAGGAGATCTGGTCAACCTTCTTAATCTCACAGGGTGGATCTAATGCTGAGTCCCTGGGGAGCGTGAAGATAAGAGAACGACCACCTATAACAACTGACAACACGAAATAGGTCACTCGAGCCGTGGTATCAAAAAGGCACAATTAAGTGGTAATTGGTTTTCCAGAAGTAGCTGGAATGGTAACTTCTACGTACCTACCTACCTATTGAAAGAATTGATAGGAAATTGCAGAAGGAAGTTATTGTTGTTTTTTAAATGTGAAAACACACTAGACGCGAGATATGATTCCACATTCGTGAAGTTCGGATTATTAATGAATTTCCGTAACTTGTTTTATGCCATCTATGTATTTCTACTGTGTAGGGATGCCTTCGTGTTTGACGTTGGAACTTTTTAAGAGGAGGGGGTATTGATTCATAAGCATGTGTCCACATCCACTAAGTATCTATAAAACAGAGAAAACACTCCTACTATACTGCGATGTCCAAGAGAACTTAAGGACGAAGTTACACTTGGGTCGTCAATTAAACAAATTGTGCGATTTTAAACGCGGTTAAGGTAGCACCAGCCCAAATGTTTAAGCTGTACACCGTCGTGAAGTCATATAAATAATTTATAGATATTAAGAAGTTCCGATGGTGATAAGAGAGTTTTACATCGACTCAAGTACCCCAAACATGTTTTTTTTTTTTTACTTCCGTTATTATTTACAAACTGTATTTTCAAATTTTTATTATGAAAATATGACTTGAAGTAGGCTATCCAGTGATGATAAGCTACACTAATTTACAAAATCTATTCTCTAGTTTATTTCACAGTTAATTTAGTTATTTATTTTATATTAAGTCGCTTGGCATTCTTCATTAGCCTCCTTGTGCTTCGTACAACAAATAGCAGTCCACCTGGGTTGTTTGGATGGTCTTCCACTTTATTTTTGTAGTTATTTATGAATTTTTTTATTTTGTCCTGCACTGAACAAACTACCAAGTCTTTTGTAATTAAGTTTACCCTAGTACGTATACGATTTTCCGCAAAAATATGTTCTGGAATTTTTGAAGTACTTGAATATTTGTTTTTGTAGCTGTACGAGTTATATAGCAATATCTTATTTTTTAATGATAATTGTGATTTATTTCCTAGTATCCAATACGTATTTCTTAATTTTATTCCAAGCTGCTTTCGCGCGCTTTCAATATGCTTTCTCCAGTTTAATCTTCTATCTAAATGTATTCCTAGATAGTTTACTTCTTCTTTTTGAGGTATAGGAATATTATCTAAGGAGACTCGTGGGCAGGTATATTTTCGCAGCGTAAATGTAACGTGCACTGATTTTTGTTGATTTGCTTTAATTTTTCATTTATCTAGCCATATTTGAATTTTATTCAGGCAGCACACTTGGGTAGTGGATGATGCAACGTTTGCGTCAATATGTGTAGCATGGCAGTATCATCGTCAAAAGTTGCAATTTGAACTCCTGCTGTTAGTGGGAAGTAGCAAACATTTTGATGCTACATTTTGATTAGCACCAAACATTTTAATCCTCTTTTCGTGATGCAAGAATTAGGATTAGGTAATTTTTTGTTTTACGTGTATACCTAAAATATTAATACCATCTAAGTTTTGTTAAGTAACACCTTGGAAGGAGATCAAATTTAAACAGTTTGCGTGAAATTAGACAATTTTTGAGTTTTAGACTAGTTTAACTCAACTCTATTTATTTTGAACCATTAACGAATTTTTATTAAATCATGGTTAGTCATGTTAACCATTATTTGTTTTCTATTGCTAACTTTGGCAGTTTTAGCATTAGATTTGCGAAGAAAATCAAAGTATGTAGAGAGCTGTCATCTGCAAAGCTATGGATTGGATTAAAGGTTGGTTGAAGTAGGTCATTGATGGGTGAAAGAACAGGTTCTTGCAAAACACCAGTATTTATATTAAATTTATATTAAAAAAAAACTGATGGAAAACGATAATGAGTATTCATAAAGCAATTTAAAGATCATTACTTTGTCTAAAAAACGAGGGGAATTTCTTAAGGCATTTTATTGCTGAAATAAATAAACAAATAAATAAATATGACTGCGTTGACTGAAATTTTAGAAGGGCAAGTGAAAAGGTGGAAAACAATGAGTTCAAAAGTATCAAAATCATTGTGTGTACTCCACAGACTAATTGTTCAGTTCGCAATCAAGATTTTGTTCCTAAAGTGCGTGATTTTTTAACCGAGAAGATTGAATAGATTGGTCTTTAATGCTATTGAAGAAGAAAAACGAAACTTTCTACATAGTAGTATTGTAATATTTCATCCTTTTTATTTTCTATAGAATTCTTTAACTTTTAATTGAAATCATGAATTATTTCTCAAATTTATCAACTTGACAATTATTTCTCATTCCTACCATTTCAAAAATTATTTAAAAATTTTTAGCATAAAAATTCAATTTAACTCAGCATCAAAAGTAATTTTCATTTTAGAATGTTTCCTCTTGACATTTTTGAAAATTTTCTATTCTTGGAATTTACAGTTATTAATACTTAACATTAATATTATCAAAGAAATAATATGAGGTGGCGGAGGGGGGTCTCACAAACAAAAGAATACAATGGTAATAATTATATTTAATTAATTTCAATAAAACGTATTTCACGGTGTAAACATGAAATAATTTCAATACTCCATAACTTTAACAAAAAAACAAAAAAAAACAAAAAAAAATCAATTTTCTACTCCATTTGAATAAAATACAATAATAATAACAACAACAATAATAATAATGTTATTTAAATAACCAATGAATATATTTTACATTTTCTTTTATTATTATACTTTATTTTTAATATAAATTGAGGTCTTATAGAATTTTTTCAAAAGAATTTTAATTAATTTAATTATGATAATTATTTTATAAAAAAAAAACAATCCCCTTCCCTCCCCCTCCTCACTGTTATTTCGGAGCCCTCCATATTTTCAAGTTTAATATTAAGGGACAAAATTATTAAGGGATAAAATTGAATTCCTAATACCAATTCCACTATATTCCACTAATTTAATTAATTAAAATTTATTATTATTTCATTTATAGAATTTTTTAATAAAAATTTGTAATTTCTTAAATGAATTTAATTGTTAAGAAATAAATTATGGTAAAAACTTCTTCAACAATTTTCTGTTTTGAATTTTAAATGAAAATAAATCCGGGAAAAATAAAACTATAAATAGATATGTACATATATATATGTGTATATATATCCTTCCTAGAATACCTAGATAACTTAAATATAATATAATTTAAACTAGTGGGTCCCCTGTGCAATTGCACAGAAGTAGTTCTTTCAAACACAATTTTATGTAAAAACAAATATTTGTTTTGGTATAATTGTAGTTGTTTTCTGAATCGCTTGATTATTGAATATATATATAAAGTATAATACCTAATACTTTATGACGAAATTAATACTAATTTCAATATAACTTAACACAATAAAATCTCATTTCTCTCAAAGTAGTATATCGATATATTTTAATTCGTTTATAGTCAAAAACGTTTATAGTCACAATTCTGTTATAGCAATAGGTCAAAAGTGAATTATTTTATTAGAACACTGATTTATATATAGTTTTTTTCTATTCTATATTACAAATATGTATATTTTGTATTTACATAACAGAATTGCTATTTATGAATAAAATAAAGTTTAAAATTGTTACACGAAAGATATTTTATTGAATTTGATTTTGTTTATAAAGATGCAATTTTTTTTTACTACGCCTATATTCACAAAACGGTTATAGTCAAAAGTATTACTGAAATTTAGCGAATGACTATAACCTTGTTTTACTGCATATATTTTAATGATAGCAGAAGCAAATGAACTAACATTTATTATATAATTTTTGAAGAGTATGATCTGATCTGATTTTTGTTTTTCTGTTTTGTTTTCAATTTTGGTTTTTGTTCTTGTACCTTTTTCTATAAGTTTGTGTGTTTATTTTAAATGACAGAATTTTTAAAATTACCTGGAGCAATCCTAATTCTGGCATCACGAAAAGAGCATTAAAATGTTTGGTGCTAATCAAAATGTAGCATCAAAATGTTTGCTACTTCCCACTAACAGCAGGAGTTCAAATTGCAACACTTTTGACGATGATACTGCCTTTTTTAAAATTTCCCGTAATTGAAATTCCTTTTAGAGTATAGATGGCACTCAACTTGGAAATAACCGTCACTATTTGGTGTAAATATTTAAAATGTTTTAAGTATTCAGCACCAAGAACTTGCTACAATTTTAATATTTTTGTGGTGTAAATAATTTACTATTCAATTATTTTTGCTTTTTTACTCATCACGTTGTTCATCTTGTGTATTATAATATAAAATATTCCCCACATGGCCTTCCTTGTGTAAAAAAAATATTTTTTTAATATAAAAAAAAAAATTTAAATTATAGAGAATCGAACTCACTAAAATTTGTGATATTAAAACCTATATTAATAATGTTATTCTACTAATTAATTTTTTTTCCTACTAAAAGTGCAAAAAATCAAATGCCATAAATGAAAAAATAAATAAAAAGAATTTGACTCAAAAGAGAATCGACAAAAATTTCTGATATTAAATAATGCTTTAACGAACCCAGCTAATATTTTATAAAAATTATTTACCCAAAATATACACATAAAATAAAAATTGATTTTGATAGCAACGACCTGCATCATCGCCGATTGATTGAATGAAAAAAAAACGAAGCACACGAAAAAGCACGAAAAGTGTGTCTTCAAAATTGTGCTCTTGTGTATTATAATATAGATAAGATAAAAATTGATTTTGATTCGTGGCTTCCATAATCGCCGAATGATTGAATGAAAAAAAAAAACGAAGCACACGAAAAAGCACAAAAAGTCTGCTTCACTAATCGTGCTCTTGTGTATTATAATATAGATTTAAATATAATACCTTAGATGCAACTCAAATTCAGTATAATTTTCATTTTTGGTTAACGTTTCGTTTTTTTCAAATTAAGTTGAATTATATAGAAATAATTCAGAAATAGTTATTACAGTTATTTCAATTTAGTCAGTTATTCTAGTTATTTAATTAGGCTAACAATCGGAATCTGCTGAAATATACCAATATTTAAGAAGATACCTACTCTCCTTTTACACTACAATTGATCTCACTAATACATACTGTACGCAGACTATGGCAACGCTGATAGAGATCCTAGCATAAAAAATTAGATGAATAGAATGCAAAATCTTATAAAAATCGAAATAAATAAACTAAAAAAACACGGCTTAGTCAACTCGATTAGAATAGTCCATTCTGTAGAGTTTCAAAAATTCTCAGAAGCAAAAAGAAGTTTTGAGAAAAGTTGGCAACAAAATATTAATAACTTCCTCCGAAACAAATTGGGCTGTAGTTGAACATTTTCTAAAACAACACAAGATTATCCAAAAATTAGGGTATATAGAAGTAAAAAATATTGACGAATTTCCAAGAGACGAATTTACATTGAAAGAAATACAAAATATTTGCGTTAAGTCCAGAAAAGACCCTAGTGCTGACGGTATTTATTATACAAACGATTTTGGCTCTGCCTAACTTCCTTACCTTGGGCAGATTATGATCAATTTATTACAAAATGCATCTATGATGAGTATGTCTGTCATCTCTCAAATTGGTAATTGAAGTATTGATGTCGATCTTTCATATTGGTTGTTTGATAACAATATCTTTTTTCGTTTTTCGTCTATACGTTGTTCAGAAAAATGTCAAAAATGGTGTTAAACAATTGTAATCAGTGTAATTTAAAAATTAATTTTAAAAAGAATCAAGGTTTGCAGTGTGATGGTGATTGCAAAAAGCATTACTGCAAAAATTACTCGGAGTTAGGTAATGAAGGTTTTGCTAATTACTTAGCGGATAATAACAAGTAAAATACAATATGGGTTTAAGAAAAATTCCAACACGAACGCGGCTGTTTTTGATGTCCTAACCAATATTCAAGATAGACTAGGGAATAATAAAAAGGTGGCAGTGATGTTTTTCGATCTCACGAAAGCATTCGATATGGTAGATAGGAAAATTCTATTACATAAATTATATGAATATGGAATAAATGGTGTTGAACAAAAATGGTTTAGGAGCTATCTAACTAAAAGGAAATAATATGCATGTACAGAACACATTATAAGTACAATCGAAAAAACAGATTGTGGCATAATACAGGGTATATCGCTAGGTCCTACACTTTTTTATTGCTACATAAACAGTTTTGCTGAACTAAATCTATAGAGGCAACCGTTTCTATATGCTGATGATCTTGTAGTTATATATGACGCTAATAGTAATATGATGAATTTAGAGATAAACATGAATTTTGACCTAACCAAAATATATAAATGGATGTGCAAACACAAATTGCCGATACACATTAAAAAAACAAAGTATATATATTTTAAGTCTAAACACTATGGGTCCTTAAATTTGCTATATAACAACATGAAAATTCAAAAAAACTGACGAGTATAAATATTTAGGAGTCGTAATAGATGCTCAATTGAGCTGGAAAACACAAATAAATATTCAAATTGAAAAAGGTAGGAAAATAGCAGGTATATTCAGAAGAATAGCACACAGGATACCATTTCAATGGAAGAGAACTCTGTTTTTTAGCGTATTCCATAGTTTATTTGTATATGCCATTGTGGGATGGGGAAATATGAACAAAACCAAATTACAAGAATTACAAGTAATTCAAAACGAAGCAATAAGAAACATTATATGGACTAAAACAAAGAACATCAACACAAAAAATATTTCCGCTGCAGCTGTATATACAAAAAATGCTCTGCATACAAATACATAAAATGCTTACTGGGACCATCAATACAAATACAATTTTAAGAACAATAAACGAAGTTCGAAAACGAACACCAACACAATACTAGAACATCGCATCTGCTTCAAGTAAATAGAGTTGCTAATGGTATCAGAAATGATTCGATTTACAATAATGCTGTCAAAGAATACAACAAGCTTTGATGTTGAATTCATTTTAAGTTTTATTAATTGAGAAAAAAAAAAAAATTATGAAAATTTGTTTTTTGAAAATTTTTTTGCAAATTTTATGAAAATTAACAAAAATATTTATAATTATAAATATAATGAAAATTCAAAAGATAACAAGATTTAAAAACCAATATAAATTGTTATAAACTAAGAAATATAATAAACTAGAGAGCTCTATAGATGAGCCGTTAGTATAGATTAAAAATTGTTACTTAATCCTAGACTTTATTAGGTTAAACAATATGTAGAAAAGCAAAATATATTAATAAAGTAAATTTTAAAATAAAAACAAAAAAAAAGAATACAACAAGCTGCTGATGAATTTGAAAAACATGAACAACACTCAATTGAAAACGGAATTAAACGAATATTTTATTGAACTAATAAAAAAAAAAAAAAAAAAAACAAAAAAAAATATTATATTGTAACTATATTATTTTCTCTCTCTTCTATACTTTTTTTCTGTAAATTTACTTAGCTCTTTATTCTTTTTACTATAAATTCTTAAACTCACTTATTAATCTTAAAACACTGAATTGTAAATTACAACTAAGAACAATATATACACTCTATATGAGCAAGTTGCTCTTTTTGACATAAGATAAATTAATAAGTAAAAAACACGTAATGACTTTATTCATTTAACTAAGTCATTAAAGTTATGCATTTCGTAGAGTTCTGTATTCTAACTAAATCCAATCAATTTTTTTTCTATTTTATATAACTTAACAGTACTATGATACTTAAAATGCCGCCCTAGTTAATTGTTTTATTAAAAACAATAGTATAAAATACTTTACCATTTTGTCATGAGCCACGTACTTCGTTTAAAATGGGTGGATTACTACATTCGATGGTCGTTTCCACCACACTATAGTTTTATGAAGATTTTCCCAAATACAAATCGGACTGGACTGTTTCCTATTCTATGTACCAGACTGTTTCAGAATTTTTTATATCTAAAATAAGTATATTTAATACATCTCATAGCTAAGTTATCAAAAATATTCTCTCAGAGAAGTAAGATACTGGACTTCAAGTCGTCATAAATCTAGTAAAAAATTAAAAAATCTTGAATTAATCTCAAACTGTAGTAAGCAAAGGTCTTTGAATATAATCTTTTTTTCTTTTAATGAATTTTTATTTCCATTATTTTGACAATCTTAACCTTTACTAGCCTACAAAAAATTCCACAAAAACAACATTTATTTCTTTATCTAACCGAATTCAATATTTTTAATGTTAATTTAATTTACGTACACTATTTTTACCAGTGATTAACAAATTTTCATGCTATTACAAATTTTTAAAAAAAAATTTTTCTGACTTAGATTTTAATATTTGAAAAGGGTTTAAAAAACCAATAGTTGTTATTGACAATAAAAATAAAACATTTAGTCTAACTAAAACGTAACTAACACACAATGCTACTTATAGTAGGTACTTAGAGCTAATTAATGTTAGAGTTATCCAATCACCAATATTTTATTTTAATTAATTTGTCCTTCTCAGGTATGGACATATCGAATTTCAGGGTTTCTTTGTTTATATTACGCGAGCTATATACAATAGATTTACATGTGGGCCCGTTTTTCGTAATAATATAATAGAGGACATGATTACGGTTTTGAATATAAATATTTTTGTTCAGAAAAATTAAATACGCAGGAGCTATTAAGCACATGAATAAAGTCTTTTTGTTGTACTCCTCTCGTGGTAAACTATATGTCATATTAAACTATTTTTCATGAAGTTTATGTACACTGTCTTAATGTTTTCGATTTAATTTTCATTTTATTTGTTTCTATTTATTAGAATAATATGCCTTTAGTCGGAATCGGGCTTTCTCCATTTTCTAGTACAAACTCTAATGCACTTTTTTTTTTAACTTGCATAGTTTTCCATTAAAGTTGCGCTGATATTATATCAAGTATCGTATAAATTTGCTGTACCGTACTTAATTAAGCACGAAAATGTGATTAAGACTACCTAAGTCAACTGTCAAGAGCTTAAGAAAAACAAAAAACAAAAGGTGGGTACACCATGTGCAATTGTTTGCCTTATTAATGCTTGATAGGATATTATTTTGACTCATTTTGGCTCATTTTGACCAATTTTGACTCATTTTGACTCATTTTGTTATATAAGAGTTATTTAGCTATCAGAAATTATTTATTACCTTTTAGAGATTGTATGATTTATATGCTCCGTGTATAGTTCAAATTTTGGTGAAGAAATACCGCGAGATATTCAACAATTTTTTTGTTTGTTAGATGTAAGTAATTTGGAGATTTTATGCAATGGCTTTTCCAATTTTTTTTTATGTCTGAACTTGTTTTGTCAACCGTGTTACGAAACATGAAGTTCACTTTTAGTTTCCATATTTGATAGTAGTCAAGTATAATATTAAACATTTTTTGAACTTTGGAAGTTACACAACTAACTATATTATCTGAAGAATAACTATTATATCATCGGGAAAGTTAGAACATAGCTTTTATATATTATTCGATTTAATAAATGGTCTGTTGTCAATTTCAGAAAACAGTGTCGCTTGTTCTAGCCCGTTTTCGATTAAAAACATTTTGTGTCATTTGTTTTCTTGATGGTGTGTAGAAAATTTATTTGCTACATACGATGTTTTAGGTGTGATGGAAAACTATAATTTAACAGTTCGTATATTAAGCCATCCAGCTACCGAGTTAAACGCTTTTTCCAGAGAATTTTTTTATACTGTCAGATTTATGCTTAGAGCAAGCACATCAGACGTCTATTACTAGACGAAGGCTTGCTTTATTTAATTGTGCAATAACTCATCATCCAGTAGGGTTAGTAAATCACCACCACCTTTGATTAAAATATTTAAAAATAAACTAAACCAGGTACATGCTGCAAATATATAAAATGATCGGGCTTACGATAAATACGTGTAAACCCTGTCAGAAATTTCCTTCTAACTTTCTATATAATTCCATAAGTGAAGCACTACTATTATACCAAATTTGGCAACCGTAAGTCAAAATTGGTCTAATACGCTATTATTTTAACCCTGGCAGAAAAGAATTTTGATTTAAACAATTTTTGGGTTATAGCGAAAGCCTTTCTCGCCGAATTTACTTTATTTTTAATATGCTCAGTAAAGTTAAGATTGTATTGCAAAATTACCACTAAATATTTCACATATTTTTTGTTTACTAATTTAATATTTCCTGGCGCTTGGATATGGAAATTTCTCCAAATTTGTCGAACGTCCTTATTACATTTATCCAATGATGTTCGGAATAGAATGACTTCACATTTTCTAAAACTAACTCTCATTTTCCAAGAGTTAGCATAGGAAAGAACTTGATTAAACATTAGCTTATATTGAATATTTGCAGTTTTTTTTTGCCGCCAGGTAAACTATGAGGTCATCAGCAAATGCTAAGTTAATCTTAGCGTCATTATTATTATTATTAAGGCTCTGTAATAAGGCGCTCAAAAAGATATTAAATAAAATTGGAGAGTTTACCGTTCCCTGTTGCCGACCGTTTTTAATGCGGAATAGTTTTTCAGAATAAATGTTACCAATTTTAACTACAAACATCTTATCAGTTATCATGTCACAAATAGTTTTCGTTAGATGAATCGGGTAATTGTAGTTTACAAGTTTAAATATTAAGCCTTCAGTCCATATTGAATTAAAAACAGATTCAAAATCTATTAGGCAAGCACCCACGTAGTTTTTATCATTAAAATACCAACATACATCTGATGTAAGCTTATTTATAGCATGGTATGGCGGAATGATTTGCTCTGAAACTAAATTGATTATTAGGTATGACACCTTTATCTGCTGTAACTTTATTCAAATATTTGTTAACTAGTCTTTCAAATATTTTATTTATGTTAGGTAACATACCAAAGGGAATTGATAGTCTTGCAGATATTTTGGAAAATATTAAAACAAAGGCAAGAAAAACAGAACGACTACCCATAGAGCAAAGAACAAAATTAAAAATGAAAAATAATTCGAAGAAATCCTGCTCTTACTGTACATTTAATTCAATTCTTTTATTGTGACAATAATCCTATTTGTTTAAATTTATTTTTTTTCCTTTCATTTTTCTTTTTTAATTCTTTTTTTAATCCCTTTTAGTCTTCTGAAGCTTAGAAAAAAACAATTTTAAATTTAAAAAACATTTAGTTTTGATAACACAACTGATTCGAATTTGTAAATTAGAATAAAAACTGTCCTACATTATTCTGCATCACATTCCATTTGAAAACAGTAAAGGATAATTTTTTTTATTTCTTTCTTAACAGTAGTAGCAGCAGTGTAGTTATATAATCGGGGATTATAGAGTTTTAATATTAGTGATTGTAGTGATTGCAATTACATAATACTGTGTCTTTTATATTATACAGTCCATATAATTTAATATGAAACCATGAAGAAGAAAAAAATCCTTCCTATTTTTTATACTATTTAAAAATTGCGAAAAACACATTAAAATTAAATTTTAGACTTAAACTACTCATAATACAATGTTAGAAATTCTAAAGGGATTTACTTCATTTGGTTGCTTTGATTATTTTATAAAATAAATATTTTTAGTTCGTTCACAGTCTATTAACGACCCTCTGTTATATCGAAATTTTTTTTTCGACTAAAATCAAATGAACTTCAGTTTAAACGTCAACAATTTACCCCATGTCAATTTGGTAGTATGAAATGAATTAAATGAATCTTAATGGCTGAAGACATCAGTGATAAATTTGAAATAAATATTTTTTGACAAAAATGCATAAAATTTAATTCAATTCAATTCAATTCATTAATTTATTGCAGTGATAGATTTTTACATTTTTTTTTAATAATTTTAGGTTTTTTAATTACTATTGTACTTGCACGTACTATTGTACCATGCATATTACAAACTTACTGTCTATGTTATTTATGTTATAATTAATTATTTAACAAACATTTTTTTATACATTTTCTTGTATTAAAACTTGCAACAGGTTTAAGTTTTTGACTAATAGATAGTTCATGCTATTTTATATTTAAAAAATGTTTTGACTTTTTTTCTGCTTGGTATTCCTCAGTGCAGCATATACATAGTATTTAATTAAACTTATTGGACCGAACTCTATTATTTGTAATGTTTTTAAGTTTTGACTAACTTTGCCCGATTTCTGTATTTAAAAAGCGCTTTATGATTTATTAAATTATTACTGGTTATAACTGTTTAATAAAGAAATTCAATTTTTCAATATCTTTGTTAATTGATTTGAAAATTAAATAATAACTAGGGGCCCCTGTTGAGTAAATATAATTCAAGTTGAAGCCAAATTTAAAGTTTTTAACAGAACAGTAATTTACGTACTGACATAGACTTCTCACGATTAAGCACAAACCACTCATGCTTAATAAAAAGCTTTGAGGTTAGCAAGTTTTATTTTGCACATATACCCTATTTTAGTGGCATTTAATGGATAAATTTTTTCAACCCGTATTCGCATTTTTGTTGTATATACAACTTATATATATATATATAAAGAGTTCGTTAAAGAGAAGCGAAATAATATGAAAAGGTGTCTACTGCGCAGGTCCTTAAATGCTTATCAATTATAATTATAGATAGCTTTCCAATAGAGCGAATTCCAAGATTGGCGATATAATCCCTTTCGCAGTTAATTTCTGCGTTATTGATCAAAATACTTGTTAGAATAAATAAATTTAATATTCAACCAATTTTATCGTTTTTATTTTTAACCAATTTTGTGGAAAACCAATTTTATGGCTCAACTCAAAAAAATTTTCAAAATTTGATTATTTAATAATTTTTTATACAAATTAAAACAGATGCAATATAAATAAACTTAATTACTGGACCGTTCGGACTTTGAAGAATCTGCGTCTATTCCCCTCTGTCTGCATTTGCAGCTTCTCCAGTTCGAAATATGAAAAATATTTTCCATATTCACCAATATTTCATCTCCCCACGAAGTTGTAGTATGTTCAAAGGTAAGGACGCATTCCCAAAGGTGTTGAAAATCGAAACCATTTTTAGATGACGCATTGATCACGTTTCACATTGATTATTTATAAAAAAAAAAAATTATGTTACATAAAAAATTTTTTTTTTTTTTTTTTTTCGTTATTAATTTTGATTTTTTTTTCCATTTGTGACAAAAATCTTTAATTATTTCAAAACCATCTTAAAACTGATGGATGACTGTTTATATGCATAATATTTAGTTAATATTAAGATAATAAGGACTATGCAAGTCAGTTATATATTTTGATTTTTCATAGAGTCATTAAAAAAATATATTCAACAAAAATTACTTAACAAAAATCAAAAGAATAAAATAAAAAAAGTAAACAATCATAACATAATATTGTTTTTATTTAGTTACCATGAACCCAAGTTGATATTTTATATAATGAATGCGTTGAAGAAAGAAAGACACAAAGAAAGAGAAAGAGAGAGAATTTTAGAAAGCAGTATAAATAATCTAAAAATAAAATAATAATTTGATATTAAACATAATATAATAGTTATGAGAAATGTACTATAGTTTCAAAAAAAATGGCACAGACAAGCATACTTAGTTATACTGATTTAAGAATAATCTCATATTAGAATGGAAGGCTTAGCAACAAAAGGCTTTAATGCCGAATTTGAAAAACCTAATTTAGATTAAAACCCAAACAAATCAACATTGGCAATCAAGCTGTAGGAGAAGCAAAAAAATTCCTGGCTGAACAGACAGTGTATTGTGAATCAGTAGAAAACAAGTCATTACACAATTTACTACCTCATTGGTCACTATTAAGTGAATGTATTCACATTCAATACATGACAAATGCTATTTTTTCACTATAGGAAACAAAAGACTACAACATATTACTTTCGAAATTGATAAAGACGTTAAGGAAAATTTAGATTTAGGTTATTAGGGGGTTGTTACAATAAAACATGAATAGTGTGTTGAATAAACAAGTATTTACCCGTCTTCATGGAAAATAGCTCACATCCATCCAATCCCAAAAAAGAGTGCCCCAAGCAATCCCTCAAATTATCGCTCAATTGCTTTGACATCAGTATTATCAAAATTGATGGAAACGATCATTAATTTTCAACTCAAAAAATACTTACAGAGCAACAGTCTTATAAATTACTGCCAATATGGCTCTAAGTCGAAAAGGTCAACAATTTGAACTAAGACCAGCCTACAGTTTAAGATAAGGTACAAAAGGGAACCAACAAAATTATCAATGATGGAGATGTTACAGACATTCTGTTTTATAAATATTTGTTGGGTAATTGCTCTGTCGAATAATATTAATAACATTGTGCCCAAATACAACCATTCCAGCGTAATACTCACAGGGCAGCCCTCGCTCATAAATTCGCAATAGAGCCTCTTCGACCAGAACCAGAACAGAACCAGAACTGTGAAAAATAAAAATTCTTTCATCAACTGAACCTCTAAACTATGAAACACCTTATCATCATTCGTAGTCCCTCAAACGTATAACTTAGAGGTTTTCAAGAGACGGGTAAATAAATATGTGTTAACCTGTCCGTAAATTTTGTACTTACTATTCTATTTTAATTCTTCTCTAATTTTATTACACTTTTTTTTTTTAATTGGGGAGTTCTTAAGATCTATTGTTCTTCCCCGTCCATTTCAGAATTGCAGGTCTATGTCCTTGATGAAAGCTATTATTGCGTTGATGTCAAGGTCAGAATCAGGCGATTTGTATCCCTGGAAGTGTTTATATCTTTTTCGAGCTACAGTGTCGCAATCAAATAGAATATGGGAGGAGAACTCCTCCTCTTTTAAGCAGAATCTGCATCTGCTCGATCTACCAATCTTGAAGAGATGTTTATTAAGTGGGCCATGACCTGTGATGAACCATGTCAGCATTCTGACATTGAGTCTAGTCTCCCTGATTATCTGGTTCAATCCATGAATATTTAGCTTGAAAAAGAATTTGGACTGCGTAAGTCCTTGGCAGCTATCGCATATGTTTTGGGTTTCTTTGGACTCCCACTTGGAAACAATTCCTTGTAAGTAAGCGTTTGAACGAGCAATACTTGGCTCTGGTCCCAAGAATTGACTCTTCGCACCTGTTTTGCAAGGACATCTGCCTCTTCATTGCCCTGTATTCATTCATATCCAGGAGTCCACATAAGAGTAACTCTGTTTCGTTCGGCTAGCTTTATTAGCTTTTGTAACAGCTATAGATAAGCTTTGATTTAAAAATTGGGGAAGCCAGAGCTTTTAAAGCAGCTTGGTATCTGAGATTATGTATATGTTGGCACCTCTGTGCCCCCTTTTACTGCACTGTAATGCCGATACCTCGATGGCATAGGTTTCAGCTTGAAAGATAGTGGGATATATGCCAAGTGCTGCGCTAAACCTGAACCTTGGTCCAAATACCCCAGCACCGGTTTTTTCCCCGATTTTTGAGCCATCAGTATACCATACTGAAGCTCCTGGAGGTAAGGCTCTTATTAAACCTTCGACTTCTTCTCTTTTGGGTATTAGTACAGTGAAGTTCCTGCGACAATCAATTGGCTTTGTCATATAGTCTGACATTGCAATTGATTCGGTTCCCAGTTTAGTTTTCTGCAGGATCATGCTATGTCCTGGTCTTTTGTGTTTGAAATTGTTCGTTAGATGCAGTCTTGTTGCTGTCATTCCTGCCGTCTTGATCAAGTATAGATGAATCGGTGGGAGTTCCAGGGTTTTTTCTAGAGCTAAGGTTGGGCACGTTTTGAATGCCCAGTAGCCCCAATACACGCTATTCTTCGTATTTTTGTAAACTTATTACATGCTTTCGTCTGTTCTATTTTTGGCCACCATACAAATGTCGCGTAAGATATTATAGGTCTTATTATAGACTTGTAGAGGCATACAGTCATCTGTGGAGATAATCCCCATGTTTTTCTAAACATATTTCGACATGCAAAAAATGCCCTGTTAGCTTTTTTGTTTATGTAATCTATGTGAGGAGTCCATGACAGTTTCCTGTCAAGTATTATTCCTAGATGTTTTGTTTCCTTTACCATTTCGTTAGCAACTCCGTCCAATAAAGGCGGTTGGTAGTTTACTTTTCTTCGATATGTAAAAAGGATGTTGTTTATTTTGTGTGGATTAATACTCAGACCCACGTTTTTGCACCATTTGTGCACTATGTTTATAGCAAATTGCATTCGTTCCGCAAGTTAGTAACTTATATGCTATACAGTATATTACAATTATTCAAATAATATTATTTGTGAAGGCGGATTGAGACTAATTCTCATTTCTTCCCATTTCATCTTTTAAATTATAAATAAAAGAGTTTCCTGGAATATCAAGAAATTTATTTTTGAATTATCATTCTTTTACGCAGGCGTTAATTAACCTTTTATTTTCTTTTAAGTTCTAGTGAAGAATTTGGGTTATTTTTTGGAACTTCTAATGTTGAAATTTCATTTGTAGAAATTCTTCTTCTCACATTAAGAAAATGATTTTTTTTTTTTAGAAATTTGCTGAATTGATTCCTAGAAGGATTATATACCTTTTTTTTAATGATGATGTATTTTATAGGAGAAAAAATTTATAAACAGAATATTTCGTGTTATTTAATTTTTTTTTTTTTTTTTCTATTTTCACATTACATATTACCGTGATAATTTATATATGTATTTATGTTGAAGTCCCCGTTAAAAAAAAATTTGTATTTATAATTTTGATGGAAAAAAAATTAAAAATATTTCGTGGAGATAGAAAACAATAGTAAATAAAAAAAATAATTGTTGCGACCGAAATGAATTCGAAATTTTTTATTTGCTGTTTTCTATTTTACTATATACAATTTGTTGCATATATTGCGGCGAAATAAAATTGTTTTCGAAACTTAATTAATAATTATTCCGATAAAATTGATAAATCTTTATGGTAACAAAATATAGATTTTCTTTAATTTTTGTGATATAATTTTCCTTTTTTTATATTTTCGTAACTTAATAAATTTGTTTTCTATAATACAATACAAAATAATTCATATTAATATTACATAGTAGTTAATTTTTTACAAAAAAAAACAATGTAATAATTAAAAAAAAAATAGAATTTAGAAAAATTAATTATTAATAAATATTTTCTTAAAATATGCAAGTTTGTGGATAAATAATATTTTTTTTATATTTTAGGATTAATAAAAAGAATTTTTTTTACCTTAAATTGCACTGCTTGGTCTTATAATTTTCCTAAATTATATAATATATTGTTGACGAGAATTCATGTGCTTTCTAAAATTAGATAGTAATATTACTTTATTTATTAGATACTCTATTACATACTTTTCATATACAAAAATAGTTCATTTTACAAATAGTTAGTTAGTCAGCTTTTCAAATTCATTTATTTATTATACCATGTTACATATTATTTACCTTAGTACATTATCATAAGTAAATTAAAAAATGTGCAATACAGTACTGGTAAAATTTGATAAATGTAAGATCATTCATATTCCTAAGCATATGAGATGAATGAAATAACAAGGATAGAAATAATAAAATTATATAATAAAACAATAGATTGATATTTCGAAGCTAAACGTAATACAATTAGAACAATACAATAATAAAAATAAAAAATCCAATATTAAAGTAATAAAGTAAAGCAAAATGTAACGCAAAAAATTTAAAATAAGGTAAATGGAAAAGATAACAAATTTATTTTAAATTACTTTACAAATTTATAGCTAATTAATATCAATATATACATAAGAAATAATTAAATTTAAATTAACAAGTAAGGAAAGATAATATAAGAAAAAAAATAAAAATTAATATTCGAGATAAAGGATACAAAAAAATAATAGATGACTGATAAACACAAAATTTTAATGACAACTCAATTTGAGAGTGATCAAAATTTAATAACTGAGATCTAAAATTTTTGATAAAAGTAACATAAACTCTATCCGATCTTTAAGAGCAATGTAACGTATTGAAACATTTTTGGAGCTAAATATTCATAAAAGTGGCGAAAATGTGATGTATATGCTCTAGGAACATTTATTAAAAATAGATTATTCAATTTTTTCTATTATTATTCTATTATTTTTATTCTATTATTATATATATACTAGCTTTGTAACCCGTCATAAATGACGGAAGCAAAATAAATCCTAGTTTCTTTTTTTCTTTCATTAGATTCTTTATTCCGAAATTACAGTACTTATGTTTATATCACTTTTTAATTTTCTAAAACTATTATTTAAGAAATATAGAAATATTTTTTTTGTAGTCAAAACTTTGCCAATTTTTTTTTTTTTTTGTATTTTTCGTAGGCTGGTGGGAATCTTCAGAAAGATACAATGAGCTCCGTAGTTTGACACTGTATGTAGGATTCTTACCTACTAAACCACACCCTTCCTTAAAAAAATAATTTTTTTTAGTGAAGTGAGTTACGCACACAATAATGACAAAAATAAAAGGTAGAAGCAATAAAGTAGTATAATTTATAATATTATACAATACAAATATGCTGATACACATGTGTATTACTGTGTATAATTTTAAGTAATAAGAATAACCTTTGAGTGAATTATGTTTTTTTTTTGTGTTAAATGCTGTTTGTCTTTTGGTTATTATACCATATTAAACTATTGATTAAATTTCTATTAGTCCTTATTATTATAAATCAAAAAAATTGTTTGTTTTATTTATATTATTATTATTATTTATTATTTTTCCTTATTATTTGCGAAGAAGACTAACATTAAATTAAAAAAATATAGTTCATGCAATCAATTTTTCCTGCAAAGGTTCAGCATGGTAGACAGGGGTTAAAAAAAAGCACCAAAGCAATTTGTATATATATGCATTTGTTAACATATGCAATTTGTATATGTGTTGGAGCGTTCCGTCGAACTTACAAACATCCAGATAAATGCAGAATAATATATATATAATAATACTCTCAGATTGTAATGAAAGCTAATTTGGTGGGCCAGATAACCTGATTAAATAAATATAGCTGCCAAATAAGTAGTATATATCGAGCTTTCTATATAGTGGAAAACTAGGCGTAAATCCCCCAGGATCAATGGAATACAATATTTTTGAGCAATTAGTGTGGGACGAATTTTGTTGAAGTACAAGCCCCCCCCCCCAGCAACTAATTTCATATTGTAATTTAAAGTTGAAAAGAGCAAAGTATACCATTTACATAACTTTCATGGAACAATATAGGTTTAGAGGGAGGACATTTCTAAAGACTGTATTAAAATATTCATTTATATAATTAAAAAAAAAAAAAATGCCTGAAGAAATCGTTCTCATTTTTAGGCTATGTAGGTACAAAAATATAATCTGTTATAAATTTTTTTTTTTTTTTTAGAAAAAAAAAAGTTAAAAAGTAACAAGTGATTAAATTACAAAATTTGATAGAAAAACAGAATAATAAAATGTAATTTAAGAAATAATTAATTTATGATTAATAAAATAAAAGAATGTTGAAAAAGTTAAAATATTACAAATAAACAAGAAAGAGAAAAAAAAATATTAATTTGAATATGAGATAGGAAAACATACTATAATTATTATTAAATATTTCAGTTAATTCTCTTTTGACTTAGAACTATTCAATAATTTTAAATGATTTTGAAGATTATTATATGGTTTCACTCGGGAGTTCATTTTTTGTTTCAAAATTTGAATGGTGCCCGAAAGTGTTTTACTTCCAACAAGATGGTGCTACACCTCATTCGCAACAATTGATTTATTGAAAAAAAGATTTGGTGATAGAATTATTTCGAAAAAAGGTTCAATTGGCTCTAACATCATCCGAATAACGCGAGTAGATTTTTTTCTTTAGGGTTATGTCAAGTCATTGGGTCATTAACCAGAATTTTGTAAAAAGTAAATTCTATGGATTTAGTAATTGATAATTATAAATGTTTTTATTGGCCTTAAAAATGTTCCTAGCTGTAAAGACCTAATTTAGTGTCTATATCTCTTAGTTTTAAGTTAAACAGAAATGTAAAATTAAAATATTACAAATAAAGCACTACTACTTCTACTAATTGCCATTTTAATTAGATGAGCAATTTTATTTAAATAAATTTGTATAGCTCTACTCCAAATTGTATTAACATAGGTTACATTTGAAGTTATAACAGATAAGTAGATAATATTTAGTATCTTGTCGTTTAAAATATCCTCATCTCATCTTCATTTTTTGTCCAAAACCAATCCAAGTTCAGTTGTGATTCTTAACTATTTCAATATTTATATTATAATTTACATAAAGTTTGTGGTATTAAATTTTTTTTTGGCAAATAATAATAAAATTTTGTTTTCTCAAGGTTCATTAATAGTCTATTATTAGTAAGCCATTCAATAATCAACCTTTAAGTCTTTTAAAATCCCACTTCTAAGAGAATACTAATTTTTCTCAGAGTATTTAAGAACCGCCTCTACGTCTTAATATAGATGTACGAAACCTATCACAGAAATCATAAGTATGCATATTGATCTATGTATATTTTAAATACATTAGAACCTAAAATTGAGACGTGGGCGACCTAAAATCGATCTTTTTTTTTCTTCTAAATATTTTTTTAATTTTCAACTTTAACACATTGTATTTCAACATTTAGTTCCGAAAAAATACTTTAAAAACTTTCTTTTTTTCTACAATAATGATACAGTCATTTGGAATAAAATAAAGGGACAAGCACACAACATTCAAATGAATTCAGTTAATAGAAATATTTTTTTTTGACATTATTTTAAAAATATACGTGGTCCACGATATTTTTATGTTATAATAATTAAAACAAAGACCAGGCGTTCGAAGGTAAAACAAGGTAAACTGTAGAATAATCAAATATTTGTAAATAGGAAATATGTTCTTTGGAAACTAAACACTCTATTCCATAAAAAATATTTGGTTTTATTTACTACTTGTTACCCAACAATATTAGGCAAAAAAAAAGGGTTGAAAAAACACAAAATGAATACTGGAAACAAGTAGTTCTACACTGGCCTGAAAAAGTACTGAATCACACATCAGTCATTAATAAAACTGACGTTTCTTTCAACAATGTAGTTAATAAACTGGAGTAGGCATGAAAATAATTGGATTCAAGAAAGAAAAATTAATTTTCATTTTCAAATGAGACTAATTTTTATTAGTTTGATTGTTTTATATTTATTTATTTCTTTATTTATTTATATATCAGCTTACCTGCATATTATTATGCAGTCAAACTTTCATGTCCTTTTCCCTTTCAAAATTTGGACCTATTATTTTTTATTATCATTTAACTTATTCCACTGATAAGGAGTACTGGACCAGGTCGAAAAACCTATAAAGTATTTTGCTTCTGTTGGTAATCGAACCAAAGACTTTTCGGTTGAAAGTGTACATCTCTACCTTCGTGCGTCACCCAAAATGTGCATTAGTTTTATTGTTTAATATTGCAATTTTGTTGTTCAGCATTTAAGTTATAGTTTAAAGTACGTATAGAATAGACATGATTATATTAGATAATAGCGAAATGGTTTACTGGTTTAATTTCTTCTATTTTTCCAAAACAAAATTTTTCCATATTTTTACGATCATCTTAAAAAATGCATCTTGGGGTTCACATCCGATTTTCTCAATACAAACATCTTATTTTTTTTTATGTAATCTATCTGCTTACCATATTTATCTATATTTCAACATCTTTTAAAATTACAAGCTTTACAATATTTCTTAATTAGACAAACATTAACATTCAAGAGTAATTTTTAATATCACTAAATTTTTTTTTATCGAAATGGGTTAAGAAGACCAATAACGTTTACTAATTTTTTCTCTGGTATTGAAGACCAATTAATTCAATATGAGTTGATTGTACTGTGCTTTAGCCATTAAAATATAATTTTAATCCGTTTTATAATCAAATTTATTTCTTCTTAATATAAATTTTCTTTAATTTTCTTCATTCCTATCTATTCCACAATAATCTTGCTTTCTAAGGATTTAAATCTTGATAAATGAATTATCTGTAGTTAAAAAATTTCTATAATTTCTGTTCTATTCGGATTACTTTATTTTTTTTTTTTTTTTATTTTATTTAATTTTTATCCACAGAGGAATTATAATACTAGTATCAATTTATTTTATTTCACAAAATGAAATGCCACTGTATACAACAGGGGTGATATACAGTCAATACGAATTGATTTTGCCATTTTACAATATTCTAATATGTAGTGATTTGTTTTGAGCGATAGGATCAAAATGTAGTCTGGAAAATGTTATTTTAATAAAAATACTGACATCTTGCAAATTGACATGCATTATTATAATCCCAATTTAAAGTAGATTTGTTACTAGAATGAATTCTGGTAATGGAAAAGACATATCATAATGAAAGTTGAGTTGATTTGAAAAATTTGGAATAGGCATCTTCACCTCAATCAATTATAACTGAATTGTAAAGGTTATTGTGATATATTTTATTTATTTATACAGAAATAAATTCAGAGAAGTGAATATAAAATAAATAAAATAATACATAAAAATAAAATTATTAATATAAATAGACATTGTACGGTTTGCACAGGCCCAAAGACTATGATGGGCTGGCCACGTAAGTCGAATGCACGAAAGCCGAAAGCAAGCAGTGGTGCTGAATAAAAAGCCCGATAGCAGCCGTGGTAGATGAAGACCAAGAAGCAGATAGGCAGACAACGTGAAAAACGATGATCAAACCCTACAAATCCCAAAGGGAAGCGGCACAAGATCAACCTCTTGGAAGGAGCATAGTGATGAAGGCCAAAGCTCACCAAGAGGTATAGCGCTATAAGATTGATGATGATACTTTTATCGAAACAAAATTAAACCCCTAAAAAATAGAAAACAAAATAGATGGTGGTCAATCATGAGATTCTACAAATTATAAGGTAAATTAAACTTGCAGGAATATTGTTGATCGAAATTTGGATTATTTGAGGCTTAAAAGATCAGAACGCTCTATATTTTGGTCTCATTAACATAACTAACATCGATAAGTACATTTTTTTTATTAGTTACCAAAGCTGTAATTGGTTATTTAAACTATAAACAAAGCAATGTCATATGATTGTGAGAAAATGTTGATGTCTATATTTTTAATAGGAATCAATAAATATTAAAAATATTCACGAAAATCTTTATATCAATTTATACAAAAAAAGAATGCACATGTTGCGAAATGAGATATACTTAAAGACAGGATTACAAACATTTTAACTTAATAATACATACTAGTATCTATAATGCATTTACATGGTAGTAAATAATAGGTTAACGTAACCCATAAGGCTTTGAAGTAAAAAATTTTCGCTACTCGTGATTCATCAGTGCACAGTTTTTCATTAATACTCTTCTGTGATAGCCAACCATACCAAAAAAAATAGTTAAATATTTATGAAAATCCACCATTAGCATAAATCAGAATGGCTTATTTAATAAGCAGGATTTTTAAATGATATCACAAAATACATTTAAAACTAATCAAAATCACCATTGAATATCAATTTCCACACTAACAGTCGTGTATCTGGAGTTAAAAAAACAAATCATAACTCTCCAAATGTAATCAAAACATTAACATTTCGTTGAATCTCCTGCATTTAAAAAAACTGATTTTTATAAAAGTATACCGATTTGAAAATTATTCCAATATCACTTCTGACTATAATATTATGTAGTCGGTATATTCTCTTTGAATAGAATTTCGCTATTTTTGAAACATTCGATCAATTAAAATTAGTTTTATAACAATTTATCATGTTCATTTGTAATTTTTATTTACATTTAATTTTTGCTCTTTTCATTCTTTTTCATCAAATATTTCTATTTCTATTTTCAGATCATCGAGGAATAATTTCACCAAGTGTTGTTGAACATACCTCGCTTGTATCTGTGTCTCAAGATGAAGGTGCAGTACTTTTATGTGTTGCACAAGGATGTCCATCACCTGAATACAGGTGAGTAAAAACAGGAATATATTTTTTCTGTTACATTTGTCACTTCTCTACTATTATTTAAATACAAATTCAAAAGAAAAATAACAAGTAAGCAAAAAAAAAACAAAAAACAGAAGCAAAATAAAAATAAAATGAAAAATTTGTCGTCCTGAATAATTTTCCTTCAATTTTTTTTTTTTTTGCTTTTTCAAATATTTTACACTACATTGCTTTATTTAATTTTCATGAAAATTTAATCAAAAGTTTTTTGCAATTAAATAATTTTTTGTTATTGTTTTTCTGTTCGTTTTTCTGTTTTTTATCGTATTCTGGTTTTTCTTTAAGTCCAGGATTTTCAATATTTTTCCTCTCATCCGGGACTCTATATATATTTCTCTATATATAGAAAAGAATAAATTAAGTTTTAGAAAAAATAAAAGATTTTTTTTTTTTATTCAACAAAGATGATTTCATCACCATTTCCACAACAACGACGACATAGCAAGGACATATTTTCTACTTCTCAGTGGAATTATTTTAAAGAACTTTATTTTTTAATATTAATTCGCGTAATTTAATTCTTGATAAGAACACAAAAATAAAATTATTTTAATAGGATTAGAAATTTTGTGTGCTAAGGCATTAATAATCGAAAACAATTTTCTTAGAAAAAAGGTTTACCTTAACATTTATAAAATGAAAAAAAAAAAAAAAAAAAATTTACCGCATAAACGGAAAGTTTTCCTAAATAAAAACAAATTTGCACGAAAATATTTGTTTTTTTTTGTTTTTTTTTTATGTAAATAAGATTAATACCATTTTAAGAATTGCGGTGAATAAATTTGAGTTAATTAATACCAGAGGAAATATATTTTAAATGTATCGGTTTCAATTAATGAATTTATTTAAGAAAACAAAGACAGATTCTAAAACGTACTGCAAAATTACAATCAATTGGTAATCAATAATTTGTTGGCTCTTCTGAGGGAGTTGTTGTATCGGCGTAGGACCTAATGACCATATCCCAAATATAGTTGGAATTGCTAGCTTTTCAACAACATATATCTTTAGTGGCGCATCTTATCCTTTAAGGACGAAAAGGACATTTGAAAGTATTCTTGTTGTTTTGATGTTTTTGTATAAAATCCGTTATATCGATTGATGTATTAGATATAAACATATTCTGTTATATATTCTAGAAAGGCAACGGTGTGGAGCTGATTTTAACAATTTGATAATGATTGGTGCTGCCGTTGTGGAGATATTGTAGTTCAAAGTAGAAAATTTTGGAAAAAAAAATACAATCTTTATTTTCTTTCTTGAAAAAACAAATACCTCAAGATTTTACCATTTAACATCCACAATATTTATATACTGTTGGAAAGGTCTTAATTTGTTCTATAACTCATACATACATACTTTATGTCTACGTCGAATAGTTTGGAAGGTTTAAGATATTTATTAAAAAAACGTGTGTTTTTTACCCTTTTTCTATATAAAACTAGGAATGAGCCTTTTACGAAGTAACGAAGTAAATGAATATATATATGTATATATCTAACAGATCAACAGATATAACAGTTCTTATACAAAAACATTAAAACAAAAAGGATACTTTCAAATGTCCTTTTCGTCATTAAAGGATAAGTTGCGCCACTAAAGATTATATTTTTGGAAACCTAGGAATTCCAGCTATCATTGGGATATGGTCTCCCTCAGAATCCCCTATTTGTTTACATTGTCTTGCCAAGAAGCTTATTTCTGATTATTTTTTTTTTTTTCAAAAAGTAAATTACCTTAAACAAATGAAATTAGATAGACTTGTTGAATGATAATTTTGTGAAATATGTATACCAAAAAACTAACACAACTTACAATCACATAAAAGCACTAGACCGATCGTCTCTATAGAAGACCATGAATATAGTAAAGAAGACCGATAATTAAATTACTGGAACAAGATAACCATTCGACTTAAAGGGAGTCATTAGTGACGATTGCTTGAAACACGAAAAAAATCTAGGAGTGGCATTTTGTAAAGTGATAGGGACAAAAAAATAATCAGAAGTACTTTCTTTGGCAGTTGTATAGTGTTTTTGTCAAATGTTATATTTGTTATTTTTTCTCTTTTTCCTTTATTATAATTTCATATATTTTTGATAAAATTATTTGTTTTGTTTTTTTTTTTTTTTTGTATTTTTTATTATAATTACTAGTTGCAAAGCCCGTCTCAAGACGGTGTTCTATATTTGGCAAACTTTGATCATTCGTTAGATCACCATCTACCTCAGCTAAATAATAGATCTATAGATTTAACAATTTGGGTTAACTTGGTTGCTAAATTTTATGCAAGAGCTTATAACATTTGATTGGCTTTTATGGGGTAAGATGGGTAATGTTTAGCGGAAATCTCCACCTAGAATTATGAGATTTCCACCAAAAGGTATAGATTGAGGGAAAAAGTTCATAGCATAAAAATTTAGTTATTAGTAAAGGTAAAATTCAAATAAATTTTATTATATTGCCAGTTAGTTATATTAGCCCTTTCTTTATTCTAGAATGAACTATAAACGAAGTTTCAAAACATAATTATTTTGATTGAAAACCTTTAAAAAAATAAAATTGAAATTCAAAATTATTATCCATACTATTCAGAACTTCATACAACATTTACAATAACAACAACTTATTCATATGAAATAATTAAAATATACTATATACATAATATATATAAATAAATAAACTACATATATACATATATTTATTAATATACATGTGGTCATAGCTTACAATATTCATATTAAACATTATTAGCTATATTTTGACCTGACTGAAAACTGAAAAAGCATAAAATATATATCACATACATTTTATTTACAATAACAATTTCTTTATATGAAGTAAAAATAAAATACAGTTTTTTTTTCTTTTGATTTTACGTTTCTATTAATTGCTTCTACTTGAATATTCTTTATTATTATTTCATTTCATTGGTAAAGTAATCCCACATAATTTCAAAGTCAATTCTAGAATGTCACAATTAGAAGTCTTTTCATTGTGTATACACAATACACACTAAGTATTTTTTTTTATTTTTTTTTTTTTGTTTTATAAAGAGATAAGTCTAGATACATAAACAAACTCAGCAGAGAAGAAAAATTATTGTTTACTTTAAGTTTTCTTTTGTTTACTATTTTGTTTTTTTTATTTTATTTTGTTGCAGCAACGATTGCTACGGCACGTTGGCAGCAGGATTGATATGTTTTATTATTAAGATATGTTCTGCTTGGATTTAAATATACATTTTTAGATTTTCTTAATGTTGCTAGTTTTAAAAAAATGATTACGTTACCAAATACTGAAAATTTTCATCAACATTTCTGATCGAGTGGGTCTCTGTAACCGAGTGGTAAAACACTCGAGTATAGTAATGTAATGACCAAAGAGCACGGGTTCAATCCAAGTGAGAACCGAACAAAATTCCAAATTGTGAAAAACTACTGAAAATGTAATTTTCAATACAACCACATCGGTTCAAATATAATTTATAAAATTAATAAAGATATAATATAACTAATAAAAATAATATAAATATATAATATACAAAAATTATATAACAAATAATTAATATAATATAATTTTAAAAAAAACCCACATTTCGAAAGAGAAAATAAGGACCTATAAAGTTGATCTGCAGATTTACCTGTAGCATCAACTGTTAAAATAAATAAATTTCTGATCGATTTTGTTTTTTGTCAAAGTCACTATCAATATCACCTTTTTTTTCATTATTTGTAATTTATTTTAAAGTTCATATACAATTCAGAGTATAAATGCAATGCTTAATTCTATAAATGTATTTAAATTTGTGTTATAAATTTTGTTTTAAGTGTGACCGTAGAATAGGCTATCTGGTCTTAAAATTTTTAAAATTGGTTATTTTTTTTTAGTTTTTATTTAAATTTATGTTTTTTTTTTGTTTGACATTCATTTGTTTCAAGTTTATTAATTTATTATATAAAATAAGTTTTTTACATTGTAAAATAATGAATATATTCTTAAGTATTTTTATTTTCCGTTTATTTTATTAAAAAATTTTTTTTTTTTTGTTATTTAATTTCTATTGTATCTCTATAATTATATTTAAAATATCAAAAATCAATCTAATTCTAAGTTATGCTTAACTTTAATTTTGCTATATATATGAAATTATAAAAATAAAAAAAGTAAAAACAAAAACAAAAAACTAAAAACAAACCATATTATTATCGAATCAACAACTCCCTTATTTTCTTTTTAAAAACACCAATGCTATTTTGGTCTCTTTTAATTCTATTGGTAATTCATTAAAGATTTTCAGACAATTATACAGGCAATTATTGTTCTGATGCTCGGTTCTAAATAAACTTAAATAGAAGTTAGACCTGTTTCTAGTATTGTGCCTATGGATATTAATCCTTCTATTTAAAATAAAATTGTGTTTTATTAGGTTGTTAACAATCTTAAAAGCCATCATATAAAGCTGTTTGCAAATATTACAAAAACCTAAATACTTCCCGGAGTAAAATAAATTTGTTGGATGTAACCTTGAATAGAAATTCATATATTTAACTGATTTTTTGTTTAGAATTTCAAGTTTATTAATGTAAGTTTGTGATGCACGACTCCAAATTGGATTAAGATATCGTAAGTTGGATAGAATATAGGATGAGTAAATAGCGAATAGGGCAATTTTGTCCAGATAATTTCGAAGTCTTTTTATTAAAAATATATACGGCGTTATTTTTTTTATAATAAATTCTTTTTAAGTTCTTACTGTCGGTGATTAAGCCTAAATAATTAAATTGTTTCACTACATCGATTGAAACTCCATTTATAACAAAAATGATGTTTGACAACACTTTATTATCAAAGAACAATAATTTTGTTTTTTTCACGTTCAATGAAAGTCTACTTAGCCATTCTAGCAGAACGTGGATGTCAGATTCGATGGCATTTCTTAGGTTCAGCTCCGAATTTTCGGCATATTTTAACGTTAGCGTATATTCTCTTTGGTATTGAGTTGGAAGATATCATCAATGTATATTTTGAATAGATCTGCTCTTAAGATTTCTAAGATAACCTTGTGGAACTCCCTTCTTACATATTTATCATTACAACGTACTTTTTGCATGGGGTTTTTTAAGAACGAAGAGTAGAAAGTTAACTGTATACTACTAAAGTCTAAGAATAGACATGCTACGAATTTTTTTTATCCATATTCTTAGTTATATGATCTGTCAGGCTCAAGAAAGCTGCAATGGTATTGGAACCACAGAATTTCCCTGTTACAACCACCATTTTTTTATTTATTGGTAAAGAAAAGTCTTACTAGACCTGGTGATAAGAAAAAGAAACAAGGAATAAAATCGGAATATTGGCATATAGAATCCGAATAATATAATAAAGAATATCCTTTCAAAAAATAATATCTTATACAACACCACATTAATATGGAAAACACCATTTTTGTTTAATCAAACTGAAAAAACTTAACTTTCTGACCTAGCATAAAATAAAATTTAAAAAATAATTAATGTTTAGCCTGAGCCAATAACCCAAGTACTGAATAAACACATTGATTAACGTTATATTGATAACATTTTAAGAAATACAATTAACACAAGAGCATAGCGATTTAGGCATGAAAACATATTTTCTATTACATTTCACAGGACTAACTACGTGAAATACAAGCCGATTAACATAATGGTGATAAACACAAACCAATACAACACAACAATAAATTTTGATATGAGTAAACGGATGTTGTAAAGAAATCCTTATTTAAAGTAATTTCATAATTTTATTAGGAATTTTGTATAAACTAATTGTATAATTTTTACAATTTCTATTTTAAAATACTAATTATATTCGTTTTATATTTTATTATTGTAAAATGGTTTTATTATAAATTTTTAATATTGTAATTTGTAAACACTTGAATTAAGTAAGAATAAATAAATAAATAAATAATACTTTAGTTTTAATGTATATGTATTGATGTATTGATATAATTTCAAAATTCATCGTCTCTTTTTTGATGATTCACACCACCATAAAGTAAAGATAAAACATAAAAACATTTATCAGCATCGACATTAAACACAGACTGTCCCAAATCCATTCCTTCTATTCCAAAGTAAATTTCTTTTGAAATATAAGCCCCCAGACAAGTTTAAACTCTAAATTATTATCTAGTCAAATTGAACTCCAATTGAACTTCGTTTCATTTTCAAAAGTATAGAGTCTTGGGATGACGTATTGGCCCTACCAATCTCATTTAAAATTTGTTGATCTACTAAGATTTGTTAAGATAACCGGAAATAAATAACGAATCCTCGCATCTTCTTCTAATCTAAAATAATTTTGTAGGATGAAATATTTGTTTAAATTATAAGCGTCTATTTTCAAGTTTATAATTTTGGTTTACTGAATTTTGGCTTTCAGCCCCATATAAAGTTTTCCTCAGACCATGAAATCTTAGTTCAGATCACTTCAATCCATAAAATGATCTTCTGTATAAGACCGAATCAGTCTCTCCCTGAATTTTCAATTTCAATTAGTCCTGGTAACCTACGTAACCAATTATTCGGTTATTCAATTCAGTAAAATCATTCTTTAATAAAATCAGTCTTAAATTTAACTAAATTTTTTAAATCAGAATTGTCAAACAAAATTCATTGCAAATTATTGCGTTCGTTCTTCTATATTTTACAATATCTAATTCGATATTAAATATCGTTAAAATTTTCATATTAATAAATAAACAAAAATAATATCAAATTTCAAATTTATTCATCAAGTCATCAATTTTGTTTTTCTCTTTTCATATATAGTTCACATAATATTTCCTTTATGTCATCTCATTTGAACACATTCCAATGAATAGTAATGATTAATACTTTTAGTATACTCTTCATATTAATTTGCACTTCTAAACAAAAACCAAAAAAAAACTTAAATAAAAAAAAATTGAATACACAATAAAAAAAACTAATTACATGGTATTAAAAAAAAAAAAAAAAGCAAAAATGATGATTCACAAAAGTACGAGCATAGTAAATTCAACTAGAAAATTTCATTAATTTTATTCACAATAATCACGAGTAGAGAAAACGAGCACAGTTTTTATTTATGTTTTTTTCATAATTTTTTTTTATTTTTGTTTTAAGATTAATCTTTAAAGCAACCTTAATAACAAGACCCGAATTGAATATTATATAACTAATCCCTAAAAAGAATTCTAAATTGAAATTTTCTCATAAACAATATAACAAAAAGGATTCAAATTTAATGATGACATTTGAAATTTATTTTATGAATATATTTTCAACTTTAATGAGTAAAAATTACACTATTGCTACTACTACTAATCACTGTTAGTATTAACACTGTTATACGGATGGCACTACGACTAATATAAATCATTATGTTAATGGAAAATTGAAATTTCACTAAATCATCCTAGTTTGGACTTTAGTAAAACAACTAAGATACTAAGATAACAGTCAAAGTCAAGATACCAACTAGTATCTGCCACAATAATTTTAAATAAATTTTCGTATAAACAAAACCCAAAGATGACTTATTTCTAGCAACAAAGGATGGCCAAATTGGTGATGACTGATGTTAAGTACAAATAACCTCATAATATAGAAATTAATAATCTTGATTAATACTTAGTATGCATATATGCAACACTGTTTATGAAAAAATTCTTCTTAGACAGAAAATATGTTCAGCATTTTTATACCAAACGGAGCCCGAACAATAAACTTAGTAGCTCGGAATTTAGTTTAATCGAAGTAAAAAAAAAATTAATGGAAAGAATAAATTTATCTAAAAATGTTCCGATGTTCTGAATTTCTATAGACAGAAAATCAAGAAACCTGATAAAGATCTGGTAAATAGTACAATCATTTGCCCACCAATAAGGCAATTGTCGGTATTTTTTATTGCCTATAAACTATAGGAAAACTCATTAAATCTTTCCAATCAAACTAAACTATAATTTTACTATTAAATCGTCTAAAACCATAAATTATTCTAAGTTTTCCGAATTAGCTGATTTTGGTGTTTTCTTGCCCTGAAGTATACGTAGCACATAGGTCTCGCATACAGTACGTGGTAAGATGATAATAAAAATCCGAGATTTCATCTATCTTACTAAGTAAAATGTCAACAGTTTTGAACTTTTTTTTTGTTATTTTCTACCACATCGAACTTATTTTAGATATTCTATCGATCAGCGGAACAAGTTTTAAGTTCCACTCTTAAAATCGTTGTGTCTTTTGACGAGGAATAATACCAAATTATATATACATATATATAAAAAATCAATTTTCATTAATTTAATACCCAAACAGCGATTTAAACACTTCAATGCTTGATGAATAAAACCGCTGTCTTCAAAATAATCATTCAGATTTTGGATGATCTTGGTCTTCTTCAAAAAGTAGAACTAAGTTTAATTTAGCTACAACATAATAATAAAGCAATTTAGTGTAGAAATTAAACTATACCCTCCAAAAAAAAACAAATTTCATCCGACAGCTATCAACATGGTTGGGAGCAGTCTTGTGCCGCGTAAACTACATTATATTAATTACATTATTTTTTACACGTCGACAATACTTTGTAGACAATATATTAAATTAATCTACTTCATTGCGTAGAATAATTATAATTATTCAATGTATACATTTAAATAATATAGAATAGTATAATTATTCAATGTTTACATTTAAATAATAATGAATTACAATTAAGTTAAATAAAAATACTGATTTTACTGAAATTATATTATTAAATACTATATATATAGTTTCCTGTAAATATTTGTCGATTCGACGGAACGCTCCAATACATATGTAAATTGCTTTGATCTGTTTTTTTAACATAAAATAAATAAATTTCGCTACTCAAAGTGCATTAAATATTAAAAATAAATAAAAGTAAACAAAGAAAAGCAAAAAAAATATTGTGAGACCAGCAGGACCCACAATCACATAAATTTGAAATGAAAACTCTAATGATGGAAAGAAAAAGCTAGAATTTATTTTGCTTCCGTCATTTATGGCGTGTTACAAAGCTAGTGTTATATATTTATTATAAAATGTGTAGCATAAATTTAATCCGAATTACATGCAGATCCCCTGTATCTCGAAACACTCCCACGATTGACATGTATTAATCAATTCACATAATTGGTACAAAAAAGCTTTATATTTTCTTTAATATGTTCTACGAATTTATCATCAAATTTTCTATATATTGATTCAACCATTCCAAGATCACATGGTTTAATATTAATCCCAATTCTACTTTAATCAACCAAAAAATTTTACGAAATCAACTTGCTTAAATTCTTTTAAAATATATGTCGCTTGATTCATTAATTTTTTATTTAAAACATCTTTTGCAAGTAGATTGTCGGCGTAGCATGTTACAGTTTCTATATTCACAACTATTAAGTGCTGAGAAAATTTTCCCATCTGTTTATGCTACTGTCGAATACAATAGCATAAACAACAGTATGAATTCAGATCCTTTGCAATATCAACAGACTCCACAACAGTTTTAAACAATTTCACAGCTGTTTCAAAATCTGCTGTTAAGCATGTAAAAAAAAGCTTGATGTCTGATAGAAGTGTATATGCAACATTCAAGCAATCGTTTCTATCATTGATGGAACAATTTTTCCACTCATCAATAAATAAAACTGATTCTAAACTCATAATAACCTTAGCTGACATAATACATTTTTATATGCTTTATCAAGCCAAGTTGATGACAGTGTTTTCTTACTTTAGGAACTTTATGTAAATACGCTGGCCGATTCTTTTTAATAAAGTACTTGAAATGAAGCAAATCGATACTGAAAAAATAATTATGGTTTATATCATAGTTGGAATTGTTTTAATTCTATACAGTATAGTTTACATTGTCTAATAGTAAATTGCTTGTTTTACACTAAAGTTTACTTCAAAGTGTAGACAATTAAAATTTACGCGTAAAGGAACAAACACTGGTTGGGAGTTAAATCATTTGTTTTGCTGAATAATGCTCCAAGAACAGACTATTGGCAACATTTTCATTTTACAGTGACAACATTTTCATTTTACATCGTTCAATGTCAATTTTTGATTTAGTTATGCTTTAATTCTGTCAAAATATTTAAGATTATATTAATTTATTTATTACACCCTTTTATTTCCCCACACTTTTTTCATTTGTGAGACTGTCTCGAAATTTTATTAAAAATTTCAAGTGTATAAACTAGCGGTAAACTAAAAAAAAATGTTATTCGAAAAAATCGAAAATCCTGAATTGACCATTTTCATGGTACAACCACCCATCCCTAACCTTCCTACTTCAAAACTTAATTTCTGATGATTATAATTAATATAAAATATTAAAGTTTGTCGCCAACCACACAAATTTTTTAATAAAAATTTTTTTTCAAAATAATTTAAAAAAAAAAAAAACTTATTATCGGAAACTGGCTAATGAATCAGTCGGATGCAAGAATAGTTTCGATGCATTGCATAGACTTTTGATAATATATATGTATGTATATTATTATGTATATCAACTATAATATATTATTATTTGTCTACCACATTCAACTCAATATAGTTTCAACCTTAAACCCGAAACTCTATTAATAATTCTTATATACACATACATTCACATAAACATGCATAGGTATCCTTTATATTCTTTAGTCCTTCCCTTTTATGATATTATATGGTATCCTACTATACTCTATTTTTGTTTTTATTTTATATTTTATTGAAAATAAAATGCACCCCATCATAATTACGAATGTCGATAACTTCTTGGAAAACAAAAAAAAAAAAAACAAAAAACCAACACACACAAAATAAAAAACAAAAAAAAAAAACGAAAACTAAATTTCGTCCTTTTCAGTTAAATTTTTATATTTTCATCATCGTTGGCTTGTTGGTTAAGGCTTATAGCAACAACAAAAACTAAAATGAATGAAAGGAATTAAATAAAAAAAAAAAAAAAAACGTTGGAGTCCTGATAGGGTTTATGGCGGATTGTTTTAACAGCGTCATTTCTTATTTGTCTATGTTATCAACGGTTTTCATGCATGAATTTATGAAAATTTTTAATTTTTTTTTGTTTTCAGTTTTTTTTTCTATTGTTAAAATTATTTGAAAAAAATTTAATATTATTTTTTTTTTTTACTACTCTCCCAGATTTTTTCCTTTTTTTTTTGTAGCTTACTGTAAAAATATTTTTTTTTTGTTTTTTAATAATAATATTAAGCGAGTATGTGTAAGAGAGGTGCTCTTTTAGTCCCTTCGATTCTGTTTTTTTTTTTGTTTTACTTTTTTAATTTTGAATACAAATATGAATGAATGAAAATGCAGTCACAATAAAGTAGTTAAATACAATAATGTACATAATGTATAGATAGGTAGGTATATATAGTATGTGCACCTGTATAATATTATTTAAAGTATACAGAGTGACAAATTTAAAACTTTTTATATAGAAAAATGTCGTTTTTATATACAAAAATGCATGCCAATTTTGTTTTTCAAGTTTGTTGATAAAATAACAAGGTTATTCGTAACATCTCTTATAGAGGTCTGATTAAAGTAATATGAGGGTTAATTATACGATTAATAATATTTTCTGAAGGATATACTCAAAATTTGGGGTCTTATACAAAATGTTCAAATAAAATAATTTGTTTTTTCAGCCCACCAAGATGACTCTAACATAGAATCAATTCCCAAATAGTAATACATTAATGTTGATGGCCACTATATAGCTTTACATATTAAAATTAAAATTATATTTTATTGTCATGTAAATTATATCCATTTTCATTTAGATTTGTAAGTGGTTGACAGCCGCTTAATTTTTATTTGACATCAAAGTCTATTTCGACTTTTTTGTCGGTTGAATTTATCCTTATATTTAAATTAATATTAATTTCCCACGTAACATTTTATTGTTATAAAAACAAAATTAGTGCTACAAGACTTCTATATGACTCCCGATAAGCACTAAAGGTGTTATAATGATGTTTTTATGGTAATAATGTGATTAATATTGCTATAAGAATGTTCTTGTAGCAATTGCGGGAGTTGTTATAATGGGATTTTCCGCAAGTGATACAGCAATGTTTTTATAAATCTAAAAGTGCGTAATCCTATATTAAGAGTTAAAGTGTTGTTATAAGAATAGAATTGCTGGAATAGCAGTAGTGATGTTATTATTTTACTGTATTCCTATAATGTTACTAATAAACTTACTGTAGCTTTTAGATAAATATTTTGCGACGGCCATTATTTTCTATAAACGAGGTAAATTTTTTTTAAATAAACAAAAATTGAAAAGTTTTATTTTGCTTTCTTTTCGCAAAAATATTATTTTTACTTAAAAGAATAATTTAACTATCAAATTTGATGATATGCATTTATTAACATACATTATTAAATATTTTATAGATGCAATTTAAAAATATATTTTCTTTAATTTATTTAAAAATTGGTTATTTTTGGAGGGCATTGTATTTTTTCGAATTATTTTTATAATAAATGTCAATAAAATTTCATTCCCAGCCAAATTTTGCATTTTAGTCACAATAATTATAAATATTAATACAATTATTCTTAACCGCAAAATATTATTTATTAGTAAAACATTTTTTTATATTATTAACTAATATCTATCTCCCTTTCTCAGGAAATAAATATAAACTCCATAAAATTATTATTTGAAAATAAAAAATAATATCTTTCTCACTCTCGCATAACATAAATTATTTCATATCAATATCATTTCAAAATAAAAACATATACACTAATACATGTATACTAATCCTTTTACAATATTACAGCACTTGCTCCGGTGCCTTATAGGATTCTCCATTTTAGTGCTATAACGTATTTATAACCTTTCGCAGCAATTGCAGAGCACTCAAATTAACACTAATACTGCTATAAGAGTGTTTATAATAGTGTTATAAGAGTGCGCAAGAGTCTTATAGCAATAAAATTGTTACGTGGGTTGCTTAGAATTTAATTTTATTAACAGGAATATTAATATCTCAAATAGAAATAGTCAATTCGATTATGTTTCACAAAAACTCAACAAATCATTAATCCAATAACATATATTCTATTTTTTCAAAGATTTAAATTATTCTTAGTCTAAACTATTAATCAAGTGGTTCAACAATTCACCTCCTTATATATCATTGATATTAAGCTACTTCACAATCTGGTTGTGTGTACTTAAACAAAAAAAAAAGACTGAATAGCGACAAGACTCATATTTACACCATTAATGGTAGTCTTTGATTGAATAACCGAATAAGCCAGAGAGAATGTTTTTAACCTTCCAACTTTAATTATTTATGTCTGATAATTCAATTCGATATTTTTTGTGTATGTCAAATTCGTCTAAATGATACATACAACTACAGTTTCCAAATAGACTCTTCTTAATACAATAATTCAGAGACATTCTGTAAATTTAAAAATGAATATTTTTTTTATACAATGCACACAGTATTCATATTGAGAGATGAAAAAAATTTATTTGCCTTTTGTCTTAAAATAACGGTTTTTATCCCGTCAACTTTTCTTTTTTTCAGTTTTTTTTTTTTTAATTTTTTATTGTTGTTTTCCTTTTCTTATGTTTAAATTTTTTTTTCTGCATAAAACTTATAATCACCGTTATATTCTTCTACGACATCAGTGATGATGAAGCTATTATTAAAGTATTGTTAATGAAATAAGTGAAAAATTTTGTCGTTCAGGATTTATGAAGGAGTTAGTTTTCATTATAGCGAACCAGGCAATTTTTTTGACTTATTTAAGAATCGACCAAATAATTCTAGTTCCATTGTAAGATATTGAAGCAATTCATAAAATATAATTCCAAAACTATCAATAAGTTAGTTCCTTTTTAGCTTCCTTTTTAGTCATCATCTCTTCAACTGTACGCAGTTTCAATTTTTTTAATACTATGAAATCACAGCTCCAACAACGAGTTTTGTTTAAATTTATGGTTCAATTATGCTCAATAGTTTTTTCTTTTTTATGTTCTTGACCGTAACTTAGGTAGAATCACCTTTTCGTGCAGTTGGTCTTTCAATTTAAATTATCATGATTCTAACTCAATCAAGAAGCAACATAAGGTGTTAATTTAGTAAATGTATGAAAATCATTACAACTAGATCTGCTGGTATATCAATCTATTAAAAATTATAGCTCCACGTCGATACAGCAACGTACAGTAAATTCAAATTTAGAAAGAGAATTTAAAAAAAAAAAACATAATATTATGAACTTTAATTTTTTTGTTGTTGTTTTTAACCGTTTTAATAAAAGATCGATACACAAGACTGTTATAGTACCTTATGTAATCGAATTTATAACACAATATTTCCTGATATTTTTTTTAACTTTTTATATTATAATATCAGAATAAATTTTTTTAAAATCTAATTGGGCCTTGCAGGCAAATCATTGAAACTCATCTACTTGAGTGTTTCATTATCATACCACTGATTTACCGTAAACAGCTATTCAACTATTTTTTTAATTCCCTACAATAGAATTTTCCATTTTTTTTTACTTTAGTTATTCACGGTTAATATTAATACATAACAATCTCTTACACAAACATAAATAACGCAGTAGTTACACAAACTATATACCCACCCTTTAAACAAAAATATATATTTGTACCAAACTAGAATTGTCCCTATATGAGATGAATGTGACATTTTCATTTAGTTTTTATTATTTTCAAATTTCAATATACATATATATATTTTAATATGTATCTACATTTTAATTATATGTATATACATATATTAAATATTTTTTTTGTTTTTGCTATCAAATAACGGTAACAATAGCCGCTAAATACTATTATACTAAACAGAAATTTATGCAAAATAAATTAACACACACACACATACAAATAAATAAATAAAATAAAAGAAAAAAATAAAATGCATTTTAGAGTAGTTTTTTTTTATTTAGCCTTCATGCATATTTATATATATATATATATATATATATATATTTATATGTTTTATTATATTGTATATATATACGAATGTGTGAAGGTAGCAGTAATAATAATTTTAAGTTGATGATGAATGAATAACAGTAAAAACTATTTTCACTATATAACACAGATCAAAATACATATACTTTCAAGTAAAAAAATAATATGTAAATATTGGTTGTGTTAAAATATCCTTTAAATATACACTTATCTGTATATATATTTATATATATATATATATATATATATATATTATATAAATTATTTATATATATACTGTAGGTATCAAATGGAAGAAATGAATCTTGAATCAACTCTACTCTTAAATAAAATTATGCATTGGCACGTATGTTAATAGAAAAGCAAGAAAATAATCGGATATTGAAGCATCCCACACCACTTTTCAAAGGAACAATATACAGTAATACCTCAATTTAAGTACAAAATATGTTTTTGAAAAAACCCCAACCAAATAGAATTCAAAGTTTGACTAATGAAAAATAATAAATCCCTTGAACAGAAATAAAAAGAAAGTCCGGGCTAATAATTGCTGGCTGACTCTCAAAACACAATCACGACGAATGACGAATTTTTCGCGTTCAAATATATGAAATTATATGTGAATCGTGACGAATCACGAATAACCAAAATTTCGTATTCAAAAACTAGATCTATTTCTATTTTATTCATCGACGAATGCGAATGACATTCATTGATACCAACATAAATTGGTCAAAATTGTTTTAATAAAACATTTTTAAAATTCAAATTCAAATAAAAAATTTCAAAAAAATTTTGAAATTTCAAAAAAACACAAAAATTTGTTCGTCGCGAATTGTTCTTCGTGATTGTGTCTCTAAGCGCGGAATTTGGTTATTCGTCACTCGTCATTCGTCGTGACTCGTGATTGTGTTTTCAAAATTATATAAATTTTAACAAATGTCAATTCAAAGTATATCATTAGGTATGTAATGGGCTATCCCAAATACCTAAAAGTAAATAATAAGAAAAAAAGCGTCGTCAAATTAACCGAATAAAAATTTCTACAACATTTGCATGATTACAACAATACCAGAAATCGAAAAATTAATAGATCAACACTTTTTAGAAGGTTTACCCTTTACGAGAAAAAAATTAAAGCATATGTTGCTGAGAAGTAGCTGTTTGAAGGCTGTAAATAACTGTTTCTTTTGAGAACCAGAGCAAAGAAAAGCCCAAGCCTATACTATATCAAATCGTCGTTTCAGTGGTTGTAAAATTCTGTCATGGGGTGCTTTTCTTATTATAGTGTTTTTTCACTTGTTACTAGGCCCGAAAAAGGTGTTATTTAAACGTATTAAATGAAGTTTCAATACCCACGGATTCAGAGTTCATTAATAATTATTTCAAGATTCTTCAACAAGATTATACACCACTTCATAAATCCAGGATGATAATATTACAATTTTTATATTGAATCCAACAAAATGTGTAAGATGTGGCCGCACTTGCATATAATTGGAAATGTTAAACTACAAATTAAAATTAGAAATCTTCCCAAAAATTTGAAAAACTAAAGAAGAACAAAAAACGCATTAACTGGTAGGAAAACAATTACGTTTGGGATGTAACTAAATTTGGTAAGCTCAGTAGGTACCCAAATACCTTCAAGCTGTGATTTGTGTAAAAGTAGGCAATACAAAATAGTATTATGTAATTTATCAGCAGATATATTATTATTGTCCAGGTGTACATTATAGACTCCTTTTTTCAGTTTTGTCACATTTCGGAAGCCCAATTTTGTTTTTATTTAAAACGGAGGTGGCCCTAATATGTCTGGGCCGGTATGTAAGCTTTCATCCCTTTATGCCCTTCTTCACCCTCAATTTATTCGACCCTTTTGATAAAGATTTGTGGATTCTATCCTGCAGAAGTTTTCTGAGGTTATGTAGAGCGTTTCCAACAACCTGAATCTCAGCCTTGAAAGAACTATGCACTCCCCTACAACATTTGTATGGGTTTCTTGCTCTTCCAGACAATGTCTGCAGGTTGGGTCGTCACTTAGTGTCAGTCTACACGTGTGCTTTTTCAACTGGTTATGACCCAGTAAGTATGCCCACCATCTTCCTACAGTCTACTCTATTGAGAGTTAGTGGGAAGTTGGCTACTTTGGTGTTTGTTCTTGGTACATGAATTTTGCAGACTCTGTGGCATTCAATACGCTCCCAAAGAATGTTTGTTTCCCTCTTCAGGGTGTTTTCTATCGATAGTTTGATATTACCAATAGATATACCAACTCTCGGTTGCTGGCCATAAATGTTCCCCATCCGCTGTGATCCGTTGTACCTTGTTTCGGAGTCCTATGAGTTTTAGGACTTCCCAACATTCTCCCACCAATCTAGATTTGATGAAGTTACTTTTAGGAGCTTTTAAAGCAATCTGACTGTCACTAAAGATTATAATGACTTTGTTAGGCCATCTTTGCTTTTTTATTATATTCACTGCTGCGTTTATGGCAAAAACTTGAGCCTGGAAGACTGTGCAGTATTTGCCAAGAGGAAACTGGAGCGCAAATTGCTCTTTTTCAAAGACCACTCCGGCTACCGAAAGCCTCATTAAACTTGTCTAAAAAAGTTTTTCTTCAAGTCAAAAAAAATCAAAGTTCTTTTTAAATGTCTAGAATTAACTAAAGAATATGTGCAATAAATTTGACTTAAGTATTTAAAAAATTAAAACAGTTACATTGATTTAATTTCACATTTATCTATGTTATGTGTGTATTGACAAATAAACATTATTTTCACTGTATATATTGCACAGCTGTAGAGTACCGTTATTTCAAATCCATTTATACCTATGCAATAAATGGGAATGTAAAATGTTCACTGTAGGATTTTACTGTATTTTTCAAATTAAACTGTCAATTCATGACTATGTAGTCCTCCTAGGTAGTCTATGTTCGTGTTTATTTTATCTTTTAATTTTTATGTTAAATAAAAATTTCCATTAAATATTCAGGGACACTTTTCTATCATTCGGTGGATGAGTTGATCGGGGTAAGTCGGACTATCATTGGTTTTGGTTGTGTGTTGAGTTTTTCGAATAAGTTTAATTTTTTTATTTTACCATGCAAATTACTGAATTCTGATGGTTATATATATACATATATATAATATACATATAGTATATATATATATATATATATATATATATATATATATAGACATATAAATATTTAGCGTTCCTCTTACTTGCATTCTCCTTTTGCGTTCTTTTGTGTTTCTTTCTACTTTTTTCTTCTTTGTTTCATTTTTTACCGTTATTTTACCAGCATTTTGATGAGCCTTTTGGGGATTTTTTTCAATATTTTCATTTTCAGTTTGTCTCTCTCTCTGTACTTCATTTTTTGAAAATGGATGAGAAATACAAAAAAAAAACGAAAAGTAAAACAAAAATAAAGTCTTTTGTTTACACTTGGGATTTTCAAAGGAAATATTCTCAGAAGAAAAAATCTTAAAGGCTTTATGTTACCGTCATCGATGTTTTATTTTATTTTTATTTTTATTTCTTTTTTTTTCTTTTTGTCATTTTTGTGGTAGTTTTTATCATTTCGTAAAGTTTAGAATACAAAGAATTAGAGTTGAAAAACTACAGTGATTCAAAAGAACGTTATAGATTTGAAATGTTACCTAATTTTAATTTTTAAAACGTTTTCACAACTTGGGCTAAAAAATTGTATATCAAGATTATTCAAACATGTGCAATTTTATTGACAGATTATTGAAGAGTTAAAAAATTTTAATTTGTAAAAAAATATTTAGATAAAAGTTGAAACATGTCAAATTAAAACCAGGGCATCAATATAAATAAATGTTCTTTGTTAATTTACTTACTTAGATAGGTAGTCAATAGACCATGTAGATTCTGGTCCTGAATCATCAGCGTCTTTCAGTTTTGTAGATTACGGGCGGTTTTTTTTTCAAGTTGATCAAAGATATGAAATTATTTAATGTCTGCCGATATTTCAACTCCCCAGCGAAGATTTGGTCTGCCCGGCGTTTTCGAGTCTGGATTTGAAAATTATATTGGCTGTAAAATTTTGATTCAACCGCTCTAGGTGTCCTAGCCTATAATGTACTTTTTTAATTTAGTTCTAAAAATTTTTTACAAACAATGGATATAAATTTTTATAAAAACTTGTTTATAATTGTCGAAAATATTCAAATAAAATATCGTACTCGTCTTGGACAAAATTATATTTTTATCAAACATATCTGGGGTATTAAACAAATTTGATTATTTGCTTAAAAACGATTTGTGATCAAAAATCTAAGCATTTAAGTAATTTCATTAAGCCTAATTTTAACAATAAATTTTATATTCTAGTAACTCGCCTACGAATTTTTTCGTACAGAAAATTACTTATCCCCCTCCAATTCATTCTTTTACTATTCTACAAAAGAAATTTTAATTCGATATTGTACTCAATATTGGTATTTTTTAATTTAGTCCATTTTAAATTTTTCACTACAAACTGTTTTCCATTGTAATTATCATTCAACGCGTAAAAATACTTGCCTGCCAACAGTTAATTTGTCACCAGATCAGATTTTTTGTTTTGTTTTTACTTTTATTTTACGAAAAGACTTTATAATCTCTAAAGATGTCGTTTTTTGGTTTTTCTACTTTAGATTTTTTCTTTTCACTATTGTTTTTTATTTTTTTTCTTTTTCATAGCTTTGAAAGCAAATTAAAATAATAATCTGATGATTTTTGAAAGGAAACAAAAAAAAACAAAAAACAGTTTTCTTACCACATTTACATTCAAATCAATAGAAATGTATTTGAGTTCAAAGTCCTTTAAAAAAAAAATGTAATTTCCTTTCTAGTAATTTTGATGGAATTTAGTAAATTCGGAAACGCAATAAAAAAAAATAGTTTTGTTAATTTCACTAAGTTTTTTATTTCAAAAAATATCACTGATTCAAACAAATAAATAAAATTAAACAAAATGGCGCCTGTTCCTGATTGAATAATTTTTCGAATTTATCGAAAAAAAAATTCGATTTCCGTGAAAAAAGTTTGACATTGAATTTAATGCTTTTCAATTGAACTGCATGCCACATTGAATTTGGAAAACGGGAAATTACACCATTTTATCTGTATGGTAAAAATAAAGTTTAATTTGTAAAACGAGAAAAAATATGACTCATAACCGGTAAAAAATTGTTTTTTTTTCTTTTCTGGGAACCTACAATTCAATGAAATCAAATTTAGTTATTCAAAACATGCGCAACTCTTGCTACGTTTACACAGTAAAGAGTTAATTATAAATTGATTATTTGACTGCCAATGCAAAGAACTACATTTTTTTGAGTCATACAAAAATATATGACGTGGCATACCGTGAAATTTTTGCATAACTTTTTCTTTGTAGTGCTACGGCATACTTTTTTACCTTTTATTTAAAAAAAAAATTTCGTTAAAACTTGCAAAAGTTCATCGTTACGGTATAAAGCTTTTCCAATACTCAAATCATGCTCAAGTTAAGGAAATGTATGATTCTTAGAAGTTTATGCTGGAAAATCAAAGTCTGCCAAATGTGAAATTAGTAAAGTCTGGTAAAGACTTTCAAATAAATAAAATGACCTCATATGCTTTAGTTTTGAAAAAAGGAATCAAGTGATACCGCAAACTTGCAAACTTTTGTTAAGAACAGCAGTCGTAAACACTATGTACATTTACAAACAAGTAACAAAAAAAATCAGATTCGGACCTTTCGCGGTGTTGGTGACAGAAAATATTTATTAATAAACACCAATTCGCAAACAGAATGAAAACTACACTGAAAATCTTTAACGAAGATAATTTGCTGGATGTTACGCAAAACTAAAAAAGAAAGAAAAACTACAATGTGTCAGAAAGGGTGCTAAACTGGTGCAAATGAGCAGTGCACTGGTTTTCCCCAAATGTACTTGGATTGTTTCAATATGAAACAATAAATGTTTAACATGGTGTTTAAGCAAATAAATTTTCAAAGCTTTTTCTTTCTAATTATCATACATTCCAGATATTTCGTAATTAAGCTATTTTAATAATTTTTTGTTGTTTGGGTGCAACACAATAATTTTTCGATTGGAATTGTTATCCAAAGTCATACATATTTGAATTGAGAGTAATTTTTCTTTCTGAAATACCGTGAAACACATTTAAATAACATGGACGGTTGAGACTTTCCTTCGAATAAGTATGACATGGCAGCCAATGGGATGATGGATGTTATTGATTATAAATAATGAATTACAATATAACAAGAAAAATTTGATTATGTCCAACAAATGGAGTTTAAACTTGATATGTCAATTCGCCCAATCGTTACTTTCAAATTTTGTAGTTTTGATATTAAAACAAAATGAAAAGCTTGAAAGAAAAGTTATCCGATTTTGAGATGATGATTTAATAGTCTGTATTAAAATATAAATTTTATAACAAACAAAAAATTAAAATGGCGATAAAATTAATATTTAGAATGTAAAAAATTTTTTTTTAAGTATTTATATAAATTTAAAGTACAAAATTACATTGTAAATGAATTGTATGTGAAATATCATAAAAAAAAAAAATAAAAAAAAAAAACGACCCGGGATATAATAAGAATTTAAAAAAACATATACCATAATGAGACAAACTGAAAAATAAATGGACAGATGATATTGAATGGTAAATAGTGGACAGATGATATATTAAATGAACATAAATCGAGAAATAATAGTTTTGGAAAATGACTCCAAAAGAACAAAAGAATTAGAAGGACATTAGGAAGAAAGCAAAACCTACCACCGGTTACACAGAAAACTAATTGAAACCTTTTAAAAGTTCAACTTCTATTTATTACTCAAAATTCACTTAATGTGATACGTATGATTAGTTTAACATGATTTCAGATAACATGCACAAAATACATGTAGCTACAAAATAAGTTATTTATTTCATACTTTGGCAAAAGGTTAAGCAATATCAAGATATACTGAAACATGAAGTTAATACATGTAAAAGAGAACTTTACCTCACTAATTAAATAAAAATCAGCTGCTCAAATTTTAAATATAAGTGATCTGAAAATGTGATTGTTGGCATTAATACAAATATAAGATACAGAACTGGTATTAAATATGGTAATTACCTTATTTCAGTCCCTGTCCATCGTAAAAATAACACTCATCAAATTAATTAATTTCATTTTTATTAAAACAATTTAATTACATTTATAAATTTCTATAATCTAATATATAATAAATAACTTTATACCTTCACTTTATACCTTCACAACAGTTAAAATATTTTCTTAAACACACATTGACACACTCAAATCTATTCTTTTTTAATCACATAACCTGCACCAGGTAATACACCATCATTTAATAAATCATCAATAGTTTTATCATCAACAATATCATTTATTGAATCATCATTATAATTATCATTTTGAATATCCCCTTCAATTGGCGATTCTTTTTTTGAATCATAATTCAATGATAATAAACGTAAATTTTGTTGAATCCAAGAATAATAATATTCTATTCGTGTTAAAATTGTTGGTCCTGATTCTGAATTACAATTACTTGGTCCCCATGATACCAAACCAATTAATTGTTCATCTTGTACTGCTGGACCACCCGAATCACCAACACATGCACTACTCAAATAATCTGGCAGACCAGCACATAAATTACTTTCTTTTTGTACCTTTTGTGATGGAAACGATGCTTGACAATATTTATATGTGACCAATGTTAAGCTGGCTACTCTCAATCTACCTGGAAATTTACGATTTGTTGATTGTTCTGTACTACCCCAGCCATAAATTAAAACATCACCAATTGGATCATTATCACTTGATATTGGTATTGGTTGAACAAAATCAGTAAATTTGAATGGTGCATTTGATCTTATTATACCAATGTCATATGGACCGATTGTTGTAAATTTTGGATGTTTAACAAAATGTTCACAACGACGTCTTTGACCACCCATATAACCAAGATTATTAACATTATGTACACCAGCTATTAAATGTAATCGATGTGGTTCTAATTTAAGACAATGTGCTGCTGTTAATATGTAGCTGGCACGAACTAAAGAACCACCACAAAATTGTACAAGACCTTTTGTTCTTGATTTAACCATTATTGCAACTAAATATGGTGCACTATGACGTTCAGCTTCATAAGCACCAACTAAACGTGTATTCATAATTGATTTAAAATTGTCATTGTTGTCATCAGTTGAATTTATTGTTTCAATTGAATTTAACATAAAACAATTTGTAAATGTTAAAAAATTAATTAATATAATTAAATTGTAAAATTTCATTTTAAAAAAATAAAAATAAAATAAAAAATATTTTCTAATTTTTTGCCTTAAAATAACTGTACTGTTAAACTCTCTTATTCTCTAGATTAATTATGATGTGCTGATTTATATGAAATAATTACAATTGCTTTTATACCCCCATCTTCAGCATTCTTTTTAATCATATGATCAGTTTAAATCTTATCATTAACATAAATTCTGTATTTGACATTGGAATCAAATAATTTAATAATTACCTTATGCAACAACAGGGTCTGTATAAATTATCTACCTATAATATAGCATTAACTTTTTAATCTCAAGTTCAAATTAAACATGTTATCATTGTTAAATGTGTATATACATGTGTGTACATTGCATCATTATAATAATAATTATTAACAACAACTTAGATGCACAACTGTAAAATTTTTTTTTTTTTTTTTTTTTGTGATCAAAACGTAAATATTTGACAATTAATTTTTTTGTTGTTAGTTTTTTTTAAAAGATAAATTTGAAGGGTAAATTACTACTGAGTAAATTTGACTTTAGTGTGGCGCTTTCCTATTAGAAATTTTCATAAAGATCAGATGTTCATTATGCTAAAGTAGATACCATCTGTTCTAATTTAATTTTTCCGTCAAATTGGTGAAATTTTTATTTTCATATTATCTTTTCTTTATGGCTTAGAATTAAAGTGCTTTTTTTTAAATATTAATTATGTTTTATTGTGATTTTGACCTACTTAAAATTTAAAATAATATTTTTTAATTTTAACCTTAACACTATGACAAACAATTTAGAAATTTGAAAAAAAAAACGTTTTTTTTTACTTACAAAATAAAATAATTAAATAAATATTTTTATATTTGGAATTCACTTTTCAAAAATAAAGATTATAAATGTAAAAAATAATGAAATATTTTTTAATTATTTGAATTTTTTTATTCAAAAATAAAATTCCTTTAAAATAATTTATTTAATGTATTTATTTATTTATTAAATAACGGACCTGCCAACTACAGACCCTTTTCCCTTACGGATAGTGTGCCTTTAAAATATAAAAGTAAACTTACAAAATAAAATATAAAATATCTAAGAAATATAATAAAATGGTAAGAAAAAAATCACAAATCAACAAATTAACAAAATAGAAATTAAAATTTAAAAAAAAAAAACAAAATTTTTAGTAAATTAACAATTTAAAAATTAAAATCAACAAATTATCAATTTAGCAAAATACAAACAAAGATTATTGTAAACTTATAAAAAATAAAGTATAGGTAATTAAGTGTAGAGTCTTAAATAATGAAAAATGTAAAGTAATGTAAAAAGAAAGTGTATATACACCTACCATTCACTAGAATAATAAAATAATAATTTTGGCAAATAGTAAGTAAACCAAAGTGTAAATTTATAAAAAATAAAGTATATTTAAGTGTAATGTCTTAAATAAAAGAAGTGTAGATATACTTACTATTCGCTACAGTAAAAAGTGATTTTAGCAAATAGTAGATAAACAAAATTATAAGAAAAGGTAAAAAGGTTGATAGGACTTGTTCCTATCAAGTAACATTGTTATACTAATGATAAATTATATTTCATCCCAGATATTGTGATGTAGCAGAAGGTTTTTTATAAGTGTTAAGTGTGTATTGGTATGGAATCGCAGAGCTTGTAATGGGGTGAATATGAATTGAGATGTAATTGTGTTATTTGAAGGGCATTCTGTTAAGATGTGTTTTATGGTTAGGGTTTCTGAACAGTGAATACATTTCGTAGGTGTGGATCTGTCAAATAAGTGTTTATGTGTAGGAAGGGTATACCCTAGGCGTACTCTAGTAAGTTTGACACCCAGGGATCGTGATCTAGTTTTAATTGGTCCTGGATTATTAGCATTGGGATTATGTAATCAGGCAAAACAGGCAGTAATTTCAATATATTTCCTTTATTTTACTTAAAATTGTTATTTTTATTAATTCAATAAATTAGCTATAAAGGTCGGTTTAAGCTTCTGAAAATTTTAAGTGTATTAATATTTTGTTGACTCTGAGACAACATGCAATGACTTTATTTTATATGAAAATGCAATGCGTACAACAAATAATAATGAAAATAATGAAATAAATGCGTACAACAGTAAATATCGTTTTTTTTTTTAAATGTGTTTTATTTTTATTCATTTTCTTTTATGCTTATAGATATTTGTACAAAAAAAACACTTAAACCAAATTATTCTATTTCTTGTTTTCATCCTTAATGACCTACTAAGAAATGTACTCTAAGATTTGAAATTTCTTAAATTTATTAATTTATTTAATCAGCTGTTAGCTATCTATTATTATTTTATTCCTTCGTACTTTATACATTTTTTCTTTTTATTATTCAATTGGAAAAAAATTTTTTTTTATGAAACCTACACCTACACCTAAACCTACACTACTTGTTCTAACCTACCACCTAATTATATCTAACTTACACTATCCTAATCTATCTTATATTGACCCTAACCCTTATTCTAACCTAGCAGCTACTTAGCTTATAACTACCCTAATTTACCTTATATTTATCCTAACTATTCTTATATACTATGTTTTCTTGTTTTAACTAATTTTTTCTGTTCTTCTATTCTTTCCACCAATACTTATCAATGTTTATTAAATCTCTATTCGTTACATACCTATCGTACCTAAATATTTCACTATTATCTTCGAATTTAAGATTTGGTTGATATTCTATTTTTTTGTCTGTAGCTCTCCTAAATATATGGTATATTATGGGCAATTTGTCTTCATTTTGTATATACTTATTTTTATCCAGGTAAATCCATCCTTCTGGAGGTATATAACCGGAGCTCATTGTCTTCTCAATGTACCTATCATCTGGATATATTGAGCGAGCAATCGGACTGTCACCGACTCTACCCTAGAATAATGTTTTCTTATTAGATTAATTATGAATTGGTCGATTTTTTTTATCTTGCTAACCTCATAGAGCGTTTTGTTCGATATATAATGTTTGTAGTCTGTTTCCGGTTTTCTGAATTTACCTGCGCAATGCCTTATACACTTTCTCTCAAACTTTCTCAATAACTCCATACACGATGGACTTATATTATACCATATTGGGCAAGCATATGTAAGAATAGGTCTTATCAATGCTTGGTACCCTATGATTTTTACTTTGTTATTTATTCCTTTTGCATAGAAAAGCTTCTTGGAGGCCCAAAAGGCTTTCCTAGCTTTTTCTAATTGGATGGAAATATGTTTTTTATAGTGTAAATTATGTGTTAAATTTACTCCCAAATATCTTACACATTTTTGGTTCGTAATTTTTATATTGTTTCTAGTTTTTATGTGGAAGTTTCGCCAGTTTTTTCTAACATCAGTGTTAGATTTATCTAGGCTTGTTCTGAATAATATAACTTCACACTTGCTATAATTGATACTTAGTTTCCAAGTATTAACATAGGTTTGTGCTTCATTATAATTTTCTTGTAGCTGTACTTGCATTTTTGATACATATTTATTTACATTATAAATAATAAGATCATCCGCAAAGGCCAAGCTCCTTGTTAGAGACTGGGTTTGATTAAATTTATTTAATAGATCAGCAATATATAAATTAAAGAGCAAAGGTGCATTTACAGTCCCTTGCTGTAATCCATTAGTTATTTTAAATATCTGTTTAGAATATGTTTGTCCATCTACTATGATAAATTTTTTGTCTTCTAACATCTTTTTTATCATTTTTATTACCTACGTTGGAAAGTTATATCTTAAAAGTTTGAAAATGAGACCATCAATCCATACCGAATTGAAAGCTTCTCTCAAGTCTATAAGGCATGCTCCTAAACATTCCTTTTTGTCAATTGCCCAGCATATATCCGATGTTAGTTTACTGCATGTATTGATGAATGTTTTGCCCTAAATCCGAACTGGTTTTCTGGCATAATTCTTTTTTCTTTAACAAATTTTGTAATATGTTTTGATATTATAATTTCTAATACTTCACTTATGTTTGGTAATAAATTTATTGGTCTAAAATTTTTTGGATCGTTATGGTCTTTTCCTGGTTTTGGTATTGGTACTATCTTTGCTATTTTCCACGCTCTTGGAAAGTAACAATTATTGAGTATATTGTTTACTGGGGATATTTATCCTCGATATCTTGGTATTTATCCTTGATATCTTGGTATTTTTCACACAAGTTTGGGATATTTTGTTTTTTATATAATATTAAAAATAAAATTGCTTTTTATAAAATATCAGGGATAGTTTCTAGAACTTTTATAAGTAACACTTTTTTAACAATTTTTTGAGTATGTAAAAATAAAATATTTTTTTTCAACAGATGATTTTGACGGTTTAACAATGTTTCATTGTGTATAAAATAATTTTGCCAAATGGTTGTAATGTAAAAAATCAATAAGCTATCTCCCATTTTAGAACCAACAAAATATTATCACACTTAAAATCTTTAACAGCTAAAATGTTTGCCCACCTTTAAAATGTTTATCAACTAAAACCCATCTAAATGGTCGAAAATTCAGATTAATAAAACTGTCAAAAACTAATTGTCACTAAAGAAAACCTTTATTGAAATACTATAACGGTATTTTGACAATAAAATTTGATAAACCTATTACATATTCAAAAATATAAAATGCGTGCATAAATAATATCATTCGACTTATATATAATTTTTGTATTACTAAATTCGCCATTTTAAATTGTTTTAACACAAAAATATTATTAAATTACAATGTATATATGACATATGACTATATTATATATAAATGTAAAGTTTCTTTTTATTGTTTTAATATTTTAATCTATAATAAAAATACAATTAGGACAAGGGCAGAATTTTAAAAACAAATTGCTAGAATTTAATCTAATTATATTTTTTTTAACTGTATTTCACTAAAGTTCCATTAATTTTCCACCAAATATTAAATAAAACCTTTTAAGGATATATTGAACATTTGTGGGTGTTCCATTAAGTAAAATCAGTATTAGAAGGTTAAAATACCTCTTTAAAACAAAGAGATATATACAATTAAATTAAAATAGCACTTTGGTTTTAAATACCATTATTAGCTTGATTTGATAAAAAACAAATAACACACAGATTGTATGAAATGTATTATTTTATATGAAATTTTAAATTTTCCATCTCAACACCATTAACTTACTTGGAAACTGAAGCACCTATTATAGTGGAGTTTTTATGTGGAAGTTTCGCCAGTTCTTTCTAACATCAGTGTTAGCTTTATCTAGGCTTGTTCTGAATAATATAACTTCACACTTGCTATAATTGATACTTAGTTTCCAAGTATTAACATAGGTTTGTGCTTCATTATAATTTTCTTGTAGCTGTACTTGCATTTTTGATACATATTTATTTACATTATAAATAATAAGATCATCCGCAAAGGCCAAGCTCCTTGTTAGAGACTGGGTTTGATTAAATTTATTTAATAGATCAGCAATATATAAATTAAAGAGCAAAGGTGCATTTACAGTCCCTTGCTGTAATCCATTAGTTATTTTAAATATCTAATTTTAGATGGAGCTGAACCGGTGAATATACCGCGATAATGACATTTATTTATCGGTTCATATCGGACATTTATTTATCGGAACATTTATTTGATACATTTTAAATCAATATTACAATTAAATGTTGCGATCTTAAAAAAAATGTTCTTAACTTAAATGAACAAAGCCTGATTAAAAGAGTATAACTAAATAAAACAATTATTCCAAAAGACAAAGAAATTGCATTTTTTAATATGTTTATTTATGCTAATGACTTTATGATTCTATTAAAAATCGGTATTGAAGTGGCCCATTTGAAAAGAAAGTCTGTACAACCACCATTGCTCCCCCATATAATATATCTGTCGAATTTGATCAATGAATATCTTGGTCTTCTCTATGGTACCAAATCTATCTAGTATTTGAGTCTGTTTTCAGAATATATCTATCGAATTTGATCAATGAATACCTTGGTCTTGTCTATGGTACCAAATCTATTTACTATTTGAGTTTGTTTTCAAAAACAAGTTTGTCGATTGAAAATATTTAACAATATTTTTCAATTTAATTGACGAATCGCTTAATAGGCTAGACTAGTTTCAATTCAATTCAATTCAATTTTATTCAATTTAATTTTTACATTTACATTTAAGTTTTATTACATTTATATACGGAGTTCAGATGTACTTACATCTACACAACTGAAATATTACATTATGGTTTTTGTTTAATTCACGAATATTTACGAGTTCATAAAGAAGACTAGTTTTTAGTTTTAGATTTTTTTTTTTTTTTTGTTAATATAAATTTAATTTTTTCCTACTATTTTTACAGACTAGTTTAAGAATGTAAAAATAGTAGAAAAAAATAAAATGTATATTAAAAAAAAAAAAAAAATCTTCCAACATAATCGCAGAATCACTCGTAGAGTCTTTCATTCATTTACCTGTTACTTATTTATGCTTTGGGATCTACACTTGGATGGAATTTTAATGCTCTGTTTATTACTTATTTATTGATTTTACATTGATTATACATTTATTCTGTTTAAATTTGAATTTAATTTATATTACTTAACACTTTTGCTTTTCACAGTCAATTTCGTAAAATATTTTTTAAAAGTCTGTCAAATTCAAAGCATTTTGTCAATTATTCAATACAAAATTTTTTACTCTACAATCTTTTGTTCTACATACAAAATTTTTTATTAATACGGCTAAACCATAATTGTTATTATTAAAAATTGAAATATTGAAAATATATGGATGTAAATAATGGATTTAAATTTTAATAATTTGGATTAAAATTAAATAAATAAAATTAAAAAAAAATATTTAATATATTGAAATTAAAGTAACCATTTATTACAAGCATCCATCCATACATGGAATAATCTCTCCGGTAAATTTCGTAAACTCCTTAAAACTGATTTAAAAAAACAACGGGAAAAAAAGTTTTTTTTTTTCATAATTAGTACAGTACATCAGTACTCGCAACGGTTTAGTGACATGATTCAGAAAGATAAAATCTAGAAAAAAAAAAATGAAAATAAATTTTAAAAAATGAATTGTCTTTCGTTGTCTCGCTTTACTTTATTGGAGCCCTGCTTTTCTTGACAGATCTTTTTGTGACTGACTTATATTTTAATTGATTTTTGACAAATCATAATGTTATTTCGTACGGACTTTATCATTCTGGATTTTGGAAATCATACTTTTATACCGTTTTATTTCGAAACAACAACAACTATTTTTCAATACTTATAATAAGTCCAACGTAAAGAGGATTTTATATTAAATATTTTGATAAATTCATGAGCCAATATCAATTTTTGCTTTTTTACTTTATTTTTATAAAATATTTTCATTTGTTCTTTTTTGTTTTTCTTGTTTAATTGATATAAAATATAATGTATAATCATATACCTTATAAAATTGGTATCCTTATTTCAAAAAAAAAATAAAAATAAATTATATTTTTTGTAAAACAATTCATATTCACTTTAACCGGAAATAAGTACTTATAAAAAGGATTCGTTTCTCCTTGCAATGAATATATTTTTCGTAATGAATTAAGACTGAATAGGGGGGGGAGAAAAAAATTGTTTTTGCTCTTTTTTTTAATTAAAATAAAAATTTTCTGGCGAAAAAAAAATGATTTTCTATTAAAATGAAGTTTGAAATTAATAAAAAGACAATAAACTATTGTTTGTCTTGAATTATCGATGATAGCAAACGAAATTAAAAATTTAAATTTAATTACCTGTCGATTACCGCGATAATCAGAAGAGTTTTCCTCTCTTTGGCTTTCCTCTCTTTAATTGTGAAATATTTTTAAATAGGTTTTTTGTTTTATTATTGATTGATTATCCATATTTAATGAGATGGGTCTACCACTGTGAGCAATAAAATTTTTCCAATTTTCAATGTAATTTTTTTTAAATTTTGAAAAATAAGAATCAATTCAAAAGGGCCGAGTGAAGTTTTGGATCCTGATTTTTAAGTTTATATTTAAAATATTTCAATTTTAAAATTTCAATAGAATTTTCCAATTTTTTTTTCACTGCTTATGCAGAGTTTTAGTAAATGACCACAATATGTTCTAATTATAATTATAAATGTTTGATATCTAATATACTATTTATATAAGTTGTACTTTCAAAAAGCCTGCATGTATTGGTTTACCCAACACACAATAATAATATTAGATTAGAATACGCATTCTCTGAGTATTCATCTTATATAATATATATAAAATTCCCTTTTTACGAGTGAGTATTACGAGTGAGTGATTGTGTCTGTTTGTATTGAACATATCCCATAAATACTCATTTTATTTGATTGAATTTTGTGTGGATCAAAATATTATTTTATGTTTGCATTTTAATGAAATAATTTTAATCGGTTATTACCTCAGTTGGATAAAGCGTCACGTTAATATCGCAAATTTTGTTCTAGTTCAATGCTCTGTTGAGTGAAATTTTTGTTTTCTTTATTAAAAAATTTTTTTTTTTTTTCATTCTATTATAAAATTTATAATATTAATTTTTAAAAACAAGAAAAATTTTTTTTTTAATAAAAAATTCTCTTCTCAATTATTTCAACAAAACACAAAATTTAGTACTTTACAAACAATTATTTTTTCCTGTCGTCAGCTAAATTTGGGCTTCCATAATAAGGAGTGGGGGTTTGGGGGCCCCCGACAATAACAAAAAATATATAGTAATTTTAAAATTTTTGTTTTTTCCTGCCATCTACATCTTTCTGCCGTCAGCAAAATCAAGATTTCAATAATACGGAGTGGAGATTTGGGGCGGCAGCCCTCTACAAAAACAAAAAAAAAATGGATTAATATTTAAATTTTGCAGCTTAATAACAATAAAACTAAATTTCCCCTAAAACTAAACTGTATCACTGTGTAATTATTGTACGCAATGTTTAAAAATAAATTAAATTTTTAGCAACATTAGAAAAATTCTAGCAAAAATTCAGAAAAAATTCAGATTTTAATTTTTTGCGAAAATGAATTTTGATTTTCTGAATATAGTAAACCAAATATTAGAGTTATAGTCGCGTATTTATAATTGGTATTTTATATTGTCATTGTCACCGCGCCGTGGCAGCCGCTATTTTTTGGTGATTTTATCGTGACAGCTGATTAAGTGTCACTCATGATAAAAATAAAGAAAAGGTTTAGTTGTTTTAAGTAGTTTGAACATTTCTAAGTCTTATGTTTAAGTTTTAATAAAAAATTATATTAAATTTCCGAATTATATTTTTTAAGATGCTGCCATTTTTTTAAATTATTCAAGTGATCGCATTACAGAATTACAAAAATTTTTAGTGTCATCTTTGATCATCGAAAGCGTGACTATCGTTTATCACAAATGGAGGGGGTAGAACCTATTTGTTGTAACAAAATTTTATTACGAAAATAAAGCTGTTACCCCAGAATGCCACTAAACCTAACCTTCTTCAAACTGGATTTGAACAAAAAGTGTTCTACTCTAGATCATTCTAGAATGTTCTAGAACAGTTTATTGAACAAACCTAATAATTAAAAGTATTAATGTAGCAGAAATACATTTTTTACAATTATTATTATTTATTAGAACGTTAAGTTGTTAATAATAATAAACAATAATTTTATTAATTGGAAAGTGGTATATATTTTGCTTGAATTCTTACAAACATTCTGGCTGTAGAATTTTAAATTAACGGCAATGGTTTTTGTGCTGTACGGTTTTCAGTCGAATTTTCGTTCTTTTCTTAAATCGTTTTCTCCTGAATATGTTCCAGGCATCGAAATGTTGACCCTCCTAAATTATTTATAAAATTTGTAAAAAGATCAAATAGGTCTAAGTAGACTTACTAAAGCAGGTGCTTTGTCGGAATTACGATGTAGAAGGTGCGAAAATGCCGCAGGTCTCTAGTATCAACTATAAATATGAAAAAGTACATCTTCACAAAACAAACTCATAAAGCATACCTGGTATGATTACGAAAAAAAATGTCCCTAATATAAATCCACAACCAATTAAGGCTTCGAGCAATAAATGAAAGACTAATTTTAATCACTACCACTTTAACAAATGACATTTATATAATACCAGTGCACATTTTTAGTATATCCCTTACGCCCAGTGACAATTTTTTATATTTAATAGCATGTTATCAGCACTAAAACGAACACAGTTACGTCGTGTAAATTTTGTTTGTTTTAAGCTACGTATGCTGTTAGTATCCTATGCAATAATTTAACATTATTTCATGTAATTTGTTGTTGTAGATAAATGATAGCAAAAATGTTGCTTCAAATTTGGCTTTGAAGTACGCTGTTAGTATGCTGAGCAAAAACTAAATTAGGTTCTTGTTTTGATCGCCAGGTAGCTTTAAAAATTTTTCTCCTCATTTATAAACCCGGATATATAGCAATTTTTTTTGCTCGGCAAAATTTTAACATTAGACATTAGACAACGTTTGATCTAGTAAAATAAAGTGAATAATCGAAGTATACATAATAAAATACAATCAATCTAAGTAAAATAAAGTAAATCTTAAAAAATATTATTTAAAAATATTATTTTAAAGCCTCCTTTTTCAAATATAATTTTTAAAGTTCACTTTATTTTACTTACAATTTATTTTATTTTTAAATAGTTCATTTAAGATAATAGATAGATTAATTGATACTAATAGATTTATTTAAAATAAATAGTTATATTTTATTTTCACACGTTGTTGATTGTCAAATGAAGAAATAATGCCACCTGTTATTGATTAAACGAATTTCTGATAAAATTTTGCTACCGATTTTGCAGTAGTTTTTGTATTAATTTTTTGGCAGGCAAAAATTTTTAACAGCAATACTTAGCTTTATCTAGAATTTCGACAATAAATAACGTCATAATAACAATTGTTTTAGAAATAACAAAATATAATGATTTGATGAGCATCATTTGCTTGATGTCTCGAATAGTTGGTAAATCTAAATTAGTAAAAAAGTATCGATACAACTTTATTTCTTTCGTTGTTAGAATTATGGTACTATTAATATAGAATTTGAATCAGAATTTAAATTGGATATCTTGAGTGCCGAAAACAAAAAACATGTGTGGATAGTAAATTATCGGATAGTTGTTATATAAATAAAGCCGCAATATTAGAAGACAATATTAGTGGCCAAGGTACAATATTAGAAGTGTTAAGTTTTTTACTACACATAAACTATTTGAATTTGTGTATACAGGATTGCAACATTTTTCTTCTTCCTGATGATGTTCCTGTTTTATATAGAAAGAAATCGCAATGCGGAGGATTGTTGCTGTAAAATTAATACAGATATGACCAGATTATTTTATTGACTCTGTATGAATAAGTTGAAATTAAATTTAAACAAAACTGAATATATTATCATAAATAATTTTACTGACAGTAGTTATACTACTTTAAATATTGGTGGTGGAAGCATTAAAAGAGTAAACGACATGAAAATTTTATGATAAGCTAAAATTAGACAAGCACGCTGATTTCATAAGTAATAAATTTTTTAAAAAAGTAGGTTACTTAAGAAGAATTCGCTATCGAATTACTCAGAAGTGTGCAATAATGATGTATAATACGATGATCTTACTATATTTGGACTACTGTTGGACATCATTATATATTTTTTTTAATATAAATTTTATTTTTCACACTATTTTTATATTTTTACACTAGTCTAGCCTACAAAAATTTAGAAAAACACCTATTTATTTATAATTTTATTAACATCTAAGCAGTTTTTTCGTTTTTATGTAAATTATACGCACAATTTTAGTAATTTTTTATATTATGTACAAACTTTACAAAGTTTTTTTGTCTTTGAATTATATTATTGGAAAAGTAGGGAGTAAAAAACGAATAGTTATTTATTAAAAACCTATCCTAACTTAATCTATCTTAATCTAACTAAAACTGCTTAACCTAATTAAAAAAATTATGTATATTATACTTTGTGCTAATTAGAGTTTTCCAACCACCATTTATTTGCTTTAATTAATTTGTCCTTATCTGGTATCAACATTTCACATTTGAAATTTTCTCCGTTAATATTGCCCGGGTTATAAACAATAGCTTAACATTTAAACCGTCTATTATTTGAAAACAATTTATTGGTGAGAAAAAAAAAGTGCACCCAAAACAAAGTGCATTGTTTATGTATTTTAAAATATGGTACACTGGTGTATTTATGTTAATACATATTAATTACTATTACGATTTAATTAAGCCTCCAATAAAAATTATAAATCTTAATTTTTTTAATATATTTAATGGGAACTGAGTTATTTGTATCCTTATATTTAAAATTCATCATTTTCAAATGGGTGATGTAGATGTGCCGAAACATTTGTCAAAGCTACAAATCTGCCATTACAATTGAAGCTATAAATAGTTGACATATCACTGGCATCCAAATTAAAACCAAAAACATCAAAATTGGATGCTATTCTATTTTTATTAACAGATTTTGGTATAACAATGTTACCACGTTGAATTTGATAACGAATCAAAACTTGAACTGGTGTTTTCTTATGCTTTTTGATAATTGTAAGAAGCTTTGGATTCTCCATTAGTACAGGTTCACCTCTTTGAGCCCAAGGACTATCTGGACTACCTAAAGGACTATAAGCAGTAATTGATATATTTTTTGTCTTGCAGAATTCCATTAGTTTTGTTTGAGTTAAATATGGATGACATTCAACTTGATTAGTTGTAGGGTGAATTTTAGCCTTTCTCAAAACTCTTTCAATTTGTTTTTTATTGAAATTGGAAACACAAATTGATTTACAAAGACCATCTTCAACCAATTTTTGCATTTCTTTCCATGTATCAACATAATCAGCATCAGAGAATAAAACCGTTACCTTTATCGTCGGTTGGAAATATATCATCACCTTCTTTATAACCCATTGGCCAATTAATCAAATACATATTCAAATATGGTGTACTTAATTTTTTTAGAGTTGTTTCACAAGCATTTCTTACGAAATCTGGACGATGAGATGTATTCCATAATTTGCTAGTTATAAAAAGATCCTCTCTTTTAACAACACCTTCAGAAATCTTAGCATTAATTCCTTCACCAACTTCATGTTCATTCCCGTAAACATGAGCACATTCAAAATGACGATAACCAATATTTATGGTATCCTTAACAGCTTGAGAAACTTCACTGGGTGCACTCTTCTAGGTACCGATACCAAGAATTGGCATATATTTGCCATTATTGAGAAGAACATTTGGTATACTTTAGAAGTCATATTTTTTACTCTTTGAACAAATTTTAACTAATAGAATACTGCTGACACTAAGCCAAGAACAAATAAAACTTTATAATGGTATAATGGAGGGACATGACTACGGTTTTGAATATAATCGTTTTTATCTAAATAGATGAAATGCTCAGGAGCTATGAAGACCGTGAGCAAGGTGTTTTTGATGTACTCTTCATTGTGGTAGAATATATGCGATATTAAACCATTTTCCGGAGTGTTTTGTGCTCTGTCATAATGTTTTCGAATCAATTTTATTAAAAAATTGGCGATTCTAATTATGTTTGCTTCCTTGTACATTTATTAGAGTAGTGATGATTGTATTCAGAATTTGACTTTCTGTATATATTAGCACAAACTCTCATGCACTTTCTTTCAAATTTTCGCAGAGTTTCCATTAAGCTTGCACTCTATTCATCATTATTATTTCTATGTAGTGAAAGAGAAAAAGTTTAAATGCAAATTTTACAGAACAAGGTCAAAAACGCCAGTCATCTTAGGATGTAGTAGAAGAACTAACTAACCGGAATTACATGATCGGGCAATTAAAATGGATGTTAGTACACCAAAAACTCAAATTCAATATTTTGGTGTTTATTTTTTAAATGAAAAATAATATATGCTACCAGACGATTTGTTTGAAGTTTACGAAGATATGTTTGCGAAACAAAGTCATTACACCTTGAGATCGGAAAATTTCGTTCAGATTACGATTGTTTTGTAGTAGTATAATTGTATATGTAGTTGTATTAAATAATTTGATAAAAGTCTTAAACTATTTAATCAGTTACCCAGTGAAAGCTAAAAATGTAGAAAATTAAAATTTCTTGTAAAGTATGACAAATTATGAAATTTGTATTTTGACAATTGAATATTTATAAGTTTTTATTTTATTTTGATTTTGTATTTGAGCCTTTATTAAATTTTTTAATTTTATAGTTTTAATTTGTTATGAAGTAATTTATTTTTATATTCGTTTCCGCTGTGGCGTACAAGTAGGGAAATTCCATCCTTAAAACTACATCCAAATGAAAATACAAGTAAATTTAGAATACGCTAGTCAAGTTTGGTCTCCTTTTTATGAGGTACACAAACTTAGAATTGAATCTATTCAAAGAAATTTCTTAAGGTTTGTCTTACGGTTTCTTCCATGGTCTGACCCATTATTATTACCCCCTTATGAACATAGACTTAAACTTCTTCAAATGTGTTCATTGCAACTAAGACGTGAAATTGGAGATGTTATTTTTATTACGGAAGTTAGTAGAAGGAAATATAACATCGTCTTTAATTTCAAATGAAATCGTTATTATTGATAATCCCCGTTTTCGATCTACCAATCTTTTTTCCCTTTCTTTTCATAGAACGAACTACGGGATGTTTGAGCCTAATGATACACTGATGGCACATACACTTTTCAATGTCTAAACACCTACTAAAACAACGTCTTTATCTTAATAACTAAAATATAATTTATGTTTTGTTTTAATTATTGTTAACTTTTTGTAAACAATTTATTGTATATAGTTTTAAAATTTTAAACTTTAGTATTACATTTTGTACTTCTTAATTTTAAGTTAAACTGTTGGATTGTATAAATTCTCTATTAATAAGCTTTTTTTTCTCTTTGTAATCTGTTTGTGTTAAACACATGCCCGAATTAACCTCTTCGTAGGCCCTAGGTACTTTTACCTTTAACCCTATCGAATAGTTTTTTGCCAGTATCCCTAATGAAGTCAGCTGTGGTTTATTTTTAAAATGCGTTAATTTAATTCCAAAGTGCTTTTGTTTAACAACACTTTATATAAATAACAAAGTTTAGTTTCATTCCATATTGGTTTATTTTATGAATGTTATTTTGTGAATATTATATTGGTGCCTTTATTTCGCTTTATAACGTTTTTCTACTACGACCGAAATTACATGAAGAAATGCTTATTTCGTATATGTATGACGATGATGAGTACCAATTATTATACTTTAAGTCTTTTGTTTCCAAGTTTAAATTCCACGCATTTGAAAACAAAAATTTTAAACCTGCTTGATATGATTGGCTGGTTTATTGTCAATTGCAAAGAAAATTCATTTTCTTACATATGTATACGAATGAAATTAAATTTTCTGTGATTATAACTGTGCAACCATAGCACCTAATTTTTTTACAAGTAATTTTCTGAAAAGATGCAACAACCATAGCAAAAATGCAACCATAGCAACTGATTTTTTTAGACAAATTTAAAGACAATATGAAAGAAAATATTTGTGTTGTTAAAAATTTATCAGAAACCAGATGGTCTGTTCGACATGATGCTACTAAGGCTCTATTTATGAATTATTCAGAAATTCAACAAGCATTGTTTGAAATAACTGAAAGCGAACGTCAACCTGCTGTGGCTGTGCAGGAAGCGAAATCTTTAATAAAAAAGCTGAACAATTTTGAAACAGCATTGATGTGTGTTATTTGGAATGATTTATTACAAAATATTAATATTGTCAATAAAGCTCTGCAGGAGACTGGTATAGAATTATGCACTATTGTAAAATTATTTGATACTCTCATAGCTTACTTTCATGATATTCGTTTAGAGTTTGATAAATTTGAAACCATGGCAAAAAAGCTTACATCCTCCGAATATAAAGAATATACACAACGTAAACGAACACGAAATTGATTTTTTGATGAAGTTTTAGACAACACAGATCCTAGCTTGAGGCTAAGTGCAAGTGACAAATTTCGTATAGAATCTATAATTATAATTGACAAGCATTTAAGGTCCTACGCAGTAGACACCTTTTCATTTTATTTCGATTCTCCTATTCCTTAATGAACTTCTAATATACATAATATATAAGATTATATATAAAACAAAAATGCGCACACAGTTGAAAATTTTGTACTCATATGATTTTATTATTCAGCAAATACATTATGCATATGTGAGAACTTATTAAAATAATAAACAAAAGCAAACAATTCAGTTTTTATAATTTACATTATATACTTGCAAATGAATCTATGTACATATGCAAAAAAAAAACAAAAAAACAAATTCATCTAAAATAAAAAATATAAAAACAACAAAAAAACAAATAACTTGAATTCTTCATTTTTATCTTTTTAAGTAACTGTTTCTAAATTTTGGTTATTTGTAGTAATAATATAGTTTTTATTAAAATTGTGTATTATGTATGTATGTATGTATATACATACCTCTTTAATGACAAAATTTTTTATTTTTAGGAATTTTATCCACTAAATGCCATTTACTATAGGGAATATATCAGAAACGAAGCAGTATATGAGGGACATGTATTTATATGTGTCCTAAATAAAACTTACTAACCACAAAGCTTTTTATTAAACACGAGTGGTTTCTGCTATATCGTGCGAAGTCTATGTCAGTACGTAAATTACTGTTTTTTTTAAAACTTTAAATTTGACTCCAACTTGAAATATAATTACTCAACAGGGGCCCCTAGTCTTTTTATATAATACACTTATAATTGAAATGCGTAAGGGACTTGGAGCATATCAAATGCTATATGAAATGTTTAATTTTTTGATGGACAGAAGTTTAACAAATAATGAAATAGTTTCGAAAGCAAACCAGTTAGTGCAAATATATTCTCCAGATTCTTGAAGATGCATTTGTTGACGAGTTTTTATTATTTTCACGAATGTATGGGAATAAAAAATCAGTGAAGGAAATGATAATTGCACAAATAAATGATAAACTAGTTACCAGTTTTCCTAATGTAAATATTGTGTTAAGAATTTATTTATCGATATTTGGACGGAATGCGGAAGGGGGAGCGGAGCTTTTCAAAGCTTAAAAGAATAAAAAATTGCCTCCGATCAACTATGGGACAGGAACGATTATCATCTCTTACGCTTTTATCAATTGAAAGTGATTTAATGCGAGAAATTAGTTTCGATGATGTTATTGTCGAATTCGCCAAAAAAAAATGTAGGAAGATTAGTTTAAGTAATAATTAAATAAATTGTTTACTAAATTAATGATTTTTTTTTGGTTTTTTGAAAATAAATTTTGAATTATTTTGGATTAAGTGAAGTTTTTCTTTTCATGCTTTGGTTGAACATTTATTATATAAATTTTAGTTCGTATGCCATTTACAGTTCGTAGGCCCTAGGCACTGTGCCTAATGTGCCCATGGGATAATACGGGTGTGGTTAAACAAGTAAGTAAATAAATTTGATAGAAAATGAAATAGAGACATATGAAATACAGCCAAAAAATAGTACCTAACATCCATTACAAAGAAAAAAAAATAAAAAATGATAATCTCCATATTGAAAATAACGGAAAGAACAGCTGCTACATCAAGCATAATTTTTGGTTTTATAAGGAAATAAAATTTCTTATTTTAATTAAGGATAGTGTTTTTTTTTTTTGTTAAGTAATGATAAGAACAACAAGATAACCTCATAAAAAATACAAAATGTTAATTTATTCCTATATTCTAAATTTTATATTTGAGAACAAATTTATTTCAAGTTATTGTTCCTAATTGCAAATGTGCAAGTTATCATCATAATTCACTTTACAAGATTCAAGTAACATAACAATATTACTGTATTTTATTTATGCCAAAAGATATCTAGATCATCAAAATTATAGTACTCATTATTATTAATATTTATTTTTATTTTTATTTTTAACTATATATATTTTATCTATAATTATTGTTTCTGAATTATTTTCTAGTTCGATAGGTAGTCACTTCTATGACATTATAATATACAAATATGTAATTTTTGAATGATAAAAAGATAAAATAAATTCCGTTATTGTAAACTGTAACTGCTGCTGTTAAATATCGATCGATTTCCTTAAAAAAACAATGAACCATTTTTAAATATCATGTAACCGACATACAAATATATATACATAAATAAATATATATGAATATTAAAATATAGATTATGATGCAATAAAATTAAGTTATTATAACTAAACTAACAGAGTGTTTTCTTTCATACCTCAAATTTTGATTTTAAATTGTATAATAAATCACTTCTATTCATTCACATGCTTAATTTCGTTGAAAATGTGTTTGTCTTAACTTACCAAAATTAAAATATGCTAACAACATAACATAACATCCTATTTAAAATGTTTAGTTTTACTACTATTTAAATAAATTGTGTTTACAACTTCTAGATATTGAAATTATTTCCACTGAATTAAAATGTGCACACCATTTTGGTTTAGTTTTTAAATACTAATTTTTTTGGATATTCATTTGTCACACTTAATTTTCATAATGGGATATAAACGTGTTTTTAAATGAACCACTAAAGCCGAGACAATCTTTCATAAGCAAATAAAAAACTGTTCAGCTCTATTGAACTTAATAAAAGACAGACAGTTTCTTTGAGTATATATGCTACTGCGAGACTATGTGGAACAACAAATTTTATTTGAAATATTTTTTTATAATCTTGCTCTTTACATTTTTGTGTTGTCAGTAAAAACAAGTTATTTACGAAGAATAAAACTTTTTAAAAGTTCAAAATATAAATTTTTTATGTAATGTAACCGCCCCAAAACCACCGCTCTAATTAATTGAAATCCGGATTCTACTGAAGGTAAGAAAATTTAGATTTAAAAAAATCTACTTTTCATCCCCCTGTATCCAAAATTTGAACATTGATTTAAATATAAGAGTTTAAAAATTTTGTATGTAATGTAACCGCCCCCAAACTAGCGCTCTAATTAATTGAAATCCGGTTTCTACAGAAGGTAAGAGTAGTTAGACTTAAAAAAATCTACTTTTCATCCCGCTGTACCCAATTTTTTAACATTGATTTGAATATATAGGGTCTTTGATTTAAGTCCAAACAATGTTCAAAAGATTCATGAATTTTTACAACGATCTATACAAAGGGTTATTTATTCTATTAATACGCTTACCATAACCTGTCTAAGTTATTAAGGGAAGTTTTCAGCTGAACACTTAAGTATCAAATCTAGCTTAAGCTACACTTAAATCAAAAACTGTGTTTGTCAATTCGAACTGAAGACATACTTAAGTGGTACTGAAGTTTGATAAAATGACCGCTTAAGGTCCACTATTGACAAATGTTGTCAGTTGACAACTTGATACTTTTATTTTTCATTTTAAGGAATTAAACAAAACATAAATGTTTAGTTTATTTTTTATTTTTTAATCGGATTTTTTATTTTTAGTGATAATTTAAATTAAATAATTTAATTGTTGTCAGGTTTCCTTTCCTTATTTTTAATTTAAACATTCTTTGTTCACAACGAAAATTAAATATAAAAAACTTTATTTTCTGTCCCTTGTACTGCCTTTTAATAAGTTGTGCCATTATAAATAACCGAAAATGACAGATAGAATAATATTACGAGCCATATATATATTATAACCATATTACGAGCTGCTGCAAAACCAATTGTTCAGTATCGCTTAACCGTTTTGCCGGAAATTCCTTCCTTACTGATTTTAGTATTGAAGTCTCCGAGCACGATTTTCGCATCGTACTCAGGACAGGACCCATATGTTTTATCTAGGATGTCGTAGAATTCATCCTTCGTAGAGTCCTCCACTTCGTCGGTTGGTGCACACATATTAGACTGATGTTGAAGTTTTTGCCTTTGATATGGATGACGGCTAGACGTTCATTAACAGGTGTAAAATCAATGACGTTTCCTCTAAGCCGTTTTCCCACTATGAATCTGCATCCAATTATTTTTTTAACATGCCAGATCCTTTCCATCGGACTTACTGTATCGCAGTAATGTTTGCTTTATACTGCGAGAGAATATTTTCAATTTTGTTATATGTAGCTGGATGATAGAGTATTCTTACATTCCAACTGCAAATTCTTAAATCGAAGTCCTTTAAACGTTTGCCGGGTATTTTTCCAATAATTTCGATGGTATCCGAGGCTTCAATTGCATCTCTCAAAACTATGTAATTTTTATGGGTAAGGGAGTTAGCCTTACGCCAACCTTAAAATTTGAGAATTTTGGCGCACTTACAATTTTTACCTACTTACCAGCGGATGCTATGTAAAACAGTTCCCAGAGGTCACCACGTGGAGGTAATATAAGCACTTGAATAGGAACTCTACAGTTGCACATCTGGGTCAGCGACCGATTAGATGTTTCCCTGTCGATCCCAAACCAGACCTCCAAAAATTAAAATAGGTTATAATTTATTGCATTCGGACTTAATTCGTACTACCCATAAATTTATATATCAAAAAAATTCAAATTCAAATTAACGTAATATAAAACACAAATCAAATCAATTGTAGCTTACGTATGCGAATTTCGATTCGGATAAGGAAAAACTGAATATGTTTGAAAGGAAAATTACAAGTAGAATCATTGAACTACGTAGTCTAACAGACGGTACATATAGCCCCAGAACAGAACAAATAAATAATGTAAGCAAAACATAAGCTCAGTAACGCTTTACTAAAGTATCAATGTTTAAAAGTTATAATATATGCAGTTTAACCCATTACTGCCTATTGAGTATTTAAATAAAATACCCAAAAACCTTAGTGCATTAAAATAGCTTTATCTGCCGTTATATGTAATAGATAGTGAACTAGTTTTGACTTTATTAGAGAGAAAAAAGGCGAGACCATAATTCGTTCTCATTGAGCTAATCAAAATTCTCAAGAATTAGCGTGGTTAGTGGGAGTCAAAAACTAAAGATTTTTTAAACCCCGAAAATAGCCATAAAAAGTGGTTTTTGGGAAAATGGAAAAGTCGGGAAAATTTCCAAAGTCACTTGGTCTGAAACTTTCCCAATCTAATAAAATATTTTTTTTTAAATTGGAGTACTTACCTCGTCTCTAGAGATGATTTACCTTTATGGGTATTTAAATACCCAACCGTCTAAACTCTAAAGCATGAAAAAATTCTTATAAAAAATAATGCAAAAGCATTTTATATTTTTATGAAAGTAAGACACAATTCACAGTGTTTTATTGAATAAATCTAAAAAGGTAAAGTATTTAAATAATAATATTGTAAAATTAAATTTTAAAAACTATTTTGTAAATTATTTCGCTTTCTTAATTTTTATTTTGCTTCGTGGTACATCATTATGATAGTCAAAAAAGCAATTTAAGATGCAAAGTAATAATCGAACACTTTTTGCAACCAAATTGTATCTTAATACCTCATTGTCTACAAAGACTGCGTTTAGGTATTTTTCCCACTATATGGTTGACACGATCTGTGCGTTTTGCCATTTGTTCAGCATTAACAAGTACACGTTTACATGGACAGCTTCTACTTGTGATAGTTTTACTAATAATTCCACCACATTTACTCTGAAATCAAATATAGAGTCACATCTTCATACTTTGCGCAGAAATTATGCAACTTCTATGGATTCAACATTGCGACATCAAATGCATTTGTGAGCAATGGCCAATACCAGTTTTTACCATTAACTTTGATTCGGTAATTGTTCATAGCATTATCAAACAGATCAACGACACCCATTCGTTTATTACTCATGAATGAACAGTGGGTGGTCAATTGTTATCATTGCGATATTTTCGGTCGTACCGCTTTGCGTGGAACATTAGGCCATGTCTCAAAAAGTTGAACATTATAGTAATTTAAACAGAATTATATAAATCTTAGCCTGCCAATTAATTTTACATCAATAGATATCAGATAGAGCATGAAATAATAGATCCATGAAATTTTAATTTTTTTCAGAAACAAACGTAGCAAAAGCTATAGGTCTAAAAATTTGTTAGGCAGCTTCTATGATCTCTATGACCATCCTCAGAAAATTTCATAATGATTGTGAATAGATCACGACGGGATCTATGAGCCGACTTCAATAGGTTAAGGTATATTGTCCGCCTCCTTTTAACTAAATATACGAATGTATATTAAATATACTACATATAATTGAGTTTTAAACCGAAATAGTATCTGAAATTCATTATACCGGTAAAATATAAAATACATACAATAAAGCACAAGATGGCTTATATTTCATACTTTATAATACAATCTTACATTTCCAACCTATTTTAAATTTATAAAAAAATTAAATCCAGTGATCAAAATATCACTTTAATTTGTCTTTAAGTGTAATTAAATTAAAAATACAATGCCGGCATTCATTAAAGTTTTAATTTAAATTTGAAATCTATTTTGAAAAATAGTTAGATTAACTAAATAAAAATAAAATAAAAAAATAAAATATTGCAGCAACAGCTATCTAAATGACTTGTAATATTTTAGATTGTAGCTAACGTACCTCCAACCAACCCATTACATACAAATTTAATTTATTACCAATGAAAAGCTGACTTTATTTGTTAAGAAGATCCTATCATGGCGACGAATACATCTTAAATTGTATTTGGCAAGGATTTACAATAAATATTTATTGTTTAAGAAAAGAACATAAAACTGAAATCAACACCCTGTCAAATTAAGAAGAAAAAAAAACACCAACTAAAAACGAAAAAATTTTAATGTGTACAGAATTAAAAATAAACTATTTTTCTTCTTATTTTGTTTTTCTTATTTTTCTTTTTATAGTTTCACATTTTTCGTTGTTTGTATTATAAAAAATCGAAAATATGAAATATTATAGAATATGGTGGCATCGTTTTCTTTTCCCTTAAATTTCTCTTCTATCCAAAAACTTCTATATTCTATATATATATATATATATATACATACTCTCAAGTTACAGAGCATTGTTTTTAAATAAAAAAAAAAAAAATTTTTTCTCTCTTCAAATCCAAAAAGGAAAATTTGAATTTCTAGTTATTTTTTTTTTATATATATTTTTTTTAAGTGGATGATATTTTCACGTCCCCGTTCTTGTTGTACAACAATTTTTATGAACAACAAGCAACAAATTTATATAAATATAAGAAAGGATTCATCATAACTATCATCATTATTATGATGATGATGATGATGATTATCATGAGCAATATCATAACTATTTATTTATGTATTTAGGCTTTACTCCTCTTAAATATAATATGTATGTTGTTTATAAAAATGTTTATGTATGTATGTTTGTGTATTATATTGTAAAAGAAAATGATGTGCCTGATGATGACTGTTTTATAATAACGATAATGTCATCGTTATCTTGTTTTTATCATTTTTTTTTTTTTTTTATTTCAAGAAAAAATTATCATATTTGTATATTTATCTATGCATATATGAAATATTTTTACTATATATATTATTTTATGCAGTGATGGTCATAAGTAGTAGACAAGTTTTAAATGAGCACAATAATACATCAATGAAAACTGTTTTGAGGTATTTTTAACAAAATGTGCCGGATTCTCGCAATATTATTCTAACTAAATCTCTTTAAGATCGAATTTATTTATTGTATATTAACTATAAAACTATTTTAATTTGTATTTTTCACTTAGATAGATAGGTAATATTTTGATAGATAATAGCAGTTACCAATGCCATTCAAACCAATATGAAACATTGTATGTATCATGACATCAAACGTGGATCCTACTGCTTAGACCATTTCGACTTTTCAACTATTATAATTGGAAGTTCTTTATACAACAAAACCCTGAGTCTAGGCAATAGATTAATTAACTAGTTTTTATTCAATACATTGCAGGTACAGAGAAGATATGCATTGTGTTCATAATCGCAGTAAAATTTGTATGTTTACCTTGCAATTCTTTTTCTCTAATTTAAATGAGCACGAAATTATTTAGACATGAAAAAAAAAATATTTTGCGCAGTTTTTTATGTTCATAAACATCAGAAAACGTTTTTAACATCTGTTAATTATTATAAATATCTATACATATATATATAAAGATGAAATTTTTTATATCTGGCTTTATGTCTGTCTTTATGTCTGTCTTTATGTTATTTATAGACTCGAAAACTGCTGAATCGATTTGGATGAAATTTTCTGAGTACATTATTGGAATAGAGGAAAAGGTTATAGGCCTACCTGTTTTTTTTTAATTCCGACGGGTTCAAGCAGCTGCTATACAACTCCCAGCACCTATCACAAATATATTAAGAACCAAAAGTGTTACAGAGCTGAAAATTTATAATATATACTCAAGTACTCCTTCAAAGATACAACTCACATAATAAATGATAAATGACATCCGTTTTCTTGATTTTGTTTTTATTTCTATTATAGGGACTTTGGGCCAGCAACGTGGACCGGATACAGCTAGTAATAAATAAAATATAAAATTTTAAATTTTACTCTTAAAAATTATATTTTGTGACAATTTTTTTCCTTTATTTATGTTTTTATATAAATGCGTATGTAGGTAAGAACAGACAGTTTTTTCTACCTGTAAAATTCTAACCAACGCTGTCTGACACAATACTAACGACTGCGAATAGAAAGAGCATTCTATTAAAATTCAATATAGATTTCAGGTATTTTCTTCTTCATCGCTATAGGTTTTTGAAAAATTATTTAAAAGGAACACCGCACCCAGATGTGTCTAATAACATATCAGCCATCAAGCAGGCGTGCTAGAGTATCAGTTTATATTGTACAGTACCTTAACAGTTTATTTGATCGCCACAGTATGTTGCAATATATTTCAAGTAGACTTTGGAATGTTATTATGAGCTTTCCTAAGGCGTCGGTTATAACGACCATTGAAATGAATACATAAAAAAAAATTTGTTCGATTTCAGAAGCGCTATAGACACAAAATTTCATAGGGTAAAATATATAGGAATGCTTCTTTTTTTCAGATAGTAGTAAATTTTTGAAAGAGGCTTCAGGAACTACCTATTACCGGGAATGCAGTTTGAAGAACTGTGGGACTTTAACCCACTAAAAACTCCTATCATTAAAACTAGTCTTATTGACTAACCATTAATTTACATTTAACTCAAAGAAACTAAGATACCTTTGATCTACCAAAATCCAATAAGGTTTTAACAGATAAAAGGTTTTAACCTAACTCAAGTGTTCTTGTTCGTTTTAGTCGCTTAACAAAGTTTTGATTGTCAATTAAGCTAGAAGATGCGAATATAAGAATGATCGTTATGAATATAAGAATATAAGAATGATCGTTAAGTAACCTTCTATTGAAAGAAACTCAATAATACTGATTTACTGTCAAAATAGGTGAATTTCTGTGAGATTAATTCAAAAATGCGCCTTATGGTATGCAAATTGATTATCAAGTAGTCTCATCCTAGAAAGCAGTTTTCAGAAGAACGTATGGGCTTCAGAGTATGAAATTCTACTTAAAGTATAACTTATATTTCAAAAGAAGCAAAAACGATCCCTATCAACAAAAAAAAATAAAACAAAAACAAACAAAAAACGATAATTGTGGTGAAAATTGTTAGTCAAAAGTAAATCTAGCCTAAAGTGTGTATATAAAAGAGTAAGATAAGAGTTATAATGTATAAAGAGTTATAAAATACCTAATAATGTAGGTATATAAAAGAGATTTCTAATTAGAAATTAGATAATTATCCGTAAATTTAATTTAATTTTGGGAAATTTTCTACAAATCAACATTGTACTATACAATATTCATATAATCTGTCACTGATTTTAAGTAACGAATGTTAATAACATTTTTAATTGAAATAAAACTATTATAATATGTCTATAGTCATGTTTGATACGTCATGTATAAATAAAATTTTACACTATATTATTTTATCTTATGCGACCGAATACTTAGGATACTTCACTGTAAATATAAATGCACATATATTTATTCATATAATACATAAATAGATGACTACTACATAAACAGGCTCAAGTTGAATGATGAACACGGTTGTAAAACGTTTTAAAAAGTTTTTGCAAAAGAAATCAAAAAGAAAAAAAATTATATATAAAAAATATTTTGCACAACAAGAGGACATTGCACAGAAAAATTAAAAGTATATAAAAAAAAAGATTCTGTCATGTGCAGTTGTTTTATACCTAACTTTATGCAAAAAGATATTTTTCTTTTTTTTTCTTTTTTTCCTGAATCTTCTTTTTAAAGGATAAAATCAATTTTTTAATTCTTTTTGATTTCAACTCTATACTGATTTATTACAATACAACAACAAGAAAAAAATTAAAACAAAAAATATAAAAGTGTATCAAAAATGAAGGATTAAAATAACAAAAAAAAAAAAAAGAAAAATTAACAAGGATTAAGTTTTTCGTTTTTTGTTTAAAATTGAAAATGACACTGGATTTTCAATGGAGTAAATGAGAGAAAGTCCATTTTTTTTATTGTAAGAATATTTTTTGATTGAATAAAATACTTCAACAGTTATTAAAAACACTTAGTAATAATTATTGTTGTCATATTACCAAAAATGTATTGTAGAAATTTAATGAAAAATTTCTTAAAAATTACGAACTGTCGCTTCTTTTTATTAATATTGCCTTGCTGATTATAATTTGAATATCTATGATAAAAAACAATAATAATCTTTTCAATTCATAAAAATTTTCGGTCTTAATTTTTTTTCCATATCTAGAACAGTTATTAATCCATATGGTATAATGACTAATAGACTCCATATACGATTAAATCTGTTTAAACACTTGTTTCAAAACTAATTTCTCTATTCGCCACACACTAAGAAACTTTGGTTTAAACAAGAACAGAAACTTCAATATTTTTTACAGTTAAGTCAAGGCTAGATACAAATAGCGAATAAAATTATTGCATTAATCGTAATTGTACAAATTTATAATAAACGAAAAAATCGAAATGATTAGAAGGTTGGTGAAAATATTATGAAAAATATAAACTACTTATAACAAAAAAAAACATAAACAACTGATTTTATTTACATTTTGGCTTCTAAACTTCACCAAACACATTTAAACATATTCAGAAACTTATGACTACGCGCATGAAAAATCAAAAAATTTTGATTTTTTAAACTGTTTAAGAAACTGTTACCACACACACGATTAAATTTTACAAGTTTCGAAACAAGTTTTTAAACAGATTTAAATGTGTGTCAAAATAATTCATAATCTATCTCACATTAATATCTTTTTGGCCTCTACAAACAAACTCGGAAGTCGAAAAGGAGACCAATAAAAAAATTTAATAAAAAAGAGGTAAACCAAGAAATAATGAAGGAAATCAACGGGAAAAAGTCACCAGGATATGATTTGATCACTGGAAACATATTACGCCAAATTTTACCACTAGGCCTTATACAACTGACATAAATCTTCAATGCGATCGTAGGGCTCAAATTTTTTCCGAACCAATGGAAGATTTCGCAAATCCTAATGATATTAAAACCAGGCAAAATATCTGAAGACGTCAAATCATATCGGCCAATCAGTATTCTTCCAGTGTTATCTAAAGTGATGGAAAAACTAATCCTAAGACGACTTCAAACAATAGTTGAGCAAAAAAAATTAATCCCGGCACACCAATTTGGCTTCAGACATAAACATTCCACAGTGGAACAAGTACATAGAATTGTAAATAAAATAAATCAAGATTTTGAAAACAAAAATTATTGCTCTGCAGTTTTTCTCGACATAAGCCAGGCATTCGACAAAGTCTGGCACAAAAGAATTCACTACAAATTAAAACAAAATTTGCTATATCACTACTATGAATTGTTAAAAAGCTATCTAGAAAATCTCCATTATTTTGTCAAACAATATGAATATTTAACCAGCATCAAAGAAATTCATTCGGGAGCTCCACAAGGTAGCGTTTTAGGTCCAGTGCTTTACTTGGCTACATACTGCCGATTTACCGCAATCATCAAACACAATGATAGCTACATTTGCCGATGATACAGACATACTTGCATCGCACAAGTATAAGAATGTGGCATCTGGGCTCGTGCGAGAGAGCTTAAACAATATCGAATTATGGTTGAACAAATGGAAGATTAAAGCCAATGAAACTAAGTCTAATCAAGTTACGTTCACATTAAGGAGGGATACATGTATGTAAATAGTAATGCTGTTCCTGAAACAGAAAGTGTCAAGTATGTCGGAATGCATTTGGATCGCCGTCTGACCTAGAAAAAACACATCTACACAAAAATAATCCAACTAAGCACAAATTTTAGAAAATTATATTGGCTCGTCGGTAGAAGGTCTCAAATGATACTGGAAAACATATAACATATGCTGATATATAGGATGATACTCCGACCAATATGGACTGATGGTATACAATTATGGAGAACAGCCCAAAAAACAAATATTGAAATATTACAACGCTTCCAAAATAAAGTACTGCGAGCTTTAGTTGATGCACCTTGGTTTGTGCCAAATTACATAATACACAATGATTTGTAAGTGTCGACGGTCCAATACGAACTTCAACGACACAGTCAGAGATATTGTAATAGATTAAATAGTCATCCCAATGTAATAGCAAGTACATTTATGAATATTACACGACATACAAGATTACAACGAAATACACCAGGAGATCTATAGAAATTTCTTCGCATTATTATTAATATATTTAAATTTTTTATTATAAATTAGGAAATTACTTTTATTGGATTGTAATTTCACATGTCTATTATTAATTGATTCAGTCAAAAACATATTATTCACTTATTGTATTATTTTTAATTAACATAAAAAAAACAAAATTAATTTCTTTAAAATAAAATTACATAAGAAGAGTACAAGCTGAAGTTAATAAAATAGAGTAAATAGACTTAACTCTATCGAGATCGAGAACAACAAAGCTAACAATATTCAGAGCATGTGTTAAGTCAACATTAATATATGGCAGTGAAACATGGCTCACTTCGGTCAGAATCAAACAGAAGCTACAAGTATTCACCAACAAGTGCTTGAGAATTATATGCAGAATATTCTGGCCGGCAAGAATTAGCAACGAGGATTTATGGATGATAACTGGAGAAGAACCTATCAACAGACAGATAAATAGGAAAAAATGGAAATGGATAGGTCATACACTAAGGAAATCAAAAAGTGATATAGCAAGAAGAGCTCTAGAGTGGAATCCACAAGGACAAAGGAGACCCGGCAGACCATACAACACATGGAGACGCACAATCGATCAAGAATTAACAGTCAACAATTATACCTGGGACGATATTAAGGAAGTAGTACTCAACAGAGAGGAATGGAGGTTCACTATCGAAGCTCTATGCTACCACGCGGAGTAATAGGAGAAAAAAAAAAAAAATAGACTTAACTATTGGAAAAAGTGAAGCAATGATTTTCTCATTGCTATTTTTTCATCAACTCCACCTTTTAAAACATTCAAAGCAATAATAGCATTCATCAAGGGCATAAATGTGAAGTTCTAAGATAATAAGACGGGAAGTACAATAGATCGGAAAATGTTACGTTTACAAATCCCCATCAAAAGAAAAGAAACATTAGCTCTAAGCCACATGCTAACATTTAATCGAAAAATACTAAAAGCGAGCATATTTCTAAAAATTCAACAAAAATAAATCTAAAATAAGCGCTGCTGATGAATCCGGAAGCTTTATTAAAAGTTGAATTTACAAGGGATATAGAATTTTGTGGTCCTAATTCTACTTCTTATCTGTGATTTGTTATTATTTTTTTTTTTTTATATTAGGCCAAAATAATGGGATGAGCACCCTAACTGCCTTCGCAGAATTTAAGCCATATTAAGAAAAAGAAAAAGAAAGATAGTAAATAGTAATCAAATTAGAAAAGAATTAAGATAGAATAGAATAGAATTGTTAGTACAGAATTTACGGACAGGTTGATATTTATTTACCCGTCTCTTGAAAACTTCTAAATTATACGTTTGAGGGAACACAAAAGATGGTAAGGTGTTCCATAGTTTAGAGGTTCGGTTGATGAAAGTATTTTTTTATATTTCACAGTTCTGGTTCGAAGAGGCTCTACTACAAATTTACGAGCGAGAGCTGCCCTGCGAGTATTATGCTGCAATGATTATATTTTGGACATTTTATTGTTAGAGCTATTACCCAACAGAAATTTTTAAAACACAGTGGCTGCTCCTACACTACCGCGATGACTTAATGATGTTAAGTGTTGTGTAACATTTCCATCATTGATAATTTTGATGGCTCGCTTTTGTATCATTTATTATGTCTCTGTCATCTGTCATTTGTCATCTGGCATTCGTCATCTGTCATCTTTTATGTATTAATGTGGCATGCATGTATCAGTGACTTAACTAAATTCAGAACACTAGTGATGAGTTGTTTTGTCACTCATACCTCATCAAAATTGATACCCAAATCCAATATTCCTTTTTGATACCATTTATTCGAAAAATATTCGTCTTCATTTGAATACATGCTCCCTTTTTTTCATTATTCAATGTTTAGTCCAACAAACTGATTGAAAACCAAAAATAAATTCACAACAGTTTTTTAAGCGACTTCTAATTAAAATTTTTAAAAAACTTGTTATATGTCTTTTTGATGCATATTTTCTATAATATAAACTTTTCGATGTATTTGGTCCATTATTGAGAAGTTATATATAATTAATGAAGTCATATAAATGTTTTTCTCTTATATTTCTTACAAATAACAGCAATGAATCACTTTAGAAATAGTGGAAGTTTTAAGGAAAGTAATAATATGCTTTTGTACATTTACAGTATAGACCTATCCAAACAATGGGTTAACATTATAATATTTATTGATTGTTTCATCTAAAATTAAATAATCTTTGAACTCATTTTACTATACTTTGAAACCTAAACTTTACAATTTTGCTTATTAAAAGTGCCTCAAAAAACAGTTATTTAAATAATCTTTGCTTAACTACAAAAAAAAAAAAAATAATAATAATAAAATTTTTTTTTTATTTATTTCAGATGGTATACACAAAGTAGTGCGGAACCAATACCAGTATTAGCTGGTCCAAGAATACGACTTTTAGGACCAATATTAGCAATAGAAGCTGTAACTGGTGAAGATTCTGGTACATATAAATGTACAGCAAGTAGTGCTGGTGGTGAAGCTAGTGCTGAATTACGTTTAATGGTATCAACACCAATTCAAGTTGAAGTTATACCAAATGTTTTAAGTGTACATATGGGTGGTACAGCTGAATTTCGTTGTATAATAACAAGTAATGGTTCACCAATATCTGGTATACAACCGATATCATGGTATAAAAATGGCCGACAAATTCCCAGTTCAGGTGAAACATTACATGTTACAGATGTTAATCGTGATAAAAAAGGAATGTATCAATGTGTTGTACGTCGTCCCGAGGGTGATACATTTCAAGCAGCTGCAGAACTTCAATTAGGAGGTAATTAATCAAAATAAATTTTATACATACACGAATACATACACATTTGTATTTTTTCTTTTATTAAAATATTATTATTTAACATATTTTAATAAGTCGAGTGTAAAATATAAATTATGGTTAGGTTAGAAATTATAAAAGAAAAAAAAATTCATTGTACTCATCATCACAAATATGAGAATAAATGAAACGAGAACGTCAAATAATGATACGAATCATATGATGGAGTGGATTTTTTTAGTTGTTGTTGTTTTTATTGCTTTTTTTTATTAATACTGAAGTTAGATTAAATTCGCGAAATTTTTTTTTGAAAATATAAATAAAAAAAAAATAACATAAAGAATACTTGAATCTGTCATTATCATTTTTGATGTTGATTATATTTCTAGTCCTAAAACAGGATATTTCTCCTGATACTTGAATTTAGAACACGGTGTTATACATTTAATATTTATTTATATTAAATATAATTATTTTTGCTTTTAACCCTTGTGTGTATGAAATAATATATGAATATATAAAAAATTTCATCCACCTGCAAGTTGGCTAAGCCTAAACAAAAACCATTGATAATATTTTGATATGATTTCAATTTAATTTTCTACAATGCAAAATTGATTTTAGTCTGTTTTACTAAACAGTTCATTAGATTTTCGGTTATGTTAATTAAATTTTTTATATTAAAATAATTTTTTAAAATATCTTAATTTATGTAGTTGACTATATTCATCTGAAGTTTCACGAGGGACTAACTAGAATGATGTAAATTTTTTTTGTTTTTCATACAGAACTAGTGAATTTTAGAACTTTCGTTTTATAACTTATTTATAGTTCTAAACTGTTACCCAAAAGATTAGTTTAGATTAAATGCTCAACTGAGTTGATGCTTTAACTCCAATGTAACCGCAGTCAATTGTACTATCCTACCTTAGATCTAATATATTTTATATATTCTGATCTTAAAATAAATCCCGAAAAAATTTTCAATAAATTGAATAGGGATTCAACTGGTTGAAAAAATCTTTATCCTTAAAAAAATATAGTCTTTAGTTTATCAGCGATTCACATTTGAAACAAATCGTGTCATTCAGTTTTTCTACTTCATGACACCATCTGAATATATTTGTAATTGATTTACACAATCGGTGCAAATGTTTATTCACTTGAGATATAGTTTGTTATTATATCGAACTTCTTTTTTGGGCATTTTCAATATGTTTTTAGAAATTTTCTTTGAGTATTCAAATAGGAAACATATAATTTTCTTTGAGTATTCAAATAGGAAACATATGGTACTTGTCAATATTCTCTTTTGTTTCGCAATGATAGTGTGCTTCAAGTCAATAAATTTCAAATGCGAGTGAATAAATTTCAAATTAATTCCCATAAAACGGCGACAAAAACGTAGAGGCATCGTCTACAGGCCTATAGCTACAATATCGATCCGCTCCAAAGTGATAGAGATCTTAATAAACAGGAATCTGAACAAATATCTAAAGAGCCAAGGTATTGTCAACTATAATAGGCGATATTAATTCAGATCCAACCGGTTCACCGATGGTTTAATGACATATCTTAACAAAAAGTTAAATTTCTGTTTGCAAAATTCGGGTGAAGCAAATATTGTGGCACTGGATATTTCCAAAGCTTTCGATCAGATATGGCACAATGCATTATTAGTCAAATGTCAAGCTTTAATATATTTAATATATATAATGAAAATGTCCTTTTGAATCGTACAATTAAAGTCTTAGTTGGTGAATTTAAGTCCAATCACTTCCATAAACACTGGTGTTCCCCAAGAATCAGTTCTCTAACCTACCCTATTCCATATAAATAGTTTGCTCCAAACCAGTTTCATTCCAATCCACAGCTTTGCAGACAACAGCACTTTAGTAGCCTCCAAGGATTTTCACAAAAAATCTGAAGCTACATCTGTGGCTGTATCAACTAAAGGAGACATTATGACCACCTCCCTCAGCCATGATTTGGTCGCAATAGCTAATTGGAACTTAAAAAACATAGTCGAGGTTAACACTTTAAAAATTCAGAGCTGTACAATCTACAGAAAAATTTCCATTTTTTATTCTGCTCTTTTGTTTCAGTAAGATAAAATTCAGCGGTTTGAAAGCTTAAGGGCGTTTCCGAACCTCTCGCACTTCCACTTGATACTCGCACTAAACCTGTCAAATCGCACTTAATTTAATAAATTTAATTTTGCGATATCTAGTGTACTTGAGACTACACTAAAATTTTGACAACAAATCAAATGCGATTTGACAGGTTTAGTGCGAGTATCAAATGCAAGTGCGAGAGGTTCGGAAACGCCCTAATTATATTAGGTAATACACTTAAATTTAAAAATGATATATTCGATGTTGCAAAAAAACGCAGCCAAATGTTTAGGTTTTCTATTATTAAAGAGAATTTAAATCTGTATTACCTACACTTAAGCGCATCCCCCGTGAAATATGAATGGCAGCATGTGCTCATCCCTACATCGTAGAAATCCCTAGAAGTAATATGGAAATTCGTTTATATCCTCAACATAACAAAGATATTTGATTTTGAAAACAACTCCATATTACATCATTAGTTATCTTAGATCTTAGATCTATATTTATATAATTATAAAGATTTAGAATTAGTAATTAGGTTTCTCTACCGAGTTTAGTCAATCTTAAAGTCTAAAAACAATAAATTTTATTCATATTTTAATTATGTTAATTTAGTTCTAAAATATTTCTATGCAAATGACAGAAATGGTATAAGCCGAGTTTAATCAATGTAAATAAGCCAAGTTCCCACGTAACATTTTAGTGTTATGAAAACAAAATTAGTGCTATAAGACTCCTATATGACTCACAATAAGCACTAAAAGTATTATAATGATTTTTTTTTTATGGGAACGATGTGATTAATATTGCTATAGCAATTTCGGGAGTTGTTATAATTGAATTTTCAGCAAGTGATACAGCAATGTTTTAGAGCTATAACGTATTTATAACGTTTCGAAATAATTGGGGAGCACTCAAATTAACTGTAATACTGCTATAAAGAGTGTTTATAATAGTGTTATAAGAGTGCGCAAAAGTCTTATAGCAATAAAATTGTTACTTTATTAATTGTGGGCTTTATCAATTAACATTATGTAATTGTCATTTCAAATTAAAGTTATTGAATTGAAGAATATTTCTGTTTGTGACAAATTTTACAAACAAAATGTCTACCAAAATACACGACAGCGGTCACACCCGGGTTAATAAATTTTTTTAAAAACTTTTCTTTATCATTTTTTTTTTTTTAATTTTTGTAATAAATTATAAAATTACAAGATTAATATTGGAGATGGGACAAAGTAGATATGGAAGTAAATAAAGACATCATCAATATTGTGATGTTGCTGCTGTAAATGTGCTTGAGCCGTTACCTAAATTAAATGAATTATTAAATACTTGTAATGATGTTAAATTTATTAAGATTGTAGGGAAGGAGAATTTGGAAATTTTTACTTCCATTTTATTGATGAAATTTCAAAATATATATATTATTTTTTTTTATTTTTCTTTATTGTATTAAATTTAGAGAATGCGCTGTAATAACGTTAACAGATGAGAACATGTAGAGAATCAATTAAGTATACCGAACAGTAGAATTATTTTCATATTGAAATCAAGGGAACTCTTGATTATAATTAAAATAATTTTTTTCTTCAGTTTTAAGAGTCTCTGATGGTAGTTCGTATTTTTTTTTTTATGTTTATTTTCGATATTATGAAGTATGCCACGCCACGTACATATATCTAAAACAATAAAAGAAAAAGCAAAAAAAAAAAAATTAAAAACTTTGTCTCAACAATTTGTTATTATTAACGCAATTTTTGCGATAATTAAATTATGATAAATATAAAAACAATGAGAAATTAATTTGTTAATTAATTACGTTTTACATTAATAAATAAGTAAACATGTTGATATATAGGTAATTAATAATAAATTAATTAAAATTAATTATGATTAAAAAGCGTTGTTATAAAATTAAAATTAAAAAATATTAAATTGACATTTGGAAAATTAGAATGAAAATTTAAAATTATTAGAAAGTCGAAATACATGTTGATAAATACTATAATAAATACTATATGTATATACCAAGAAATAATGTTTATACAAATCCCTTATTCATCTTCATTCAACCTTTGTATTGTTATAAATTAGTCAAATTTTATGTAAGTTAGTTCATTTTCATTGTTGAAATTTATAAGGACGACATACAAACATAAATGTGTTAGATAAGTCAAGAAACCCAGCACACCAAACTGTTTTTTTATGAACTATGATTTCTATTCCATACACAATGTAATTTGTATACGAGAGTATAACAGAAATAAAAATGTCTATATAAATATTTCGAAAGAGATTTAAATGCGAATATTGATAAAACATCACATTCAGCTGGATGGATGCAAACAAAAAGTTGGAGGTCACATACATAACAAAAGGTAAAACAAAAAATACCGAAAAAACTAGATACCGAAAAATAGTAAATAAAATTTATTAAATGAACTGAGTGTTAGAGTAACAAAAAATCCAACAAAGGTTCATTCTAAATTCAAGTTTACGAACAGGAAAATAGTCAACTGCTTCTAACAATTAATTTCACAAATTTATATTTTATGCTAAATAATGATAGTACTTAAGAATGACCCTGAACTAAAAAATAAAATTAAAAGTAAAATATGCTTTTTTTTATCATCCTGCTCATAGTTTTTTTTTCGATTCAATCTACACTTAACTTCCTCATATCTTTTGTTAAAAAATAAAATAAAAATCTTTTGTTAATCATTTTTTTTTTTTTTTTTTAGTGCAAATACTCAAATTTTTTATGCATTAAAATAAAACTATGTATATATATTTTTACACTCTATCATATACATAAAAGTTATATAAATGTGTAGTTTGAATTATTGCAAAGCTATAGAATTTCTCTAGGTCAGATTAAACATTTGGCGTGAGCCTATAAGTGCGCTATCTATTCATTATTTTAACATTATAATATAAGAATAAACATGTTAACATACAGTAATAATTACAAGCGAATCAAAATAAATAGTAAGAAAATAAAATTAACATAGTAACATAACAGTAATTAGTTATTGTAAAGCCGTTTTTCTTAAACTTTTTCTAGGCTAAAAAAAGGTTTTAAATTTATTTCAAAGGCAAATAATATAAAAGTTTACACCGTAATTAACCTACGTGTATAAACGAACATGAAGTACTGCGAAGGAATTATGAAAAAGAAGCCTGTTAATAGTAAAAATTTAATTATATATAATATATCTATAATAATTGTATTAAACAAAATAATATTCGGATCTATACAACATATTACATCAATTAAATATTGTAAAATATTGCAACAGGCCATATATTAATCTTAATTCGTACAGAAAATACATGTACCATTTGGTCTAAAGTATCTACCCCACCCTTTGTTGAATTATAATATTTTATTATCAAAGGTTCTTTTTACAGATTTAACAACAGATTTATTTTTCTTGGCAGCATAGCTAACAAAAGTGATATCATGAGTCTAATTAGAATCTACAAGTTTCCATTTAATATTCTGATCTTGTACAGCTTCCAGATTTTTATTATTCACAATTAAATTTATAGAAGTATCATCAGAAATTTATATGTTTTTTTATATAATTTCCTGGTGGTAATATCACTTTTTTTAACACTCGTCTTGTAATATTATGGACTCTAGTTCTGCCTTCATTATATGCCAAATTTTTCCATTCCGTTCTGTATCAAACTTCTGCTTCAAGATCTTTTGCAAACTCATTATTGTTGTCACTGACATTTTGTTAATCTTTTTCTTCTGAAGCCTCTCAAAGATGTACGGAATCAGAAGTTTCCTGTTCATCATTACTATCGTACTTTAACAGCATGATTATCATCAGATTCACATTATTGCCTGACGAATTTGCTCTTCTATTATAATATATTTTATAGACAACAATATAGTTTCAATTTACCAAATTGATGATGAATCAAATTGATTGATGGTGATGAAAGATAACCAAACAAAAAATGTATAGAATGAATTTTGTATAACATTATTTTGAAAGTAACGAAATACGAAAATACTGGCGTATTATTATATCTTCACATTACACTTTCTTTAAGAATTTAATTTAATTTAATTTATTCATCTTCCCTACACATAAATGTGTAGGCAAGAATTAGGACCCTTTTCCTTTCGGATGTGGGCCAACATTTTACAATTACATGCTATTTTTAATACCTAATTCTAGTGTTAAATTAATTTTATATTTTTACAGAAATATTAGTTGTTAAAGTTTTATATTATTTAATTATAGATAGAAAGAAATTTAAAATAATAAAATAACCCAATCTTAAAATTAAGTGTTATTTGTTTAAATTTAGTCAATTTATTAAGAGTTATGTTTTTGTTATAATTTGTTTGGTGTTTAAATACACCTCAAAAAACGTCTGATGTCAGGAGAGAATAAAAAGAATAAAATCAAATCAAATCCAAATCTAAAAAAATTGTTAATGTTAAAATTTAGTTTAAACAAATTAATTATGGGTTATGTTATTGTTAAAACTTGTTTGGTGTTTAAATACACCACAATACAAGTCTAATAGCAAAAGAAAATAAAAAGAGTAAAATCCATTATTATAGAAATCTTTAAATTATTTGTTAGTATTTAAGTTTAATTTAGTCACATTATTAGTGGGTTATGTTATAGTAAAAACTTGTTGGGTGTTTAAATACATCACAATGCAAGTCTGATAGCAAAAGAAAATAAAAAGAATGAAACCCATAATAATCCAAATCTTCAAATTTATTGTTAATATTTAAATTTAATTTAATTAATTTAATTTATGAGTTATGTTTTTAATACTTGTTTGGTGTTTAGATACACCTCAATTCACGTCTTATGTAATTATATGTCGTTCCATATTCCCTGGTTTGTTAGTCTGTCTCGTATAGTACGTATGTCTTTGTCATTGTTTAGTTGTAATGTTTCTGTAGTTATTTGGTTGTTTTGTATGTATTGGCAGTCTAGTAGTACATGTTGTATAGTTAGGGGTTCGTTACATTGTCTGCATGTCGGTCTAGGGGTATTGTCCAAGAGATATCGATGGGTTGCTTTTGTGCAACCCAATCGGATCCTTGTGAGTTTTACCCCAAGTTGTCTTATTTTTGTTTTTGCTATGTTGTTGTTGGTTACGTTTGATGTATGTACTCGTCTAAAAGATGTTGATAGTTCCCATGCTTCTTGTCTCCTTTCTCTGTTGAAATTTTGTATGTCTAGTTTTGCCTGTCCGTAAGTTAGTGGTGTAATTGTTATTAAAGGTCTTCTTGTTGCTAATTTGGCTTCTTTATCTGCTAGTTCATTTCCCGCTATCCCTGCGTGTCCTGGTACCCATATTAATTTAATTTTCCCTCTATTTCTTATTATAATGTCCCTTATCGTATTTATTATATGTTCAGTGTTGTCAATATTTTGTATAGCTCGTATTGTACTTAAACTGTCCGTGTAAATTAGTGTTTGTTTGTTTTGTTTGTCTGCTAATTATATTGACATGTAAAGTATATGGAGCAGAATATATTCTTCTTTAAGAAGAACAATAAATTTACAATTAGTATAATAAATTTGCACTTGTTCAAAGAAATTGACCTAATATATATGTAGTAGTAATATATATAAAAAATAGTAGGCCTAATGTAAAAAAAAAAAAAACAATTTTTTTGAATTTCTATATAGTATTTTCTTCCAAATTTCAATATATGTGCTTCTTAGCAGGCCCATCGTAGTACTTTATGCTGTATTTTTATAAAACGCCTAACACAAAAGTGTACGTAACTCATGAAAAAAACAAATTATATATTTATATAAGTACATAATGAATAAATAATAGAATACAAAACACTATATAAATGATAAGAATAATATTTTAATAAAATTAAATTAAAATTAAATGATATGTGCCTCAAAAGCACGTCGTACGTTAATTAGGGTTAAAAAAAAAATATTTGAGAATAGAAAATTATTACAACTACCACATTTAGGGAAATCAATCTCCCGAAACTCCCAAATTTTGTAATTTTTATATTTTGTTATTACTAAATAATACAGAGACTTCTTAATTTTTTTGACATCTAGCACCAACAATTTCATAGCGTAATTTATGTAGTTTATAACAAAAAATATTTAAAAATTTCACATATAAACTAAGCATTTTAATTAATTTTTTTTGTTTTAAATGTTAAATATTAAAAAATAATTTACTTTCCTTTTTATATTTTACAAATTTCAAATTTAAAACAATTTTAATGCTTTTTGAAATCAAATCAATAATTAATAAGTTAATTTTATTTAGAATAATGTTATTTTTTTTTATTTTAGTACAATAGTAGTGATTTGTGTTTTAGTTTTGCTTCATACATTGTAAACAAAATTAAATCATAATTAAATCATTTAATGAAATCATAATCAAAATATATAGTTAAAATATATTACATTAATTTAGAAATAGCTGAGACAATCCACTTTACCCTATAGTATGTAATATTGTTATCTACTCAATAGTATGATTAAGTTTGGAAGTAGAAAATTGGCGTTCAAACAATCAAACTACTTCTAATTGAAACCTCAGATTAACAAATACATTTTGTTTAAATAACTTCAAGCTTAGCCAAAATTAGTCTAATGATGGAAAATTAATATTTTAAATAATTTAAATTATGAGGTGGTGTCGCGACATTCAATTTTAATTTGATTTATATTTGATTTTGTGCATTTTTGCAACTTTTTTTGATTTTCAAATAGTTTTTTGATGCAATTTGATGTAAAATCCTTAATTACATTAAATTTTCACTTTATTCCTTGTCTAAATAGCTACATTATTTAAAAAAAAAAAAAATAGAAAAAAACAAATTCTACTAATAGAACGAAATATAGCTACTTTTATATATTATGTATTTATTTTACATAATATATATAGCTATATAGGCCTATTATTACTAAACGAAACAGTAATTATATTATTGAAATAATATTAACTTTTAAAAGACACAACACACTTAATGGACTTGCATAAGGCAAGTTAATATAATTTAAAAAAAACTAAAAAAAAAATCTTGGTCAAACAAATACAAACTAGAACCAACTAAAAAGTAAATATTATATTGATATAACCATGATTTCAATAATAAAAATAGTCCACAAATTGAAAAGTATAACAAAAAATGAAAAACATAAAAAAAACCTAAAATTTATTGAACACTTACTTATAAACTTATAAATAACTAATAAAACTAAACTGGAAACTCCAACATATTTTAGGCATCTTAAAATTTTTGATTTGAAATGTCAAAAATTTAAAGTTGAAACAAATTGAATCAACTAGTTGAACTTAATTCAAATAGTTGAAAATTGATTCTCCCGAAACCGTGAATTTTTTTAGTTGATTTGAAAAATATCAAATCAAATAAATTGAATTGATTTGCGCGACACCACCTATAATATTTAAGATATCTTATAGTACTGAAAATAACAATACAGTCAAAGATCAAACAAAAAATTGGGCTCTTCTGAGGGAGATGTTGAATCGGGATCTAATGACAATATCCCAAGGATTGCTGAAATTCCTAGCTTTCCAAAAATATATGTCTTTAGTGGCCCATCTTATCCTTTAAGGACGAAAAGGACATTTGAAATCCTTGTTGTTTTGAGGTTTGTGTATAAAAACCAGATATAACGGTTAATCTATTAAATATATATATATTCATAAGATTTACTTCAGAAGATTTCTATACTTCGTAAAAGGCACATTCCTAGTTTTATATAGAAAAAGGGTAAAAAAAAACATTTTTTTTTAATAAATATTTATACCTTCTGAACTATTCGACGTAGACATAAAGTATATATGTATGAGTTATAGAAAAAAAAACACCTTTTCAACAATATATAAATATTTTTGGGGGTTTTGTCGTAAAATCTTGAGGTATTTGGTTTTTCAAGAAAGAAAAATAAAAATAGTTGCTTTTTCCAAAATTTTCTACTACAATATCTCCACAATGGCAGCACCAATCCACAACAAATAAATGTTAAAATACGCTCCAGACCGTTATATTCTTAGAATATATAACTGAAAACCTTAGATATTTAATAGATCAACAGATATAACGTTTTTATACAAAAACATCAAAACAACAAAGATATTTTCAAATGTCCTTTTCGTCCTTAAAGGATAAGATGCGCCAATAAAGACATATATTTTTAGAAAGCTATGAACTTCAGCTATCCCTGGGATATGGTCATTAGGTCCTATGCCAATACAACATCTCCCTCAGAATCCCCAAAAATTGCATAAATATAGTTAAAGGAAAATATTTTATTTCTCAATTTTAACCAATTTTAAACCACAAAAACAAAACCAATTTTAAGTTTACCCCATAAACATACATTGAATATTTGCAGCAATTACTTAGAAATAAAACTTTTTTTTAAAGCTAATAGAACTTTCTAAAAAAGAGAACCCTTTTCATTTTCATTCACAATTTATGCTAAAATTGTTATTTATACGAGTTGTCAACATTTTTAAATATTATACATTTAATATAATTACCGTTTAAAAATAATAACAATAAAAATAAAAAATTAACATTTTTAGAAAACAGTAATTTTATTTGTTTTTTATACAATTATATATTATGTACATATGTATATATTAATAAACATAATATTAAATTTAAGACATAAAATATGAACGGAGGAAAAAACTTATTTTAAAATTTATTATTTAAAAAGTATTTCTGAAATCAGTGAATATAGAAAATAATTGTGGTCTAGTGTAGATTGAACTGATCAATTCACAAAAGAACTGATCAATTTGGAATAATGATAATGAGCTAGCATTCAATGTATTGAACGTAGTTTAATCAATCTTGTGGATTCGAACGAAAATAACTTTATTGAAGCGGTCTTACTTACATTGCCTTCCTCATTCTATACCGTTAACAAACAACTAGGGTAAAAGGGTCAACCATCCATCATTATCATAATTGTTCTAAAACCTATAGTTGTCTGTGTGTCACAGGCTCGAAAGTGTACCTACACTAAATTTACATGTCTGCTAATTTAATTTCGATACTGATTCCAATATCTGAATCAACCAGTCCTCATACACACTCAATTATGCTATATTTCTAATATTCTACCACGGTGTGGTCCATGTTTAAATTTACATTTTATTGGTTCTAGATTACTTTCATAGCATTGCCTGCTTCATAAAATACTTGAGAAATTTATTCTTAAATTGTTATTGTATGCGGAATAGATCTCCATATCAAATGTAAAACGGTTTGTTTTCTCAAATACAAAATATTCAAAATTACTTTCAGTGAAATTACTCAAAAATTTATGACTTGAAAAGTTAACTCGCTTCTGTATTTAAGTTATTAATTGATATAATTAAGAAATGTATATATACATATATAAATAGAAGGAAAATTATTCCCATTTATAACTTAAATTTATAATTTTCACATTTTTCTTCAAAATAAAAATTCAATTTTCTTCAATTGCTTTTTTCTTTTTTCTCTGTTGTTGTTGTTGTTATTCTAATTTTTCTTGAATTATTTCACATTATAGCCTCCATTTTCATCATAAATTTCATTTTAGGACTAACTATAACACAATTTTCATTTGCAATTGTTTATTTTTAATGAAAGTATAGTATAAGAAAAGAAAAATTATTTCCTACATTTTTCACTTATAATTTTCAGGATAAATTCTGGAATAAAATAAAAATAAATAATAATTTTAATTACTTCTAAACATTTTAAATCACATAATTAAAATTGTTTCGTCTGTCCATATGTGATCTAGAGATTTTGAGAGGATTATGAGAAAATGGAATTCTTCCATTAGCCCATGGTAGGCTTTCGATTGGAAAAATCTATTAAAAGAGATGATTGTGGAATATTGCACAATACAACTAGAAAGTATAGATTAGACTGGAAAAAAGAACCAATATTTTGAAAACAGGTGAACGTTGAGAATATATAAGAATAACTTTTCAATCATCTTTCTGATTCAAACTCAAGTTTTGGTTGTTTTTACTTCTTTGATAAAATAATTGGTGTGAAATCAAATTTTACATTTGAGGTAAAATAATGTGCAATGCTGAAAAATATTGTAAAAAATGAAATACGCTCATAAAAATGATTTAAGAACCCCCACTTTTTTTTTTTTTTTAATTAGAAACATAATATCCAAATTATGACCTATATTGTACCTATTCCATCTGAAGGGTGTTCTTGTTCATACAAATACGGTCAACCCAATTCATTCATCATTCATGCACCTACTCTATTGCAATGTGCAATACCTTCCATAAAATTCTCAATCAAATTGTAAGTTGACTCAGTTCACTGAGCAACACAAAAATTTAATTTTTATGTTGCTCATTTCAGACTTACCGTTTTTGTTTTATATTTTTCAAAATAATTACTCAAGATTTTTTTATTTTTTTTTTTTCAGAATTTTACTTTTTTTTTTTCAAAAGACAATTTCCGTCGCCCCAAATTTCATAACTAGAATAACAAAAACAAAGAGAATATTATTTTTTCTTCTTTTAAGAGGCCTAATTAGCTACATTAACTTTTTGTGAAAACAAATCTTGGGAGAAAAGTTTTTAGTTTGCTTTGTGTTTTTTTCCTCGTATAATTTTGTTGTTGTTCTTATTTTTATTGTTGTTATTATGTTCGTTAAGTGTCTCGTCTTCAATTTTCTCAATTACTTAACATTATTCTATTTTACTATATTTCTTATTTTTGAGAATTACTCAAGAGAGAAATTTTTTTCGTATACTATGTACGTTGAAGAGGTGTTTTATATATTTAAATAGCAGGTAAATTTCGAGTCTGACGTTATTACAAACGTCATTATAGAAAAGAAAAATTAAGTATTAAGAAAAATTTTGGGCTAATAATATAACACCTGAAACTGTTGTGAATAGAGTAAGATTATATTCCTAAAATCCCAGTTAACAATTTTAAGTTAATAAAAATTTATTAACACTATTGTTGTAGCTTCGAATAATATATAATATGTTAACTGTAATTTCATCCTGCTTCTCATTCGTATATCCTTCAAAATCAAATTATTTTAAATGTTCACTAATAAAGTATTAACACATTATTGTCATATTATATATTTATTAATCCTTTGCATCATTCTATCATAGGAAAATTTAAATAAGCTTATTTGTGTCGTTCAAATGCAAACATCGATAAATACATGTTAAGCGATTCTGAGAAAAACGAGAAAAACCTATAACATATTTTTTAAATATAGTTTTCAGATTTTTTGTTTTTTAATTTATAATGGCAAGCATTATAATAAATAAAAAAATAGCATAACTCATTGGATTTAAGCATTATATTAATTTGAAATTTGTAAATATCGAGTTTTGAAATTGACACATGTTTGTATTGGGATTTGCATTTTATATATTGTAATTGTGGTTTGATCTTAACAACTCACATTAAGTGTATTAGAAAACAGTTTTTTTTATATCGGAAGTATATTCAAAATAAACGGTGACATCGTAAATGTCTTTAAAAAAAACTTCAACCTGATATAATGTAAAAAAAACTAAGTTGTTAATGCTATCTGTAAAATAAGTTGGCAACATTGTAAAATTAGAGATTTCTGAGACATTGTGTTTTAATTCATTTGTGATTAAGCAAAATGAACAGACAGTTTTTATTAACACTGTACAACATTGCGTTTTTAAAAAATTTTGTACACCAAAATACCTGTCAAACCGGTCGCACCGGAGACACCGTCAACAACAATTGTGATCATGAAGACAATGTCTAAAGCTTTTGTGAGCTTTTGTAGACATTTAAGATTATGTGGACGTTGTATTCAAATTTGTGTTGATACATTTACGATGTCAAGGAAGCTGCTTGTTCTTATGTGAAAAGTAAAATGCCTTGACAAATCTCATAGCATATTGTACCTTAACAATGTGGCATTTTAAACTTTTGTCTTTTTGCTGGACACAATTTGGAATTACTGGAGGACTTATCTGTTTATATCTTGCAGACAAATTTGAAAACTTAATAATTCCACAGTTTATTGAAAAAAATAATATAAATATTTCCCTGAGCAACTTAGCTAGCTCTCGTTTGTTACATTTTTCTCTTTCGTTTTAGATTTTTCTTCTTTTGAAATTCGAATTGGATGATTTTTAATCATAATTTTCTAACATGATTTTAGGAAAATTATTGTATAGAAAACTTTGATAATATTTTAAAAAATTTTAATCAACTTTATTTTAAAACACGTCTTTTTTTAATGAAAAATTTTAAAAAATATTATTTGTCAAATTTTGGCGCCAAATTTTGGCAACCAGTTGAAATATACTTTAATATATCGGTTTTTGCTATGGAACCATTTCAACTTTTGCTATGGAACCATTTCAATATCGACTTTTGCGTTAAACTTCAATTTTAAAAAAGAAAAAAAGCTTTAAAATATCGGGATCTGATTCAGTTTTTATAAATAAGGTTATAGATCTACAAATTACGCATTTTTTGATATGCATATTTCAAAATTTTTGTCAAGTTATCGGTGTTTGCATTTGAACGACATATTTGTTCGTAATAAACCTGTGGAACAAAATCGATCCTTGGCCTCTTCAATCATTAATGTCTAATTAATAAGAAATTACTGAAAGTAAGTAAGCCTCAATTTGGCTCCATTAGTTTAATTTTGAGTTAATTTGCATGTGTCGAGCATAAATCTGTGCTGATTATACTGTTCTGTTTATTAGTTAGTTCCAAAGATAGTAGAAGCTGGAATAGAATGAACCTAGGATAATAAGACTCAACTAATTTTTCTGCCATTAAAATACAAATTTTATATATATATTGAAGCTATTTTGGTCCCTTAAGATTTCTGTTTATTCTAATAGTGTGGGTCTTTTGCACAGTTTAGTATTATATTTCGTAGTTTGTTCATATGACCAAACAATTCTTGATCAATAGTTAAGCAATATAGAATGATTCCGATTTTCAAATCACATTTGCGATGGTAATGGAAATATTAAAATGCCGTGTGTAAAAAACACAGGTATGAATAATTTCTTGTTTATTTGTTCTGCTTCAATCCCTTTGTTTCCACACAGCTTTTCCATCTAACTCTGTTCTGCGCTAGGTATTTAATTTCACTCCCTCTTCTGTTGCTATATTACTATTTCGGACTAATTTGCACAATGTTTAATTTTTCTTTATGTGTCGCTGGCATACAATAGCGTTGATTTCATTAATATATTCTACGTTTGGTCCGCCTGGCAATGTGAGGTTATCTTCATACAGCCCAACGTCTTCCGAAAGCCATTCTAGTTAATTTTAACCGTTTTTCCATGTCTGTCTTTCACTTGTGGAAATTACACTACCAAGATAACTCTGAATTCGGTAACATTTTCTATGAATTCGTTGTTGATTGTACTGTCAGGAGAATTATTTTTGCCATTAATTGTTAGGGATTTTGTTTTATTTGTGTTCATTTTATTTTGAGATCAACTGTTAACGCATTTTTTTTATTAGCTTCTAATTTTCTCCTGCATGTCATTGTGTGTATAGACATGATTCCAATATCAGCCGCGTATAAGTCTTCTAGTCTTCTAGTGAAAGTCCATTTTATTCCTCTGTCTGTGGTTGTTGTTTTCTTAATAACCTCATCAAGTATTGGTCTGAACAGGATATGAACCGGTATATATACCAACTTTGTTCAACTATTATTCACAGTTTTATTGTGTAAATTAATGTAACCATTGTGAATAAATATGGTTTATGAGTCTTCGTACATATCCCTTAATATACTAATTATATTGTGTGATATTCACTTGCACACTAAACACTGCAATATTGCTTCTAGATTAATTTAGTCGAATACTCTTTCGAAATCAACAAAAGTGATGTACAGGGGTAAGTTCCATTCATATAATGTATTATATTGGTCAGTACATCCTCGCCCTGTTCTATCATCTCCTCTGGTATTAAGAATAAGTATTGTCAATAATATCACTTGAAAGTTTCTGTTTCAAAAGTGAATATGTTCTTAAATTGGTCTAAAATCAAGTCATAAAACATTTTAACTATTGGTATTGTATGTAACACCTAATTTATTTTTTAATTATACAAATTATTTACAAATTTATTTGACTCCTTCCCGCTCCATAAATTTTTAAACTTTAGGAAATAGGTGAAGTAAGCTTTAAATTTCAATATTTTAAAAATATTTTTTAGTAAAAGTAGATCGTCTGATGTGCTGGAGGACTCTTTGAAAGTCCGCATAACATGTTCCGTTTATTTTTATTACATTATTACCCAGAGAGGTTTACAAAATGAATTCATACGTCATTTTTGATTAATTTATGAGAAATGAATTTATACGTTCATCCAACTTTTAAAGTGACTTAACTTACAGCACGTATATATAGAGTTTATTGTAAAGTAAATGTTTAATAGTTTTACAAATAATTGTTATCTGGGATTTATTACAAGTACATGGAAAATTTAAGGTGGTAATAACACTCTTTAGAGAATTAGTACTACATTATTATACATACCAACTGTTTTTACTCTAACTATATACATTAACACCATCCGCCCACCTTCTTCTTTCTGTCAACAAAAATGATTATGGTAGCAAATTAAAATTTGATGTTAGCAAAAACAAAAAACAAAAAAAAAATACATAAATAAACAAATAAAACTGTAATTTAGTATTCTCATAAAAACAAGATGAGAGCATTTTTATTTTTTGTATTTCTCGAAACAATGCCAAAACAAAACACAAAGCAGGCGGCAACGGTGGGGTGTAACTTTATTATTGTTATTTTCTGTTATATTGTTCTTCATTTCTATTATACAAAAAAAAATGTTCGCAACATTTTCAATGATGATCTAACTAAGACGATTAGAAAACAATAATAAAAGTCGCATATGTGTACATATACATTTAGGTACATTAAAAGATGAAAGATAGGTAGAGGGCGTTCTATGTTTTACTGTCAAAGCAGCCAACAACAATAAAATATCATTTTGAGAGTGTCATCAGAGTCTATTAATTTAATATGCATAGCTACTTTAAAGGTATGTATATGTTAAAGTAAACTGATGTCTAAAGGTTAAAAAAAAAATATTGTTTTCTCAATAAATTTGTAAGGATTCAAAAATATGAGTATGTACTACAATATGTAAAACATCAGTAGCATCACATTAGTAACGTTAACAAATAGCTATCATTTCTAAAATGATATTTAAGTGCTTTTACAGTTATTAAAAAAAAATTATTTTTGTTTTTTTGTTGAAAATGAGTAGAGTTTAATTTTTTTTTTTTTGACATTTTCATACAAAATATGACAATTTTGTGGTAGCCGAATTTGATGAAAAATTCTAATGACATTGAAATAAGAATATATACCTACATAAAAGAATTATTGCTGTAAAATATGTTTTTCGTTTGTGTACACTGCATTTAGGTACAGTGCTATTAGATTATTTTTCTTTTAATTAAAATTGAAATGCCAACGCCTACAGAATGTACCTAGTCGGAAAAGGTTATTTCTTTCAATTAAATTAAGTGTTAACATTTTACAATTAAATAATATATCTAATTATATTAAGGAACCTAGCTAGTTTTATGGTTCCACAAACTAATATGTATGAATACAATAAACTCTTTTCTAATTATTTTTGATAATCATATTTGTTTTTAATGACATATTTAACTCATTAAAATAAAACTCGAATTATTATAATAATAATTTATTTATATTGTGCAAATATCGATATTTCGAAAGCAAATTTAGTCCCTTCATCAGTGCTATCTAGATTAATTCTAGATCTAATCTAGATTAGTCGAATAGTCGCAATAAAAATAAATTATTAGTGAGATAAAATTGGCATTAATTAACTTTTTTTTATTGTTTATCAGAATTTTTATAGTCAGTCAGGGCAAAGTAGAAATTTGGAGTTATGATGAATTTTAAATTGAAATTTATTTTCATTCATTTTTTTTTTTGTTGCAAGAGAATGAGAATGATAGAATTATGAAAATTTGACTAAGTGTAGTACATTTGCACTAAAATCATTCACCCTTTGAGTGACCAATTAATGTAAATAGATCAGTTGCAATAGAACGAAACAACTAAAGTCAATTTTTGCTGCTTTTCAATATTTGAAAATTTTAATAATTTTTTTTTCTGTATATTTTGAATAACAGTGAAATTCTAATCATTAAAAGAGATGAATAGCATGAAATTTTGTTACAAACCTGATTTTATAACTAATGTGGCTTATTTCATAAAAATTGACAGGTGACAATCTTACAAAATTGTCGCGTCTGTCCGACATTTTTTTTATACTTAAATTTACAGGTGATAAAATTGTCATGACAAATTTTGTAATTATATTTATTGACAAATATTTTATTAAAAACAACATATTATTATCTATATAAAATAATATAAAATGCAACGTTAAAAACAAAGCCATAGGTACTTATTTATTATCAAAAATTTTTTTTAAGATCTAGGTACGTATAAAATGTTAAACTATTCTTATTTACAATGGGAGCTACGAAATAAGTTCCATTGAAATAACTTCGATATTAAAATTAACAATAATCGAAATATCGTCGAAATTATGTCATTTTTAATTTTAATAAATTTCTCGAACTTATTTCATTCAAATAAATTAAAAATGAAATAAAGTTTTAAAAAAAAATCAAATTTTATCGAAGTTATTTCAATCCATAAAATTTGTAGCGATGAAAAATGAAATTTACAATTTTACATATTTGAAATCGTTGTATATTTGAAATTGTTAATATATAGAATTGTTGTTAATATAATTGTTCCAAACACAAAGTTAAAGTTAAATCAACTTTTGTTCCAGAGAGAAAAAAATGTTCCAAACATTTTTGAAAATTAATAGAATTCAAATTTTCATACAAAAAATATGCGTGCGCATGGGTTCGGAACATACATTCTTAATCAGTGAATCAGACATTAGGAAACAGGAATTGACAATTATTTACAATTTTGTCAGTTTTATTTTAAAATAATTGTCGACCTGTAATTTACAAAATTCCTCCGATTCTTCTGAAGGAATGCATTATTGCATCCCATTTCTTTTCTGTTTAATTTATCCCTTCAATCGGGCATTTTCCCCTGTTTATGGAAAAAGTCTTACATTATTCCAGTTCATAAAAAAGACTCCAGAAATGAATGCACCAATTATAGGCCCATCGCCAAGCTCTCGTGTATTCCTAAACTTTTTGAGCGTATGATATATGATTTCTTATATGATTATTGTAAACGTTTTATTTGTGTTGAGCAACACGGTTTCCAAAGAGGTAGGTCAACAACTACCAATATGGTTGACTTTGTCTCCCAGGCAATGACCTCAATAGAGAATGGTTCTCAAATCGACACCATTTTTACTGACATAAGTAAAGCATTTGACAAAATTCCTCATAGTATCATATTACTCAAGCGCAAAATTATAGGTTTTTCACCACATAGCCTTAACTGGCTTGAGTCTTACCTCTCTTCTCGGGAATACTCAGTTTTATTTAAAACTGCGATTTCTGACCAATATTCAGCGTCTTCTGGTGTTCCTCAAGGTAATCATATAGGACCCCTTAGTTTTATAGTTTCAACAATTGATGCTCCTAAAGTGATAACTTTTTCTAAACTTCTTAGTTTTGCGGATGACTCAAAGCTTTTTACTCCTATATCTTCCTCATCGGATTGCTTAAAGTTACAAAACGATTTTAACAATTTCGCTTCTTGGTGTTCAAAAAATGGACTTGAATTGAACACTTCTAAATGCCAAGTCATTACCTTTTCTAGGAAAAATTCCATTCGGACAATTTGGTTCAGCTACCAACTAAATGGCTGTCAGCTTTCAAGAGCGAATTCTATTATAGACCTCGGGTTAACGCTTGACACTAAACTGAGCTTTAAGCTACATTATGATAAGATAGTGAGCAAAGCAAATTCTTCTTTAGGTTTCATTAAACGTTGGTGTAAAGAATTTTCTGACCCCTACCTCACGAAACATCTTTATGTTACTTATGTAAGGCCTACCCTTGAATATGCCAGTCAAGTGTGGTCTCCACATTACTTGACTGACATTAACCGAATTGAATCGGTTCAACGAAAGTTCTTACGTTTCGCTTTGAGTAACTTTTCGTGGAATGATCCATTGCGGCTTCCACCTTATTACCACCGTCTTAAACTCATTGACTTACAGTCGTTGTCTGATCGTCGAATAATTGCAGATATCTCTTTTATTCACAAGATCCTTTCGGGTGTAACGCTAGCCCCTGAAATTTCAAATTATTTGGTTGCAAGATCCAATCGGAATAATCTCAGAACCGTTGAGTTGTTCCACATTCCCTTCCACCCTACCGAATATGGTAGATTCGAGCCAATCACTAGAATGCTCCGTGAAGTAAATTCTAACTCTAGTTCTTTTGATCGTCAACTAAGTGTTTTAACAATTAAAAAACGATTACGTCTTAATGTACGTTCAACTGAGACTAACTAACAACTGTTGTTCTTTTTAGCTTTGATATTTTTTTGGCCTAACTTTTTGAAGTGTTTTTATTAAATGTATAGCTATTAACGTAGGTATTAATTTATGACTTTTTACCCTTCTACTAACAGCATGTACCTGGTTTAGTTTATTTTTAAATTTTTTAATCAAAGGTGGCGGTGTTTTACTAACCCTACTGGATGATGAGTTATTGCACAATTAAATAAAGCAAGCTTTCGTCTAGTAATAGACGTCTGATGTGCTTGCTCTAAGCATAAATCTGACAGTATAAAAAAAAAAAAAAATTGTCACCTGTCAATTTTTATGAAATAGGCCACAGTAGTTATTGTAATATAAGATTTTATATTACAAGTCAATAACTTCCATTCATTAGATTATAAAATTAGATTATTTTTTAGTGAAGATTTTCGTAATCAATTTTATTTTATATGGAATTTGTCACACATTTTATAGCTTAATCACACTTTAGAGTTATTCCATAATATTTTAAAATTTTATTATTTAGAAAAACCGCTCAAAATTTGTCTGATAAAACTGTTCATTTTTTTTTAAGACTGCATTTAACATTAAAATTATTTAAAATAGGAATACTAGCTCTTTCTAACCGACAAATATTATTTCGTCCACAATATTGGACGAACATAATATTATAAACTACACTGTAATGATGATTCACATATTATACACTATTTAAAATTGTTTCAAAAACAAATTTTATTGAGTTGTACATATAATCCTAACATGATTTTATTCATGAGTTAGGAGAAGGACATTCAAACATGTAGTCATATCTGTTGGTATTGTATTGTACAAAAATACCTACAGATTAATTCTAATCACGATTAAATCATCAATATACCGGCTTGATAAACGTATTGATAACAGAGAGTTTATATTTATCGTTTATATGGGTCGATTTAACATGATCAATAGCCAAATGTTAAAAACAAATATAAGAGCTTGAAAAAAAATTTCCTGTTTTTCCAATAAAATTTAACTTATCTATTCCAAGACTTTCCGCCCTATGCCCCATGGATGGGATTGCAGGACATTGATGATTCCAAGACTTTATTTCAGAATTAATAAATTAGAGATTTATACTCCTTATGTTTGACAATTCTAAATTTCTGTTTTAGTTCAAATAGCCTAGATTTTTTTAATTGTAGCTTTAGTGACATGCCTAATTTTGCTAATATTTTTAGTCTCTTAAAAAACTCAGTTCAACTACACCTTTTTAACCGTTAATTCTACAACAACATTTATTTAATATATTATTTTAATATTCAATAGCCAATGTATATATATACACATATATTAATAATCAATTATATTACTATACAATAATATTGCAGACAAGGATAATGATGAAACTCTTCAATTCCCAGTTCATTGTTTGATTTGAATAATTTGAAAATTTAATTTATTAATTTACCAATACAATGTCTATAATACTTGTAATTTATTCTTTACTTGTAATTGAAATCAATAGAACTTCATTTTTATAAAACAAAAAAAAAAATCTCGTTGAAGTCTCATTTACTCTCTTTACATTTTTTAGTAATCATTTTTAATAAGTATTTCGTGATAGAACAATAATAAATTGAAAAAAAAAAAAATGTTCACAATTTTTCAAAGGTGACAACAATATTGTTAGCCTTGAATCGCAGGAAATATTTTTGAATTGCACTTGAAAACAGAATACTAACCAGTGAGTGGAACCAATTATGAATACCGGAAATGATTATTAAAAATAAATTAAAAAGTCTGTAATAAGCATTTTAATTGACAGTTCAATGACATAACCGCAAGTTAAGTGACATAATGAAAATGTATAATGGTGGGCTTTAATTGAATACGTTATTGGTGAATATCCTAAAGCAAGTAAAATTAATTGTCATTATTCATTACACTTTTATAATGGAAGAGTAAATTTCATTAAACAAAGATTTAAAAAATTAACAAAATTAAAAAAATTTTAAAGTTCAGTTTATTTTTTTATATTTATGATTTTAGTTTTTAACAGTCGCATTGTCAGATTTGTACTTTTTTCCTACTGATGAGACTGTCAGAGTTCTGCTATAAATATAAAGTTCAAACAAGGAAACTAATGTGATTACCACTAATAGTACGTTTTCAAGCTCATGTTTATGGATAAACATGGTGTTTACGATAAACTGGTTGATTACGTAGTTGTTTTCCCATACAAATTTGCTGAAAATCATAACTAGGTGTTTATACCATAAACCACTTCAAAAACATGTAACCCATCCATGAAATTTAGATTTTTTGTCGATTTTAAATTTTTTTCTGCATGACCCTTTATTTTTTTGTCTTAAATTCATTTTGACATTATTTTGTTAAAAAAAAAGAGAAAAACAAATCAAAAAGTAATAGAGTAATATTGTATACATTTTTTTGTATTTTGTACGAATATTGCTTTTAATTTTCCGATAGTTTTAGAAAAATATATTTGGATTTCCTGTTCTTTTACCAAAAATTAAATTATCACTGCAATTAATTTCTAAAAATAAACTAAATTAAATCTTGTATAATTTTAATTGTAGTCAAATATAATACTTTAGAACATCCATATTTGTTAGCAGATAATCGTCATTATACATTTTACAAAATATTTATTAGTAGTATATATTATTAGTAATTAGTAATAGTTTTAGTAATATTATTTAGTAATATTATTTATTATTTAGTAAATTAGTAATAGTATTAGTATAGTATTAGTAATATTTTATAAGTAAAAAAAAGTTTTTTTTTTTTTTGATTAGCAATATATGATTTGCTATTGTTAATTGTAACCATTTTCTCCTTTTTAATAATAGCTTACGTTCTTTACTCAAAGATATTAAATTTGTTAATATGGTACAAACTAATTCTGATATTATAATTTTTCTTAAATTCTCCATATTTTTATATTTGCCTTAATTAACTTGCCTTGGACTTTATATGTTTGTTTCAATTTGCTTCAATTCAACAAAATACCCATTTCAATAACCATTTAACCAAAGTATATCCATAAAAAGAGTATGAACTCATGTATGTATTCATTTGCATTCATTTGTTGCAAATTTGATAAACATTGTCAGAAATAGACGATAATAAGAATTTTACGTGTAAGAAAAAGAAAAAATATAGTAAACAAAAGAGAGTAACAAAAAAAGTTGGCTGAAATTAAATAAATAAAGTTTATAATTTTGAAAAAAATTTTCGACAAAATTTCGTTGAAATATTTAACAATATTATTTTCTAAATTGTATCAACTATGCATAAGATTTTTAGGAGACCTAACTAAAACAGCGTTATCATATTCTTTAAATTCTGTGATTTGTAAATAGATGTTGTCCTCAGTATTATTTTATAATCGTATACCAATATAATAAATATTTAGGTTTACTAATATAATTAATAAAAAATAATAATATTTGTAACTCCAAATTATTACTGACAAAAATATTAATAATATTTTATATTATTGTAATGTAATTATAATTTAATATTTATAGGTATATTGATATACGAAAATTATAATGTTTAAAACGAAAATATTAAAATAACAACAGATCAGAATTAATCCTCGTATAAGGGAACAAACTAAATTAGAACTAGCATTTTTTGCCACCCTGCCTCATATAAATAATGGGAGGAAACGTAAACAAATCCAAAGGAGAATAATGAGAACGCAAAATTATTTTACAGTATAAAGCAAAAGGCAAACATCTGTTTTGTACCTTTTCTCTCTCATAATAAATTTGGTATACGATAAGTAAATGCAAATTTTACCTCTTTTAACTAATGATATTTTGCTCGGTTTGATATTTCTTAAAAAATAGGTTGTCGTAAAATGGGAGTGCGTATTCTTGTTAATATAGATTATAGATATTCTTTGCATTCAACTAAGGTGAAATTTACATATGTGTGTGTACTAATAATTGAATATGGATATTTGATAAAGTTAAAATTTGGTTTCTCTTTAAATTCAATATATTTATTGACATTTCTATGGTGTAAAGAAGCAAAAAAAAAAAAAACAAAAAAGGAAAACAAAATAAATGTGTGCAATACAAATCATTATCATTATATTTCAATCATTTTCTATTATTATTCAATTTCAATTATTTTCAATCATCATTTTCATTATATTTTTTTTTGTGTTTTTAATTTGGTTTCTTTTATTAATCTCTTTTTTTTATTATTTCTCTTTCTCTTACTAAGTATATGGAAATGTACGTACATGTGTCATATAGGGCTTACATTTGTTACATACATAATCATATGGCTTAGTTTAATTGAAAATAAAATGCAAACATTATTTATGGAAGAAAACAAAATTTGAACCTATCAGTTATCACTCAATGAGAAATTACTCTTCCCGTATGTAAAAAAAAGTTTAATTTCGATTTATGCATGTATATATTATACTTTTATATGCCAATTTATGCTTAGGCAGCGTTTACACGTCGGACAAAATCGAATTTTATCGTAGATAAAGTCGGATGAGTATTTACATTTAAGACTTTTTCTCAGATTTAATCTACGATTTTACGTCAAATATTTTTTGTATTTAACAGGGTTTCTTTTTATAAAGTGCGTAATTTTTTATTGGTGAAAATTTTTTAATACGTAATTTAAAAAATTAAAAGGTATCTAATAAAAAATCTCCAAAAAATTTTTTAAAAATATACCTACATATTTTTATAAAATTTGTTACAGTAATATAAAATATAATTACACATTTGAAGTATGAACAATAATAACCGAATTGCGTTAGAGTGAATTTTAGTGCCATTTGATTATATGTGTTGTTCTTTGAAAATATATTATTTTTCATTAAAAAAATATTTTCACTAAAAAGTCGAAAATAAAATAAGGAAAAAAAAAATTTTTTTTTAGAAATATTTGCCTTCAATTTAAGCGTACTAAAACTACAAAAATAAACTTTACTCTAACGCAAGTTATGATTGTAATTACGGAAAAAGCAAATTAGCCGAACTTTTTATCAAATCTCTTAATCTCATCTCAAGACTTCCTAGAATTTCGGCTAATTTGCTTTTTCCGTAATTACAATCATAACTTGCGTTAGAGTAAAGTTTATTTTTGTAGTTTTAGTACGCTTAAATTGAAGGCAAATATTTCTAAAAAAAAAATTTTTTTTTTCTTATTTTTTATATTTTATTTATTTATAGTATGACCAAATAATATCAATTTATATTTTATTTAAGTATAGTATGATCAAAAATAATAGCAAGTTCTACTCAAAGATAATACAAAGAAATTTTTTTTATATAAATAGTGAATATGTGAAACAGCTAATTGTTTTCCAAAAAAGCTTGTGAACACTTGACTTGACATTTGACTGGTTTATGAGCTAGTTGTTTACCCATAAACACGAGCTTGAAAACGTACTATTACACAATACAAAGTCTTCAATTGCTGTAATGATTATCTATGCATACAATTCCAATTTCGTTAGATATTATATTGTACTATTAATCTCATTGCAGTACATTATTCCCATAAATTGAGTGAATTAATATATCTTATACATCAAGTATTAAAAACAAAAATTTTCATTCATTTTTTCAAATACATACATATTTATATACATAATACATATACATATTATGATATTTTCATAAATTAAAACATTTCATGATAATCTACTCTCAAACTGTCAATAAATTTCAATTAATATTTAAATTCAAAAATGTCATTTTTTACCATTAAATAAATAATTTTTATATAAATTTTAATTTCCTCACAAAATAAAATAAAAATAAAAAAAAATAAAATTATAAAACGACATCTCCCAAGAGTTATCTTAAAAATAAAAAGAAAATATTAAAAAAAAAAAAAAAAAATTAAATATAATATTGAATTATTAAGTGATCATAATATAAATTGTATACATGACTCCATAACTCATCAAATTTAATAAATTTTTTTTGGAAAAGACATTATAACATTGTACTTGAGTATAGTATTGGCAATGCCATAAAAATGACAAAACTTCTTAAATAAAAAGTCATAAAAAAGAGAAAGACGACGTGTCGCATTTATAAAAAAAATGAAAATATAAAAAAACTCGCAACGTTGTTTTTTTGTTTTATTTTTATGTTAGCAATAAAAATTTATGATTTTAACTGCATAAGATGGATCTGCGTGTCGAAAGTATGCAAATCCCATAACGAGCATTAACTTTTTCAAAAATTTTAGAATCAATTTTTTTTTTTTTTTTTTTTTTTTTTTTATAGATTAAAAACAAAATTGAAACAATTTGAAGTAAATGAATCGATTTAAGATGATTCTTTGAAGTGGACACAAAACTTGTTCTTTTTTATAGTCTTGAGTGTTCATTATATAAAATTATTCATATTGCCTTTGAGATTATTTTTGATATATAAGGATGCTTTCGCCCGCTATTACTATTTTGAGTACTTGTGGGAGTAGTCAAATGCCATTTTTGTAACAAAACGTCAATGTCATCAATATCTCTATTTAACTTAGCACAGCTTTAATGCATATTACAAACACGAGTTCTCTCTATGCGACATCATATTATGTATAAGTCCAAGTACATTTATGTTATTTACAATTTAGCAGAAGTTTTTTTTAACTGTATAGCCTACTTGGTAATATATTTATTACCTTAGATATTGGTTAATAATAATTTAATGTCCACCAATATTTTGCACCATTTTTATTAATTTTAAAGTAAATGACAGCATCTTAATATAACATTGTTCAAAACATCACTGTCAATAAGATTTCGAATTACTTCAGCAGTTTACTCATTCGTTATTATTACAACGAAATTTAGAATAATTTAGTGGCTTTAAAAGATTATTCGATTTGTCAAATTGAGCTAAAATACCAAACTCCAAACATCAAACTTCAAATGTTGTACCAGTTATGATATAACTGTTATACTCTAAATATTGGATGTATTCATAAATGCTGCAAACTGACAACAAGTTTGCCACCAGTTGGCGTACTTTGCAATAATGAATACAAATTCTACCTATATTCTACATTTACTTGACAATTCTGCAAAGTTTCTGTTCATTAATACTGACATTTTGAAAATAACATTTTTTTTTAAATAACGAAACAAAAACTAAAATACTCAAAACAACAAAGAAACCTACTTCAAAAAATTTTGGCATACTAAAAATTTATTCTGCCAAATTGACGCCCAGTAGACTTTGAGTCTGCATTTATGAACAGCATTCAAAAAATCTGACAAGTGTGTTCATAAAATCAGAATATTCAGATTGACTGCAGGTTTGCATTTATGAAAACAAGCATTGTCTTTCAATATCAGAGTTACTTGCAATTAAGCAAGCCCCCTAAACCCTTAATCAAATTCATACAACCAAAACAAAAGTAACTATTTTAATTGATAATCAAGTCTTTCAAATCTTTGTTGCCGGACACTATCTGCTCTAAGCTGGTGGAATAATGCCGAAACGAATTTAAAAGCGTAGCTGACTGTTTTTCAATCTCTCTACTCCGTGTTCCTGATCACAGTAATATAGAGGGGAATGAGAGATCCGATGTACTGGCCAACCAAGGTTTTAATCTTGACAGGCCCCTTGAGAAGGGCAGTCTTCAATAGAAATCGTCAAGAAGTGCATTCGTACTTTCTGCCCAGAGCAATGAAAAGTGGCTAAACACCGGCGAGATCTCTAAGAAAACATGACCCTTGTATAACATCAACTAAACCAAATAACTCTGAGCCAGGTCCCAATATACTGATATATTAAGAGTAGTAGCAATATGTACGGGTCACTGGTCGATAGGAAGCCATGTCGGCAAGATGGCTATTCCGTATAACTCTAATGTTAGCAGCTGCAATAGTGAAAATGAGGCTGAAGTTTATGAACATTTCTTTTGCCAGTTGACCAGCATTAGCTAGAGTTGAGACTACGAATTTTAGGTGAGGCTTTCCCAAACAATATTAGTATTATTGCAGAAATCAAAATCTGATCAATCTTCTCAATCGCACAGGGTGGTTCTAATGCTGAGTTCTTTGGTAGAGTGGAAATAGGAGAGTGACAACAATAAATATGGTTGTCCAAAAATTTGCACTATATCATCCGAAGCTCCTGAACATTTCTTTTGCCAGTTGACCAGCATTAGCTAGAGTTAGACTCCGAACTTTAGGTAAGGCTTTCCGTAACAATATTAGTATTATTGCTGAAAACAAAATCTGATCAATCTTCTCAATCGCACAGGGTGGCTCTAATACTGAGTTCTTTGGTAAAGTGGAAATCGGAGAGTGACAACAACAAATATGGTTGTCCAAAAGTTTGGACTATATCATCACATAATTTCGGATCTTCAATGTTTTTTACTATGTTCAATCTTAAAACTTTACAATTTTCATTTTAAGTGTTTCAAATTTCGTTATATCTGAATTACCAATCAAATAATTTAATTCGGTGCTATCTCACATTAAAATATTTAACGATAAATTTTAAAATTATAAAAGTTTTAACAAAGACAATTGATTATTCCAAAAAATTTGATACAGGTGCCAGGCTCAAATCATTCCACCTGACACTTAATTTTTCCATAATCTGCCACCGCCAGCTAACAATCAGTATAAATATAACTCTATTTGTATTATGTACACAATAATATCAAATTTACATTTCGTCCCATTTCGTCCCATTCGTCTTATTTTATTATTCGGACTTATTATTCAACTTTAACTTATCCGTTGCAATGTGTGGATCACGTGACACAAATATTACAATTAATTTGTAAAAGTTTGACACAACTGCTGCCCATAAAAGGGTTAACCTATTTTCTTTTCCCTTCTCAGACAGACTATATCATATAAATAACTGGACTTCTGAAAAATGTTTACATTTACAACAAATCAGACTTGATAAAGAAGAAAAAAGAGAAAATATTTAGTCATCGCATGTATTTGACTTACAGAAAAAAAATATCCTTAATAGAATATGAGGACATCTTTTGATTAAAATTTGCATTTACATTATTATTATATCGTAAAATAATTTTCATTTTGTTTTCTGGTATTTTCTCATATCAAATAATTCCCTGGGGACAGACATTCAATTTTTTTCTTATATTCTTATATTTTTTTTATTTTTGAGAAAAACATTTAAAAGTTAAAAATTGATAAAATTGATGCTAAAAAATAACAAAAAAGTTAAAAAAAAAAAAAAGTTTATTTTAAATAACAAACCATTAAAAAAAAAAAAAAAAAAAAACAACCCCATCTCGAATTGAGGAAACTTGTTTGGTTCGCCTTCAAATATTTACCAAAGCATAAAATGGGAATTGAATGCTTGGCTGGTTGTTCGCTCTGGAAATGGTTGGTTTAGCAAAAGAATTTTTTTATTTTTTTTTTTTTTTTTGTTATTATTACAGTCGATTCTGAAGGGTATGAAGATAAGGATGATTGTATTGAATGGGGTACGTATAGGTAGAGTGAGGAATTTTGGTATTTTTTATATTTTTGGTGTAAAAACAAATACTCAAAGTCATACACTTGTATTTATATATATATAAGTTTATATATATATAATATAGAAGACGCTTTGTGAGTAAAATAAATGGTTGGATGGATATGAGTATTTTCAAAATATCTACATACCGTTAAAGTGAAAATAAAAAACACCATTAAGGCTTCATGCAATTTAATTTATTTTTTTTTTTTCTTATATTTATTATTATTATTATTGTTATTATTGTTTTTTGTTTTATATTTCGTTTTTTTTTTTAAAATCCCTAAATAATAAGGGCTGTCAGTTTCAATAATATTTTCATTTATCATATTCAACACATTCATCTCCTATCCCAATATATTTATGTACAAAAATATAATATACAGACCAACACCTATAAACAATTGTATAACAATATTTATATATATATGATGTATATAATAAAAATGCTTATAAATAAAAATGTTGCGCTTTTGAGCAAATTCCTTAAAAAAAGTATACGTTAAAAAAGGCAACAACAACAATATTAGCATTTTTTTGTTTTTTTTTTTATTATTTTTATTTTATTTATTTATGAATATAAGTAAATTCTTTCAATTTTTATTAAACTCGTGTATAATTTGAAGGGTGGCTGGTATATTAATAAAATAATGAAGACATTGAAAGCATTTAAAGTGAACTAAACTAACAGAGAAAAATGTTATAGGGACAACAGTTACTAAAGATATATGGTAACCACCTGCTCCAACACTTTCTCTTCATATATTGATTCAAATATTTCTTTGAAATTGATCGATTCACATCATAATATTAATGAATCAATGTCTATCAAATATTTAAAATTAACAGGGTGCTTTTGCACCTTAAATAACACCTTATATGTAATCAATTTACAGTTTTTTGTATATTGAATGAAAATGTAGCTAAATTCGAATGGAATGTTAAAAATGTAAGGGTATAAAAAAATTAAGTATCGCAAGTATCTCAATTAACATATAAGCTCACATACTAGAAACTAGATCTAAGAGAAATTATTCTATCAAGAAAAATTAACTCCAAGAGCATAAATGTATAAACTCGTTTATTTCATTTACTAACGTATCAAATAATCAACTAGTGATCAGAGTAATTTGACAATAAATAATAATTCAGTCAATCACATTTTTTGTTTTTTGATGGGGAGTTCTAGGTAGACGCAACTTCTTCAGATCTATCAATCTTCAATGTATATTCGATTTACTAATCTTAAGCAGATGTTTATTAAATGAACCATGATCCGTGTGATAAAACATGTCACTTGTTCTGACATTGAATCTAGTCTCCTTGATACAATCTAGACATGCTAGTAGTACTAGAGTTCTAGTATATATATTGTTCTATTATAAAAGTTATTGTTTGAAACAGAATATTATTATTGTTCCGATTCTCGATCATTTAATAAAAATCGTTCAAAAGAAATTATGATTATAAATAACTCTAGTATTAATAATAATTTTTGCTTCCAACACGTGTCGTTAAACATGCAAAAAGAAAAACGATATAAATTTCCAAAGAAAGATGAGAATCGTTTAATTTTAATTTTAACACCTAATTCCAATTTTTATGTGCGATACAAATTTCAATGTTTTTGATATCAAGGGCAAAAGAATTCGTTTATACTTTTTTAACATTTTTTATTTTTGTTTTATTAATTTTGAAAAACAAACTTTATAAAATATAAAATTTGTCCGTCAAATCATTATTTATTTTCAAATCAATTGCAACCAGTTTTTGAATGGCAAATTGAATTTTGTTTGTCTATTATTTTTGTTTACATCAATTTTACATGTTATATAATACTGTCCTTCCGAACAATTTGGCTAACTTTTTCTTATGACCGACTTTAATCATCATTGAATGCATTAGCATGATCAGCAACGCAGAGGTTGTAAATGATGGTTGATACTCTCTTTATTTATGGTATTATATAGTCAAGAAATTAGTGCTTCTATAAAATTGTTCAAATGGATAATGTATTAGTGAATATAAGAGTTAAATCTTAAACTGAAGAACTGAAGTCAATAGAAAAAATATGACACCTAAGTCGGAGTCTTTGGGGTCTATTCAAGGTGGGCTCAAGAAGCAAAAAGTAGATATAAAGTATTATGAAATTTTTTTGACTTAAGTCCTAAAATAGGTAGATATAAAGCTATTACATAAGGCACGTCTTAAAGCCAAGTGATTATGTACATACAAAATTTTACTACCGCTCCTGTGAAACTCTAAACAGTAAAACATTTGATGATGGTTTTCATTTGTTGGTCCATATCGTACAATAATTAAAGTTGGGTTTAAGTATATATATGTTACTGTTGTAGTTGAAGTAAAATTTGTTTTGTTTTTGCTTAACAATTACCTAAACAATATAATATAACCATTCTAGTTTTTCACACAATAAGTGATACCTTATTAATTTTACTGAATATAGTATAGTATAGGTAATTTATTCAACGAAATAAATCTGATCATAATATTTCCTATTTCCTCCCATATTAAGTTATCATTAAGGATGAAACAATCTGTTATACATTGCTCTATTTTCGTTTCTTTTAAAGAAAAACAATATAAAAGATAAATGATATACAAAGGTCGAATTTGATGTAATTTTACATGATTAGATTTGAATGATGATATTTTCTTGGTATCTGCTGAACTGTTATAGAAAGTTGAATTTTTGATTTCATTTTTTTACTCTACAAAAGTTTTTTTTTTTGCTGAAAAAAAAAACATACATATTAATGTGTATATGTATAAATCTATGAATGTCTAGATAAATCTAATTTTGATAAATTGCGATTTGTTTATATATTATTCAAAATGATGTCAATGTCATTATTATTATTTTTATAAAAAAAAACAAAAAAAAAAAAAATACATTGAGTTGTTGGAAAAAAAAAATATTTTAATAAAAAATGAAACTCTTTCTCTGATATTTCTAAGTTTTGATATGGATTCAGGAAAGAAAGCTAGAGATATCATTTGAGTGACATCTTAAAGTGTCATGTTAATGTTTTTTTTTAATTTTTTTTTTTCTTCAAAATTATAAATCACTTAATGATTAAATAAAAATGTCATGTAGGTTATAATATACAAACATATATACTTATGTAAGTCTATGTTTAATTGGTAAAGGTATAATGAAATTAAGAAATAAATTATTTTTCTATTTCGATTAACAGTACATAGCACAAAAATTTTCAAATTCAAATGGTTGTTAGGCATTTTATTTGTATTTGCAAATAAAAAGCTACAATTTTGATTATTTTCTATTAAGATGCAAATACAAATACGATATAAAAAAAAATATAAAAATTGATTTGGGACATCCTGAGCTGAGCAAATATTTATAAACTAGTGGATTTTATTGAATTTGATTTTGTTTATAAAGATGCAATTTTTTTTTTACTACGCCTATAGTCACAAAACGGTTATAGTCAGAAATCTTACTGAAATTTAGCGAATGACTATAACCGTGTTTTACTGTATATATTTTTTTTAATGATAGCAGAAGCAAATGAACTAACATTTATTATATAATTTTTGGAGAGTGATCTGATCTGATTTTAGTTTTTCTGTTTTGTTTTCAATTTTTGTTTTTGTACCTTTTTCTATAAGTTTGTGTGTTTATTTTAAATAACAGAATTTTTATGAAGCCTTTTTAAAAATTTCCCGTAATTGAAATTTTTTTTAGAGTATAGAAGGCGCTCAACTTGGAAATAACCGTCTCTAGTTGGTGTAAATATTTAAAATGTTTTAAGTATTCAGCACCAAGAACTTGCTAAAATTTTAATATTTTTGTGGTGTAAATAATTTACTATTCAATTATTTTTGGTTTTTTACTCCACGTCGTTCATCTTGTGTATTTTTTTTTTTTTTTTTTATTTTTTTCTCCTATTACTCCCCACATGGCCTTCCTTGTGTAATATATATAAGATAAAAAAAATATTTTTTTAATATAAAAAAAAAATTGAAGTAATAGAGAATCGAACTCACTAAAATTTGTGATATTAAAACCTATATTAATAATATTATCCTACTAATTAATTTTTTTTCCTACTAAAAGTGCAAAAAACCAAATGCGATAAATAAAAAAATAAATAAAAAGAATTTGACTTAAAAGAGAATCGACAAAGATTTCTGATATTAAATGATGCTTTAACCAACTCAGCTAATATCTTATAAAAATTGTTTACCCAAAATATACACATAAAATAAAACTTGATTTTGATCGCCACGACCTGCATCATCACTGATTGATTGAATGAAAAAAAAACGAAGCATACGAAAAACCACGAAAAGCTTGCCTTCAAAATCGTGCTCTTGTATATTATAATATAGATAAAATAAAAATTGATTTTGATCGCCACGGCCAGCATCATCGCCGATTGATTGAATGAAAAACAAAAACGAAACTAATCGAAAACTAATCGTGCTCTTGTGTATTATAATATAGATAAAAAATCTATATTATATATGTGGGAAAAATACCGCTCCGGTAAACACAACAAATTATTATAACCGCAATAAAAATGCTAAAATATAACAAAATACCGAGTTATACGACCAAATTCCGGTAAATATTTTTAGAGATTAATATTTATTTATTTATTTCAATCTACTGGGTAGTCCCTTACAAATTTTGCTTATAAAATATTAAAAACTAAAATAAGATAAAATTGGAAATAGAAAACAAAAGTTCTAAATATAAAAATATTTTATATTAACAATTTCAAGTTAAAAATAACATTAATTCAAGAAAAGAAGTTAAAAAAAAGAAACATTCAGACTTAAGTAGTATAATATTAATAGTATAATATAAATATTAATAATAATAGCAATAGTAATTTTAAAGGTAGACAGTACATTCAAATGATAAAAGAGAATAAAAATTTGTAGAATAAAATTATAATTAATTAAAATTAGAAGAATTATTGTAATGCATCAAAAAATGTGATGATTTTTCACTTAATAACGAATCTACTGTAGCTTAAGTCAATTAGTGAAAAACTGTTATTAAATAAGCGCTGAGAGTTTGATATAGGTTCGGAAAAACCATACTTCGTTCTATGACTTTGAAGATATAAAAATATTTGGCTTCTGAAATCGCCCACTGGAGCATAGATATTATAAAGGCGAAGAGTAGATGGACATTTTATTCTGCCAGTTAAGATATCATAGGAAAACATAACGGAAACAGCATTTCGCCTAGCCTCAAGAGCAGAAAGCTTAATAAGTTAACATTTGGCTAAATATCCAGTGATATAAGGGTTGCCAATTGAATTTACGTAGACAAAACTTAATCATATTTTTTTGAACAGACTCTATTCTCATAATAAGGCATCCAAATTGGACAAGCATATTCGAGGTGTGGACGAACGAGTGTAGTATATAAATTTTTTAATGTATAAGGATCAGAAAATTGCTGAGAGTTACGCTTAATGAAACCAAACATGGAAAAAGCTTTAAAAATAATTCGATTTATGTGAGCATTAAAAGTTAATTTATTATCGATAATGATACCCAGATATTTTGTTTCACAGACATGTTCAATAATGGAACCTATATAATAAGAAAATTCAATTAGAATTTGCTTCCTAGAAAATGACATGTAACTGTTATTAATATTTATGGTAAGGCCAATAATGTTACACCAAGAGTAGAAATTGTCAAGATCCTGCTGCAGGTGATGGCAATCTTAGTCCGACTTAGTGATTGCAAAAAGTTTAGTATCGTTAGCAAATGATAAGATCAAAGACTTAATATCGAAAAATATAGACCAATCAACAAAACTACTAAATTTGAAATTCATGGAACATCCCAAATATTGAATTCAAGGACTTTTAGTTAGATTCTGAAAAAATGTAACTTATCTTATTGTACAAGCTACTGACACGCTCCTGTAAATTCATTTACAAATACATACCAAAATTTTTCGAAACACAATCATTGATATTGAAACAATCATCAAGCAACAAGTTGGATTTAATCCAAATATATCATATCGATGACTTAGAACACACTTATGCTAAGTCGCAAAGTCATAATTTTGCAGAGCATCAATTTGAAAGTTTGATAGCTTGCCAAAAGTGTACTATTTAAGTAATAAAACTGGTACAACGTTTTCTTTGTACTCTGTTCAAAAAATAATTAAAAATAGTTTTTACGATTAAATGTTTTTTAATTTTGTATTTTCTGTAACAGGTTTTGTACTTAGCATATTATTGACTTGAAAATTTGGCAATTAGCATAATTTATTCATTAGCTCTAGTATTCTATCTAAGCACTTGGCATATTTGTATTAGAGTAGTTAGTAATGGTTAATATTCTAAATGAGCACTTAGCATATTTGTGTTGGATTAGTAAACACCTTTTTTTAGGTCTAATATTCAGAGTAAGTACTCATATTAAAATGAACATAAACATTTTCACTCAACCTATTTTAACACCCTATATCTCGGAAGCTACGTATAGAATGTCTTAGATATTAACATGATGGAAGACAGGAGCTTCTAAGTGTATACTATGCCATCGATATGCAGACCAAAATCAACATCAAACGAATAATGATTGAGTATAAGTTTACAAAAGGCAGTCAGCAATTCGTATTTGCAAATTATAATTATGGGTTCGAATTAATTAACCAGATTACATCTCAGATATACTCTTAAAATCAGTGTTATGTTTTAGGTTATGGTATGTTTATAATAAGATAATTAAATGTCTGTTTTGTTCTTTTGTCCTAGCAATAAGAGATCGATATCACATTTTATTTTTCTCATTTTACATTTATTAATTCTAATCTACCTTACCTACTTAAATTAAAGCAAATTTAGTGTGGCAGAATTTATTTATATTAAGCTACTACTTTTAGTTTATATAAAATAAACTAAATAAGCAATTATCAAAGAAAATAATTTGTCAAGGCTTACCCTCTGAAATCAAAACAAGATTAATTGTAACTACATAAAGTTTACCAAATATTTAATTGAAAAATATTTTAAATGGCTTGCAACAACAAAATACAATTTTAAAAAAAAATAATTTTTATATTATTTAACATCAATAAATTTAGTTTCTTTCTATTAATTTTATTTTAATATACAAAACTATAATTTATAACTTAGAACTTTAATATTAAATTATAAAAAATATCTCATAAAATTCAAGACTTCACAAAATACCTCGAATATATTTCCAACATACGTCGACCAAACAGAGTAATCAATTTTTAATGTAAGTCTATATAAAAAGATGTAACCAACAACGCTAGAATTGTGAAATATATAACATCGAATGCATCAATGGATCCGGCTATACGGCAATAAATAGTAATTCTTGCATTGATCGACAAATCTAGGAATAAAATCTGCAAGATAGTAGAAAACAAGTTCGTCCTGTTAATACATGAAGAAAATATATAAAGGTATAGAAACTACAAAAACAAGGATTTTTGTTATTTCACTTTAATCCTTTACAGTTTACATCCCAGTAGATTTTTATTTTACATTCTTTTCTTCCTGAAAACAACGTACAATAAAAATTTTACATTAATAGGTATTAGATATTCAACGTAAAAAAAAAATAATAATTAAATATACATTTTGAAACGGAAAAAAAAAATAAATAAAATAAATACAGTTGAAACATCAGCAGCTGAATCTTGTTTATCAAAATGTCCTTCTGAATATCCTTTAAATTAATTTTATAAATGTCAGAACTGAAAAATAACATTAGAAATTAATTCTTTTATGTCAGATTTAAAGCGACTATAACAACAATATAAACAACAATAATAATATTTTTAGATTTTATTTTCCCACATTACAATTATAATTATTAAAAACAAAAAAAAAAAAACAACAGTTTTAAATTTTACTTCCTTAGTATTAAAATGAATTTAATATGATAGTGAAATACAAGATAGAAAATTGTCCCAATTTATTTTAATTTAAAACTTTTTTTCTTTTCTAATTACTTATTCAACATTTTGACAACTAACCTAAGTATTACCATCATAACATCATATTCCAATTTCAGGAAATTCAAGCTGCTGTTTGCATATTGAGATTTAAAATAAAAAAAAACTATTTTTCTGTTTTATATTTTAATAACATGATCCGATTTCTTTAAGGATTGATTTCGGTTGAGAATTCAGATATGATCTCGTCCCATGAAATATTCAACATCTCGTAACATTTTATGTCATTTATTCAGGACGAACTTTTATGTACCTCTCAGTTTTGGAATATTCTAAAAAAAAATTATATACTTTGCAATTTATTAAAAAACTAAAGTGACCAGTTGCATTAATTTGGGAAGTACATTTTTTATATTAATTATATAGATTAATTATATATATGTATAGTTAAAATCAAAATAAAAATTAGATGGCAACATTTGCATTTTTTTTAACAATAAAAAATTTATATAATATTGCGGAATTTGTGATGGTTTTCCAATCGAAAAAGTTTTCAAATTGTTTGTTCAGATATCTTACACATGTATATTTTCGCACATCCTTATACCATAGCTTATGGTCCTATGACAGGGATTATAGTATGTAAACAATTTAATTTTATGGAACTGACTTTTTTAAAACCCTTCTAAAACTTCTAATCAGCTCCATTGCAGAACAATGACCATTTTATTCGTGATTAGTCTTATCTAATTAATTTCCATTGTATGATATTGAAATTTCCATATTCTTGGCTTTGAATAACATATATTCGGTTTGAAGCAGATTCATTTTTCAAAGCCATCCCCTGCTTCATTTCTTTGTATTTCGATTTCAGCTCAGACTTGAATAGCTAGAATAAGTCTAATAGATAACCCAAGCACCAGAAAATTGCATTTTGGGAAGCTAATTTACTGAGACTTTAGATAGAAACAAAGTTGGTTTTAAAAAGGTATTTTGTCACATCACTTGTAATGATTCACTTCATAATCAAAATTTTCATAATTAATATTTTTCACTTGTAAGTTTGAAATTGTCGTTTGATGAGGTTTAACGCTTATTTAATAGTCTTAGTTTCTGTCATTAATAATTAGTAACAGTTCACTTTTAGATTTGATTAACTTTGTAGTTGTTGTATTTTCAATATTTTAACCGTTATTTTTTATTTCTTTCATTCTACTATTAATTTGTATTTAAATTGAATATATATAAATTCAAACACCCTAGCGACAAAAAACAATGAATGGGTACACAACAAGATCAGTAGCAAATATCAATATAATTTCTTCCAATATCAGATTCAATGGACTAGATACCCTATATAACAGAGCATACAAGTTGTATAATAAAATTCCTAGTGCGATGAAAGATATTAATAGTTTAAAAAAATTCAAAAGAGAAATAAATGTATATTTTCTTTCCAAAATTTAGTATATAATAGAATTATTAAATTGAATATGTTTAAGTATTTAGTAAGTATGTACAGTAGGTTTAGTTATAGTGATATATCTTTTCTTTATTTTATTAATGTTTAATATTGAATTATTTTATAATAATTAAATCTTGCTGGTACTGTTATTGTTTTGGTTTTCTATTATTCTACACCATATACATTGAATTATATTAGTATTTTGTATATTTTGAATTTTAGTTTGCACTGATCTATTTTAATAGAATATATTATACACTCTGTACGATCAATTGGGCTCATTTGAGAATTCTTAAATAAATAAATAAATAAATATACAAAATTGGGATTCAGTTTTAAAAAAATTGATTCAGTTTTTTTATTTTTCATGACATTTACCTATCTATATAGAAGATGTCAAAAACTAGCTTGAGAGATGGTAAATTAAAGTGAATGAAAATATATATATACATATGTATAATATAATATAATATAATATATAATATAATATAATATAATATAATATAATATAATATAATATAATATAATATAATATATATATAATATAATATAATATAATATAATATAATATAATATAATATAATATAATATAATATAATATAATATAATGTAATATAATATAATATAATATAATATAATATAATATAATATTTTTTTTTTTTTTTTTTTTTTTTTTTTTTGCGTGGATTGGTGGGAATCTTCATAGACACAATGAGCCCCGTAGCTTCCATTGTGTGCCAGATTTTTACTGACTAAACCACACCCCTCCCATTAATACTAGTCCAACGGACTAACCATTAATTTATTGCTATTTTGATTTTCTTAAAGAAAAATTTTACGAAATTCTATCGTATTAAATCTAGTGGCTTAGTTCTTTTAAGCCTTCTGACATCATTTTGATTATCTAGCAATTGAGTGGCCTCAACGTTAACATGTCCCTCCAGACGAGCTATATGCTTTGTTGCATATCTTTTTATTTCATTTTCTATGCAAGGAATTTTTAGATCTCTGTGCAAATCACTGTTGCGAACATACCAGGGGGCATTTACCATGTTGCGCAAGACTTTATTTTGGAATTTTTGTATACAAAGTACATGTGTTTGTTTGGCACATCCCCATATTTGTATGCCGTACAACCATATTGGTTTGAGTATCTGATTATATAACAAAATCTTGTTATGTATAGGTAATTTAGAATTACGACCTAAGAGCCAGTACATTTCTCTATACTTATTTTCAAGCTCAAATTTTTTCTTTTTAACGTGCTCTTTCCATCTAAGTTTGACATCTAATGTCATTCCTAGGTATTTAGCATTGTTTTCTTGGGGTATATTGACCCCATTCAGATTTACCAATGGTGGTTGATTTTCTAATTTTTTATTTGTAAAATTTACATGTACTGATTTTAACTCATTGAGTTTAATTTTCCATTTCTTTGTCCAGAGGTATAGCTTGTCGCTTGCTCTTTGCAATTTAATTGTAGCCTCGTCAATATTTGATCCTACTGCCATCAACGCAGTATCGTCAGCGAATGTAGCTACAGTTATATTTTCCATTTCTGGTAAATCATTGGTGTAGAGCAAATACAGTATGGGACCCAGAATACTACCTTGAGGCACACCCGTTTTAATATCTCTAATAGTAGAATACTCTTCGTCTTGTTTTATTCTGAATAGTCTGTTTTCTAGATATGATGAGAGTATATCTACGTATTGTTTAGGTAACATATTGTTTAGTTTATTTATTAAGCCTCGATGCCATACTTTATCAAAAGCTTGGGCTACATCTAGAAATATGGTAGAGCATACTTTCTTTTCCTCTAAAGCTTTTTCTATTATGTCTGTTATTCTATGAATTTGATCGATTGTCGAGTGCTTAGATCTAAAGCCAAATTGATAATTTGGAATCAGATTACTATTTTCTATGATCGGTCTCATTCGAATCAATAATAGTTTTTCAAATAATTTTGATACTATTGGTAGTAATGATATTGGTCTGTAGGATTTGACCTCATTTATGGGCTTACCTGGCTTTGGTATCATAATTATCTCTGCTATTTTCCACATATTCGGCACATACCTTATTCTTATAGCAGCGTTTATAATGCGTGTTAGCATTGTTATAGCTTTTTTCGGAAGTTCTTTCAGGACTTCCGATGTAATTAGATCAAAACCTGGAGCTTTTTTATCTCTGAGTTTTTTAATTTGTTCCACTATTTCACTCTCTGAAAATGGTGATATAACATTTTCTTGCCAATTATTATTTTCTTCAGTGAGATCATCCGAATCTGTCTCGTCTGGACAAAAAATTTCTTCAAGATGATCTGCGAATGTTTCAGCTTTATTTTTATTATCTCTCGCCCATTCACCGCTTTTCATTCTGATTGGCGGGATTTGAGAGATCGAGGTTTTTGTACTCTTTGTTGCTTTCCACAACGAGTAGTTATTTTCTCTTTTAGCTGATAAATTTTTTATATATTTTTCAAAATTTTCATTTTTAAGATCTTTAATTTTTCTTTTAAGATTCTGAGTTAATCTATTTAGCACAGTTTTGTCTGCCGGATCACGCGATTGTTGCCATCTGCGTCTAGCTCTTCTTTTTATTTTTATCATATTTAATATTTCTCTAGGGTAGTTGAATCCTACCGATTTATATTCACAATTTTTTGTATTATTCCATCCAGCATTTTGAATAATTTTAATAAAATTTTCTACTTCAGAATCTATATCACATTTGGATCTTAGTTTTGTTTTTATGTTTATTTTGTTTTCTATTTCTTGTTTAAAGCTAGCCCAGTCAGTTGTCTTGTTCGTTAGCAGAGGTTTCGACTGTTTCTTAATAACCTTTTCATATAGATTTAGTATGACTGCAGAGTGATCTGAGTCCAAATCATGGTTATCTTCTAGCTTAATATAATTGGGTGAAATTTTTTTTGTTATATAAAAATCAAGCAGATCAGGAGTTTTATTTCTATCAGTTGGCCAATAGGTTGGCTTACCGGTAGATTGGTAAATGCAGCCTTTTTCTTTTATAGCTTTTCTTAGCTCTCTTCCTCTCGTAGAGGTTACTCTAGACCCCCAATCTATGTGCTTGGCGTTGTAGTCACCTCCCAGGATAAATCTATCGCCAAGTAGTTTAAGAATTTCTTCAAACATGTTATTCTTTATGTTATATTTGGGTGGACAGTATAATGCACCGACACAAAGGCTTTGTTTAACAGACATAATTCGTAGCACGATTAGTTGGAATTCATCTATTTCTAGACTAAGTTCCTCGTGGTGCTTAATATCTTTCTTTATTAAAATTGAGCTACCACCTCTGGGTGTATTACTCGGATGGTTTGCGCTGTAGCATGTATAGTCATTTATTTTAAGCGATGACTTATCTGTCATATGTGTTTCTGTCAAGAGACATACATCAATATTTTGTGTTCTCAATAGAATTTCCAAATTATTTTTCTTGTTCAGAATACCATTGGCATTCCACGTGACTATACGAAGTGCGTTCTTAACCATGCCTTGCGGATTTATTTTTTGGTGTATACATATATATTTCATTATGTTTGTTTTCTAATGTGCATAGTCTTGTTGAGATTTCATTCATTGTTTTTATCATATTTTGCATCATCTGCATAATGGTATTTTCAGTCAACTTTTGTGTAGAAACTTTATTTTGTTCTTTCGGGTTTCTTTTTTGACTTAGGTTATTTTGTGTTACCTGTGAATATGATAAGCCTTCTACGACTTTTTTCGACGTAAAAGTTTTAGGTTTCTCTGAAGTTTCAATGCAATTCTGTTTCTGTGCAATAGGTTGCCTAGGTTTTGTCTTTTGTTTTTCTTGTCTATGTTGCATTTGTTTTGGGGCATTTTGTAGCTTCTTTCTTTTTTGCAACTCTCTAGCCACCTGGCAACCACGATAACTCGCTGGGTGTGCCTCAAGGCAATTAGCACATTTAGGCTTAATATTTTTTTTTTCTTTGCAAGAAATTGTTAAGTGGGGACCAGCACATTTAACACACTGAGCTAGACGCTGGCAAAACTTTTGTGTATGGCCAAATCTTTGGCATCTCTTACATTGAGGAATGGTAGTCGTTTTACGAATAGCCTCCATTTTAACCCTCATGTGCTGGATAAATTCAATTTTGAATATTTTGTTTATATCTTCGGAGTTTTCGAATGTTAGCATAAAGAGAGGAAGACGTACCGTAGATTCTTTGTTATTTTCCTTTTTCTTTATTATTTTATTTGTGACTTCTAAAATTTTGAAGCCTCTATCTTTCAATTCATTTTTTATATCTTCAGGTTGGCATGACGGATGTAAATACCTAACCATTACTTTAATAGGCCTGGTGCTCTTATTTTCATAAGTGTGCCATTCAATATTGGCTTCATTTATTGCCTTAGTCAACTCTCTATATTCTTTTTCTTCTTCAACATTAATTTTTAGTTGTTTATTGTTAAGCATATTAACTTTATATTTAATATTGCTTTCTTTTAATTTTTTGTTTATTTGAGGGTATTCCACTACATTACTAAGTATAACTGGAGGAGGTTTACCTTTTCTTTTACTTTTACATTTCGCAACTTCATTTATTTGCACATTTTTCTCTACTTTGTCCGCAACATTTTCTGGGCTTAAAGTAGGTGATTTTTCTGCTTTTCTTTTTTTACAGATTCTTTTTGTTTTAAAGATCCAGTCGGTTTCTCGAGCTAGTTCTTCATCATCTGTATGAAATTCTGCAGCAGTTTTTAGTACTACTCTTTTAGTAGACATGTTTTGTGAATTTTTTAGTTTCACATTTTCTTCTTTAATTATGCAGAGTTCATTTTTCAATTCCCTGCATAAGATTTCTAATTCTGTAACTCTGGCATTAAGTTGATTATTTTTTGCCTCAAGTGCCTTTTCGTTATTATTACCCTCGTCGGGGTTTCTATATCTGTCTTTTTGGGACATGTTTTCGTAGATATTTTGAGACCCTGCTGGAGGTGTTCTCTGGACCCCAGATTTTCTTCTGAATGGGTCAATTAAAGCAGCTCTGCTTTCGTGGTTTTGCAATAAGTGGTCTCCCCCAGAATCCGTGAGACCTGCCTCGAAAGAGGGTGGATTTTCCAGAAGATCTGGATTACCACCTGGGGTATACAATCTTTGAGTTTTATTCATTGCATACTTTTTTTTTTTTTTTGTTTTAATTCGGAGTTCCATCTCCTAGCCTAAGGATAATATTTCCCTTGTACAAGGCGGTACCTTTTATTCCTGCCGTCCCTCTGGGATCAGTCGCAGACCAGAAAGCCGCCCATTCTGGGTCAGTCGCTTCTGGATTTTTCTAGGCTTTAGTGGACTTTTACCACAAGCATGCCTTACTGCGGATATTTCGTACCCCAACCCGCCGGGGAAATTTTAATAGAATATATTATACACTCTGTACGATCAATTGGGCTCATTTGAGAATTCTTAAATAAATAAATAAATAAATATACAAAATTGGGATTCAGTTTTAAAAAAATTGATTCAGTTTTTTTATTTTTCATGACATTTACCTATCTATATAGAAGATGTCAAAAACTAGCTTGAGAGATGGTAAATTAAAGTGAATGAAAATATATATATACATATGTATAATATAATATAATATAATATATAATATAATATAATATAATATAATATAATATAATATAATATAATATAATATAATATAATATATAATATAATATAATATAATATAATATAATATAATATAATATAATATAATATAATATAATATAATGTAATATAATATAATATAATATAATATAATATAATATAATATAATATAATATAATATAATATAATATAATATAATATAATATAATAAATATAATATAATATAATATAATATAATATAATATAATATAATATAATATAATATAATATAATATAATATAATATAATATAATATAATATAATATAATATAATATAATATAATATAATATAATATAATATAATATAATATAATATAATATAATATAATATAATATAATATAATATAATATAATATAATATAATATAATATAATATAATATAATATAATATATAATATAATATAATATAATATAATATAAGACAATAATATAATATAATATAATATAATATAATATAATATAATATAATATAAGACAATAATATAATATAATATAATATAATATAATATAATATAATATAATATAATACAATATAATATAATATAATATGATATAATATAATATAATATAATATAATATAATATAATATAATATAATATAATATAATTATAATATAATATAATATAATATATTATAATATAATATAATATAATTATAATATAATATAATATAATATAAGAATACTTCACATTCATATTGAACAGAGAAACATACCCGACTTTTGTGTTCCTTAATGGAATAGAAACATCTCAAACCAAAGAAGTGAAATGCTATGGCAGTTTCTATCGATAGAAGATTAATTTGGACGAAGCACATAGAGATCAGTTACTTACAAGTAAAATAGACCTCTCATGGCTCTCTTGGTTCTTGCTTCGAAGCAAATCATTGTTAAGCTTGGAATTGAAAGTCCTCATCTATACAAAATGATAATAAAACCAATATGATTTTGCGGATGCCAAATTTGGACAAATATATTCTAAAAGTAAATTGGATATAGTTCAAGGAATCCAATTAGAACAGTTAGAGTGATAATAAAAGCGCTGGTGTATATCAAAAATTTCAACTGTCATAACTAAAATAGAGAAAAAAGTTATATCAAAAGAATAGTAGACCATCTCAAGCTTTTTCCAACAAAACACATATTTTAACCTCAAATTAGACAGAAAAATAACACAGAAACTCTTGAATACTTCCTTTGCAGCTGCTTAGCATTGGGTAGAGCCAGACTCTTTCCCTAACAATATTGGTGTTATCACGAAAAGCAAAATTTGTTATCCAACCAAGCTTCTTAATCACATAGGGTAATTCTAGTTCTTCTGGAGAGTGATAATAACAGACACAAACCTGACTCTAAATCAATTAAAAATAACAAATAGGTTATTCGAGTCGTGGTATCGAAAAGACACTACTAAGCTCAAATTAGTTTTACAAAAGCCTATTTATACAACCTAAGACTTAAAAAAAAAACTGCTCAATTTAGTTAAAACAATATAATGATGTGACCACTGGGACTAATCTATACTTTTCAGAAAACTTAGTTAAACGATTTGAACAATTCTTGCAATCATTAACATTGGCAAAATAAAGTCATGTAAAATGATTGTTATATTGTTTGCTAACATTCAATAAAATCGTATTAAGCCTAAAAAAAAAATATCCTGACAATTACATTACAGTTCGTAAAGTCAACTGGTCACTTTAAAAATTATATCTGCATTTAGAATACAAATTTAAATATTTTTCAACATTTTAGTGAATGTATATATCTATATATATTTATATGTACACATCCATATTTATATAAATTCTATGAACGAAACCAAATATTTAACAATTTCATAATAAAGAAACAAACAAAACTACAAACTATGAATAATAATCTTAATTAGTGAATGCCATAAATCATGTTCGCCATCTTTGTTTTTAGTTGCTGTTGTAGTTGCAGTTATATTTCATTTTCTTTTCATCATTCGTTTTTTTTTTTTTTTTTACTTTTTTAAATAATTCAACAAAAATATGAATTTCCAAAGCTTCATCATACAAAAAAAAATAATGTTTTTCACTTCATATTTTTTTATTTTTAAATAATAATAAAAATAACCACAACAATAACAAAAACTACAAAAAAATTCTATTATTTTTTATTTTGAAACAAAAAAAAAAAAAAACAAAATGTTTTTGTTTCTTGTTTATTTATTTTTTTATATTTATTATTTCTATATTTTATATATTACAGACGCTCCACCATCATTACTTTATAGTTTTATTGAGCAAACTTTACAACCCGGACCAGCCGTTAGTTTGAAATGTTCAGCAACCGGAAATCCAACACCACAAGTTTCATGGACATTGGATGGATTTCCGCTTCCATCAAATGGAAGGTAATTGAACTTAATGTTGAATATATTCTTTTATTTCTATTTTTTTGTTTGTTTTTTTTTTCTATTGAATATCTATAGATATATTATTATATACAATATTTATGTACACATAATACATATACATAAATTAAAGAAACAAAAAAAATTAAATGCTCACCTACACACACACACACACTTATAATGTGCAATATGAATTTAAATAATGCATTTATATCAAAATACAGAGTGTTTCATTATTGATCGATATATTGCAGTTTTATAATTGTAGTAAATAAAATAAAAAAATAAATAAAAAAAACAGATTTAGTAATTTTTTTTTTTACTATTGTTTTAATCACCCTGTAAGCCGACACTAAATAATGTATATGCTTATTTCTAATATGCATTCATACACATACATGAAAGAATGGAAGAAGCAAAATAAAACTTAACAAATATTTGTAAAAAAAAAAAACTGCACAATTATCTACATAATTATATTCTTTATATATATATATATATATATAAATTAATCGGTATATGTGTGTGTGTGTTTGCGAGTAAATGTTTACTCATTCATTTAACATATTAAAATGTACACTACTGTCCAAAATAAAAAAAATACCATTCTAGTCTAGGTTAGAATTAGCTATGCGATAACATATAATTTTAAATTCAGTTCTATTACACCGCATTGGCACTCATAATATTTCCCGAATCACAGCGTTAATCTCAATCATTATATTCGTTAATCATACCGTGAAAATTAAATTTAGTATTCAAAGTTACTTCATATAGTTAATATTTCTTCTTTGAAATATTTTTATTTATTTCTAATAAATCAATTTAATTATTATTTTACCAAATATATTCAAATGTTTTTACACTTTTAAAAATAAATTAAATGTCAACTATGTAAATATAAATAGTTATAATTAGTTTAATAGAACACTACAATTAATAATTACATTTTTACACTATAAATTAAGATTTACAACAATAGATTTTAGTGCCATCTGAGAGTGAGTTTTAACCTAACAACGGTGTCTTTCATTTCCATGCGTGCACAGTAACCGGAAATAGTAACCGGCAGAAATATATCTTTGAAATCTATTAGATCTATTACATAACTATATAGTCAATAAAAAATATACTTTTTGAAATTATGTGGAAAAAAGTGTGCTTTCCGTCCAATTGAAATCTAAAAATGAGTTCGTCAAACTTAACCAGCTAAATGTGCATTACTTGTCCTTCTGTCTATTCTATTATGATTAGTGATAATATCGATTGAGTAAAAAATTGTTCGCTCCAGATTCTAAACAAATAATCTGATAGTTCTAACCAAATAGCGATCGACTTTGAAACTTTGTTAGTGACTTAACTTTGTTACAAAATTGTGATTTGTCTTTTAGTCGATTAATATTATTAAATTTCTGAAAAATTTATAATTCTCAAATTTTATACACAATTTAAGTGATATTCAATCCCAAAATTATGTTTAATCCTAAAAGAAAATGTTTTATTTATTTCAATGGGGTCACAAATACCCACTGGGTAAGAAAAACGAAGTTGGTTTAATTTTCTTAGTTATCACAATTTCGTTGTATTATTCAGCTATTTCCACTTTATTTTTTTTCTACCAAACCTATTCGCCCAGAACCATACAACAGTCACAGAACCATAAATTCGAGAATGAATTTTTACTTGTATAAACACTATTCAATATATCTTATAGAAAGGTATGTATTTTATTTTATAATATAGTTTGTGTATACATTTGAATGAATCTACATATTTATATATATATATATATATATATATATAAAATGTTAATATTTAGCCCTGGCAATGCAATTCAAATAAAATAAAAAATAAAAACAAAAAATAATACTCTAAAGTTAGGATAATCATTAAAATAACTAAACAAACTATAGTTTTATACATATATTTATTATGCACATAATACACTCACAATTACACATTAATCCTTTCAGTGGATTTTAGTACCTTACTTTTATTTGTATAATATATTTACATTTGTATATACATATGAATATATACATAGTATATTAACTTTATGAATATATATGTGTACTATCAAGCTTATAATAAATACTTCAGTATTCGCCCGCTGAACCTTAAAGCACAGCTTTTTAAAATAAATAAATTTATGCATTCATACACATATATATTTATAAATACATATATATTTACATAACATTATATTCAACTATATATAAACAAAAAAAAAAAATATGAAATTTACATTAATTGCTCGGCTAAAAAAAAAGTTTTTTTTTTCTTTTCTTAATTGGCATATAAAGTTTAATGATGTGCCATGCAATTTGAAGAAGAGAATAAAATAAAAAATAGAATAATAGAAAAATATAAAAAGAAATTTCAATTAACTCAAATAATTTAATAGTTTTAGTAAAAAAAAAAAATTAAATTAAAATTACCCATTAAAAAGAAACGATGTAATGAATGTTTCTATTAGATTTAACTCTAATCAGGCATGATTTCCTAGGTTTTATAGTGCAGAACAAAGTTATAAAATTAATCTGAAAATATTAACAGAAAATGGAAAAATTAAGGGGTTCGATTTGAAGCCGTGAAAAAACTACTCCCAAATATGGTTGTCTATATTGCAGTATTGTTAAATTAGAAAATTCAAGAATTGTACTGCTAAGAGTAGTCTGAAATTGGGCTGTAATAGTAAAGAAATTGCTAATAATCTATATAAATTTCCAATTATTAGGCTGAAATTTGTACACAAAAATATTTCTAAGGATTTAGAAGTACAAAATGGAACTAAACAGATTTTAATTTACAGGAAGGAATACAAAACCATAATAACGTTCATTCGTCCAATTAAATTTTATTCACTCTAATATTTTTTACATTATATATAAGCCTTCGATGTGTTTGTATTAGATATAGGAAAATAAAAAATTTATTAGTCAATTTTACTTTGAATACAAAAAAAAAACAATACGTCAATGATTTATGAATGAATAATCCTATGACTTCATAAATATTGTTCCATCCTAAACTTATTAAGGCGGGATCTATTATTAGATTTTTAATTCATTCATTCATATTATAGTAAAATACAATACTTAAAAATATACATTTACTAAATAAAAAATAATAAGAATAAATATAGGATCATTCGGATATTCATTAGAATATGTGATTATTAGGCATATCATGTAGTAGTCACAATTATTTGAAATTAACATAAATCTAAGTATTGAAGATACTCTTCGCTTAGTAAATATACCATTAATTATTTTCTTCTTTCTCGGCTCGATAATTAACAGTCTTTCAAAAAATATTCTGCAATTTAATCGTCATTTTAGTAGAACATAAACAATTTACTTGCAACATTTTGGTTGGTTGGCAAAATAATTCCCAAGTTGACATTAATTAATTATATAACTCTGAATTCTTAACCTAAACTTTTTCATTTTTGCTTTTGTTGTAATTCGTATAGGTGCCTTTTTATTTAATTTGATTTCGGATATTATCTTCAAAGTTTTAATCACTCATTTTTTCTTTCTATACTTCTTTGCAGTCAAATTCAACATTTTTTCAAACAAATTAAACAGTTTTTCATTCAAATTCAACATTTTTTCAAACAAATTGTATGCAGAAATGTTGAATTTGATTAAATAAAATGTTGTATTTATTTGAAAAAAAATATTGAATTTGAATGAAAAATTGTATATATACATCACAGATTTTATTTTACTTGTTATTTAGTTCAACGCTTTAATTCTGTGGAAGTAGCTAAGTAGATTATCATATTATTTTGATAATATAACCACAAAACAATTGTGGGACTCGAAAATACATTGCCGTTTTATGGTTTCATATACCTTAATTGTTAATACTTTGTTCTCTGTACTAATTTTTTCATACTAAATTTGAAAAATCAATGAATAATAATAACAAAAATTTACTGACCTCTAACAAGCTCCATTAGATAATTTGAATCAAGTTTGAAACTGTATATAAATCACTTTTCGAATGTGGGTGAATTTTATGACTTGAAACCGAAATAAATGATTTACAGTCAAACATTAAAAGCCAAATCATTTCACTTAATAATTTAAATAAATTATTAGTGATTTTAATCAGAGCTGGGTAAAATACAAATATTACTGATTGAGTAAAAGTATTTGATTTCAAGTATCTGAGTAAAATTATTTAAGTAAAAAAAAATTAAATACTATTTTCATGTACTTCTTAAATAAAATTATTTGATTTGATTTTTTAAGTAATTTAATATAGAAAGTAAGATAATTTTCAAATACTTACCGTCTTTTGTAAGACTTAGACAGGCTCTGGAAGAATTGGACATCACACCAGAAAAACTTTTTGATAAAACAAAAATACACAAAACCCCACCATGGATGCTTAGACTACCACGCGTTGATACAGATCTTAACACACACAAAAAAAACGAAACAAATAACACGCAATACCAACAACTATTCAAAAACAAACTAAATACTACCTATAAAGACTACATACCGATATACACAGATGGATCGAAACAAAATAACATAGCAGGATGCGCATTTAAATGTATGCAACATGAAAAAAAATACAGACTTAACGAACATACAACAGTATATTCGACGGAACTATATGCCATAAGCAGGGCAATTGAGTATGTCAGCCGAAGCTATGAGGGGAGAAGGTTCATAATTTGCACCGACTCCCTTAGTAGCCTACAGGCTCTCTCATCTGCTACCTCAAAACATCTGACAGTGATTGCAATCCAAGATCAGTTGCAGGTATGTAAAATACATATAGCATTTCTATGGACTCCGGGACATGCCAATATTACCGGTAATGAAGAAGCAGACAGACTGGCAAAGGAAGCACTTTTAGAGCCACTTTCCGAACAACAAAGCCGGTACTACAGGGATTATAAAGAGATATGTGATAGAACTTTATGGGACAACACAAATTGGGAAAATGAACCCCTCACCAACAAACTAAGGCACATTAAAAGAAATGTATCCAGATGGAATAGTTTAGACCAGGCCAGTAGGAAAATCGCTGTTTTTCTGACTAGACTCCGAATAGGACACACACGATACACCCACAGCTATCTCTTTGATGGACCCCAAAACGCACAGCCAACACGTCACTGTGTTCCAGATACCCCAATCAATATACAGCACATATTTGAGGCTTGTTCTTTATACGCTGATGTAAGAGCCAGGCTTGTAATCACGGGACTTGATATACTCACACAGGATACTATAGAAGCAACAACTAATATCATGGCATTCCTTAGAGAAACTGACATTTTCAATAAAAACCATTAAAAAAAATATAATTTTTCTAATATAATATAAACTAGGCTAAAATCAAAATTATAAACTTAAAGAGGAAAAAAAAAATGAATTTGAAATTACAATACAAAAAAAGAAAAATTTAAAACAACATTATGTTAAAATAATAATGAAATAAACTTAAGATATTTATGTAAAAAACTTTAAAGAATGAAGCCTTGACAAAACCCACGTGGTTGATAAGCCCATAATAAAGATCTTATAAATAAATAAATAAAATCTTGTCAAATACTTTTACTCAAAACTAGTATTTGAAATACTTTGTTTAAATACTCTATTTGTACTTGAGAACCCAAAGTAAATATTTTACTAAAAAAAAAATATTTTTTATAGTATTTTAAATACTTGTACTGGAATACGACCCAGCTCTGATTCTGATTACTAAATGAAAAATTATTAGAGCAATGTTCCGACAGAGTTAACTTCGTAATTAAAACTCAAAGCTTTGAGTTCGATATACAACAGTTAATTTTTTTTTAATATAAATTCAATTTTTTGTGCACTTGCATACTTTTATACCTAGCAATTAATCCAATGACAATAATAATAATAACAACAAAAAATTCAAATAACATAAAAATACAAAAATTTCCACTATAAATATACCAACAAACAGACTCGCACACACAAGCACTATAAAACAAAATATATAATAATAAAAAAAAAAAAATAACAAAAATTAAAAGCAAATAAAATAAAATGAAAAAAAAGCACTTTCAAGCGAAAATAATTTTAATTAAAATCTTGGTAGATGAGAGCTAACGAGGTAATTAAAAAGCGTAAGTACTTTTGCCATTGCTTTGCAGCAATACAACAGTACAACATTCAGTTAAGCAGCAGCCTGGAATATTCTTTCATAAAATAATATAAAAATGAATATATACATATATATATATATATATATATATTATATACATAGCAAAAAAGGTATTCAAACTACTCATAATACCTATACATATAATATATACCATGTAGGATATAACAAAAAAGCAAAACTAAGTAAAAGGATGCTTAAATACCGTTATTTCTCTTTTTTCTTCATTTTCTTATAGTTTGTTTTTCTTTTCTTTTTTATTTTTGTTACCGTTGTAGCTACTGATGCTGCTTCTATTGCCTTTCTACCACACCACGACTGTATAAAAAAGATAAAGAGTAAAAATAAAAAAATAAAAAAAATAATAACAAAAATTATCCTGAATATTCTGATCCAAAACTAAGCTAAATATAAACTAAACACATACAAACACATAAATATAAAATATATTATCTACAATAAAAGTCCTTAGCATGCCATAAGTTTTAAGATAAATAAAATACAAGAAGATCAAATAGATGCAAAAACAAAAAACATATGATACGAAAAAAAAACAACAACAACACCAACAACAAAAAAATCATCTAGAAATAGAAAACCATCTTGTCTAGATTTTTTATATTTCACATTTTTTTTTTTTTTTTAAAGAAAAATTGATATAGACAAACTTACATACCTTTAAATTTTATGTGGTTCATAAATGCCCGAAGTTGAAAAAACAAAAAAAAAAATTTTCATTGAAAAAAAAAATATTTAATCTGAAAATACAAAATAATTAAAATACAACATAACTAACTCTAATATTAAGCTACCATTGACAATCCAAGGCTACAATAAAATATTTCTTTATATTGTGTAACCTTGTACCAACTTTCTATTATTAAACTTTCTAAGTTGATCAGCTTTGAAAGGAAAAATGTAAACATCAAATAACAACTCATTGGCTGGTTTATTTTTACAATATTTTTTGTAGCAATTTAATCTCTGTTAAATTCTAGAAGTTGATATATTCTCATTAACTGCTTTAAAACTGACTAAATTAACTTAACTTTTGTTCATATTTACATGTTTTTGTTTTGATTAAATAAGATGGATTCCACATATTTTTAAAAATACCACGATCTATTGGTGCATTCAAATAGATATCAAATCTTCATTTCAAAAAAGGAAGTCGAACAGTAATACCACAACTTTTAACAATTATTCAAAATTTTTTTCACAATTTCACAGAACCTGTCCACAGTATCAATCGGTATTATATCAACTCTCTATACTAAAATTCAATTCATACCTTCTAGAACATATACGAATGTTACGTTAGTTATTTTTTTTTTTTAGCATTTATCCAATTACATCAAATACGTTTCAAAACTTCAATCAACATAGAAATTATTCAAAATACAACAAAATTAATTTATCAAATATTTTTTATATATAATGTTTTAGGAACTTTATACGACCCATACATCAAGCAATCGGTTGCAAAAATTTGCCTAGTTGCATGATAAATTGCTTTGTGTATGGTGGAATTGCTGCAACTACATTCAAGTTTGCTGCAACGATCGCACGAAAATCAAAAATTTGTGTTGAATGTTGCTGCAATGTGTCGCTTCTTGTATATGACACAGTAGTTGCTTAAAATTAATATTAACCTTGAAGATGAATTTAATAAATTGTGTTGAATTGATTTATTTCACATTTTAAATAAATTTAATATAATTTTCATATAGAATTTCATCAATTAGTATTATAATAATATTACTAGCCATATTTTAAAATTTAACTGTTATTTAACTGTAAATTTTAGTTTTCAAACTTATTTTTTCTACAAATTTCTGTAACTATTGCTAAACTTGTTTGATGATGTGTGTTAAATCATAAACCGATTGCTGCAACAAATTGTTTCATTTATGGGGCCGCATAAGAGTATATAATAATTTCTCCAATCTCGAGAAAAAAGCCAGTGGGAGTTTGAATTTCTGTACTATATACAGATAAAATTTTCTAGATAGTAAAATTGAAGAAGTGAACTGAAATTAATCTATTTTTGATCGAAGTAATTTTGTTGATTTCTCTAACAGATTTGATTGACCAACAAAAAATCAGTTTTAATTGTAACTTAAAATGGAAAAGTAAATCGTGTCTTGGTACTGAAAGAACAACAACAACATTCTTATCCAATTATATCATACCCTTCTTTAGGCAATGCTGAATTGATGATCAATCAATTAACATTTGATGCGACCGATCAACTGTCAAATCGACAAATGCATACTTTTAACGTCGCGTTTTTGATATTACCGAACATAAATTTTTGATTTGTGAATTGCGATTTATTGTGTGTATTTTTAGTTTTTATTTAATTGTTTTTAAATCCGTTTTTTATAAAGACATGTAATAAAAATTACGAACAATATATTAAAGTTACATATTTTCATATTTAAAAACCAGTAGAACCATCAAACATTTTTTTGACTACACCCAAAGAACAAACGATCAACAACTAATCATAAATTTTTTTGCTGCTTTGTATGTTCAAATTTGACAGCCATTTTACATAACCGAAACCATGACGATCGTCAATTGTCATCAACTGCATAATCGAAAGCGTGATGACAGTTGATTTTTTTACGGAAAGCAGGGACATATACCTATATTGGATTACAAAAGCCTCTAAAGAGCTTAAGATAAAATGACATAACTACAATCTATAGTAAAAAAAAAATCGAATAAAAAAGTTAACTTAAAACTCAAAATAGAAATAAAAATATTTAATACCCCCCTAGATTTAAAACAAAAAAATTAATAATCAAAAACAAATATTTAATTCACAAACACATATACAATGAAACCCTGTTTCAGCTATTCAAAGTCTGATAATAAATTATTTGTGACTTGGAGCTTCCTATGAAAGACTTTTTTTACGAAAAAACCCACGTGCCAATCCCTTAGCCTAATATTTATCTGATGAACGTTTAATCGAATATATTACATCTAATAAGAATCATTTTAAAACGAATAGTGATTTAAAACAAATCTTTCAGTTCATCTAAAATAATTACTTTATATATAGTGAGAGAATTTATTGATCTTGAAAATGTTCAACGAATTCAATTTCTTCTTCTGTCACATTAATTTTTTATAGAAATTGACTACTAGTTACGTACCGCTTAACTGTGAGAGGGAAGGTAGAAACAAAGTTTACGTATTGACTATAAAATTTTAATAATTCAATGTTAAAGTAAGTGGGTGCAGTTGCATTAATCGGTGGATCTGAAATCAATTCGCTGAACGCGATTCAACACAAAAATTTACTGCAATACTAACGCCATCACAATATAATAATTAAATTTTTATGAAATATAATATATATATATATATACAATATATTTTAATTCTCATAACTATTAATTTAAGTTTTATTTGCATAAATATGCTACCAAGAATCTCCATTTGTCACGGAAGCTGCACAATTCAAAAAAAAATAATGGTGATTTAAATTTAGAACTTTCATAGAAAAATATAAACATTATTTTTGTTTTTGTTTTTACACATATAAAGTCAGATCCATTAAATTTAAATAGTATTTTTCTAATCCATTTTCATTTGCCGCAGTACATTTATCAGTATATTTACAGCACCGTTCAGTTGACAGATTCATGAATCCGTGGTTTTCTAATGTCACTAAAACTGTCACCATTATTACATTTAAATTAGTTTTGTAACCCGCCATAAATGACGAAAGCAAAATAAATTCTAACATTTCTTTCTTCATTAGAGTTTTCATTTCAAGTTTAAGAAAAATATGTATTTGCTTACTAATTTATCAATATCATACCTTTATTAGAATTATTAAAATACTGTTAATTACAATATAAACAGAATATTTGTGGTAAGGTGCAAAATTTTCAATTCCCTAAGGATTATTTACTCGATCATTTTAACGACATCTTATTTGCCATCATTGAAAATTTAAACGTATATTATCCTAAGACCTCAATAATTCTAAATAATCAATATTCTTAGATATTCTATTGTATTCAATTTGTAATAATATAAGTTAGTCAAAAAGATAATTTCAATTTAAATTAATATAGAAATACTAAATTCAAATAAAATTTTTAATGAAAACAAAATCTAACTATATAATATAAACTTACAATAATTTTATATTTTTACAATAATAGCCGCGTTCTACTGTAAAATGAAATTAATTAAGACATAATAAAAGTAAAGAGTTCTATGGCGCCATCTAAATTTAACACTTGAATGACATGACAATTATTATGAAATGATGGGCAAATGACACAGATAACAGATGACAGATGACAGATGACAGATGGCATATATAAGCAATAAAAAACAGATACAATGTTTATGACAGTTACATGATGTTACATTTTGTATATATATATTGCAATTCGTATATGTGTTGTAGTATTCCATCGAACTTACAAACATCCAGATAAACGCAGAAAATTATATATATATATAATGAGCATTCATTTTTGTTTTGCTTTACATAGCGAAAGTTCATTAATTAAGTCTTTCAATTAATATTAGCATATTAGTCAATTAATAGTCTGCAAGTCAAGTATCCTTCCAGATTGTTCCCCTGTCCCAACCAAATGGTACGTAAATATTATAGACTATAACCTAACACAACAAAAATAGATTAATATAGTTCGAACCACCAATTGTATATTTCCTATTCCTGAGTCTAGTTCTTCGTGAAGCTGAGTATGTCCTTATTTTTGTTTTTTTTTTTAATAAATTTTTTATTTCTAAAGTTCATACTCCGGAAATTATTCCAAACTGCTATTTTTCGATTTTAAAAATTTACAAATTGGTTTGATTTTAAAAAAAATATCTAATTTCCTGTATCGTTCTCGAAAATATTTCCTTTTATAATATAATGGACTTGTAAGTGTTAAATTGTATAATTAAATTTCCTTAAAATTTTCTAAATTTTTTGAATAAAATTTTTATTTTTCAATAACAAGATTTAGATAATATCCATAAGATGACCCACGTTTCAAAAATTATAAACATTTAAACAATAATTTGCATATATTTGTATAAAATTTTTCAAATTGCTAAGAGAATATTAAATTCATGGTTTTTTTTTTCAATTCATGTCACAAGGATGGATCCAATAAAACCAGTTCAACTAAAATTAAATTGAATTAAATTTTGTATTTATTTTTATTTTATTTTATTTTTTTTGTTTTTTATTAGTGAAACCCTTCTTCTAATTTAATTTAAAATAAATTAAATAAATATAACTTCTCTACTACCACAATCTTGTCACTAAGGCTCTTAACAATTTTTTTACCAAGAATCAAAATAAAAAAAAAATAAAAAAAACATAAAACTAAACAGAAATGAAACAAGAAAAATTCAAAAGAAAATTTTACAAATTGTCCTGGAATAAAAACAAACAATATGTAAAATATTTAAAGTATTTACCTCTTGAATCCTTGTACAGGATTCTAAATGGAATTTTTCTTATTTTATATTTTATTTTATTGTTTTATATTTTGTACTTCTGTCTGTTAATATGTCTTTCTAAATTGAAATCAAATATTAGATTAAGGAAATTTTGTTTTTCTGTTTCTGTATTTTTCGTTTTCAAAGATCCGAGGACATTTATATGGAATCCTGTCGTAGAAAAATGTGTTTATTTTTTTTTGTTTTTTTTTTTTTTGCAAATATTTCAAGAAATTTACAAAATTTATTTCTAATTGAATTTTTGTATTCATAGAAAAATTAGTAGTAATGAAAGTTGTCTAGCACTGTACTAACTAGATATAAAAATAATATTCTAGAGGTTATGTTTGCGAAATAAAGAGATCAGAAATTTTCATAAATTTAAAATAAAAGATTCAAAAACAACTTTTTTTTATTGTTATGTTGACATTCTAATTTGCATGTCTTTTTCAAATTTCAACCATTCGAAATCTTAGCATGTATATCTACTTGAACCATTTACATAATTTTCTAACTAGTTTTTATACAATTAGCAAAGTTTTACCGATTTATTTTTGCTACCTGTATACCGCCGACATCTCAAAATACATCACATATCGAAATTGCAGTATTTTAAGATTATACGGCTCTAATGGCTATAAGCGATTCCCAATAACAACAAATAGAGCAACTTCAGGGAGGGCTAGAGTTAAGTAAACAAATGAACCCGAAACTGGAAAATTAAACTGAACCAGCAAAAATCGATTCATATTACTTTACATTACATTAAGACGAAAAGCACAACAACATTGTATATATAATGATATTCAGGTACCAAAAGCGGAAATAATAAAATATCTTGGACAACACCTTGACTCGCATCTTAAATGGAAACATCATGTTAAACAAAGAGCAATCAAACAGAAAATCAGAGATATGACCTGGGTAATAGGGAGACAGTCTTATACACGAAGTTACAAGTATATAAAAGTATAATCAAACCTATATAGACTTACAGTATTCAACTGTAGGGTTGCACAAACATATATAATTTTTCAGTTATATAGCGCTACCAAAATCAATTTCTTAGTACTATCACGAATGCATATCGCTATGACTCAAACCAAGATATTCACATAGGTCTAAAAATAATAAAATTAGGTGACCATGCCATTAAACGAGAAAATCGATTAATTCAACATAGCAACCGTAAGGTGATTGAGCTATTATGATATAAGAAGGCTGAAAAGGCTAAAATTGTACGAGCTAGTGTAATAGAATAAAATATTGGGGAGCAGAAATACAGATTTCTGTAATCCCACACAAATTTTGCTTCAAAGCACATTTTAAAAATATAGTAATAATAAGACTGTCCTATTTAACCTTAAATTAAAAATAAAACCTCTTTATTAGGCTGTATAGTTAGCCTTATTATTAGGCTATAGTTGTACCGATACATAAAATAAGTACGTTTTTGTTTTCCATTTCAATTAATTTATATTTCAATGTACACATTCAATGTACATCAGACGATTAATCTCTACAATGGTGCATATATATTTCTTTTATACACAACACACTATACTTAGACACTATATCCCTTAAAATGATAAAATATATTTTTTACTAAATCATAATTTTTTTTAATTATATGTCAAGTGTTGTTCTATGTAGATACGACCATTTCAGATCTATTATATATAATGCAGAAAGCTATTTTTGTAAATATTATATTATTTTTGTTTTATTATAAATATTGACGTTAATGTGAATTTCTGAATCAAGCAATAAATATATCTGGAAATATATTATCCAGGTATATTTATTATCCATATATTATATATTTATTATCCATATATTAAATATATATCTTTTACAAGCTTGGCATCGCAATTAATTAGAAAGTGAGAAAAGGATTATCCTTCCCTTTAGCAGAATTTATTTATCTGTATTGAACTTACCAATTCTGATATCTGAAAATGACATAATTACATATCAGAAATTTGATGCCCTATGTTCCCACGAGGAGAAACAGAAAAAAAAAACTACCAAAAACAGAACTTCTATCAATTGAAACTCATATTGTTTATGAAAAGGACATCCTATTAAAAAAAAGATAAACAGTAATTATAAATTTAAGACCTTAGAAAATATAATTCAATACAAATTAAGACTTTGCAGTCAACTCAACAAAAGTTTTTTTTTTCCTAATAAATGTGTCGAGTTTTCCCAGTATCACTCAATAATCTACAAAATTGTTACATATTAAAATTTCGATCATTAATTATTCTAACATAGAAATTCTAAAAATGTAACAAAATGTAAATAAAATGAATATAACCAATTTTGGTAACAAAAAAAAATATCAGAAAAGAAAATCAAAAGTCCAGACATGAATTTGAATGAACACTTAATTGATTAAAAATTACTTTCGAACTGATAAATACCATCAAACCATTATACAAAATCGAGAATCAATTTCCAAAAATTTTATTGTAATTTAAATAAACAGCATTTTCAACCTCAAAACTCATTTATTATTTTGCTGTAATTTCGATTTTTACTTGAAATATTTTCTTTTTTTTTTTTACTTACAATTAAAACAAAAATTACCGGACCAAACTTTTTTATAAATTAAACTTATCAACAGAATTTTAAAAGCTTTCATTGTAAAAGTAAATCAAAAAATAAAATAAACAGGTATTATAATTTTTATGGTATTCCAAATAGATTATTATACGCATATTAAGGATTAGGAGAGGAACTACATACTATTGACAAAAATTGGTTTTGATAAATTAATTACAAATCTAATAACTAATAATTATAGAGACTGACAGGGGTAGCTCTACCATATAGACAGCATAGGCGGTCATCTGGGGCGCTGAACTGTTGAGGGCGCCAAAATTCGAGAGAAAAATAATAATATAATTTTTTTTTAGTTATATGTTTTTTAAAGACTGTTGAGGGCGCTAAAAAATTTTTACGACTATAATTTGAGACTTATTAAACAACAAGAAAATTATTGGCAAGGAGTATTAGTACCTTTGATCTCATCTCTTTAGCTCGGGTTCTAGGTTAACAAAATTTAGCACTACATGGTACTGGTAACAGCGAAAAAAAATTTAAAATTTGTTGAATATCTTGCAATGTTTGATCCGCTCATGAGAGAATATTTGCGTAAGGTTACCGTTAATGAAATACATAATCACTATTTGGGGAAAAATATCCAAAATAAAATGCCTCAACTTCTAGCAAATGCAATTAAGAAACAAATTGTTGATAGTGCTCATTTTGCAAAATATTTTTCAATAATTTTAGGTTGTACTCCAAATGTCAGTCATACCAAATCATCAGTCAGTTTGTAGATATAAGAAAATTATTAGATAACGACAAAGTTGAAGTCATCATTAAGGAACATTTTTTGGGTTACGTACCGTTAAAAACAACGACAGGTCTGTATATGACAGAAACTGTCTTAAAAGAGTTGAAAGATATGTCTTTGGATATTCAGCAGCTATACGTGGACAAGGTTATGATAACGGTGCAGTGCAGAAAAGAATATTGAACATCAATTCTATAGAGCATTTTTTGTGCCTTGAAATGCGCATTCATTAAATTTGGTACTTAATGATGCTGCTAAGTTTTGCATTTAAGTAGTAAAGTTTTTTGATGTCGTACAATGTATATATACGATTTTCTCAGGCTCATCACGCAGATGGGATGTATGTGTTGGTGCGTTATGTAAAATCAGCTGACTTTAAAATCATTAAGTAACAGAAGATGGGAAAGCAAAATTGATGCTTTGAAGCCTCTTCGTTACGATTTAGGAAACAAATATGATGCCTTTGTAGATATTTCTGATAATAAAAGTTTTATTGGCACTGCTGGAACAGCAGCACGTTCAGAAGCACAAAGATTATGCATTAGAATTTCGAAATTTAAATTTATTGTTCAACTTATAATATGGCACAAGATATTGCTTGAAATCAATATTACTAGCAAAATGCTACAAGAAAAAAATTTAAATATTCATTCTGCTATCCAACAATTACAGAATACGAAATTGTTTTTAGAGAATTTAACGAGTGATATCGGATTTTGAATCAGAACCAGTTCGCATTCAATTAAAAAAGAAACAATTTTCATATGAAAGGTAATATTCTTTCATCCAGAAACCTCAGCAACGATTTAAAGTGGATTTTTAATTTGCAGTCCTTGATACTGCTATTAACTCCGTCAGTGATAGATTTGAGCAAATGCAAAATCTTGAGTCAGTTTTTGGATTCATTTTTGACGTTTGTAGCCTACAAAATGTAACAACACAACACCTATATGCATCATGTGCTAAGCTTGAGCTTGCATTAAGTCATGATAGCTCTAAAGATATCGATGCAGTTGATTTGTATTATGAACTTTAATCTATTTTACACGCATTGAACAGAGTTCGTCGCCGAAAGATGTCCTATATTTTATTTGTGAAAGAAAGTTGAACGATGTTTATCCCAATTTTTTATCACCTTAAGAATCTTTTTAACGTTACCTGTTACTGTAGAAAGTGGTGAAAGAAGTTTTTCGAAACTAAAGTTAAATAAAACTTATATTCGCTCAAAAATGGCTCAATAACGGCTTAACTTTGATGGAGCAAGATTATTTTCATTACGTACCTGTTTTCATTAGTAGAGAAAGCGCCACAAAAATGATTGCCTAGGGCGCGACAAAAAAAAAATATTTTTGAGCCTCCGCTGGAGACTAAATCAAATACGAAGAGATTCATTCAAAGTATATTATATCGTCTAGAATCATAAAAAACCTAATATTTCACCTCAATTCAAATGGGAAAATATTTTAAAAGATAAAATACAAATATTATACTGAATCTATGGCATCAGAATCTAAAAATACTGATACTGAAACCTAGCATAATGAGTTAAATAGTTTAATTGTTGTCAGGTTTCCGATCACCAATAATTTTTAATATTTGATTGGAAATATTTCGGAAGCAACATACTTCTTTCATCAGCGGTTTTAATAATGGGCTTTTTTTTTTTTTTTTTTTTTATATTATAGCCAAAACTTAGGTTTTGAACCTTTAAGTACTTGCGTACCGTTGACTATTTGAAAAAGGAAAGGATAGTTAGAGGAAAGGAAAGAAAAAGGAAGAAGAAAAGTTTTGTGGGAAAGAGCGAACAATGTTGTTAATATTCGTCTTAAACCTCTGTAAGTCATAAATAAAAAATCCTTCTCTCATTGGGAATGCTTCGATTGGGACGCGGTTCCACAATCGGGATGTTCTTACTATAAAAGAATTTCCATAGCCGGACTTAAACCATCTCGGAATTTCCACTGTGAAAGGGTGGGCACTTGATGCCTCTCGTGTTGTGCGATTGAATTGCTTAAGAGGAGGAAGAAGTGATTTTAATTCCTCGGAACAAGTGCCAACACCAAGCAGATATCTATAAAATAGAGTAAGTGCTCCAACAATACGACGATGACCAAGTGGTATAAGGGATGAGGTCACATTTATGTCGCCTATAAGACGAATGGCGCGGTTTTGAACTTTGTCCAAAAAATTTAAAGCGGTTTTTGGTGCACCTGCCCATAAATGTGAGTTATACTCGAGCTTGGGTCATATATATGCTTTATAGATTTTTAAAAGGTCTCGAGATGAAAAATAAGTTTTGCAGCGGCTCAAAAATCCTAAACATTTTGCGGCGCTTTTCGCAATATCGAAAATATGCTCATTCCAGTGCATATTTTGATTCACTCGCATTCCGAGAATGTTCAGATCTTTGAGTCGCTGGATACCTTCATTTTGAAGCCGGAGAATTGGTTCGAATGTTGTTAGCTTGTTACTAACAAAACAGCTTTGAGTTTTTGAAGTGTTAAACTCGACTCTGTTAGCTTTACCCCAGTCGACAATTTTGGCAAGGTCGTGATTGAGCGCGCCGGCCATCATTGTTCTTTTGGAGGTGACTGCGGAAGCTGTAGCATTAGTTTGTTTTAGAAAATCATATGATGCTACTAGAGTGCTGTCATCAGCAAAACTATGGATTGGATTGAAAGTTAATTTGAGAAGGTCATTAATGAAAATGAGAAATAGGGTGGGGGAAAGGACAGAGCCTTGTGGAACACCAGCATTGATTTGAAGTTGGTCGGAAGAAGAACCGTCAACTGAAACTATGATAGATCGATTTAAAAGAAAACTTTCAATCCATTTAGAAAAGGTTGAACCAAGGCCTATAGCGTTGCATTTTGCTATAAGAGCAGAATGCCAAACTCGATATATCCTAAGCCTTAGATATATCCAGAGCTACAACAGTAGCTTCACCAGATTGATGCAGGCTGGTGTTGAGCTTCTCGCAAAGGCATGTCATGAGATCACCGGTGGAACGTTGGGCTCGAAAGCCGTATTGGCTATCATGAATTATACCTCTACTGTCAAGATATTTCTTCAGCTTATGATTAATTAAGATTTCCATCGTTTTTGAAATAATGGAAGTAATAGCTATGGGCCTATAGTTTGAAGGATTGCTTTTGTCACCTTTTTTAGGAATAGGATAAACTTGGGCAACTTTCCAATAGGAGGGGTAAGTTCCTGACGAAAAGAACAAATGGAATAAGTTGCGCAGAGGTTTAGAAATAGCGAAGGCAATGTGTCGCAGCACAATTGCAGGTATACCATCAGGACCGGTAGATTTTCTTATATCGAGATTCTTCAAGACTTTTGCTACAGCTCTTGTTCTAAAGTAGATCCTTCCGAAGGAATAATTTAGAACAGGGATTGATGAAGGATTTTGGGCTGTAGGAGGGAGTGTGGAATTAGCTGCAAATAATTTTGCGAAGAGATTAGCCTTTCCAACAGAATCTGATATAATAGTACTATTATTATCAATCATAGGTGGAAACGAAGACTTGCAAAAATTTTGCCTAACATTTTTAGCAAATGTCCAGAAAGACCTGCTGTTGTTGGGGAGATCAAAGATTTCTCGTCTCAATCTTTGGTTATGCAGGAATTTTTGCTGATTGATAATTTTTTTACATTTATTCCTAACCACTTTATAACTCTCATACGTATTGACTGTTTTATTGTTCTTGTATTTTTTGTAAGCTTCTTCTTTGGATTTCAGAGCTTTGCTGCAGAGGTCGTTGAACCAACCTGAGGGATTTCGTTTTATACTTCTAAGGCTATTTGGAATGAAAGTTTTCATTCCTAATAGAATCCTCTTGGTAATCACCTCTGCAGCAAAGTCGATGTCCAAAGCTTAGTTTGCATTTATATGTTTACCTATTGTGGAAGATAATTGAATAATTTGATTTTGAATTGAAAAGAAGGATCATTCTAATACCGAAATGACATTGAACTGACATTAAAAAGCTATGGTAAAGAATTGAAATCTGTAAAAGCATATTTAATAAAAAAAAATTAAAACACACCACTTTAAATTAGAGAAATATAAATTTGCCATTATTTAGCCTTTAATGGCAGCGGGCTAATGTCCCACACCATTAATTATTTTATTAATTTTCTTTTGCTAGCGGTACTGATTCGGAAAACATTCAAATGTGGTTTAGACCAAACATAATTTTTTTAGTGCATTATTGTAGTACGCCAATTCCAAGCTGGGCTTATTATGAAAAATAAAAACCGAAGATATGGTAGATTAAATAGATTTGTATACAGTTAGCCGAATGTTAAATTGCAAAACGCCAATTCGCCTAATATATTTTAATAAAAAAGACATTTCGCAACTTTCCATTTGACATATTTAACCATTTTACAAATAGTTGTTTGGCATAATCAGACACTTCGCAAAAAGATATGTGGAAAGCAAAATTTTTCTAAATTCCAAATACTTTGCAAAATATATGCTCTGCCTTTTGCAGAATATAATCCTCCTGATTCAGATTCTCTCATATACATAAATATAGATAAATATTCTGGAAAAAGGGAAAACCCTGATTTTGAATCCAATTTTGAAATCCCTCCTAATTCGCAATCTCACATATATATAACCAAGAGTTTGATATATAGATTTTGCGAACAAGACCGCTCCCGATTAAATATCATTGTTAGAAGAAAATATGATTTGGCAGAATGTATTACAAAAAAAGAATAATTTTGTAGAAAGCAGTATTTCAGATTGAAAATCATCGCATTACTCTGTACACTAAATTGAAATGAAATAAGCATACGAAAACAAAGCTAGGACTAATCCAAAGGGGACACACCCCCAAGGCAAGGGGACACATTTTAGCATTTTTTCTTATACATAACCAAAACATTGGGTGATGGACCTTAATACCAATTGGTGTACGTTTGGCTAGGAAGGGGAAAAACGTTACCAAAATAGGAGCTTAAAGGGTAAAGATATTACGAACGTAGGTGTTAATGTTCATTTTGACTTTATGTAGGTAATAAATATAGAATTGATTATATTTGGGGAACATATATAAAATGGATTTGGTTCCACATTCGGAATGTTAAGGTTATAAACAAATTTTCATAACTTTTCTTCTACCATCTAGGAATTTGTACAGTGTAGGGATGATCACATGCTACTTTTCGTATTTCACAAGTTGAGCCTGTAAGTGAAGGTAAACAAACAATTCAAACCATGGTAATGTTGGATCAAGTTGAAACAAGTGAATCACAGAGATCTAGGCACACCGAGATCTAGTCAGGATAGAGATCACAGAGATCTAGTGATATTTGACTTAAAAGAAATATATATAATAAAAAAAATATATTAAAACAAAAAGATTGGGTTGGATCAATCAATTTAAAAATATTTTATAAGAATAAAGCTGGTTATCTAAAAGAGATTGGGTGTAAAAAAAAAAATATATAATTATTTTTATAGAAAAAAATCAAAATGAGAATATTTATTCACATTCTCTTATAGAAATGATGGCTAGCTAGCATCAAAGACCTTTGACTAAAAAAACTAAAATATAATTAGAGTAGGGGGTAATAGAACTCTATCTATTAAAGGGTAATTTTCAATTTGAAGCAAGTGTACACGTGTAAAAATTTTGCCTTTTTTGATATTAATTAAAATTTATTTTTTAGTAAAATAGTTCGATAGCTACCTTTATATTTATCGAAGCTTGTTTTTAATGTTAAAACATAAAGTGCTTGTGATAGCAATATCACCGCGATCCGGAAGAACTGACAAGACACTATTTTCAGTAATTATAATGTATATCACAGGATACAAATCAGATATTATTTTAGATAGTTTAAAATATATTTGACAAAAAACTGTTGACCATTTTTATGAGACATGTATACATAAGAAAATTAAACAAATAAATTTTATTAACAAATATCTCACCCCAGACATGGTCAAAGGTTAAATTTAGAAGATAAATCCTACTCACAGTTTTATCATTATTCAATTGGTAATGTTTTTCATTCTTATCAAAAGAAGCTTGTATAGTTGAATTTCTTTAAAATAAAATTGTCCCGTTTGTAAAACTATATTATTTTTTATGATATTTGTAGAGGATCACACAACTTAAAAAAATTTTTATAAAATTATTATTATAAAATCTAAATAGAGTTAGTTTACAGTACTGTTCCAAACTCATTTGATTAAACTTAACTGCACAATATAATCGATATTATTAAAATAAAAAAAAATTCTGATATAAATAAATTTGTCCTTTAGTTGTCAGGATATACAATGAAATTCATTATAAATTATACTAATCCATTCGCCCACATACATCCATACTAATATATATTTTAATTTAATTTAATTTAATTTTTAATTGAAAAACTTTTCTCTAATGTCACTTTATCCCTAATGCTTGACAATATTTTTTTATAACAATTCTAACACAGCTACAAAAATTTAATAGTATTTCATATGTATGTATATGTATAAAAGTATAATGTATAATTTAGTTTAAACCGTTATATTAAATATATAGAAATTTCAATTTAAAGGAATTTAAAAGGAAGTAAAAACAAAAAGACAAAACCAAGAGTAAATCTTTTTTTTATAATACGACCGCATCCTTACATCAATAAAATAAAATTTAAAAAAAAAAAAATATAAAATTAAAAATAACAATTTTTATACTCTTTACCATAAAGGATATTCCAATACACATAAGCATATACACAAAATTATATATGAAATAAAATTTACTATTATAGTTTCATGCATTTGTACACATAAATAGTAAATTAAAGAAACAAAATGTTTTTTTTTTGTTTTGTTATTTTATTTTTTATTTTTCCATTTATTTATTTGTTTTAAATTTTTATTCACATTTTGTTTTTTTTTTCATTTATTTTTTTACAGATTTATGATTGGACAGTACGTCACTGTCCAAGGGGATGTAATTAGTCACGTTAATATTAGCCATGTTATGGTTGAAGATGGCGGTGAATATGCATGTATTGCTGAAAATCGTGCTGGAAAAGTTACACATTCTGCAAGACTGAATATTTATGGTATGTATATAAATGCAGTTTTATATTCATTTATTATTTACTGTTATATACACAATATGTGTATATACTGAATTTCCAGTTTTGTTTCTTAATTTTTGTTATTATATTTTTTTTTTTTTGTGTCTCATCTGTTTTAATAAACGTTTAGTGTATACATGGATTTTGGTATACACTTAGGATATAAAGTCATATACATTTGAATTTAATTCAAATAATTGGGATGGCTCTGTGATTTAAAAACCAAAATAATTGATATCAAATTTTTTATTTAAATTAATTTTTGGAAAACAATGAAGTATGCAATGCATGATGTGGTGCACAAATTACTGTATATAGTGTAGTTAGGCAATATTTTAAAATGAATTTTAATTGCAATGCAATAACAGCAACGTCAAAGTAAAACATTTTAAAATATTCTTTGTAATATAGCTATAAACGTAGTTTGAAATGTTAAAAACAAATAAGACACAATTGTTGCCAAACAAAATCAAATGTAATTTAAAATTCAAAACTGCCAAATTATAAATCAACTTACAAAAGTAATTATTTTAATTTTTCAAAACCATTCTAATATTCGAATAAATTATTTTCGTTGATATATGAGCTGTAATTATTGTAATATTTATTTTTACACACTCTCTTAATAAGGATAATGGCTATTTGTAAATAAATTATATAATATCTATATGTATATCACATGACAGTGCATTTTTCTACAGTACAACTGCTATTCTGAAATACTTGTTCTACACATTTTAATAATTTTCTTAGTATAATTTTCTAATAATTTATATATGGAAGATTCACTTCATCTCTAAGTCAATTAACATAAATTATCTGGTAGGGTAAATTTTTAGATTTACTGAAGTTTCTACGCAGAATTTGCATAATTATTGCTTTTATTTCAAAATTTCCATATGCCCAAAAAGCCTGTTAACAACACTTTACAACTCTTATTGCCATTATGATAATTTAATTATTTTTTATTAATTGAAAATAAACTAATTTCATCGTTCGTATATGCATATAAAGTTGCAAGCATATTCTCTGCAAGCCATCCGTAACTAATAATCTAATAAAACTATTAAAAATTAATTTTTTTTTTGCCCTACCACCAAGAGAAATGCCCTGAAGACTTTATTGGAAGCATTACTGTCCTATATTGTTTTCATATTTCATCAGAGAGTGTACACGATAAATCCCTTCCGTGACCTAATCTGTTAGAGCACAGAAATGTGTTTGAATTACGATGTGGTAGTCACGGGTTCGATTCCCGTGGGAGGTATAAAATATAACTAAAAAAATAGCAAAAATATTATATATAAAATTAATAATCAATAAAAATAATTAATATAATTAATACTTTATATAACTAAAAAATATTACCTATATCAATATCTATATCAATACTAATATATGTCATACAACACAATAACCAAATAACATAATAAATAATATTGAACAAACACTAATAATAATTACACAATTGTCAATAACTGACAAAAGTATGTGACATGACATACCCAGTAAACATATTAACGTCAGGCATCTTAACGTCAAAGATGGATAAAATCGCAGCGACAACTTGCAGAAAAATATGGCTTCGTCTTACCACGTAAGCGCAGATAAAGTTATCGAAGTGGTCTTCTACAGTAGGCCAATCCCCTACTTAGACAGTACAAAACCGATTAAAAATGAAATTAGACATTGTCCCGGAAATTCAAGTGAAAGTAGCAGTTAGAAATCGAGTACGATGGAAATGTCAAGTGGAATACCTATGCTCCCAAGAAGAGTACGGAGAAAAAAAAAAAAACAAAAAAAAAAATACGATTAATCACCATTTGTTGGTTGGTTCTTCATAAAAGTGTTCCAATCCAAAATTCATTAAATTATTTATTACTTAGTCGATAAATTCCATATTGTTCTAATTTGTTTTTGAATTTCAAAATTATACTTGACAACAATTATTTCGTCTTTGATGTGTTTAATACTTGGCATAAATTTATTCCCATCCTCATTCCAAAAATTTTACAACTAACTAGCTTTTTCAACCTCGCAGAATACTTCTTGAGTTTATAGTGCTCACTTAGCTAACAATATCCTATATTAGCTAAGTGAGCACTATAATTTTGGTGTATAAAACACATACTATAATGCGTTAATTTTTGTTTTCAAAAGTTCATTAAAATAGCCACTATTAACAACCTCCTATTTATTAAATATATAACCCCATTAGTCCCCGTAAATAATAAAACATTTTTTAAGTAGGGATAAAATTTTTAATCTCAAAACAAAACCTCAAATAATTTGTATACAAATCCTTTACATACAGCTAAAATAAATTCAATTCGACCATCATGTAGAAAAATATAACGAGTTTATTTGTTAGAAATCATATACTAGTTATAAGCAGTAGTAGGTCAGCGACCGATCAACGCCTATTATTTATTCTAACCGAGACCACCAAATTTTGTTGTCATAGTTTAAATTAATTTTAAAAATTTTTGAATATTCTGGCAAAAATTCAATCATATTTTTTTAAGGACATTTTTTATCATAATACAAAATTTCATATAAAATTTGTTGTGCTGTATTTGGTTACTGGTGGTCAATCAGTATTACAGTTATGCATTTAATTTGATGCAGTTTAACTATAACCAAATACTGAATTACTTTATTTATTTTTGCTTTTATTTTATTTTTTTTTATTCTTTTTTTTTTTTTTGTTGAAAATGTCTCTTTGTATAATAGCTTGTAAATTTCAGAATTAAGCTATACCAGCCAATTCGAAAAAACTGAAATAAGGAAATAGAATGATAAAACAAAAGAAGAAAAAAAAAACAGAAAAAACATGGCTGCTAAAGCTTAGCATTTCAGTGGTTTTTTATTATTTTGTTTTTGTGTTTTTTTTTTTTACATTTTTTCAATTAATTTTATTTTTTAGTACATAAAGTTCTTTTTTAAGGTTTTAATTTTTTATTTATTTATTTATTTATTTTTGTATATCTCTCAGTATGAAATTAATGGAGAAATAAATTTATAGTTTATCATGTTGTTGAAAGAATTTATTTACACATATTGCATGTATATGAATACTACATATTATATACATAATGTGGTATATATTGGGGGCTCAATTGTCTTTTATACTAGAAATAAATAAATTTTAATAATATTATGTAAAAAAAAAAAAAATTTTTTGAATTGTATAGAATTAGCTATGCCATATGTACCACAGCAATATATTAAATTGTCAATTTTAGACTATAAATTTTGAAAATTGCTGATATAAGAAGAAAAAGATATTAAAATAAAAATAAAGAAAATAAAAACAAAATTTATCTAATTGTTGGCAATTTAATTCTTATTTATATTTTGAAATTATAGTATTTAAATTTGGAATTTTTTGGTGGTCACTGTGAAAGCAATTTAAAAAAAATCAAAATTGAACAAATAACAATAATATTAATTGGGTACTGTTTCTGCACTTAACAAAATTAGTCTCCCCGAAATAACAGACTGATTATTTATTTTTAACAACTGAATATTCAAGTATGAAAGAAAATGAATTAATTGGTAATTTTATCATAACTGCATTAAATATGACATATGAGCTTAGGCGTACATATATGCAAAATAACTGACCATATAAAAGACTAATTCATTCAAAGAAAAATGGTAAAGCCATTTGGGCTTTCCTACTATTTAGCTATTTTCAATTTAAGTATAGGAAATCTCCCATTAAACATATTGTGCGTCGAATGGTATGGCTATCTTGTTTTAACAATTTTATTATTAATCATTAAATCTTCATTTAAACGTATCAGTAGGCCTCTGGACATTGCCTTTAGCTAGCTATTCTTTCTTTTAACTAGCTTTCAATCTACAAACATAAAAAATTATTGATATCACAGCTTTACGTGTTTACAGACAGTTTTTACTAACATATAAACAGGAGCAATAAAAATATTTTGGTTGTACATTATGGCTTATTATGTTTATTTTTTCAAAACAAATTTTAAATTAAATTTTTACACACACATTCAAACATTTCAAGCTTTAACTGTTATCAAAAATACCAATTAACCATCGAGCGACAATGAAACAACAGTGGTCTATTTCATAAAAATTGACAGGTGACAATTTTGTAAATTACAAATTTGTAAATTACAGGTCGACAATTGTCAAATTTTTGCTTTAAAATAAAATTGGCAAAATTGTAAATTGTCAATTCCTGTTTCATAAACAAAGGTAAAATCTACAAAATTTGTCAAGGTTTGTCCACAGTAATTTTTATGTCAATTTTGTTATGAAACCAAAAATAAAATTGTATTTTACAAAATTGTTGTAATTGTAGGACAATTCATTACACACGATTTCAAATATGTAAAATTGTAAATTTCGTTTTTCATTGTATTATAAAGGCGCTACAAATCTTATCAATTGAAATAACTTCGATAAAATTTTATTTTTTTTTTCGATTTTATTTAATTTTTAATTTATTTTTTTAATTTCATAATGAAATAAGTTCGAGAAATTTATTAAAATTAAAAATGACATAACTTCGACAAAATATTGTTAATTTTAATATCGCAGTTATTTCAATGGAACTTATTTAAAAAAAAATTTTGATAATAAATAAGTACTTATGGCTTTGTTTTTAACGTTGCATTTTATATTATTTTACTTAGATAATAATATGTTTTTTTTAATAAAATATTTGTCAATAAATACAATAACAAAATAGACATGACAATTTTATAAATTATAATTTAGAAAATTGTCATGACAAATTTTGTAATTTATAAATTCATTACAATTTTGTCACCTGTAAATTTATGTATAAAAAAATGTCGGACAATCGCGACAATTTTGTAAAATTGTCTCCTGTGTCAATTTTTATGAAATAGGCCACAAGCAGTAAAAATACAAATGTCAGAATGGTTTTTTCACACAAAAATCACATACAGTTGAAAGTATGTAAGATGTTAACACTCTTTTGTCTATATACTTGGGTTTCAATTATACTCCAAATATTTTCATAATTCATTATTATGAAGTGGAATTCGTTATACGATTATTGCAGAAATTTTAAAGCCATGGGCATGGCAGTGAATTCCATTTCAAAAACTCATCATGATTTGTTTTTTGTATGCTACAGGAATGTGACTTTATCATACAAATATTGATAATGCATATACTATTTACAAGTATATTTATTTATCATACAAAATGTTATACAAATTAGTAAATATATATACATTATCCATTATGCGTCGAATTATTCCTCAAATTTACAATAGTAAGAAATTTTAATCAATGACCAACATTACTTAAATATGAAAACACAAAATTTTCACTACCCACCATATTGTCCATTGATGATGATAATGATGATGATGAGATTTTGTACCAATCCATTTTTCATTCAAATACATCTTTAGTTACATATCAAACATACTCACTGTATGTACATTAGACCCTGAACTGGAATTTAATAACTTTTTTTTGCATACTTACTGAAATAAATTACGAATCATTACAAGAAAAGTTTGATCATTTTTTAATTTTTACACGCATTTAAATTTTATGAATATAAAATGGTTACAAAAAAATATAAATATGTACTGTATGTAAACTATGTATAAAATCTACCAAATACAATAAAATCACATTTAAAATTCACAAAATTCACCGCACTGAAATGGTTCACAGTTGTCATATTTTTCCAATCATAAAATGGAATTTATTCAACATTGTTCCAATTCACTTATTTCCCAATTTACTTAAAAAAAGACAGAAAATACAACAAAAAAAAAAAAAAACAAAATTCTAATTTTAAAAAAATTTATTTATATACATAAGTGCAAGTAGATATTTTATATACAACATCAGTGACGAAGCGTCAATTAAAACAAAAGGAAACATTAGGCTTTTTCTTTTTTTAGTTCAGAGCATAGATCTGAGCGCGCTCTGACTTAAATGAGCACGCTCTGAGCAAAGCATCAACAGATAAGCTCCGATCGTTCAGATTTAATAAAAAAAACACAATTTGAGTAAAGTGTCATTTTTATTTTATTGTTGTTTCAAATTGTCATTTGTCATAATATATCGAATTTAAACTTTAAATTTTGAAATTTACAAAAGTTAAGATTTACAAAAAGTCTAAACTAAAAAATATTTATTTTTGATTAAATATTAATTATTTACTATCACAGCTTATTTTCCATTAGTCCATCATTTCTTAAATTGTCAAAATCACTGTGGATATTTATTTTAAATTTTAAAATGGTTTACTTTTTTTACTATCGTATAGTAGCGTCATCTATTTTGTTTTAAAATAAACATCTCTTTTTGACATTTAATATTCAAGCATGGCTCAGAACGCATAAAGAAATACGGATTTCAAGCTCTGAACGCAAAAAAAAAAACACTAATCTGTTTTTGACAGTTCGTGCTCTCCTCTGAACTAATAAACGAAAATGCCTATTGATTCCCTGTCTGCATATTTATTTAAAATATACAAAACGGATCTAGTAAAGTTATGTACGAATTTGCAACAAAACTTTATATTTAAGAGCTTTAATAGGTTATGGTCACAAAAATATGAGTATGTCGCAAACGAGATAATTCGAATATTATCCAAATGATTCAAGATTGTATAATTTGATCGCGAAATTATATTTTATTACATTATCAATCGATAAGTTTTCGATTTATAATTATTTGTTTTTCAAGAGCTAGGCTCATCTGTATTTTCTATTCATAAGTAATTATAAACAAATTTTTGTGAGAAAGATATGAAAGGTACCATTTATATTCGCTGATGACGACCTGGCCATAATCTATGAAGAAAAAACAAACCAAGAATTGGAAGAATTAATCAACATGGACATGAGAGAAGTTCACCAATGGATAGAGCGACATAAGCTGACAATAAATACAGCTAAAACAAAATATATGTTATTTAAAAGAAAGACAGGTAATGCCTTAAATATTTGCTAAAACAAATGTAAGTTGAATCCCGCGAACAGTTACAAATATTTGGAAATATTATTAAATGAGAACTTAGCGTGGAAACAGCATATAAGAGAACTAATAAAAAAAGGAAGAAAAATTGAAGGACTATTCAAACTAATAAATAAAAGAGTACCACCAAAAAATAAGAGATCAATTTATTACAGCTTATTTCATAGCGCAATTATGTACGGAATTCAAATATGGGGAAACACTGTTATGATAAAAATTTAAATACATTACAGAAACTGCAGAATAAACAGATAAAGAACTTGTTTGAATATAAAAGGCAAACTTCAACGCAAAAAATTAATAGAAAACACAAAATATTACAATTGAATCAAACAGGCCACGCAAATACATCTCATTATTACTAAGAATATTAATACAAATATTAAGCCGATAATGAATAATAAAGTTCATACATACTCAACTAGAAATTCAAATAACGGTAGAAGATGGTTACCGTAACAAAAAGATTTAACAAACATGACATAATATACAATACAGCATACAACACGTATAATTAATTACCAGTTGCGATCAAAGAAACTGCTCAAATATATAAATTCAAAAGTAAAATTAGTGATTATTTTCATCAATTAAATAATAGTAATAATACTTAATATTATATATAAAAAAAAAATCAAATTTAAATATCTTCTATAAAAAACAAAAAATTCCTTATTATAAAATTAAAATTGCTGAATTAAAACTTAATTAGTTATAAGTAAAATTGTAAGAACTAAAAACCATCTGTACGAGCAACAGAGGTCATTTGAGTAAATAAATGAATTAATTTCCTGGAGTCGGCCTTGAAGCTCTTGTTATGAATTTAAAGTTACTTTCAATAGATATAGTTTTCTACACATAAAGTAGTTTATATACCAAAAAAATCTAAAGAAAAATTTATATTATTATTAATTGCTACTATTCCCAGACTTCGTAAAAATTGTTAGAGACATATTAATCTCATAGCCTTCGAAATTGAAAAAAAAAATTAGATTAGATTAAACAAAATCAAAATTATTTGAACCGAATTTATTACACAAAAAAAATTTAACAATAGACATTAATGAATTCGTATAAACTTCGTTCTCTCGAAAAACTCGAATTCAGCATTAAACGAAGTGAAATTAATAACTACAATAAACTAATTTATTTTAATAATATCAATTACCTAATTAAAAAGTTTATACCTTGTCACTGGACACATATATTAAAATTATGTCCTACATTTTATGTAAATCAAAAAAAATTTCCATTTCAAATTTTGGAAAAAAAAAACTGGAAAACTAAGAAATTGACAAAAAAAAAATTATACAGGAAAAGTCCTTATTTTTCGGATTTACATTTGAAATGATGATGGACAAAAGCTTTTACTCAATATACATACAATATGTATGCATATGAAACACAATAGTACACAAAAAAAATTGCTCTTTTGTTTTTAAGAATTTTATTAAAATTTTTATTGAAACTCAATTTTATAAAAACTTGAGATGGTAAAATAAAAGATAAAAATCTTTTGTTTTTGGAAAAAAAGAAATCTATTTATATTTAAATTACCAAAATTTTTAAAAATAACCGAACATATACATGAGACATATACATGTGTATGCATATCAAATATCAAAGGATATAATACAAATGAAAATTTATTTGTGTTTATAGTTAAATATTTTATATGTATAAAAATCAAAATTTGAAAATATCTACATTAGTACTTGGGTTGGGGTGGTTCAGATTTTGAAATCACTATTATACTATTACTAAAATATTTTAACTCATTAGTCCTAGTTTACCTTGTATATATTTTTTTACGTTTTTAATAAAATTGTATAAAGGTAACAAAAATAAAAAATAATAAAAATAATTACCAAAGCTCGTTGACACGAATAAATTGTAATTAGCATAAGAATTAATATACATATTGTCGGGAATGAACTCCAAAACTAATAGGGTACTATGCGAGCTGAATGTGAAATCGTCCCCACCATTTAACACGTAATCTTCTATGCATACTCTTAGAAAAACGATTAAAAAAGAGCATTTTAACAATGTAGTTGTGGGTGACCCGAGTAGTTAATGTCTAATTACTTGATTGTGCATCGCTATATTATTATATAGGATTTTGGTAAACTTATTCCTATTGAATAGATTAAAAGTAAAGATTCAATAAACACTTAAAACTATAAAATTCTGCCATTTTTTTAATTTATTTTAAATTTAATGCATCGCTTTACACCAACCTGATCAAAATATCTGCCATAAGAATATGGCCAATTTTATATCTACATATACTTTTTTTCATTCAAATTAAACATTTTTTCAAATAAATTCAGCATTTTTTTAATCAAATTCAAAATTTTTCCTAACAAGTTGATGTAAAAAATGTTGAATTTGAATAGAAAGAAGTATAGTATAGACATTCTCATAGAAATAGGAAGAAAAACATCGGCTTGGGATAAGGGATAAATGCTATTTATTTCATTTCAATCTACAGCAATAACCTCACAGATTTTATTTACAAACTACATTTTAAAACTAACAATTATTAATAAATTGAAATTGTAATATTTCATGATTACAAGAATATGCTGATTTTCAGAAAATTTTGTCTGCCATAATTAAAATCTATTATAGCAGATTATTTGTTATATGCATAAACTTTGTGGATTAACGATGTGTTCCGAAAATCCATACTTTGTCCTATGATAATGAATCTATATATGTATAGAAAATTCTTAACGCGAATAAGTAGTATAGACCGGTACATAGATGGTAATATGTATCTAAAATAAAATTAAAATTAATTTTAGCTGATAAAACGTCATACAAAAACATTACAGCAGCCATATTTCACCTAGCTTGAAGTGCTGAAATGTCTATATGAGTTAACATTTAGCTAAATAATTCGTTGTATACGATTGTCAGTTGAACTTACAAAGACAGAACTCAGATAAGCAACTACTGCTTCCAATTTATTATTTGTTATATATAACCGAAAATCCATACTTTGTCCTATGAGAATCTATTAGGAAATTCTTACGAATATGTATATGTATAGACCGGTACCTAGATATTATATAAATCTAAAATAAAATGAATTTTATCAAATAAAACGTCATATGAAAACATTACAGCGGCCACATTTCGCCTAGCTTAAAGTGAAATGCTTAAATGAGTTAACATTTAGCTAAATAATTCGTTGTATACGATTGTCGGTTGAACTTACAAAGACAGAATTCAATCATACTCTTTTAAACTGATTCAATACTTTTTATATGCCTAGCGTAAAACGGCATCCAAATATGCTATGCGGAATAAGTCAGGCGATTATTGAGAATATCAAATTTTAATGAATATTGAATTGAATATTATTGTTATAAAACAAATGTTTTGAAATTATAATTTACTAAATGGCTATAGTCAGATAAGCAACTACTGCCTCTAATTTACTGTAAATTTTAATTTAATCTTTACATTAATACTTTCTTGTAGTCAATTTACATTTATTAGGAATTTTTTATATACATACAATATAAATACCATTCTAGATATCCATATTCTAGATAATTTTATATTGTGATAGTTTTAAAAAATAAATATTGGAAAAAATTATTATAAAAAAAATTTAATAAAAACAAAAACCGTTATTAAAAGTTTATTCAAAACATTAAACTTCACAATAAGTTCCACCCTAATATGAAAAAATACATTTTTACGTACTTTTAAAATATGGCAAGGATTAAAAAAAACTAAAGAAAAATTTTTTTTTCCTCTCTAAAAAGAAAACGTCATGCAATGTAAAACTAAATGTTTTTATGTTTTACGAAACCAAAGTAGAAATCTCCTTCAAAAATTTTATTTTAATGAATCTGCATAACAACAATTTTTTTTTTTTTTTTTTTTCTTAAATACACACTTTTCTAAGGCTTGTTATGCAACTGACCTGTATTCGAGTAAAAAAAAAAAAAAATAATAATATTCCTTAAAAAAGAAAATTTAATAATTTAAATTTTCATAGACTCTATTTTGTGAAAATTAAAATTGTAGTACCTACCTGTGTACTGCATATGTACCCACTTAATTTTCAAAAATGAAAAGAGCAACGAAATAATAACGTCCCCATTAGACATCATAAAATTGTGTGCTCTTATATTTATTTTTTTCTATATATATATAATATACTTTCTCTATATAAAATTGATCAAAGCTAATACCAACATGAGTATATAAGTTGTAGCATTGCCAGATGATAAAATAATTTTAAAATATAAAATTAATTTTTAATTTTTTTTAAATTTTATATTTTTATGTATTATTTCATGTAGAAATTAAAATGTGTATTAAATTTAAATAAAAGCAATAAGTATGTGTTGTTGACCTGTCCATTAAAGATGAATAAAGCGATTTTAGATTTCTTTCCTCAGTCGAGTCCAAAATATTTAAAAAGTTTGCAAGTAGTAGATATGCATCTGTATGATAAATATTTATTTATTTATTTATTTATTTATTTTAACAGTTGGATATTGGTTGGATAATTTAACTACAGGATAATACCAGATAAATCTGTAAAATCAACTGTTAAAATAACAACGTTATAGGCCAACTTTATAGCTCCTTTTCCCTTTCGAAATGTGGGCCTTTTTATTAAATTATATTAATTATTTGTTATATATTTTTGTATATTATATATTTTTTTATATTATTTTTATTAGTCATATTATATCTTTATTAATTATTGAATTATATTCGAACCATTTGGGTTTCACCTATTTAACTTCACAAGTTAATTTAAATAAATTAGATATCCTACACAAAAAGGCAATAAAAATTATACACAATTATTCGGTTATGTATCCAACTGCGCTTCTATATAATGAAAAATACGTGAGCCTTTCTGATATTTGTAGATATGAAGTATATATGATTGCGTTTAAAATTGTAAATAATTACATAAAACACAATTTTATCTTAAACCGAGCTATAGATATTCATCAACACAACACTAGGAATAAGTCAAATTTTTATTTAAGTTTATTTAGAACAAGTAGTCAAAAAAATAACTGCTTGTATAATTGTCTAAGAATTTTTAATGATTTGCCAATTGAATTAAGAAATGTAGGTAATATAAGCCATTTTAAAAAGGAAATTAAAAAATATTTATTGAAAAATGTCAGGAATTAAAATTACTAACTCTGAATAGATTTGAATTCGCTTATATATAAGTAATTAACAAACAAATTTTTATAAACTATATATAGAAATGCACTAAAATTGAATTATAACGATAAATATTGTCACTTTAATATTATGTAAATATTATGTAAAAAATAATTAGCCAGACATCTACCGCTAAGACTTTGAAATGAATTAATAAATGAATATAAAGAACAAAAAAAAAAAAACCGATGTCGTTGTATTAAAAATTACATTTTCAGTAATTTCCACCATTTGAAAAAAATTTCGGTTTTCGGGTCAGTTCGGTTTTCCGCCGAGGCCACATGATAGATATATTTAGCAAAATTAAAAGTAAAATATAGTATTCAATAATTATACAAATTTAATTCTAACGCTAAAAAATAAATTTTTATCAAAACTAATAAATATGTATGTTTTTTTTTTGGCAATAAAGAGCCCAATTTTTACAATTTTTGGTTCTACAGTTCATAGTGGTTGAAATGCTAGCTTTGAAATTTTCACTCTACATTCTGCCACATAAGTCATAAGTCTTCAATTCAAGTGTTATTATGTTTTCATTTTTCTGGTCAAACAGAGTCGAATTCAAACTGTCTGTCTAACGTATTCTATTTTGTAGTAGAACTTCAATAATTGGGATCAGTTTAATTTTTTGCTTTAAAATGAAATACTTTGAAAAATTCCAAAAATTTTGTTGAAATTGTATTGTGGGAATGTTAGATACAAATTGTATTATACATAAAACGCTATTGTCAATAAAATCAATCTAATAACCAAAAATATTTTCAATTTGACACATTTACACTAATATAATACAAAAATAGTTTAAATGTGTAAATAATTTCCTTAATAGAGCAGACTGTAGGAAGATGGGGTGGGTATACTTTCTGGCCATAATCACATTTATTTTTTTATTTATTTATTTATACTATTTAGCTCAAACAGTTTACAATTTAGTATTACATTTCATATATTAATTAAAATACAATTAAATTTACTTAGTATACATTCAAAAATAACAAAATTCAAAATACAAAAATAGTAATATTATTTTTTTTTTTAATATAAATTAAGAAGGTCAAGTTAACAAAATATTCAATTAATTTCATATAATTTTCGTCTCAAAGTGTCTTTAGATATTTTGAAAAATCTATACTATTCTTATATTTATTACCAACTATTAACATTCTATTAATAGGTTCATATTTACTATAACTTGTTCTGTGTAATGTTAATGTAAAGAGATTTGAGTGGCGTAAACGAGTATTTGTGTTAATGATAATTTTATTTAAAATTGAAGTGGAAATAATACCGCCTTTAATAATTTCGAAAATAAATAAAATTCAGCTACTTCCAGAGACTTTTTAGACTTTCACAGAGACTTAAGATGGAGAAGGTTTAGCCTATGCTCATATGGAGGAAGTCTTGTATGATCATCCCAAGGCAAACTATGTATAGTGCAAACCTTAAAATTTTTTTTTGAACAGCTTCTATTCTTTGTATATGTGAATTATAAAATGCAGACCAGAACTGACATGCATATTCAAGATGGGGTCTAACGAGGCATGTATACAATGTTTTAAAAATATAAGGATCGTTAAACTCCTTTGACTAAGGTCTTATAAAACCCAAAATTGAACTAGCTTTATTAACGATGGAGTTTGAATGATAGTTTATCATCAAAATAAACTCCTAAGGGCGTTTCCGAGCCTTTCGCACTTGCACTTGATACTCGCTCTAAACCTGTCAAATCGCACTAAACTTTTTTTTTATTTTCAGTTTTAATAAATTTAATTTTGCGATATTTAGTGTATTTGAGACCACAGTAAAATTTTGACAACAAATCAAGTACGATTTGACAGGCTTAGTGCGAGTATCAAGTGCAAGTGCGAGAGGTTCGGAAACGCCCTAAGTCCTTAATTGAATTAACCTTTTCTAAGGTTTCGTTGCTTAGAATATATCAAAAGCTAAATGGTTGGGTTCGACGTGTGTAACTCATGAGTGCATATTTACTAAAGTTTTGTAAAAGATTGTTATTAATGCACCAAGTATAAAATTTATCCAGATTATCTTGAAGCATATAAACATCTTGCATCGACTTGATTATTTTTTTGAAAATCTTCATATCATCAATGAAAGCCACATCATTGATAGCAATAATAAATGATATTGGTCCTAAATTATCTACCCTGTGAAACTGCAGAATTTGATATGAATGGCTATGAAAATGAAGAGCGATATAAAACAGTATAGCTTCTATTAGATATGAGTTGACCCATTGTACAAATTTTGCAGAAAATCCTAGTTTTTTGAGTTTTAGTAAAATAATACTATGGGGTAAATGGGCTTTACTAAAATCGGTGTAAATTACATCCGTTTGGAATTCCCCATCCATATTGATTAAGAAGGTTGATGTCGATTCTATAATGTTGGTCACTGTATACTTCTTTGTCAGAAAACCGTGTTGATGTGTCGTTAAGAAGTTAGTGCAATGATTGTAAATAGAATCAAAAATCATCAACTCAAAAACTTTTGGAATAGTGCAAAGTTTGGAAATTGGTCTATAATTGTTTATCTCATTTTTTGCATTTTTTTATGTGTATAGGTTTAATAAAAGCGTTTTTCCAAATAGATGAGAACAATCCATAAACATAAATAAGGACATGTGTAAACTGGCACTAAGTGACGACTCAAACTGTAGACACTAACCTTAACTAACCTTTGAAATCTTTTCTTCTTGCAGAAGTCTAAATTAATTCTTAGCTCTGGCAACCAATTTTTGATTTTACATAAAGCTATAATCTGCTACAGGTTATAATATAACTTAAAATAAAATCAATATAAAGGTATATAATATTCCTAGACGAATATTTTAATAATTTTTTTTTTTTTAAAACGAAAATTTTTCAATTAATTTTCATTGATTAAATTACATCCCAAAAGAATTTAATTATAAAATTTGAAAAAAAAATAATAATCATAATTCAGTGTATTTTAGCTTTTCAGAAATATTATTTTAAAATTATATAAATTGTAAAAATTAGATTTTCCATTTGAATTTATTAATAATTTATGATCAAAAATTGAAATTAAATTTAAAATAAATTTCTATAACAGCCTAATTTTAGTCCTTAATATTAGAGGTTGTTAAAAGTTAATTTCCGCTCGATATAATTATGTATCAATATATTAATAAGGTTTCAACTAATAATAAAATGTTACAACTCAATTATTAATTATTTCATATCCTTTACGAATGAATACTTTTACTAATTTTTCGATAATTGCACCCGCACACATCAAGACATACAATTAATAATATAGGCAAATCCATGAATATTGAAAAATGCCTTTATAAACTATATGTATATATATCATATATGTATATGTATATACACAATCCAAGCATAAATTATTATTCTCTTTGTTAAATTTTAATGATAAAATGCTTAAATAATTATTTAAAGGATATTTTGATAATATTAGCATGAAAATACAATATTTTATTAAAAATACCCAATTTATTAAATAAAAATGAAAACGAAAATAAAAACAAAATTTTAAATATAATTTTAAAATTTCCGATAACCAGTTTCAAATAAAAAATAGATAATATATATTTGTATGCATTATTATATAACAAGGTGTAGGCGAAATTTTGAGTTTAAAATAAAATGTGCAAAAAACATTAATAATACAAATTACAGTAAAAATTCTAAAATTTCCTTTGTACAACAGGACATTATTATATACCTATATCACTTACTCTACTCTACACAGAGAATTGTAATAGAAAAAATATATGCAATGTACTTAAAGGTATCCATTCAATATATGTCATACCAATCAAATGTAAAAATTTACGACATAATCATTTTGAATTCCCTGATTAACATAAACTGTACATGGAGCATAGAGTCATGCATTATAATGACTTGCAAGACATATCGTATAATACTTCATAATTAGAACTCGACATTGATGATATGACAGTCATGAATTATTTATTTGCTGTGATATATGTACGTGAGAAAGTGCATTCTATTAATTTGAAAATTTTTTTCTATTTTTAAATCGTCACAATTGAACATCACAACGGACCTGATTAAACAACTGCACTCTTAAGAAAATGAAACCTGCAAAATATTTTTCAAAAACTAAATAAAAAAAAAAGTATTAGCGGATCTAATACCAAACAATACTATAGTAAATATTGAATGGATGATTATATCCGTAAAGACAGTAATCAGACCACTTTCGTGACTAGGTTTCTACTTATTTAATTTACTAAGCTAATGTGATTTAAAATAATAAAAATGTGAAATTTTTCATTCATGAGATTACCATTCACTAGAAAATGAAACGATATTATAAATAACTGAGTCTATATCACCGCTCCATTGTCGCTATATCGTCTTCGATACACCTCAAAACGATTTTTTCTGTGTTTTTAATTTAAAATAGTTTTTCGGAGTTGACAAATTACATATCTGACAAAAAAAGCATTTATACCCCGAACTTCCAAAACCACTCACAATTAATAAAACATAAATTTATGATATGGGGTAAAATAGAACTCATTAAATGGAGCTCAGTTCTGCTCATAAACATTTTTTTGTTCCATGTACATAAAATAACTGTATTTAGTGTACTACATTAAATTAAAATGGTAATGGAATAGATAAAGACTTGAAATGAAAATTATTTTTTTGTTGCCTTTGTTAAAAATCTAAAGTTAAAATTAAAATAATACTAAAACGAGATTTAAATACTATAAAATACTATTAAATTCTATTAAATACTACTTTATTTACTAGAAAAAGACATTAAATCAAAGATTCAGAGACTTAAAGAAAATAGATTTATAATGCTGCTTATTATTTCAACTATAACGGGCCCCATTTAATGTCAACTTGGATAATCTTTCTTCGAAAAACTAATGTATACTCAATGCTGTATGAGAGTCCTACACAGGCGCAGTACAGAATTTTATCTCTTTTCAGACTGATGATTCAAAATATCAGCTCATCAAATTTTTTAAAAATCGCTATAACTCAATAATTTTTGTTTTGTCTGGTTCTTTTACAAATAATAAAAATTTAAACTTATATTTAAATTTGGCTATATTTATTCAAAAAACTCAATGGTAGTTTTCAGGTTAGATATAAGGTAATGAATCATAAAAACATCAGAATATAGACATACAATTTTTTTTTTTTTAATCACTCAAATCACTCTAAAGTCTACGTCATGATTTCATTTCGAATGAAAGTCACTAATTTGTTCTATTTAAATACTATTTTAACATATTTTATTGAAATGACTTATTTCGTCTTAGTTTCACATAGATGATGTTTTGATCATGTTTTTTGAATATCCCAAAAGTTTTAGAGTAAAATTTAGAAAGGACCACTACAATTTAATTTAATTGTATTTCTGCCATCACATCTAAATTTAAAATCAAATTTAAGTTTTCCACCATATGGAACAACAAAGAGATCAACTGATACTATCAAATGATTCGCAAATGTAACCTTCATAATTGAAATATTCGAGAATCAAACATACATGAGTTTTTAAAAAATTGCTGACCTTTACTTTTTTGAATATTATTGACCTATTGCAAAACCAATTCATTTTTTAAATATTTTTTTATAATTAAAAATTTTTATTCCGGAACGCTCATATTTGAAAATCATCATCATCAGAATATATATACGTAAATAGAAACCAAATAAATAAAAATATTTCTCTATTGGGATAGATCACTCTCTATCATGATTATTCTGGAATTTTCCAAGTCCATAATATAATTTTTCTTTGCATATGCATATACGTAAACATAAATATATGACGTATGTAAATAGGCTCAATAAATGTATATTAATATACGTACATATATAAAAAATACAAATAGAATTGCTTTTCAGTTACATGAGCCGGAATAACTCTTTAAAATTAAATTTGTCCCATATCCTTTTTGTTTTTTTTTTTATTTTTTTTTTGATACTTATAGTTCTATAACTATGCACATAGATGTACGCATTCATACGTCAATAATTTAAATAATATACACACAAACAATGATGAAAAAAAAAATACTGTAAGACCAATCATTTATATAAAAAGGATATTATATGCAAATTTACCTATACACATAAATATACATTAATATTATGCATACATATATGCGCCTATTTATATGCAATTTGAATGTAGTTGAAATTAAAAATAAATAAAAAAAAAAAAAACAACAAAAATCAGAAGGAACCCAAGGACACTGAATGAATTGGCATCAATATATCTTTTTATTTTTGTTTATTTTGTTTTTTTTTTTTTGTTTTTCTTGTTTCGATATGGCTGTTGTTATAACATTTTTTGCCTATGTCTTTTTATTGTAATACAGACATTTTTGCAATTGGTACAAATGAAAAATATGAAAATAATGAAATGACCGAAGGATATTATTTGCTGTATATCTTTATGTATAAATATATCAAAGGTGGTCAACAGTTTTTTTTTTTTTTTTTTGTAATTGCAAATAATCACATAAATCATCTTTCAAGATGTAATCTAAGACATTTGGGATTAACTTGTAAGCGATTGTAAACACTAACAGAATATCAGTGGAAAACATATTTTCAAAACATACTCACTGATTAAGAAATACTGTTTTAGCAATAATTTATATAGTCTAGCTATAGTGTTACGGATGTTGAAAATTCTTGAACAAAATGTATAGCTTATAAAATTCGAAATTATATCTTCTACTTGATACTTCTTCAATTAATAAAATTTATTTAATTTTGCATTTTTTACTAAATGTATTTTACATTGCCAAAACTGTTTTATTTCACCTGATAGTATTCATGAATGCGAACAGTCTTCAAAGATTATCAATCAAGTAATTGGTATGTTGAAGAACAATATGTATCATTCAGAAAATATAAATTTCAGACTTTACAAGGTTTTTAAAAATTTTACAATTGCATTTTCAATTGTGTATTTAAAATTAAAATATCTCAATTCAATATGGTGCATACTATAATTTGAAATAATATGTAAAATTGATAATTTTAGAAACCATTGTTCCAAAAATTGTACTAAAAAGTTCATTCAAAATAAAATATGATTTTAAACCCTTAATTTTTTTTGTAGGGCATGAAAATATAGTAAAGAATTATTTAAAAGTTCGAAATTATTATGAAAAACACCATTTTTAAAGACTCGAACTTCAACGAATCCGGAATGTACAAAAATTAATAATGCGATACTTTAAAAAATCTTTTACTTCATAAACAAAATTGATGCCGAACAATCCAATGGCTATTATTTATTTATTTACTAAACCTTACAGGCTATATGCAATAATGCGAACTGTCAATAATATTTATTTATTTGTAAAACAATGCGATAAATCTATTTACAAAAAAATAAAACAATTTTCAGGGATTTCAACAAGTGGAAAAGATTATTGATAAAGCCTGAGACCAGCCCTTGGGTTCTAACATCAAAAACTCAAATATTTTATAATACAATTATTTGTTAGAAAACCCTGTTTTAAAGATAGTATGTTATTACCAAAATATAATTTAAAAATTTAAAAAAAAAAAACACATAGAAGTTGGCAAGCCGTTTCGACCTATGTAAATTACCTAAAATAGTCTTTAGATAGCCAGTTTCCAATTTTTTTTTGTTTCTTTATCATATGAATGAATGAAAATTATGTATCCCATATATCTTTATCTATATAATATATAAATTAAATCTATACTTACATAACTACATACGAATGCACACAAATTTAAATAACTCCAATATGTATATATTCATATACTAATGACCCATAAAACAAAAGCCATCTAAAGAACCGATATTTTTATTTTATTTTTTGTGATTATATTTTCATTGTTGGTCGGTTGTTTGTTCACGTATATGTATGGATGTATGTACATGTATCTATTTGAGTGTAGGTTTATGCATATCGAAGGGTATACCTATACCGTATATCCTTTTGGGATATATTTGGAATTTTTCCCAAAATAGCATTATATCATGTGTATAACTATATAATAGAATTAAATCGAATTGTATATGCTAACATACAATAAATTTACTTATTTATATAATAATATGTATATAGCAATGTATAGTGTACTTTGTGTATTTATGCATATAATAGAATGTATATTATTATACTGTACATATATGGATTGCATAATGAATGGACTGAAAAATTATGATAAAAAATTAAAAAAGAAAACACAAATTTCAAGGAAACTATAATTTTATAGAATTTTACAGACTTGCTCTTACATCAACAATCCTCATTCATATACACACATTTTGGTTCTTTTCCTGATTATGAAGATTGTTTTTTTTCAATTCTTATTTTTCCTTTTTGAGTTCATCTCTTCTATACGAGTTTTGTCCATTCTATTGAAAAATCAAATAAAATGAAAGTTCATAGAATATCGAAAGAAAAATCATATGAGAAAAAGGAAATTTTATTTGGAATTTGGAAATTTTAAATTTAAAATTGAAATAACGAAATTCTTTCATAAATTTTAAGTTTATTTTCTTTTTATTATTGTAAATAATGGAATTTATAATCTATCTATAAATAGAATAAACAGAATTTATTTCTATTTTAATTTTTTATTTTGCTTTATTGAATGATGTGCCAGCCAGTATTTTTTTTTAGATCAAGTCGTATATTGTAAAACCAAATCGTAAATCAAATCACATGTCTAATCGAATAAACACCCAATAGAAGCTTAGGCTATATCTTAAGCATCTTAAAATATCATGATCTAAAATTAAGCTAATTTTTATTTTCTTCTCGTTTATTATTTCTTGTGATTATGACGATTTTGTTCAATTTTCATTTGTTGCTGTTATTTGTTAATTTTTAAAAAGCTTTTGCGGGTAAAATATTTTAATTTGAGTAATCACTATATCGGGTCATCGATCTTCTCTGAATCATTAACCAAACACCTTTCCTTACAACATTTCGTTCTATACAGCGAACATATATACCTATGTATCCTGTATATATGTTGGGTGATTCCTTTTCTATCGAAATATCAATATAATGTTCGATTTATGATCTATGCAATCCGTTTTTGATTCAACTACATTTCAAAGCTCTCAACCAACGCACCAAAGCACGACCAACGCAATTACGCACGATTTTTTTTTTAATTGCGCATTAGAAATTTGCTTGTTAATTTTTTAATATGTAAAAATAAGTCCCAAGAAATTTGTTTTGAATAAAAAATTGAAAATTTAATTAAATAATTCCTGTAAATTGTTATGGATTTATAAAACCATTTCTAGAACAAAAGCTGGTAAAAATAACATCAACATTTTAATATATAATGTTGTTCTTGCGATTAAAATGAATGTTTCAATGAACTCAGTCCAAGAATTAAACAATCATTTTGCAAAATATGTAGAGATTCTAGAAAATTGGAGGAATAAAAATTATGTTTTTGAATTCGTTGAGTGTATCAACCACGTTATCCAACAAGAAATATTAAATGTAATAAGAATGACACCATTCCATTGCTTCCTTCCATTGCACTTCCATTAAAACACTGATATTTTCTTTCACAAATGTTAATACTGCTTTAATTTTAATTATAAAACTTTTTTACTGGTATAATACAATAGCTTAGCATTGTCTGGCACATAGAGAGGATTTGAGAATCGATGATGCCTGGAAGAATGTACCTCTTATTTCCCAGAGGTAGAAAATTTCCCAAGTATATACCATGTTCCATTGTTCATCTATTAAAAAACATAATTTGAAGAAATGGCAAGTATAATGGATTGTGAAGTTTTGATGTCTTAATAGAATATCGCAAAGAAAATATCAATAGTTCCAATTCAGTTGATCCAACCGCAAAATATTGCTTAACAGCTTTAGAAATAATGTAAATCGTATAACATTGATTGCATGATATAATTTATTGGAGTGATGATGTGAAAAAAATTCTTGAAGATGAAGGTAATAATAATATGAAAATGTCATCTGGGATAATTTTATTTGTTGAAAAGTTATGCTACCGTTTGGATAAATGATTTCTTGATGCTGACATGGACCTTTAGATTGCTTTAATCAAAATGCTATTGTCAACACATCTGATTTTAATCATGGCAATGAAAACTTAAAAACATTAATTTTGAAATATGGAAATATCATCCCAAACATGGACAATAAAATAATAATGGATGAGTATAAACATTTAAAATATTTATTTACGGAAAAATTCAAAATAGTCAATAGTCGTAAATTCAATGATCTACTTCAATTGGTTCTTCGTGAAGATAATTTTCAAAATATAAGATTTTTGTTTGATATCTGTGGAACCTTACAATCGTCGAGTGCTGATTGTGAAAGAGGATTTAGCCTGATGAATTTGATTAAAATAAAATTTAGATATAGGTTGGAGGTAAATAATTTGGGTATAACTTAATAAGAATAAAGTCACACTTAATGGTGGAAATTATTATTAACTTGGATTAAGTATACCATTATTGGAAGAAAAGCAAAGATAGGAGAGAAAAAGAATAATATAATATGTAATTAATAAAAAAAATTCAAAAACAATAAAAAACTGCAATAAAAAACTTTTATTTTTTATAAAATATCTAATTTACCAAATTTTTGTTTAATTTTTTAAATAATTTCATAGCGCAATTTATTTTTCTTTTGCGCAGCTAAAAAAAAAATTAAAGGGAACGTTGTTTGTAACTGCTTGATTTAAGCTAAAAATAAATAAATAAATAAATCTTGCGAAAACCACTGTTGACTACAATCTAGAACAGACCCGTGCAAACTGCGGCCCACCAAAGAAAATTCTGCGGCCCAATTAATAAGATTTTTTTTTGATTTTATCATACAAATTTTTTTTTTAAAAATTTATAATATTTTTTTCATAATTTTATTATAATTTTTATATATAATATTTTTATATACATATTATATATTACTAATATGTACCATGATATTATTTGAACCCACTGTTGATTTTTTCGAATGATCATTAGGAACATAGCAACCTTAGACAAAATATTTGTAATTTAGCAACGATAGACAAAATATTTGCATAGGTTTATCGTTTATTTCATAAAACTAAAGAATTATTTTTATTTGTGCAGTTTGTCTCGTCAGTGAAAATTTATTTTAACTAAAACTGTAAGAATTTTATTTAACTAAAACTGTTGAGTTATTTTAATATAAAATTAAGTATAAAGATTTAAAAAAAAATATTTAAATAAAAAAAAAAGTGGTATATTATTAAAAATGTCTGTACTGAAAGGGAAGAGGAAAATACAGGAGGAAAATCGGGCATTCAATGAATCTTGAACTAAGGATTATTTCTTCGTAAATTGTAAAAATAAACATACGTGTTTAATTTACTCTGTAAATATTAGCGTGATGAAAGAGTATAATATAAAACGGCACTATATTCAAAAACATGCAGAAAAATATGAAAACTTCACGGGTGAGCTAAGACAACATAAAATTAATCAAATGAAAAGTTCCTTGTTAGGTCAACAACAAATATTTATAAAAGCTTCTGCTAATGAAGAAGCTGTTACTAAGGCAAGCTATGTTATCAGCAATCTCTTAGGGAAGCGTCTTAAACCTTTTTCGGATGGAAGTCTTATAAAAGAATGCATTGAAACAGCAGCTGATATAATTTGTCCTGAAAAAAAATCTTTGTTCACTAATATTAGTTTATCGCGGTATACTGTAGGAAGGCGTATTTATGAAAGGGCAGAAAATGTCGAATTCTGCGTAAAAAATCATGGAAGTACATTTCAATATTTTTCGATTTGCCTTGACGAATCTACTGATATTTCTGATAGCGCACAACTCGCTATTTTTGTACGTGATGTAGACGTAGATTTAAATATAACTGAAGAACTCTTAGACTTGGTCACTTTGAAAGGAGCTACAACAGCTGCGGATATTAACTTAGTGGTATTCGAAACTTAGTGGTATTACAACCGATGAGGCCCCATCTATGAGAGGTCATCGTTCTGGCCTAGATAAGCTTCTTTTGGATAAAATAGAACCCGAATTTCAGAATGATTTATTTGTGTGCCACTGTGTTTTACATATTGAAAATTTGTCTGCCAAACAAATTAAAATGAAAAACGTAATGAATATTGTTGTGTCTACTGTTAATTTTATAAGATCTCGGGCTCTTAACCATCGCCAATTTAAAGAATCTTGAAGCAGAGTATGGTGATGTCATTTATTTTAGTGAAATGGACTGGTTAAGCAAGGCTAAAGTTTTGCAAAGATTTTACGATCTCATACCAGAAATTAAATTATTTATGGATATGAAAGGAAAACCTGTTGAAGAATTTGAGAACGAAAGATGGACTACTGATCTTGCATTTTTAGTTGATATTACAAATCATCTTTCGTCTTTAAATACAAGCATGCAAGGTAAAAATTTAATAATATCTGCGTTTATTACAAATATAAAATCATTCGTAGCGAAACTTGTAATTTGGGGTAACCAATTGGATGAAAATTTTGCTTTTAATTTCCCAAATTTGCAATGTTGTTCAATAACTGATCTTAAAATATACGCACGAGTAATTAACGATTTAAAAATTGAATTCGACGACAGATTTACTGAATTACTTGCCAAAGAAAAGGACATACGTATTTTTACCTCTCCATTTACAATAAATATTGAAAATGTTCCACGTGAATTACAAATGGAAAATATATACTTGCAATTCAACTCTGATCTAAAAGATATCTTTCAAGAAAGTGATGTTATTGATTTTTATAAAAAATACGTGAATGCAGACAAATTTCCAATGATGAGAAAACTAGAATGCCGAATTTTATATCTATTTTCCACGACATATGTCTGCGTACAATTTTTTTCTTTGATGAAGCTGACAAAAACAAAACATAGAAGCAGTTTAACAGATATTCATTTAAAAAATTCTTTGCCATTGACTGTTACAAACATTATACCTGATATCAAATATATAATGAATAAACACCAATTCCACAAATCACATTAAATTTTTTTATTTTTTGTATTTTGTACTAACAAATAAAATCTAAAATGAACTATTTTGTATTCAACTTATATACATTTTTTTATTATATACTTATTTTAGTTGTCATATAATTTCCTGTGGCCCATTAATATATCCCAGTTATAAAAATTGCCCTAATACCAAAAAAGTTTGCACAGGACTAATCTAGAAGATAGTAGAATTAAATGTAGGAGAATAAAATATTAAAGGCATTCTTGTTTCATACCAGACTTAGTAAAAAAATTAATATCAATTGTTTTTTCTGCTTCTATTTAATATATAGCAACTCAATTTTATACAACAAAATATTTAATCAAAATATAAGATTGTGAAGTAAAATAAAAACACCACATAACAACAAAAATTTGACCGTCCAAAAAAAAAATGTTTTCATAACAAAAAAATGCTTTTCAATTATCCAGTTTTGTATATTAAAATTACTTATTAAAATTAAAACAAAAATAAATAAAAAATAAGAAACAAAACTTTTTTTTTTTTTAATTTACAAATTTTATATATTTATATTCATAAATAAAATTTAACCATTATAACATAAAAAAAATTTTTAATACTAAAAATAATTTTTTTTCTTTCATTTCATATTTTTCATTTATCGTTCGGTCTTTTTTGCTTTCTATACTTTTTTATTGACAACGGATGAAAATTACAACAAAAAAAATTATATAAAAAAAAATTTTAATTCAAATAAAACAAAACAAAAAAAAAAAAAAATCAATTAAATTTCAACAAAACAAATTGAAACTGACACAAAACTACAAATTGTACAAAAATGTTTGTGTACATACCATAAATATATAATGCATAAAATAATACGTGTATACATGAAAATATAATATAAAAATAAAAATGAATATCCATACAATAGGTCTACCATATATACGTTTAATACCAAAAGTTACTGCAGTAGCTGGTGAAACACTATATTTAAAATGTCCTGTAGCAGGATATCCAATTGAGGAAATACATTGGGAGCGTAGTGGTCGTGAATTACCCGAAGATATAAGACAAAAGGTACAACCAGATGGAACATTAGTTATAAGTCCAGTACAAAAAAGTGCCGATTCTGGTTTATATTCATGTTGGGCACGTAATAAACAAGGACATAGTGCTAGACGTAGCGGTGAAGTAACTGTAATAGGTTTGTATTCTTTAAATATTTTCTTATATATTTTTTTTTCATTTTTCATTTTTCATTTTAATTTACTTACACTTAAAAATATTATTATATACAAATTCAGTTAGATTCTTTTATTAAAATAAAAATAACACTTCTATTTTCAACGACAAAAAAAAAAAAAAAAAAAAACAAATTATAGGACTACAATAGGATGAAGAAAAACAAAATTAATTTTTTATTATTTCTTTTTTTGTTTTTTTTTTTTAATTACATTGCGCAAAAATGCTATAAATTAAACCCAAAACAAGGCTAAATAAAAATTGTATTAAAATTTTTAGAAAAAAAAAATTAATTTTTTTATTATTTTTTTGTTTTTTAAATTGCGTATAAAATGGATACAGTTCTGTTGTGAAATAATTTTTGTTCTGTTATACAAATATGTATAGAAAATTTTTACAGAATACAACTTACATGAGGACAAGAAGGACTTAAAGGATATTCTATTGGAATTTTGAAAAATGTTTAACGTTTTATAAAACTTATATATATAATATATTTATTTGAAAAGTTTCAGGATAATTATTAAGGACGTGATGATGTCAACAAAATTCAAATATTTTTTTATTAGATTATTCTTATTAAACTTTTTTTTTAATTGTTATTTATTTCAATTAAAAAAAAATATTTTTACTATTACCACATTTTTAAATATATAAAATTAATTCAAGCTAATTTAGTAGATATAATTATATACACAGGTTTAGGTATAATGTAAATAATATATATGTTATAACAGGGAATTCGATAAATTAGTAAATAATTATAAAACTAATTATATACAGACTCTCCGCGGTGACTATATTTATATTCACCAAAAATATTGGTGAATTTGATAAATTTTTCGATATCAATCAAATTCACAAGTAGTTATGCACCTCTTGGTGAATTTAATAAATTGAAATAAATTTGATTTTTCAACTTAATTCAATTTTATGTTACCGCTATTTAAATGAAAAATTATCGAAAAAGATAAACATCATATTATCTCCTTTCTCAAATCCAATCAGTGGCTACGAAAAGTATTCTATATTTTCGATATTTAATTTATCTAATTTTTTACAGCTGTTGTCACATAAATATTATACTATCTATTCAATTTTATTTTTTTTGTTTTTAAATGCAAAAATGCATCCAAAAATATATAACTACAACATTGTGTCGTAAGCATTCTCCTATTATTTAGAAAAATATTCAAATAAGTGTTTCAAAAGCTAATAACAGTCATTTCTTCTTAATGGTACTAATATTAAACAAATAGTTCGTGAAAAATAAATTTATATAAATATAAATTTTTTAAAACTTTTACATCAATTTACTTTTAATAAAAGGAACAAGTTTGATTTATTATCTTGATACATAGACGTTTTATGTCACCATTGTATCTGTAAATAATATTATTATAATTTGAGTTAACAAACAAAATATGTTTAGGAAATTGTTTCGTTCATCATAACACTATTAGAACTCATCAGTAAGTATTTTTAGTGTTAGACTACCTATACAACTCCTATTTTCATTTTGATTGATTTTATAACTTATTAGAAGATGTCAATAGAACATCTGTGAGTCTCAATGGAACATCTGTGAGATTAGAACTTATCATAGTTCGTCTAATTATTCTCAATATTAAAACGTATTGAATTTTTAAATTAAAAATTAACTTGAAAAAATAAAAATTTAATTTTTTTAGCATACATAAATGAAAAAAATGACTTAAAATATTTAAATGAAAAAAAAATGTTTAAAAGTTAAATACTTACATTATCATAGCGGCTATATAAAATAAAAATTATTTTAATATATTAATTTCAATTTATCAAACTCACCAGCAGACAACATAAATTATACATAATCACCGATAAATTTGATTAATTCGTTAGATTTTGTATAATTAATATTTAAGGGTTTATTATGTATAATCACCGGTGAATATACATAATTTTAACATTTATCGAATTCGCCGTAACATATTATACATGTATAATTGTGGTCAAAGTAACAGCAACACACGAACAAATGTAATAAAAAAAACGAACACATTGACTTACATGGAACATAGCGAATAAATTTGATATTTTTTATTTTGTTTTGTTAAAATCATGTTTTTTATATTCTAAAATGAGATGAGTTAATTTAGATAAGAAATAATTTTTGTAATTTGTTTTAAGAGTTTTTAATAAGTATCAAGAGTTCATTTTTTACCCTTTTCATTCTGAATGAAATTTATTTAAAATTGACGATAGATATAATTTAAAATTTTAATTGTAATTTTTAATTATAATTTTATATCAACATGGTTTTACATCTTTATCATATTATTGTCACTTACTTAATTAGAAGTTCATACATTAAGTATGGTACTGCAATTTATTACAATTAGTGAAGCATATAATGTTTTTGAACGCATGTATTCATTTTCTGGTGTACCAACATATGAAAAACACACAGTATCAGAAACCATAGTCTTTCTGTAATAGAATAATTTTATTTTATTTAAATCTACCAAAATATATCTCTTAACAAAATTTATAAAATTTCATTGTTTCATTGCTCTGAACAGGATTCGAACACCATATCTTGTGATTTAAAATATTCTACCACTATTACATATCGGCAAGGGCGCATTTACTAATAGGCAAAACTAGGCAACTGACTAGGGGCGCCAACCGAAAAAGGGCGCTTGCAATTTGATTTTCTTTGGAAAATTTTATCAAGCATAATTTTTTTTCACATAATCAAAATTAATTTTATAATTATTGATAATTATAATTAAATTATCTAATAGAAAAACGAAAGATGATTATAATTTATTTTCGAGCTTAATTCAAGCAAGTTACAATAAATCATACTTAAATTAAATTTATAAACTAAGAATTAAACATTCAAAAAAGAATTAATAAAAAAAAGAAGAAAATAACAAAATTAAAAACGAAAACAAAATCTTATATTTAATAATAATCAAAAACTAAAAATGAAAAAAGCTTCAATTAAGAAGACAGGTCAAAGATTCATCAAAAAAATCAGTTACACAAATACAGATTATTTTTTTAATGATTGTTTAGTTATTTATTTATTTAAGTAGTTTAATTCAAACAAATTACAATAATTATTTTCCTTTTTCCTTTAATATAAGGTTAAAATTTAACAGAATCAAAATTTTAGAAAACAGTAAAAATTTACAAAACTACTTAATGGTTAGAGGGGTTAGTTGGAAGGGTTCTGATTACAGAGGTATAGCTGATTCTTTAACACATCTTTTGAGAGTGATAAGTCAATCACGTTTTTATATTTGTTCCCTATTATCATCATTCTGTGGATAGGCTCATTCATACCATAGTTGGTTCTATGAAATACAAGTGTGAAAATATTAGGTGATCGGAGTCGAGTGTTATTGGAATTTCGGGCAGAATTCAATATAAATGGAGATGTAATATTACCCTTCACTACTTGGATGATGAAAAGAACATCAGCAACTTCACGCCTAGTTTTTAATGTAGCTAAATGTAGCAAATTTAGTCTGTGTTCATATATAGGAGGCAGGACAAGTGGATTGGACCAAGGAAGGTGGCGAAGTGCATATCTTATGAAGTTCTTTTGAATAGCTTCTATTCTTTTAATATGAATTTCGTAATAGGGTGACCAGACCTGACTAGCATATTCCAGTTGTGGCCTCACAAGATATGTATATAGGGATTTTAAGATATAAGGGTCGTCAAATTCTTTAGACCATCGTTTTATAAAACCTAACATTGAGTTAGCTTTACTAATAATATTGTTATAGTGGAATTTAAAAGACAGTTTTTCGTCGAAAGTGACACCTAAATCTTTGATCGATCTAACTATTTCAAGAGCATGTCCATTAAGTGAATAGATATTTGAAAAGAAGTTGGTACGCCTGTGATAATTTATCACAACACATTTATTCGTATTAAGCATAAGGTTATTGCTACGGCACTATGCTAAGAAATTATCGAGATCATTTTGAAGCAAACTTGAGTCTAGAAGTGATGTGATTTTCTTAAAAATGTTCATGTCATCAGCATAAATTTGAACTTCACTATTTTTTATTACTAATACAACGTCATTAATAGAGATTATGAATAGAAGGGGACCTAGATGGCTTCCTTAAGGAACTCCTGAATTTGCTTCGAATGATGTTGACGTAGCTGCCCTGAATCGTACAGTATACTTTCGATTAGCCAAATAAGATTCAATCCATTTCACAAATGACGGTGGAAATCCAAGTTTAATTAATTTTAAGAGAATGACGCAATGTGGAAGAAGATCGAAGGCTTTACTAAAATCTGTATAGACGACATCAGTTTGCAAACCTTTTTCCATATTATTAATAAACTGAGAGGTACACTCAACCAGATTCGTGACTGTGGACTTGTTTTTGACAAACCCGTGCTGGTTTGGGATTAGAAAACAAGTGCAATGATGGTATAGTTGATCAAAGAGAATTAATTCGAATAATTTAGGAAAATCAGAATTAAGCAAGATTACATTAACATTATGTATAAGTAGTACCATAGACTAATATAGAGATGTCTAACGATGGTTATTTCCGAGTAGATGCCGCTACATATATTTAAATACTGAAATTTTTTAAAAATTCATAAAAATTCTTTAATATAAGAAAAAAGTACAAAAATTAAAACAAAACAGAAAAACAAAAATCTTACTTGCGGCAGGGTGTTTGCCGAGATGCAGTATCCTTTTTCAATTTTTTACAAGAATTATTTAATTTCTTTTCTTCTTCAACAAGTCTTTAGTCCGTGCTAACTACTATTTTAAAAGGGTGAACCATAAAAAATATTTCCAAGACAAGATGGTCTTGTCGGTATGATGCATGCAAAGCTCTGTATGAAAACTGGGCGGGAATATCTAAAGCTTTAAAAAAAGTATCAGAAGATGAAACAGTATCTTCTCAAGTTAGAAGTCTAGGTCAAATTATTAATAAACAAATGAATCGTCTCGAATATGCTTTTTATGATGGCATTTTGGAAATCTATTTTAGAACGTTTCAATGCTCTTTTTTAGTTTAAAGTTACAATCCATTGAAAATGATTTATCGATTGTTGCTGAGCAATACAAATCATTGATTGAATTTGTCCATTAAATGTCAAATTTATATCAAAACTATGAACTTAAAGCCAAAGAAATATCTTTTGTTAAAGAATTTGAAAGAGAATGAGGGAGCAGACGGAAAATGTTTCCTGATGAAACAGTTTTAGCATTGGAATTACATAGCAATCAGAATTTTAAAACCAAAATATTTAATGTTATAATTTCATTAGGGTTTCCATTACCGGTATTACCGAAACCGGGTTTCCGGTATTACCGAAGAATATTAAAACCGAAATACCGACACTACCGAACTAAGAAAACCGGTATTTCGGTATTGACTAATAAATTTTACACAAGACCATTCATTAAAAAAAGTTTAATTTTCTACTTTTTTTGTGCACCAAAATTCAAAATATTTTGAATTTGAATTGCAGCAACCTATTTTTCAAATCAAAAGCATTGTCAAGAGACGATTTTTGTGAAGAACCAGTTGACCTAACTTCAAAAGAGCATATTGAACCCTTAATTGTCAAAGTAAGAAGAGTTGTAAAAATATTTCGGCAATCTCCAACAAAAAATTGCATGTATTTACAAAAACATGTCAAAGAAGAATATAGAAACGAATTGAAGTTAATTTGAGATTGTAGAACATGGAGTAGTCTTTTGTTTATGCTTGAACGGTTCTATAAATTGCAAAGCTCTTTTCAAAAAGCTTTAATTGATTTACAAATAAAATAAGTTCTTCAACAAAAATTAAAGATCGGAATGCAAGCAAAGTAATGTCAGCCAAAAAATAAAATCAAAACAAGAGCTCTAAAAGTTATTCGAGCAGAAGTGAAATATTACGAAGAGGAAGGTTGCAAGGGCAAGTATATAAGTATAATTGAATGTTATTTAAAAACCGTGCGACCTACCAGTGTTGAAGCCGAAAGAGCCCTTTCAGCAGCAGGGCTGTTATTAACCAAAATTTGGTCGATGCTTTCGGATGACAATATAAATAATTTATGCTTTTTAAAAGCCTATTTCTTAAAACAAAAATAATATTTAAATAATTTTTATTATTCTTAATTTTCTTATTTAATTTATGATTTCAGTTAATTTTTCGAAAAATGAAATAAAGAATTTTTTTTTTTTAAATTATGTTTTTCTTATCGCTAACTTGAATAAAATAAGCTTTTTTTGACTACCGAAAGTACCGGTATTCCCGGTTTCGGTATTCACATCAGTACCGAAATACCGGTTTTAAAGAAACTCTTCGGTACTGAAAACCCTAAATTTCATGTCTTAGTGAAGAACGGAAAAGAGTCTTGAAGCTTATGAATTAGTTTACAAAAATTTAGAATTTACAATTTAGAATGAACAATTTAACGAAATACAAACCTAAATTAATATTAGAAATTGCAGAAAATTTATACCAGATTATACAAGAACGATTTAGATGAATGTTTTATGGGAGTATGTGTGCACTTGGGATCATATTTGAAATCTAGTGAAATTTCTGAAAATTCGATATTAGAGTTCAGTAAATTAATATATAGCAAAAAATTTACAAACTGCTTTTCCAAATATAAATATAATCTTAAGAATATTTGTGTGCACACATTGAAGTAACTACTCTGCGGAACGCAGTTTTTCGTTATTGAAAAGATTGAAAACCTGTTTAAGATCTACTATAAAGGAACAACCCTTAAACGCATTAGCAATATTTTCAATAGAAACAGATTTTACATCAAATATAGATTATTCTGATGCAATTGATTATTTTGCTGACTAAAAGGAAAATTGTATATAATTAATGCGTACTCCACTGACATTTTTAGCTCTTATTAAATCAATAAATTAACAAAAACAACAGATAATTAGTTTTTATTGTATATTTGTACTTTTTAATTTTTATTGCGAATTATGAGGCGCGTTAATATATATTGCCTAAGGACGCCAAAGATACAAATGCGGCAATGCATATCGGTCTATATTACTATGAAATATTTTATATATGCAGACTTTATTTTAAAGGCTCTTACTTTAAAGGCTCTTACTCTTTACTATTTATTCTACTTTAAAATCTAAATCTAGTTTTATAGAATAGAATGTAATCATTGTAAATGTAGTTAAATTTGTTGTACACAGATCAGACCATGGTTTTACGTTTCATTTGATATTTATACAAATTATACAACTCTTGTACATATTTTATGTAACGGGATTTGGCTTTAAATGCTCATACTTTTGTTCCTCTAGGTAGGTAATAAAAATAGATTTTGTTGTAAGCTAAGCTCTAAAAATTTAAGTTGATTTTTTTAAGGATTTTATCTTCACATACAAATTTTAAAATTTCATGACCTGGTCAATGTGTTTTATTGTAAATAACGATATTTGTCAATTTTACATAAATAGAAAGAGAAAATTCAACTTAAAATAAAATCTTAAAAGACACACGTTTATTTAAACAAAAAAAAAAAACTGGTTGCTATTATTTTGAACAACACTGTAAATATAATTAAATACAAAAAGGATTCTTGACAAGGATTCTTCAATTTTTACTTTATATATTTTTGCTAGTTTTTTTTTTTATTTATTAAAAAGAGATACAACGAAGCGAATGAAACATGAAATTTTCAATTGGCATTTTATTAAATATTTTTATTTAAAATTTATGTAAATGGGATGTTTAGTAAAAAAAAAAAAAAAATATCCTTTTTTGTAATTTAATGCAAATAATTTTAAATAGGATTATTTTTGTTTTCTTTTTTTTTCGTGTTAAATTGATAAAGGATTTTTAATTAGTTAAAAAAAAAAGAAAACAATATTTTTTCATTTTATTTTATTTCATTGGAAGTGAATATTAAATTTTTGTAAAAAATTTGAATTTAAAATAAGTTTTTATATAAAAAAAAAATAATTAATTAGTGTTAATTAATAAATTATTAAAAATTAATAACTAAATATTGTCTTGTTTTGAAAAGATTTCAGATTTTTTTTAAAATTTGAATAGAAATTGCAATAAATTTATTTAAATGTGTATAGAGATAAATTAAATTTGCTAATTAAAAGCATAGAGTTGCGAAGCTTTAATTCAGCTCTGTGTTTTTCTAACTAAAAATAATTAGAAAACTACTATTTTTTGTCTATTAAGGAGGCAAGTATTAAGTGTGAATCTTTCATGCCAGTGTATTATTTTGACCTTGGTTAAAAAAATATAAAAGAAGAAATTTACAATGAAATATTTAAATAAGAAGACATTAAATGTTTCAAAAACTCTCTTACTTACCTATTCGATACTAAAGACCAGCAAAATGTTGGCTCTGATTACCATCTTATTTTTTTATTCGGTTTACTATGATGTTTTACTATTTGACCAAAGTCTTTTACACAATTTTTTCAACATTATTCAAATGCTAGTTTTAAATCTTTCTAATTTACATAACAATTATTTACGTATATAATGTAAACTGTTTGATTTCAATTTCAATTTTATTCTATTTAATATACATGAGACAATTAATCTATACAATTGTAGTTATAAGCTTATATTATGTTTATATAAGCTATATATGTATAATATTAGCATATATACATAACATATATTTTATATTAACATATTGTATAACGTATATGTAAATATAAACTATATATGTGTATTATATAGTTTTAGATTTACACAGTTTGTTCCAATATTTCAAAAACACAACTAAAAAATATATTCAAAACTCTACTTTCAAAAATTAACAAAGTTCAAAACTTAAAATTACTAAATATATCTACCTTATCTATTTTTCTTTTGATTAAGTTAATTTGTAATATAAAAACTTTATTATGTTATTGTTTTCTCTTTTTTTTTTATTTTCTGAATTTTTATTGAATATTGTGTATTTTTTGATTACATTATTTTTTAACTTTTACTTAATACTTACTTAACACTTACATACTACAAAAATGTTTGATAAAATTAAATTTGTAACATTATATATAGCCTATAACGAGATGCATTCTCTTTTGGCATTAAAATTGAAATAAATAAAAAAAAAAAAAATGTACTGAACTGAAAATATTAAAATTATTGAAATTATTAAAATTCGTCCAAAAACCAATATTCTTGTGTTAAAATAAAAATAAAATTAAAATTTAAAATTAAATAAAAAAACAAATTAATTAATCAAAATTAATACACAAAAATATACAATTGAATAATTACGATTTTTGCCTGAAATGATCCCAACAAAGGTTTTGCAAAATTCTTTATTAACAAAATTCTAATGATAAATATCCACTTCCTTCGTTATTCAAAGCGAAATCTTAAATATATTTCTTATTTTTTTCCAGTTCATAAATTAAACAGACCTTGTCTAGCTGCTCGCTCAGCATTTTAAAATTACAGTTTTAATATTAGAACAACTTTCAACACCTATAAAATACCTTAAAAACAACGAGTAGATTCTTTAACCTGTGCTACAAAAGAGAAGAGAAATAGGAAATATCATTTTTATAATTTCGAATATAGACGCGATTAATATTAGCTGAAAAAATAGATATTATAATAATTTCATTTATTTCTTGAATCCCCCCACCCAAATATAACAACTTTCGGTAATATGTAGTAATAAAGCTAAGATAATGTTGATATTTCAAAAAACTTTAAAGTTGCTCTTCTAAATAAATCTGAAGCATTTGAAATGGTGGTGTTGAAATGCGGAAAATTGATTCATCAAAATGTCATATGTTGATGAATGCTGCAAAAAAAATAAATAATATCAACTCTACAAAATAAAAAATTATTCAACATACTATTTTGGTCATATTATGTAAAGTTAAAAGTATTAATCATTGAAGGACAAATTAAAAACCGATAGCTGGGTGTCGGCAGGAAATAAATATCGTAGTATAGGAAATTGAAACAAAATAAGTATCATAGATGAATCTGTTAACACAACTAGAAATAGAATAGAATTATTACCAGCATTGTTGCAAATATATAATAATGTTATAGCTAGTATCCAGAAGTGGAAAAGTTATTAAATATTATAATAATTTTTTTAATTTTTTATATTACGGCTCTATTCCAGATCGTCAACAATTTGTCGATCATATCAATCACGTGAATCACTTTCATTTGCAAGTCATATACAATTAAAGTAATTGTCGTCATTGACGTTTAAAGTAACAGTAAAATTTCTTATTTTATAATTTATTTTCATATTTTAATCTTTTTCCTATTTAAAAATGTTATTGTTAGGTCTGTATGTTAATCGCAAATTTATATAAATTTACATAAATTTATCCAATTCTTTGTACGTTAACTTTTTTATTTGCATTTGAGAAATTTAAGAGAATTATATGTTTAAAATGTGACGTCAGAGGTCTCTCTTAAATAAATTTTTGCAAATGAAATTTCTATTTGCAAAAATCTGTAAAAATTTGCTGTTAATTTTTTGTTGTTGTTTTAAATGTCTATAGAATATTTTTCATATAAAAAGTAGTATACCAAAAATAAATAAAAATTTGTATACCTAACCTGAAAACTTATTTATATAACTTTTTACCGACAAAAAGACCAAAATCACGGAAAATTATTTAATTTAATTTTTTTCAATAAAAACGTTCCATAATTTTACAAAAAATTTCAGAAAATTACGAAATTAATTCAAATTTAAAAAAATCTCTAAAAATCAATTGTTTTTGACATGAAAAAATTTGGAAAAATTAATGCAAATTTTGTGTATGACTACTTTTGTTTGTAAAAGAGAACATTTTAACTATTCTCGTAAAATTTTATGATCACAATAATTGATTTTTCCTCTCATTTGCAAACTTTTGCAAATAAAAGTTAACACCTATTATGTTACCTGCTTTCTAGTATATTCATTTTTGAAATTTTTGACAACTGATTTTATTTTATCGAACTTGCTGCGTTCAACATATAAATGAATGCAAAAACAATCAACAATTGATAAACACTTGTAATAGCAATACTCGAATAGTATTGCAAACTTGTAATAGTATTAGAATTCATAACTTTTGGAAATTGCACACAAACTATGTTCTGTAATATACTTAACAAATATAAATACGGACCAAAAACGATATTATAAGAATGAACGAAAATAATGTTACAATAATAATAATAGATCTCTTATTGAATAACCATATTTATATCTGCTGATGCCTACTTTAAAATTTAAATCTAGTTGTATCGAATAGAATGTAATCGTTGTAAATGTAATTTTTTATTTTTTTATTTTTTTTTTATTCCAAAAGTTATAATACAATAATTCATTAGATAGTTTCTTCGCCTAAGTGGCATTGTAGAAACATACATACTATAAAAGAAGGCAAAAAGCGATTTTAGAATAAACTACATTAGCTTTAGGTATAAAAAAAATTAAAAAAAATAAAAAATAAGAATAAAATACAAGAAATCTTGAATAATAAATTAGAAAAACTTAAATAAATCTTAAATAATATTTTAAATTTTAAATTATATATTATTAAGATATACAAATTATATATTTTTATTAAATTTTATATTAAGCATTATATTAAGTTAAACAAATGATCCGACTCCAAAACAAACTGCTTTAGTCGTTTTTTAAAAGAACCCATTAATGCTATATTTTTAATATTACTAGGTAACCGATTGTATAACCCAGATCCTGACACTGAAATTCTCTGAGATTCTAGCACATTATTAACTCTTGGTATCCTAATATTATTCCGGTTTCTAGTATTAAAATTATGAGTATAATTTTGAATGGAATTTATGTTGTAGTGCCCGATATTATTAAGTATTTTATAAGTCCCCAAAATTTGTTGAAATTGAAAAATTCCTGTTATAGGCATTATTTTTAAATTTAAATATAAGCGATGAGTATTATAGCGTAAAGGTAAATTTAGAATATTTTTCAAAATTTTATTTTGTGAAATTTGGATTTGAGAAATTATATTATTAGACGCCCAGATTGCTGTGCCGTATGAAAGAATATAATTTTTATATGCATGATAAGTTTTTAGATTAATACTATTTATATTTAAATAAAATACCACAAAAAGTATTGAGCTTTCTATCTAACATATCAATATGTGGCTGCCAACTTAAATATTTGTCAAATATGACTCCAAGAAATTTAATTTCATCAACTTCTTTCAAAACTACATTGCCAATTTTAATTTCTATACAACCTACATTTCTTTGACGCTGTCTAAAATGGATGATTTTAGTTTTTTCCGCGTTCATAACGATTTTGTTTAATCTGAAATATTCCGTTATTATCATCGTATCATACTCTACATGAGATTTAATAGCTTCTAAATTATTTCCAGATTAGAACAAGCTGCAGTCGCCTGCGAATAGGTATAATTTACCTATTAATGGCAATTTGTGTATATCATTTATGTAGATTAGAAATAATGAAGGACCCAATTTAGAGCCTTGAGGAATACCAATGTTAACTGAATTGTAGGAGCTAAAGCAGTTATTATACGAAACAAACTGATTTCTATTCTTTAAATAGCTTTCCATTATTTTCAGCGAACCAAATCTAAAATTTTTCATAGATCATATCTACAATTTCAATTAAAATATTTTGAGAACCAATACCTTTTTGGAACCCATATTGATAAGGAAACAAAAAGTTGTTGGATATCAGATGATTATTTATATCAATAATTAAATTTTTTGTACATAGATCAGACCATGGTTTTATGTTTAATTTCGTATTTGTACAAATTATCATAACTATATACATTATAGCTATATATGTATGTTATGTATATAAATACTTGGAAATTCAATTTTATTGGGTAAATATTTTTAGTATATAAATTATTTAAAATTTAAGTATTTTTAATTATTATGAAATTTTTTTTTAAATATATTTTCTATTCAACCTAGACAAATCTTATAGTTACATATTATATTTAATTTTACTTAACTTATTTTCTTTATAAAACCTTCGCTTACTCTACCGTTAAATAAAAATATTCCTCCCTCTTGACTAATACACTTAAATAATTTACTATTTTTCATCGTTATAGATTTTGTTTTCATTTTTATTTTGTTTTTTCGTTTTTTACAAATATTTATTTTTATCTGAATTATACTATTTACTTTTATATTTGTATTTATAATTTTTCCTCTTTCATTTTCTCTCATATATATATATATATATATTTTTTTTTATATATATATTTAATTGCCAAGATGCCCTTTGAAGAGCTTTCAATTGAAAAGTTGAAAAACCGTTAAGGCTAAAGTTTTTCTACTTATATTAGTTTAAACAAAAACCTTTCAAAATGAAGTAATAGAAAAATTACAAAAAAAAAAAAAAAAAAAAATGAAATAGAAAATAACAAATAAACAATAAACAAAAAGAAAGAACAAAACAAAGTTTCGTTAAAAAGGAAAACTTTTTCTTAAAATTAGAAATCAACATAGATATATGTGTGTATGTATGTACTACAAATTTACAATATTATATTATGAGATTTTATATTTGTATAGATTTATCATTCATTCAGAATTGCATTCTTCTATATATTTGAATTTTATACGATTATACTTGTTATACCGGGTATACAACGCTAACACGATATTATTCTAATAGGATGAAAAACAAAAGAGATTCCAAAACTTCAATGGAATCTCTTGATGCGTCTCATGTATAAAATATGTGTGTATAAGTAACATGAAGCGTAAATTATGTACGTAATTTCGTGTTATTTATTTTATTTTGTTCTTCATTTAAAAAATGTTTAATGCAGTTGGAAGATATTAATAAAAAGAAATTACCTGCATTTTATGGTGCCAAAATTAACTAGAATTGAAGCTAAAAAATTAAAGCTAAAAAAGCTAAATATATATAGCTAAAAAATTAAATGTAATTATGTAATTCATTATAGATTTAAACTTTTCCGGGAGGGGATCGCTCCCCTATATTACCGCAGCCGCAAATGGGCTTATTGTGATAACCCGTGTTTATTAGTTATTGTAACTAGTGTTTGAGTAATTAAGAAAAATGTAATTCATTAAAAAGTGGTGTACATCATTCTGAGAATGCTTCTATATAAACTAATTTTAACTCACATAAGTACATTATTATAAACATAGTGAAATGATTGCTTAATTCCAATTAAAAAATAGTTACGCATGGTATTTGTTGAATTTAACGGAAGATGTAACATGTATGTTATAAATAAGTATAGAAACTGGATCAAATAAGCCTTTGTATATCCGGTTTGTATTTGATCTTCTGTTTGTATACTGGACCTAAAATTGAAGTACAAATTGGATTGGGCACATAGCTCAAATTTATTTTATACAATTTTCTTTGTATTTTTTTTTTTTTTTTAATTTTTTTTTTTTTTTTTTATTAAATTATTACTTAGTAACAAAATTATATATAAAACTAATTCTATTTTAACAAATTATATTAGATTTTAGATTTTCATTAAAATGCTTCAATTTATAAAGTGTTTTTTATGGTATCAATTAATAGATTAAAATTAAGACCTAGCTAAATGCTGTTTGGCCGTATAGAGTTATATAATAATATTGTTTGCTTATAATGAAATTAAATCTTTTTGTTAGGTAAAATTGACCTAAAAAATTGATTAAATATAATAAAATAATAAAATTTAAAATAAATAACTTTTAAAAAATTTTTTCTATTATATTATCACCATTCATTAAATCCCATATTTGCTACCTTAACTCGATTTGGATAGCGCTCTACAAAATTTTTCTAAAAAAGCATAATATAGTACATAAAAAATGCATAGAAATAGCTCAGGGCCTTCCAATATTACATCCTACTAGCAGTTTGTATATTAAAAACTATGTCAGCTTATCAAATATTTTTAAATTTGAACTTCTAACTACTGCAATACAAAATAAAATTATAAACAATCAAATTAAGTACAGTTTTATATTAAATAGAAATATAGGTACTCAAAATCATAATGAGCTCTTTTGAGTACTGAATAAATGAATAAATGAAATGAAAAAAAAAAATACTAGAAATAAAACTAAAGTTTAACTGTCTCTCTTTAGAACGAGCCATCAAATCAATAATTATCTATATAAATTGCTTAAAAGCTTATACTGATTTAAATCTATCTAGAATTGAACTTAATACTAGATCTCAAGTGTCTTAAAACTAAAACTAAAATAATTCTACTAGGAACTAATAATACTAACCAAATTAATAATATTAATAAAATGGTAAGAAAAAATCATGTCTAATCAAAGATAAATTCACTATATTGTAAATTAAATTTCAGTGTAAATTATAAGAACATACGTCTATATGCTCTAGTTACGGTCATCCAATTCAATAAAATTAAATAAAAACAAGACTGGCGCTCGTAGATCTTCATTTCTACTACTGCTGTTGCTATATTTCCACTACTGAAAGCGATCACTTAGATTTTCGATTTTCGTATACAGGTCATACATTTACGACTATCCTGAAAAATTGCTTACAAGTTCGTTTGGACCAGCTCTCTAATAGCTTTAGACCAATTCCGTTTCTAATATTCCTCAGCCAGGACATCTGTTTTTTCCTATTTTTCGCTTTGGTTCTACCTTCGTTAAGTAATTGGAGCAATTCAAACTTGTCATTCCTCATTATATATGGCCAAAAAAAATTGTCTTTTTACATTTGATGACTTAAAGTAATTCTCTATCAGTTTCTATCATTCTCAGAATATCACCGGTAACACAACATTTCAAAAGCAAACAAATTGAAATTATTATTAACTACTCGTAATTTTTTTTTTTTCTAAAGACACCACAGAAAATTACTAAACATAACACATTAAAAAATTGATTTCTTTTCTGATAAATTGTCTAACTAAAGTCTGCCTTGTATCTCAAGAAATTATCAAAAAATAGAAAATTAATATTTTACATTCTTCCATTCTTGCTTTTGTGACTTTTTTTTTTTTGTTTATTCAATTTTTATACAAATACAATTAAATAAATGTAAATGTAGCAAATAATTTTTTTGATCTTAGCTTTACAGCTGTGTGATCTTATAATTTTAAAATTTATTTTTTACAACTCCATAACATATTTAAAGTACAAATTGCAAAAAGCTTACAGTTAACAAAAAATTTGTTAATGTTATGAACATTTTATATTAATTTCCAATCCAAGTATATTCTTGACTCTATACAGAATGTTAAATATTTACATTTTCAAATAGAATAGATTTAGGTGTGATATGAAAAAATGTTATGATTAAAATTTTCATTATAAATAAACTTTGAAAAAGATTAAACTGATACCGTTTCACTTTAGTATTTCATTTTATCGATTCACCTTACTCACTAATAAGTAATAACTATTTACAAACTTTGATGAAAATCAACACCATTCCATTATCCATACAAATTTTGATGCTAAACCATACCAAGCCACCAAAATTATCTTAAAATTTAGAATTGATGCTCTTCTATAATGAATTGTGTGTGTGTGTGTGTGTGCTTTTTTGCAATAGCACCAAAAATTATAGGTATGCAACAGGGACGGAGCGCGGAAGCACTAAAAAATGAAATATCACTTTGCTTTGGCTTTCCTTTTCTATTGAAATTTTTGCTAAATTCGACAGTTAAAATTGTTTACATCTATTTCTCAAAGTAGTTTTAATTCTGTTTAGGCAGAAAAACGATCGCTCAACTGAAATAGTTGTTATAGAGGAAGTGTTATTATCAATTATTAACAAAGTTAAGAATATTCATTAAAAGAGTTGTTTAATTCTGTTTCAATTAAAAATGTTAATATCTGTTTTTGTTATTAAAATTTTCATCTGAAAATATAACTTTAATTTAAGCTCTGACTTTAAGAAAACAATGTAAAAATAGTCTGAATGTGAATTTTCTATATTAATGTTGGAAAATACCTCGTATACGAATTATAAGATTTTATTCAAAAATGCTGATTACACCATTTTATTGTTGTTGTTATTAGTAGAGCAAGTATTAGTTTACCATCTTCAACAATTAATCATTTTTCCTCAAAACTTCTAGCAGAAAATGATTTTCGCTTAACAATTTCGCTTTCATAACACAATTACAATTATCTATTTTAATAATTTATAAATAATAAACAAAAACATTTTAAATTTTTATTTTTGTTAACAAATTGTTTCAAAACTGCATATAAAAAATTATGGCTGAAAATAAACAATGTAACATTCAATAACAAAAAACTACAGAATTACTTAACACATATCAATACCACTCTCTAAAAAAACCCAAAACATTATTTATATAAATATTAATTCTCATTTAAGTCAACAACCACAATAATACACAAAATTAATTCATTCCTTGCTACTTTTTTTGTTTGCAAATTCATTTTGTGCCATGCGATATTTTGTTGTTGATTCCCTTGATAATATATTTTCTATCAGATATTTTCTAATTATATCAGGTTGATTTTGAATGAATATCAGCGATTCATTCAATTTTTTTTTTTTTAAGATTTTATTTTATTGTCGCTTCATTTATTATTTTGCAGCTGTTGCTAGAAAACTAAATAGAGACAGTGTGTTTGATTGTATGTGTATTGTAAATAAGGAGAAAAATATTTAATTTGTCATTTATAGCTATGTTGGTGAGAGAAAAATGTTTTTAATAGGCATTATTTTCAAATATTTTAAATTTGTGGTTGTTGAATATCTCTTGTTGTCTTGTATGGTTGAAAGAATAATAGAAAATAATGATATTTATATACGAATTATTTTCTAAACATACATAATGTAATTAATATCAATGCATATAATTTTTTTCATTCGATTTGAATTTTTGTAGTTAAGTAATTTTTTATTTTAAATTAAATATATATTTTATATTAAGTTGTAAAAAATAATAAATAATATTTTATTTGGGGAAGCAATCATTCAACTCAATATATGAACGCTTCGTGCCTGCTATGCAAGTATATGTAATAATAAATTACTATATCAACGTATATATTGGAATTTATCATGAATTCTTGTAGTAAATAAAAGAAACTTTATTTTTAAATAAAATCAACATTAATACTGTTACTTTTCAAAATAAATAAAAAAAAAACCTATCTATACCATACATAAATTTTCAATATAAATTTTCCAAATATACAGTTAAAAAAATTTAAAACCACTGGAATTTTGATGAAATTTTTTGTTAACCCTTTAGAATGCAAAAAATATTGTTTTGTTTTTAATAAGAACTTTAATAGGAAAATATAATATAACAAAAACAGCACAAAAATATTTGTGGCGAGACGTACTTGACTTTTTGATCCCCCTGTTTAAAAAATTTTTTTTTTCTTTTTTTTTCTTTCTTATTTTGATTTTTATTTTTCTTTTCTTGAAAAACACAAATAACGAACGATCCACAAAGAATATTACTTCATTTTTTTTTATTTTTTTTTATTTTTAGAATTCTTACTTGAAGTACCACACTGTACTTAAAAAAAATTTATAGGTTAAAAAGAGACGAAAATATTACCAGAAAGGATAAAAGTAAAAGAATTTTGAAAATGCATTTTAAATAAGCTTTAAATATTGAAAGTTTTTTTTTATATACAGGTTTTATAACTTTGAATTGTTTTAAGAAACGATATATAAGGTAATAATTTTGAAAAAATTTTGAAAAACAAACATAAAAGGACGAAAAAGGATATTAGTAAAAAGAAATTTAGTTTTATACTGAAAAATTTTTAGTATATTTTTTTTTTGTTTTGTTTTTGATTTTTAATTTACATTGAAATTTGTAGAATTTGAAGTCAGAGCTGGAAAATTATTCGCAAATTTTATTTTTGTTCTACATGATTTTTTATAAGCCATATATTTACGGTTTCGTGAATAGATCAAAAACTTATGTGGCTTAGACTAATCTAGTACGTAAATTGCATTTCAGGTATATAATTTTGATACGAATTTGTATTGGTGAGCGCCTTTCAGTTTCTATTTGACTTAGTATCTTCTAATTTTTGGAATTTTGAGAAACAATTTTTATCATTACTGTCAGATATTGCTTAGAGCAAGCAAATCAGACGTCTATTATAGACGAAAGCTTGCATCATGTTGCTAAGCGGTGAGATCATCATTCAGGGGGTTAGTATCCATCACCGTTAATAACTAATGCTAGTAAGAGATAAAAATAAATAAACATGCTATAGTCAGAAGAAAAACAAATAGCTAACATGCTATATTTAGTAGAATGTTAAAAATATAAAAAAACAAAACAAATACAAATAGAAAATAGAAAGAGACCAAATATCAATTCCATAACTATTTATCGATTATACAGCTTTAATTTGAAGTTTCTTTTACTAAGGTTAGTATCAAAACAAGCTGCTCTCGAGTTAGATACAGTTAGACACAGACTCAAATTAACCATAGTCAGTACTATGGTTAGCAATATTAAACAGGTCAACGGAACGTAAATTACGTGGATTCTCTCTAAAAGTTATCAAATTCATAATTTTAGGTGCCAGGATATTCCCAGCAATAATTTGGTGGATAAACGTAAGATCAGCCACCAATCGACGTTGTCGGAGAGATTTCAGGTCAATCAAAAGCAACCTATCTACGTAAAGAAGAAGTTGAAAAGTGTCAGACCATAAAAAAGCACGTAGTGCAAAGTGTAAAAATTTACGCTGAACTGCTTCAATACGTGAAATATCAACATTACGATATGGAGACCATACTTGCGAAGCATATTCAAGTGTCGGTCTAACATATATGTGATATATAAATGTTTTGTAATATACGGATCTGTAAACTCTTTGGCCCAGCGCATTATAAATCCTAGCATAGAGTTAGCTTTATTAATAATGGAATTAAAATTTGCTTTGAAATTGAGTTTGTGATCCAGAATAACAGGTTTGAAATTTAAGGTTTGATTCTCAAGATGGTAATCAAATTCAATATTAGAGATTTGTGGCTTTCTACTAAAACTAACAACCTGACATTTCAATGCATTTAATTTAAGGTGGAGCACCATTCGGCAAAATTGTTAAGATCATTTTGAAGTAGAGTACAATCATCAACAGACATAATGGTTTTACTAATTTTGGAGTCATCAACAAAACAACTTAACTTAGATGATACCATAAAGGAGTGAGGCATCATTGGTTGCAATAATAAAGAAAAGTGGACCCAAGTGACTTCCCTGGGGTACTATAGATGAGGCAACAAAGGGGTGCGGAAGTGAAGAACGGAAACAGACCTGATATTCCCTATTAGATAAGTATGACCGCATCCACTTAAAACTGTGAACAGAATAACCTATTGCTTTATGCTAGATTAGTATTTTAATAACTGTGAAACAAATAATGGTTCAATAATTATTAACTATAGCATTAAAGTTAATTAAAACATTTTTACTTATCTTATTGGCCCATCTATTATATACCGGGTGTACCAGAGCATGCGTATCAGCTTTTTAAGGGGGGAAGGATTTCCAAAATTCTTCCCATTTGAAAATATCATTTTTAGCCAATTTCGGCGGATTTTGAGCTTTAAAAACCCTTTTCCGATCCGTCCCGTCCAAATATCAGCAATCGATAGAGCACCCTCGATTTAGGTAATCATTTTTTTTTTAATATTAAAATAAGGGCTTCTTCCGTACTTAAAACATCTTTGTTAAGTCTTACATTTTAAGCTTTCTGTCTTTCAATTCTATTTTTGGATAACTTAAGAAGCACTAAAACGATAGAGGAAGTTTGATATTAAAATTATGTGAATTTTAACTTTAATTTGTATATAATTTTCTAAAACTGCAGCTCGCACAATTTTTCTACATAAATTTTTTCATTTTTTTTTTAAATTAGTGAAGCATTCCGAATTTAAAAATTACACAATTTGATTATATTACAAGTTAGTACGATTCTATTTTGTTTAACAGTTAATTTAATATTGTGGCTGCCATCACACATCTTACGAGCAATCTTCGTAATGTATTAACATTCATAACAATATGTTGTGAGTGATACAAACAGTTACAACTATAAAATAAACTTATGTAATTATAAATTTAATTAGAAATTATTTAAATTTCCATCGCATTTTACTTTTTTTATTCTAATAATTGGTTTAAAGTTGGGCCAGCTTTTTTGCAAGAACAAGGTATTTGTTTAATATTTAAAATCTCTAATTTATTTCATTCGTCATTAATTCACACCACTGGCAGCCTACTACATTAAATACAGCCTATTTGGTATCAGCGAAGGATTACCAATTTCAAAAACTAACTAAAATACAAACCAACGAAATGAAAAATACTGTATGTACTAAGTAGATCATCAATTCTATCAATTAACTACAATCAAAATGAATTTGAGCTTTGATAACAGAACTGGGTACATTAAATTTTTAAGAGAAATCATTTCAAAATTCCAAGCGCTGGTTCAAAATCTACTTATCCAGCCCTGTTTACAGCAAAAAAGAAAAATACAATTTTTGTTCTAATTTCTTTTTCTAGTTATTCAATTTTTAATTCTTAATTCAAAAATTTAAATCCATTAGGGTTGAAATAACTTGAGTAGATTTTTATTAAAGATTCAGAGTAAGTAAATTTAAAAGAAATCAAAAACTTGTAATAAATCAGAATAAAATTAAAATGTTATAAGTTAATTAAAATATATACACATACAATATATATATATATATATATATATATATATATGTTTGTGCTAATAAATATGTTAAAATACATATATGTAATATAATATGCGTTATAAATGTATACCGACTTTTAAGGACTGCAATTGAGAAATACAAAAAAATAACAAAAACAAAAAACCAAAAATTTTATTATTTGTCTCAAATAAAAATTAAATTATATTTTATGATACAAAATACATAAAAACTTATACAAATTAAAATATTTTATAAAAATATTCGTTTTCTTTTCTAGAAAATTTAAAAAAAAAATGAAAGAAATAAAAAAACAAAAAAAAACTTCTATAGATGATTATTTAGGTGAATTGAGGTCAAAATATGAATATATATGTGTATGCATATATGCATTTTAAACATTTGAAAGTATTATCCTGAATATTATGTTAATTAATTTTTCTTTTTTCATGCAATAATTTCATTTAAATACTAAATAAAATAAATATTTTATTAGAAATATGTATTTTATTATTATTATAATTTTTATTTTTTTTTGTTTTTTTATTTTAGGTAATATTTTGAATAGGAACTTGAAAAGAATTTTTTTTTCTTGTTAAAATTTATTTTTTGTTGTTTTAAATCAGTCAGTATTTTTTGTTGTTTAATCCAGTCAGTATATGGAATTAAAAAGATTATAATTTAAGGTTGCCATTACCAAAAAGTTTATATAATAATTGGGAACAAACGTCTTATACTTTTATCGTCTTATTATATATAATAACCTAATATGTATGTCTAGATCTATATCTGAAAAATGTTGACAATTATCTATATATTATTCTGCATTTATCTGGATGTCTGTAAGTTCGACGGAACGCTCCAACACATATACAAATTGCATATGTATACAAATGCATATATATACAAGTTGCTTTGTTGCTTTTTTTTAACCCCTGTCTACCATGCTGAACTTTTGCAGGAAAAATTGATTGCATGAACTATATTTTTTTAATTTAATGTTAGTCTTCTTCGCAAATAATAAGGAAAAATAATAAATAATAATAATAATATAAATAAAACAAACAATTTTTTTGATTTATAATAATAAGGACTAATAGAAATTTAATCAATAGTTTAATATGGTATAATAACCAAAAGGCAAACAGCATTTAACCCAAAAAAAAAACTTAATTCACTCAAAGGTTATTCTTATTACTTAAAATTATACATAATAATACACATGTGTATCAGCATATTTGTATTGTATAATATTATACATTATACTACTTTATTGCTTCTACCTTTTATTTTTGTCATTATTGTGTGCGTAACTCACTTCACTCAAAAAAAATTATTTTTGTTAACAAAAAAGTTATTTTTTTTTGTTTTTTTTTTGTTTTTTTTTATTATTTGCTGGATCTGTATTCTGTATGTTCTATATGCTCCATTCCAAAAATATTATTTTATTTTCAGTGTTAAGTGTTCACTTTTCACTTCACTGTTCAGGTTCACTGTTCAATCAATAGAACTTGATAGAAGTAGAGTAGGATAATTAACTCTACTTCTACGCCGGATAATAAAACATTGTTTTTTTTAAATTGAAAATTATTGACGAAAATGTTTTTGTATTTTTTGTAAATTTTACCAATTTAGATACAAAATATTGAATATTTTTTCAAAAATAACACAATACCATAATAACAGTTTATTCATATATACATTATACAAAAGACAAAATTTATATGAAAATAAGATCCCATTTTTAAATTTGCTCTCCCGGAGGCCTCAATAACGCTAATATGGTATAATTTATACTAAATGGAACCCAGCTAACGAATTATAACTAAATGGAAGTGAGTACGAGTATACCATACAAAAATACAAACATTTTATACAAATTTGTTGGTATGGTACTTCTTTTTCTGTTATATAAAAAAAAAAAGATTAGTGTTAGGCCAATATAAACATAAATAAAAATAAATAAAAAGTGATATAAACATAAGTACTGTAATTTCGGAATAAAGAATCTAATGAAAGAAAAAAAGAAACTAGGATTTATTTTGCTTCCGTCATTTATGACGGGTTACAAAGCTAGTCTATTATATTGTCCGTATACTCCATAAACCATCACGACATAATATAAAGATCTATTGTGCATTGTATCACATATTTTACAATTGTATCTATCTAACGTTACAGCTAGAGGTGTTTGACAAAATTTATCTTCTTTTGGGTTTATTCGATCTGATAGAACCAGAAAATTATGTTGTTATCCCAGAATCAAATATTTTCCGAATAATTGCAGATCCATGGTTTATAGCAAAACATTATAGTTTTTTGTCTATATAGTCTGTAGCGAATATATTTTCGAAATTTACTATTCATGATGCTTTCAATGAATTTAATTTAGTTTTCATAACATTTCTTAGTATAGTATACATGATTTTGGTCTGATAGATTCAACTTCTAATCCTTTTCTGGATTAATCATCAGTTTTTTCTTTACAATAATATAAGTATTTAATTTAACTTGAGTGTAAACAGAATGTATCAAAGGAAAAATCCAATCAACTATCACTTTTACACATTCATAAATACACAAGTTAACTATCTACTCTTCAATGTCTAATTTTATTTTCAGTTATTACAATATTTAACAGTTATTACAATAACAATAATTCAGTTATTGTTTTATCTTAATCAGTTACATTTTAAAGTTTAACGTATTTTTTTTTTTTTTCTTTATTCAAATGAATTTATACAATTATTATTTTAATCTTAATCTTAAGTAATATTTACGGTTTTAAAATTCAGTTCACATTTGTTATTAAAACTTATAATTAAATTATATTAAGCATTATAATAGAAAATATTTATATTCGATTTAATAAAAACAAAAAGAAATAAGAAAAAATTAAGTTTAACATTAATTATATACTAGGTAATTTAAAATATAAAAATAGGGCTTTAAGACCTAGCCTAAGCTGTCTGGTCGAATTGGATATTATAAAGCAATTTTCATTTTCCTAATACTTATTATAGCAATCACATGTGAATATTTACAAAACATTAAAACAATGCATTTTACTTACATATATACCTTATTTTATGTTAAAACTTACCCTATTTTTTATTGATTTGAAGTCTTGATGTGTATAGTAATATAGTTTATATCAGTAGATATGGTATAATATAATAAACAAACAAACAATCAAAGAAATTTTTGATTCAAAAGAAAAGTTTAAGGCATTAAACTAAACTATCAAAAATTATATTATAGACCTTTAGAACAATATTGTAAGTATTATAGAGAATCTAAATAAACGAATAAATAAAAATTATAATAATCAAAAAATTGCAATTATTAATTCAGAAGATTAATAATACTTTAATGATAAAATAAACATAATGTTAACTAAATTTTATGCTAGAATAGGATACACGTTTTTTATTCACGTTTTTTTTTTTCCAAAATATGTGTATTGCATATTCATTTAAATATTTATTAATGCTAATTCAATTTGAGTCGTTAGTCATTTCCATTTTAGAATTTAATTATTTTCCCTGAATTTATCACAGGATATTGTTCCCCTAATTCATTGCTTACTATTTTTTAATTTAATCCATAAATTTTTTTTCGCAAAATTTTTTAACTAATGCTGAACTGCAACTTAATTTTTAAGTTCGCTCAGCAGAACTTTTAGTAATCAAAGTTTGAGATTCATCGCATATTTTTGTGATGAACAATTTATTAAAAATGTGTGTTCTAACAACTAACAAAAAAAAATCTAAATCACAACCCCATAATATGATTTTGTATTACACCATTTAATTTGAATCTCTATTACAGGTTGGCAATACTTTTTTTATTTTTTTTTTTTTAACAGTACTTTTTGTAAGCGAAATTCTCTTTTAATTCTATACATAAATTACTTTTTTTTTGTTTCCTATTTTTTTGTTTGAATTAAAAAATTTCTTTTTTTTTATTATTATATTTTTTTTTCACTTTTTTACTCTCTATTCTCTTTTTTTCTCTCTATGAATAACCAAATAATTCTTTGAAAAGAAAAAAAAAAATTTACATTTTTTTAAGTTTTTTTTATTCCTGTAATGAAAATTTTAACTTTAGTTTTTTTTTCTGGACTATTTGTTTAGTCAAAAAATGCATCGAAAACAAAACAAAAAAAAATTTAAATGCGAAAAAAAATCCAAAGCATTTTTACAAAAAAAAAAAAGAATGAAAAAAATAGGAAAAAAACTAAAGAAATTTTTTTCTATATTTTTTTAAGGCTGACTTAACACGTTTCCTTGTAAACAGAATGAGATTTCAAAAGCAAAAGAAAACAAAAATTATAGTTAACTGAATATTTGTAACTGTCTTTAGGCAATCTGTATTTGAAATGGTAATGATTTATTTTAATATAGTGTCATTTGATGGGTGGACTTTTATTAATGATATTCATCATCAGTTTCATCATTGACTCAAAGAACTGTAAAGTAAATTGTGCAAGTTTTCAATAAGAGAAATGTAATGCAATATGCTTAAAATAAAAATAAAAATAATTTAAATTTATAAACCAAAAGCTTAGAATTTTTATTTTACTGAATTTGTTTCATTTTGAGACTACAGAAAATAAAAATGATGATTACAAAGAATTATACAATATTTATACTTTTGAAATCTAAAAAATTTAATTTATTAATTATGTTTAGTGAAGATGTTTCTTTTTTTTGATTTTTTTTTTTTTTTTGTTATTATTATAATTATTCGTTTGATACTACAGTGATCTTTGTAGGATTTATTCAATCGTTTAATTTTAATTAATTATTATTCATTGTCTGTAATCAGGTGGGTTTAAGTTTAAATTTCAGTATAATTTATATTTCTCATAATATATCAGATCTACACCAGAATTGTAACAGTTAAAAAAACAATTCATATATTAATCAATAATTCCGGCTCTAAAAGTTACAAACATAAATTCGAATATTATTTCAAAAAAATTTAATTATCTATTTATATATATATTATAGATCAAAACAATGTCTTCATAAATTAAAACATTGTTTCACCCATTATTTTTATATATAACCAACTGATATGTGGTACAACCTGAACTGAACATATTAATTTATTTATTATTTATTTATTTTTTTATTTATTTATTAATTTGTGCATAAACATAAGAGGATAAGTCTTTACAATTGTATATAAAGTATATGAATAGAATAGTTACTAACATTTAAATATAAAAGTAAAAAAGAATAAGAAAGAAAAGATTCAATTAATTCTACTTATAATAATTGCATTCAAAATAAATTAATTATACCAATTTAAATTCAATTTAAGGTAAGAAAGCAATAAAAAAAAATTAATTGAGATAATATAGAACCAGCTGAACATTTAAATTATACCTTAGTACATCTTATACATCAGCAAAAATGATGGATTAGAAAGAAATGTACACAACATACAATATTAAAACCTAGTTCAAGCATTTAGCTATTATCTCAATCAAACAAATACAATATAAGAGCTAGAAAACATTTTCGCAAGCACAAAAATTAAATTCTTCTAATATTTAAATTTTTTTCAATATTTTGTATAATTCCAACAAATTATAGCTATATTAGTTTTTTTATATACTAAACATAGAAAGTTACAGAAAAGTGATATTTCTGCATACAATTATCTCAATAGCTATACGTAGTTTCTATTCTAATCGAAAAAAATTCAAAATGCGGAAATAAATCAGGAACAAATATTTTTGGATTAAAATCCACAAAGTCCACTTTCATTTAATTTTATTTTCTTTTATTCGTTAACTTTTTTCCTTATGTTTTTACAATGATTGAGTAAATTTTGACTTACACTAAAAATGAAACATTTTCTTATACTATAATTGAAATGAAATGTACAATATAAATCGGAGAATATAGAACCAGTTTTTGACAAACTATGATGGAAAACATGTAACTCACTTTCAAAAATTTGACAAAACATTGTGTTAGTTGAAAGAGACTTATCAAGTAGCTTTTGTGACATTGATAACAGAATCAATATAATAATGATAATGTGTAGAAGTTATTTACACAAATGTGTATTGGTTCAAGTAAATGATTGCCCCTATAGTTGAAAATACATCATTTTTATATTTATTGCATTAGAGAAATTCATCAATAATGCAGTTTAGCTATCGGTATATATATAGTATGATTTCAAAAGTCCTTATATTTGCTTCATTTTTTTCTATGTGGTTTTCTTTCTTAATTTCTTTTTACAAATTTGAAACAAAAGCTGATATTTTTCTTTTAAATTTTCTATCATATTTTTCGTTTCGTTATATTATATATATTTTTTTTCTTTAATTACTTTATAATTTTACCTTTACGTTTACCATCTACTATTAAATTAATTTAAAAAAGTACAAAAAAAATATATATATATATATACAATAAATATATTTTCTTTTAAATTAATTAAATATTAATTATGAAAATAGAAAAATATTTCTATCTTTTATGTTGTTGTTGTTATTATTTACTTTGTAATAATTTTATTACTAACATTGAAAATTCCGCAAATTAAATTAAATATAAATAACTTAATTTTCGTTTGAGAACAATATTATTAATTTTTGAATTGATTTCAGACAGTTGTACAGAAATTATAATTTGAATTCAATTTATTTCCATCTTGGTACTGCATTGTTAGAAAGTATAAGAAGGCTTTGATGACAGTTAAAGTATTATGACGTTTGAAACTAGATGGTTTGTTTAATTTTCTCATCTCATTTAACTTGTTTATAAAATTCCGGTTTTAAATATATTATAGTACGTTTTCAAGCTCATGTTTATGGATAAACATGTTGTTTATGATAAACTGGTTGTTTACGTAGTGGTTTTCCCATACAAATTTGCTGAAAATCATAAACAAGTAGCGAGGTGTTTATATCATAAACCACTTCAAAAACATGTAACCCAACCATGAAATTTTGATTTTTTGTCGATTTTAAATTTTTTTTTGCATGACCCTTGATTTTTTTGTCATAAATTCATTTTGTCATTTGTCAAAAAAAAACAAAAACAAAAAGAAAAAGAAATCAAAATACCAAGAATAGATGAAATTATGTGAATTTGTGTGAAATTAGTTTAGCTTCAATTAATGATCATCAAAAAAACGAAAAATCAAGTATAAATTCTCAATTATCATCAGCACGATTAATTGGACAATCTTGTATAACTTTAATAGAAAAAAGTGAAAAAAAATTATATGGAGTTATAGAAATGATTGAGAAATTACAAGACTTACATGGAAAGTTAACAGAAGAATTAAAACAAAGGATATTGTAAAAGATGCATTTTTATTTTTAATTCACTTAATTTAATTAGTTTTATATATTAAAAATGTATAAATAATAAGGCTTTATATATGTATAAGTAAAAAATTCAAATGGAAAAAGAGATAATAAATTAAAATGATGATTATTTTTTTTATATAATTGTAAATTGAATATTTTTGTATTTCGTTTTTGAAAGATTCTCAGAACTAAATGTTGAAGTGAGTAAAGTGGGTATGGTAATAAACTAAAATGTGAATTATTTTATTTGTTTCTCTGATATTATCATTTTTTTTAAATCCTCCATATTTTTTTTTATTTTATTCATTTATCGTATACCAATTATAATAGCTTAAGTTCTACACAAAGATAATACAAAAAAAAATTTTATATAAACAATAAACAGCTGGTGGTTTTCCAAAAAACCTTGTGAACACTTGACATTTGACTGGTTTATGAGTTAGTTGTTTATCCATAAACATGAGCTTGAAAACGTACTATTACGGATGTTAGATATATATATCGAATTCTCGATATAATCAATATTTTGTTTAAATTATATCGATTTTTAAACTCGATATTTTTGCTAGCAGTATTTGAGTAAGTACATTCATATATTATTTGACTGTGTCGATCTTTTAATATTGTAGACAGCGCTGTCGAAAGTGAAGCTTCAGGTCCAAAATGGAGCTTTGAGAAATTGTGTGGAGCTTTGGATTCTACTGGAGCCCAGTGGAGCTGAAAGTTTAAAATACATAAATACTACATTCCTTTTCAATATTTCCTTTTTTTATAATATTTTATTTTGGGAACCAAAAAATTTGAAGAACCCAAAATTATTTGAAAACTAGTACAATTAATTTATTATAATATTCGAACAATTCACCAAAAATTGTACATTGATAGAATAGGAGCCTATAGGAAACAGGATTTTTATCTGAATAAATCTAACAAAATTAATGTGATGTCTTTATGTCGGCTGAATGCTATTTTGCTCCAAACGTACAAAAGTTGTTTTCGAGAAAAATGAAAAACAAAGTTTAACTTCATACAAAAAAAAAATATTCGATAGGAATTTTTTATACTGCATTCACTAGGCATTGCCACATAAAAGGTTTATGAAAAATAGTAGTTTTTATCACATTACAATTGCAATGTGACAATTGTGACAGTTTGTTTTATTTCATACAACGTGTTACCAACTAGTAACTGTGTTGCGCGTAGAGCAAAAATAGTTAAGGTGGCGTAAATAAGAATAAATCTAGTTATTGCATTTTGAATGAAATGGAACAAAGTGTGTAATGTATCTTAGAAAAAAATTTTATTTATAAATATTTTTACCAATAATCATTGTCTAATTTTAATATTTTGATAAACCTGAAACATGAAATGATAAATTAAAATTAATTTTTGTAAAAATTTTATAACTCAAATCTAGTTCTTAAAGTCATAAACAAAACACCTAAATGGTTTTTCATTGCTCAATAAAAACAATCAACATCACTTTGTTTAAATTCATTGTTTTTCCAGTAATTTACTTAAAATTAAATTTTGTACTATTAATTAAAATTTAAGTTTTTAGTGATAAATTAAAGTACTACAAAGTTTCTGGCTCAGCTCAAAGTTACATTTAAATACTTAAAAATTTATAATTACTATCGGATTGCGTTAAAGTATAATACCGAAAAATATTGGCAAAAAATGAGTCCAACTTCTTAAATCTTGTAATTGAAGAGTTTTATTAAATGAAGAGGACTGTCTGCATATCTAAATTTTTCAAATAATTCACACAGTCTACTTCTTGGATCAGTGAATCTGAAAGTCCTAGCTCTGAATATTTTTGAATTATTTGAGTTAGGCATCGGTCACTGAAATGAATGCTTAAAATTTTTGTTTTCGATTTAACAACGCAAATTTTCATATTAAAGTTGCTTCGTTGACATAAAATTGGCGTTTGCAGCAGAATGGTGCAATAATATTGAAGAAATGTGGCTTATCGAGCAAAATGACAACTCTGTATATTTTAAACTACAACGGAGATAAATATTTTGAATACACTATTCGAAAGAGCTTGATTTAAAAATCTGTGCTCTTAACTATTATATTTTTACAAATTTAAGTTTTACTTGAAATTTTAATGAATTAAACTACATAATTTTTATGAATGTATTATATTTTTTTATAAAGTTGGAAAAAAGAATGTTAATTTCGTGAATTATATTATATTCTTTTATTATTACAATGATTTTAGTTGTTTTGTGACTAATGTCAGTATTTTATGGTTTTGGAGCCCATTGAAGCCCATTTTAGATATTTTTGGAGTTTAAAATTTTTTTCACACGACAGCGCTGATTGTAGGTCAAATTTTTTGCACTTTAAAAAAAAAATTGACATTTTGACATTAAAATAAATGTACATTGTGTTGTAGTTTGTATTGTACTTTTACGCATTATCTTATTACCAAACGTCAATCAAGTAGGAATTTAGCAAAGAAACAAGAAGCTATAAATTTTAAAACATTCATTTCGTATCCGTTTTAAATTGGTCATTATTGTTTTGGCTAGCGCGCAAAGTTTAAATAAAATTACATTATTTAATATTTTCTAGTATTTCCGATACAAAAAGTAATAAAATTAAATTTTAAAATTTATATATAAAAATCAATTTAAGTCAGTTAAGTTGGTTGGTTTTATTTCACTATTTGACAAATTGCAGCAAATTGCATATCTATATCTCAATACTCAACACAAAATCTACAACTTTTATTTTCTCGATTTATATCGATATATCGATTTAAATCGATTTTTGTATGCATCGATATACTTTCTTTTGATACGTTTCGATCTCTTAATAATATCTCGAAATGTCGATTTGTTGTTTTTTGGATATCGCACATCACTACAATATATATATACACAACATGTCTATACCGGATAGAGACAAAAAAATTAATGGAAAATATTGTTGGTTAGAAAACACATTCAACCAGAATTAGGTACTAAATACATATTAGGTTTAACAATTAGGTTAAGTTAGATGATATAGACTTAATAATTAGGTTAAATTAGGTTAGTTCAGTCTAGGGGTTTATTTAACAAAAAAAATATGTAATACTGATTTTCAAGCCTTATTTTTTACAATATATACAAAAATAGATATATATAACATATACATTTATTAACAATTACGAGAGAACCAAAATATAAAATGGTGATCAAATAAAATTAACATAAAAATTTCCAATTAGCTTAAATATTAATTATTAAATATTATTATTTTCTTTATAAAATTGTGACGATAACTCATTAATGCTTCAACAAATGAATTTAACAAATTCATTCACAAAATTTCGCACTTATACGTTTCGTTTGCGTTTTAAAACATTTTCTATGACAAACGCATATTGCGAAAGATAACGAAGAATTACAATTTAATGTGAACACAAGAATTAATAATAAACTTTATGCAAATATTAACCTATACGAAACAAACTGTTAAATTTAACTCATACTCATACTCTTAAAATATATTGCGAACAATAAGAACAAGTTTAATATGAGATTCTAACATTATAATCTCAGTATATTTCAAATTGACCATAAAATTATTAAACTTGCTAATTTTTTGTTTCTCCGTTTCATATTTAAAATATTTTTTTTTAATTTATAAAATAATTATATAAATTTATTATTTAAGTATGTTATATATTATTATTATGTATATTATATTATTTTTCTATAAATTTCAAACAATTATTCAAAAAAAAACAAAATAATTTAATTAAATACATTTTTATGTATTAAACGAATTAAACTGAATTATAAAAAAAAAAACTCACACACACAATCAAATCAAATATGTTATTTTTTTTAAATTAAATTATTATTCTTTGGCAGAAAAATAAAATTTAAAAATATTTTATTTATTTCTTGTATTTTACATTATACATAACTATTTATATAAAATATTATTATATATACCAAATTCTATAGAATTTTGAAATTATTAATTTCAATTTAATATACCAGCCATAGATATTTATATTTATATTTATTTAAATTCTTTTGAAAATTTTGAATATTCAATAACAATTAAAAATAATTTAAATTGCATTCTATTAAATAATACAAGAGATAATAAATTTTATTAAATGCCATAATCAATATAGAGTTTAAAAGTATTAAAAAATTGACAAAAAAGGTGCAGTGTGAAATACAAATTATATTTTTATTTTTTTTTTTTGACATATTTGCTGTGCTGTATCTTATCAAATAATTTAAAAATAATACTTTAAAATATTGGAGTGATTGAATTTATCAAATATCACAATTTATTTTAACCCATACTTGAATGACTTTGTTACATTTTAATTTGCTAATTTGATTGTAATTCATACAAAAACACTAACAATTATAAGAGTATATCATTCAACAACACTACAGATACGTCAATCATTCAACGACACTACGTGGACCCCACCAGTATACATAGTTATAGTAATGTTCGACTACCTAAGTCCTAGACAGCTCCTAGCTTGTATTTGAATAATTTGAAAACTTATATATACATTTCAAAGAAAGCAGTTGATTTTAAATACTAAATATTTGATTTAAATTAATTACTAATTAAATTAAGCATACAATTATACAAAAAAAAAATTGATTAATTTATACATATTCAAAATTTGGTACTAGCTTTGTAATTCTGTTTAAATAAAAACTATATTTTATTATTACTAGAGACCCCTATTTATTAATTATAATTCAAATTTAACGTTTTTAACAGAACAGGGATTTGAATATACAGATATTTTTCACTATCAATGAATAGGTATAAAAAAAAAACAATAATACTTTTGTTTACAATTTACTACGATACACATTACATTACATTGTCGATAATGTCGTCTGCGCTGCAACTGTAAAAAATCGGTTATGCAGTTGACGACAATTGACGATTTTCGATTATGTAAAATGGCAGTCAAATTTGAGCATACAAAGCAGCAAAAAAAATTTATGATTACTTGTTGATCTTCATTTGTTTTGTTCTTTAATTGTGTAGCACAAAAGGTTTTAATGGTTCTACAGGTTTTTAAATATGGTAAAATATGTAGCTTCAATCTATTGTTTGTAATTTTTATTACATGTTTTTATAAAAAACGAATTTGAAAAAAAAAGTTATATAAAAACCAAAAATACACACCGTAAATTACAATTCAAAAATCATAAATTTATGTTCGGTAATATCAAAGACGCGAAGCGACGTCAAAAGTATGCATTTGTCGATTTGACAGTTGATCGGTCGCATCAAATGTTTATTGATTGACCGTCAATTCAGCATTACCGAAAGCAGGGTATGCCTATGTACCTACCTACATTTAATGATGAAAATAAAACTCATATTCTACCTATACTATTCACTCTCTTGAAATTTGTATAAATAGGATTGTGTACTGGTGTAGGTTTGGTCGTGATGTGGTGATTTTCTCTCATTTTTGGTGAATAGATTGAATAATTTTGAGGTGAAATGTTGACAACTATCTCTATTATAATATATGATTATTTATTATTATATGTGAGTTATAAAAACCAAACAAAAAATCTTCCTTGATAAAACACTTGATAAAAACCAAAAGTACATAAATAAAAATTCAGTAAAAATTATATTTGATAACAAAATTACTTATATTAATTTCTCTAGAAGTATGTAAAATTATAAAATGAAATAAAGAAAAAGTAAAATTATTGTCGAACATTTTTATTTTCTTTATATGAAATAGTTTATAATATATTTTAGGCGACCTTAATTTCTAAATTATGTGCTAAAAGGTTAAAATATATTGTATACATTGATAGTTTTCAATTTCTAACTTTAAATTATATTTATAATCAAATTTCAAAAATATTTTTAATCACATTTAAATATAAAATTTGAAATAATACTCGTATCAGTTTAAATTGCAAATCATTTTACATAATACCAACCCTGATTTTATTATTAATTAAGTTTTCATTTGAAAAAAAAAAAAAAAAATCAAATAAATTCCAAATTAAATATTAAAGAATAGAAATTTAATTGAAAATAAAAAAAAAAACATAATTAAAATAAATATTAAATTATATAAATAAAATATTTTTGAATTTATGTGTACCTATATATACAGTCTTTATTGAAAGTAAAATAGTGCAGAATGGAGAAAGAAAATCATATAAAATTCAAACATTGCAATTGAAAGATTACAAATTAATATGGTCATTAATTCAACTATTGTTACAAGTTTACACATTTATTTTACATTAAGAATTGGCCAGACCAGGCCACTCAGTTTAAACAAAAATTTCAATCAAAATATTTAAATCAATTAAAAAATAAAATAAAAACATACATTTATATACATTGTATCTCCAAAATTGTATTCAATACTATAATAATAGTATTTAAGATAGTTAAAAAGATATATAAAAGAACAAAAAAAAAATATAAACATTTGTATTTCATTTTGGATCGTTTTAAATTAATTATCTACTGTTTTTTTCAATTAAACTTTGAATTTTAAGATGTTAATATTTTTTTGTATCAATGAACATAAAATAATGATGTGTAAAAACTTTACAATATGATTTTCAATCATTAAATTAATTTACTTTCTTTAGTTGCAACTCATTTGGAAATAATTTTCAAAACTAAATACTAAAGTTATTGTTTAATTTCACCCCTATTTGCTCTGTGCGATGCTAAATACAGCATTGGTGACAAAAATTTTTGACTCTTATAAAGTTATTATTATTATTATTTTTTATTGGATACAATTTAAGGTGCCTATTATGTATTTCGATAACGATTACGATTTGATTAAACGAAATGTCAAAATGCAAAATTGCCATTATGTATTTCGATATCGTTCAGAAATTGTCGACGAAATCGATAAAGTTTATCGATGTAAAATTTTATCACGAAAGAGACATCGGAAGAGATTTTGTACAAATTATTTTTTTGTATTGTATTTCTTTATTAGTTTTTAATAAAAACTTTTATAAAATCATTGTAAAAAATTCATTACTTAGTTTAATTACAAAAAATCATTTAAATTCATTTAAATTCTACTCATGTATTCAATTAATTTTTTTTAAATATTTTAATTCTAGTCAATTTTGAATTGAAAAGGTAAAATAAAAGAGTGACGCTTGGACACCTAATGTTTGTTTTGTATTTGCGATATTTTTTGGAATAAAAATAAATTTAAAAGTGTAAATGTTAGTAGGTATTTTACTTTATTCTTCATAATTATTTTGTATTGAAATAAATTTTAATAGGAATGAAAGACCAGTTACTGCAATAAACTGCAACTTGAAAGTTAGTGTAAATAAATTATTTCAGTAATTCTAATTTAATCATAAAAATAATTGTTTGTCTGACTTTTTTCTTCTAGTGCGTAATTGAATTTGATCCATTTTGTACATAAGTATAAACTGCAAATTTCATATGAAACTTCCTTAAGCACAACAGAAAAAATTAGCTCAGCTAGTTCGACATGAAAATCATGTCGCACAGAATCTTAATACGCTGGCCAATTTAATTATATTTGGAATCGAAGTGTTACTTATTGGCTATTTTAATTTTTATCCTAATTTTTCTAATAAATCCAAAAAAGCAATGTTGTTTAACCGGAAATTTTGATCAACTGTTAATAAAATTAAATTTTGTAAATAAAAACTCATCAGTTTCATGTATAATTATATACGTATAATCTTCCAAATCCAGTGTATTGGAATAATCCCGACTATATGTTGACTTATTTTTTAACTCTGCAATTTGATAGCGTTTTTCAGCACTATCAGAAACTGAAAAATTTCACTCTGCTAAAATCATTTAATTTATAAAAACTTTTAATTTAATAATTTTTATTTTATTCAAACACTTTTAACTTCAACTTAAAAATTTCAAATAGTTATAACACTATTGATTTGTTTTTTTTTCGTATAATAATTTGAATTTGACAGTCAAAAAATCAAACATATGTCATTTTCATCGTAGATTTGAATTTTACAATGGCAACATTTTAAAACACTTTCGATCAAATTTTCATCGAAATACATAATGGCACTAACGATTACAATCGAATAACTATAACGATAACGATGAACGATTCGATGAAAGTCGATCAAAATACATAATAGGTACCTAAATTATATACAATAGTAATTTACAAGCACTAGCTATCGGCTTTTTTTGTTTTTTTTTTTGATAAAGTTATTATAGATAGAATTTGAATATTTTCTCGTGAAAACTTCACCAATGTGCACATGATTTTACATTTATGAAGTACAATTCAAATATAAAGAATTTTACCAAAAAGTTAATTATAAAATATAATATATGAAATATCTATAATATACTTAAGATATATAAATTTTTAAATTTCAAAAAAATATATTTTTATAAATTATTTATTTAGGAGAATATAACACACTGGATTGGCAGAACAATAAAAAAACATTAATTTTTATAATTTTATAATTAACACGAAAATAATACCAAAATTTGCGAATTTTTCAAATTTTATATTATCGTTTCGAAGTTAAAATTTAAATTTTGGTATTACCATTGATTAAGAATATAGTATTATTAATCAATGGTATTACTTAGTTTTGGGTTCCATTTTTTTCTTCACTAACGCAAAAATTTAGTTTACAGATAGCAGAATCCAACTGGATGAATATTTAAACACATTTTTTTTCTTTACTATATTAACTATTACTTAACTGTATTATATTTAAATTATTTTTATTTCCATAATTTGATGTATATTATCTATCTATATATATATTATTATATTCATTAATATAATAATAATAATATTATAATTTTTATAATACAATTTTTTTTAATTATTAATAAATATAAATATGTATTTTAAATTTCAGCTAAAATAAAAAAATGTATTAATTTTAATGATTTTCGAAAAAAATATTTTAATAACAAAAAATTATAATGGATATACAGTTTTTATTTTCAATTTTAATTTTTTAAACAAAAAAAACATAATATTATCTTCATTTTACACATTTCTAATATAAAACAAATATACAATACATAATTTATATATATATGTATAGTAATATATATATATATATATATATATATATACAAATTTTTAAAAGAACAAAAATTTAATTTAATTTATATTTAAATAAATAAAAAAAAAAAAAATAAAACCAAATTTTACAGTACCACCAAAATTAAGTCCATTTCAAACATCTGTACTACAATTAAATATGGGTGATCGTGCCTCATTAACATGTTCGGTAGTTAAAGGTGATTTACCATTAACAATAAGTTGGCGTAAAGATAATCGACCAATTGATCCATCATTACATATGTCAGTTAAACAAGTTGATCAATATAATAGTATTCTTGTTATTGAAAATTTAGGATCTGATCACACTGGAAATTATTCATGTGTTGTTAAAAATTCGGCTGCTGAAGTGGAAAATACGCAGTCTTTATTGGTCAATGGTAACCACCATAAAAAAAACTTTTAATATATCAAAACAAAAAAAAAAAAAAAAAACATAATTTTTTTTAAAATCCTCATAGTATTTTATATATGTATAGTTGTCTCGAGTTTTTTTTCGAATTTTTCATTTTTTTATTTATAACTTAAATTAGAGTATTGTTTTTTTTTTTGTTTTAATTTATATTTTAATAATTTTTTTTTTTTTAACTCTTTCTCCAGTATCTATTTTCAAATTATTAAATTGTATTTAATTTAAAAAAAAAAAAAAAATATTTTATTAAATAACTGTAATTTTTTTGTTATATAATTTTTAATTTTCTTTTTAAAATATATTATATACTTATTTGGTTTTATTTACTTAGTTTTTAATTTTGGTATTTAATAAAATTTCTATTTAAATATTTACCAAAATTAATTGTTTTAATAATTTTTTTTTTGTTTGATTTTTTCTATATTATAAAAATTTAAACAGAATTTTTTCTGTATATTTTGTTTTATATGAAAAAATTTATTAAAATTGAAAATGTTTTGAAAAAATATTAGATTTTTTCAATATTATGTATAATTTTGTTTAAATTATATTTTTTTGTTTTGTATAAGTTTTTAAGAAAAATGTTTACCATAATTTTCTTAAATAACTTTAATTTAATTATAAAATACCAAAAATTTACCATATTATTTTGATTTTAAGTTAATTAAAATATATTTGGAAAAAAAACTAATTTTTATTGTTTCATGTCATTTCTTTTGTTTCGTTTTTATTAATTTCAAGATATTTGTATTGAGTCTTTTAGGTTTCAAATATTCGACATAACGATATAAACCTACAATATTAATGAATAATGCTATTAATACTTTATTGGTAATTTTAAATTCTTGTTGCTTGACACAACAATTCTAATCTTTCAGATTCAAGTATTACATTCTCTAGCTGTTCATTCCTGGTACCGAACTATTCATTTCATCTACATAGTTGTTCCACCTTTTCTATAATTTTTTCACTAATCGTATTTGGCTCTTACTATTACAGCTCGCTTATTTTGACAATTCTAAATTGTTCAATTGAATATAATTTTTATAATTTAAAAAACCATAGAGCCTTAATATTCATTATTAACAATTTTTAACATCTATATAGTTGAGAATTAATAATAATTGTTACAATATTTAAAATAATTAAAATTGTTGTAATAATATTAAGTTAAGAAATAATAATAATTGAAATTTTCAAAGTCATTTTTTCACTTGTTTTTAATAGAGTTCAGCTCTCTCATTCATAACAAATTAAGTATTGCTGTTAGCATAGCCTTATAAACACTGCTTTTTCAATTATTATTGGTAAAACCAAGATCTACACAAATCTATATATACCCTTTTTTGATAAAAATTCATTCAAAATTAACTGCCTTTTATGGCAACATGCAATAACTGATAAGTATAAAAGTATAGTATCAAGTTTGTTAGTTAAAATAAATTATATTTAATTACTAGCTTACAAAAATCTTAATTAATTCTAGTGTATACTGAATATTTAAGGAGGTAAAGAAGAGCCAGTTTTTCATTAATTTATTATAAATATACAGTCATTTTCTTGGTTAAGTTTAACGCATTTATGTATATTTACCGATAAATCAATGACACTTATAAACCACTTTAACTATGAATTAAATATTCTTAAAAGTTCATCAAAATTCACAATGTTTGATAAAATTTTTTTCTTTGATATTTCTTTGAAATGTATATTTAATACCTTCATGGACATAGAAGGTTGTTTTAAAATTGAATGTTTTGATTCTAACTTTAAAAACCGCAATCAAAACTTTTTAACTAAAATTCATCATAAGCTTTTCCAAAACTTTAATCTTCTATATTTCATCATTTACTGAATACATTGTAAACATAATTCCTTTTAAAATTTATTTAAAAACATTGATTATAAAAATCAAAATTATAAAATAGCGAAGTAAAATGCCAAGCTCAACACTTACTTAATTTAAATTTTGATCTAGATCACAATTGAGTTTAACACACAAGATCAAAATATTGGCTAAGTTTTGAGCTAGGTCGTAGAAAGAGCTTGTAGAGGTTAGTTTATCCGTCAGGTAGCTCAGATTTAAGTTCAATTGAAATTTGAGCTTTTCACAACCATAATTCAACTTACTTGAAGTCCACCTTCAAAGTTAAAAGACTCAAATCGAACATTAATTCGAATTTTAATTTTATGGTAACAACATTTAGTTATTCTTATCTTTTAGAAAAATGTCTAAATCAATTTTAAATAATTAAGTATTTTTAATAAATTCTAGATTTGTTTTTTTACTGATTATTTTGTAAAAAAAAAAAAAAAAATTAAAAACAAATTAAAAACTGACATAAAATTTGTTTTAAAATTTTTATTTTTCAATTTTTGATAAAAATTATTGAAAATAATGAATTTGATATAAAATTCATTTAAAATTTAATAAATGAATGCTATTAAATTGTAATTTCAGTTCTTTAGATATAAATTGAAATGTATAAAAACAAATTCGGTGAATTAATTTTTTTTTTTATAAAGTTTGTAATTTATAGTTTCATAACTGTCATCATTTTAACAGGGGGCTGCTTTCATAAAAAACATTATAATATAATTTCAAATTTAATTTTTTGTAAACACTAAAACTCATTAAACTTGTAAATGACATATCAAGCTACCATTTTGTAATTGTCATACATAAAGCAAAAGCAAAAAAAAAAAAAAATCTGTAAAATGATGACAGCAAAATAATGATGGCATGTTATTAAAATTCTATTACCGAATTTGTTTTAAATTTTTATATATAAAAAAAAAAAAAAAATAATAACGTTTCATTTTTTTTATTTAATTTATTTTATTAATATAAATTTTTGAAAAGTATATATTTAATTTTTTATTTCTTATTTTTTTTTTATATTTTTTTTTATTTTAATATTAAAAAACAAAAAATATGTATAAAAAATATTTTTTAATAATTATTATTATTATCAATTTATATTATACCAATGACAAATTAAAGTGAACGTCAACTATATGTTAACATTAATACTAAAAACAATATTAAGGAAACCTGCCGAACATGAAAATAAAAATCTAGCTTCATTCTAACAAACAAATCACCAGTTTCATACTTCGATTATGCTATACCATCAACAAAATAATTATTAAGCTACAATATCTAGTAAATTATTATTTACTAATAATCACACTACGATTTTCTTATATTTTTGTTTTTTTTTTTTTATTGTGGGAGTATAACAAACGTCAATATCATTCAATTCTGAATTATATCCATTTGATTTTTGATCGTCTTGAAAATTTGATAATATTATTTGTTGAGTTTAAAATTTTATTTTATTTTTTATTTTATTCGTTCTATTTTTTTTTTTTTTATTTCAGTACCTCCTGTTATAGAACCATTTACATTTCAAGATGGATTAGCTGAAGGTATGCGTACGCGTACCGTATGTGGTGTTTCAAATGGTGATCCACCATTAACATTACGTTGGTTAAAAGGTGGTGAACCTTTACCACAAAGTTTAGGTGCTAATGTTACAAATTTAGATCAATATTCCTCACTCCTTAGTATTCCTTCCCTATCGGCATCACACACTGGTGATTATACATGCGTAGCAAGTAATCCTGCATCAGAAACTAAATATACAGCTTCATTACAGGTTAAAGGTAGAGTATTCAATGAAATCGCTGAAAATTACCAAAAAAAAAAAAAAAAAAATTAATATTTATATCACAAAAAAAAAAGAAAAAAAAAAAGAATAACAATATTATATTTCTATACCTATAAAGAATAAGCAAAAATTCCCAAATAATAATAAATGCAATAAGAAAAACTGCAAATTAATTTTTTTATTTAAATTTATTTTTATTTAACAAAATTTAAAATTTTCGAAAAACAGATTTTAATTTATAAATTCTATTTATGGCACTGGATAATGTTTATAAATAAATAATCTTCGTATACAATATGCACTTTCATTGTTATTTATATATATATATATAAATATATATTCACATGTCTTCTTAAAACCAAAAATAATATCATTCAATATTTAAAAATATATCTTTTACCTAATTTCGTATATAAAAACATCATCCAATTAGCTGTATATAGAATTTTAAAATTATATATTATGAAAGAAAATCTGAACTGTTTTAACATAATTTTTTGTTAATCTCGAAAATTTCACTTTTATCTTTTATTTTTTTTTTTTGTTTTTTTTTGTTTCACAAAAATGCTAAAGAAAATAAATTTCTATTTTTTTTTTTTTATTTTTTTTAAATAAAAATCCCACAAAAGCTAAATTTTCATATTTTTTATAATTTATTTTTATCATTTCATATGCAATTTATCGCAAAATCAAAATAAAAAAAAAAACAAAAAAAAAAACCAAACTACTAAAATTTACAAAATTATATCCTTTTGTTGTTTTTAATTTTTGTATTTCACTCAATTTATTTCAAATTGCCAAATCCGCCAAAAACTTTTTTTTTTTATACAAAATTTTATTATTTAATGTACATTTTATTGTTTTTATATTATTTTTAACTCTTTGTGATATCTATAAATTTGACCTAAATATTTTCAAAACATATTTAATATAAAATACATAAACTATTATATATCTATATTATACGCTATATATATAAAAAAAAAAAAAAAAAAAAAAAGAAAAAAAAATATAAATATAATCGCGAGTTGCGTTCACATGTGTCTTCCCCTCCCAGTTGCTTTGGCACGCAGTGGGTTTATACGGCAGATCACCAGGTAACCTTGGTATTGCACCTGTATATTTTAAGTTTTATTTACAAAAAAAAATTATAATTATTATTTCATTTTTTATTTATTAATTATATTAATTTTAATTTAATTATTAATAAAAAATTATTAATTATAATTTTTCAATTAAAAACTAAAAATTAAAATAAACAATAATTTCTTATTAATTTTTTTTTTTTTTTTTGTTTTCAGTTATTTGATAATTAAAAGAAAAGTGAATTATTTATTTCATTTATTATTTATATATTATATATTTTTTTTTTTTTACTTTTTTATTTATTTTATTTATTTTTATTATTATTTTATTAAGTATTTGTTATGCACTTAGTAGAGTTCGCATGTATTAGCTTTTGCATGGTATGATAATATTGAATTATGTATATGTGTGTATGCATTTGTAAATAGAAATGTAAATAAAAAATGTATATATAGAGCTAAAAAATTATTATAGCATGAATTATTTTAATGTATATTTGCACTTAAAATAGATATAAAATATAATAAAACATATATTTATATATATATATATATATAATAAAATATTTCTATAATAATATTCAATAATATAATTTAAAATATTTATAGAGAAAAACTAAATTATAATACAAAACAAAAAAACCACTATTGAAATTAAATTTTTAAATAAAATACCTCATAAATATAAATATCAAATTAAAATAGGTCTGCAATTATAAAAACATTATAGCAGAAAAGTTATAAATAAATCAATATATATGTACATATGTATATATTTAAAAAAAAAAATCTGACAATTATTATTACGACATTGCTAAAATACAAGATGTTGAACAAAACAACATTATTAATTTTAATTGAATAACAGATTTATTAAATCCAGATTTATGATCCTGACAGAGATCAACAAAAAAAAACTACTTTGGGGAAATTTTTTATTTTTTTAATTTAGGAACTATTAACAATTGTACTGTCAAAAAAAATTAATATGTAAATTTATCACAATCTAGAGATCTAAATAAAAAGCTGGATTATGATTTGTATGAAAATTGTATTTAAAAATCACTTTGATTGGGATGCATCCAGAGATCATTTACAAAATCCAGCTTATGTTTTGATCTTTTGTTTCGAAAATCTCTCCTATCTAATGCTAAATGCATTAATTATCTTATAATTCCTTACTTCAGTTACATTTGTTATAACATAGAGCTATAACAATAATTTTCTATTTTCTGTACTTCAGATTTATCAATAGATTCCGGTGTGATGTCATTCTTATGAAAATCTAACTAGATAATTAATCAAAACTAGATAACAAAATTAGATAGATAAAAAGTTTAATAATGAAAAAAATATAATCCCGTAAACATATAGTTTTACTAACGTATACTATTGGTAGATCTATAAACCGAGATATTACTATAATTTATCTCTAATTTGAATTTTTTTTTTTTCATATTTAAATCTTTATTCTACATAACTATTTTTTAAATTTTGAACTCCTCTTTATTAAAAATTTTTTTTTTTTTTATATCCCATTGTGTTATAGTGACACATTAAAGTACATACATTTTAAATTAATAGAGAAATTTTACCAAAATTTTATATGTGAAAGAAACATAATTAAAAATTCAATTAAATTAATTGAAATTTCATTTACATAAAATGACAGTTTTTTTTTTTTTTTTGTTCTCAAATAACAATATATAGGGGACAGAGTAATAATGTAAAGATATATAGTGTAATAGAATTAATATGCACATAATAATAAGTATATATTATGTATTTCGAATATATAATTAAAAATTTATAATATTAAATAAAATAAAATATTTCAATTTAATAATTAAATTTCAACAGTTTTATTATATTGTTAAAATCAATATAAAAAAGTAAAATATGAGAATATTTTCATCAAATTTAAAAATCAATAAAATTAATTTATAAAAAAATAATAAACAAATATATAATTAATTTATATAGAAATCAAAATAAAACTATAATATTTTAGTAAATTTGAAATATAATTATATGTATATATTACAAATATTATTTATAATGTATAATAATTAATATAATATATTATATAAAGTATATATAGTGTATTAATAATATATCCTGAAAATTTTTCTCCTCTCTTTTCTATATATTGAATTTTTGTTATTTTATTTTTAAGTTTTTTGTTTTAATACAAGAAAAAAAAAAAAAACAAAACTAAAAATTTTTCTTTTATTATTTATTTTATTTTTTGCTTGCTTGCTCTCAATTTCTTAATTTACATTATAATCAAAAATAAATTTCCTTTTTCCAAAAAAAAAAAAAAAAAAACAAAAACAATTAAATAAATAAATAAATAAAATAAATAAAAAAAGAAAAACGAACGAAATTTCAAATGAAAAAGTTTGGCCCAACGTAGATATGCTATTATATTTTGAGAACGTGGTGTGCAATGATATTCTCCTAATTTTTCTTATCTTTAATTTTCTTATCTTTTGTTTTTTTTTTCTTTTTTTAATTATATTGTATATCCTTTGATTAATTTCATAAATTTTAATTTGAATTTTAATTTATTATATTTCTGAAAAAAAAACAAAAAACAAAGAAAAAAACAATTGCTTAAAATTTCCTTAAATTTTTTATTTTTTATGGGATATTTATTTTACTAAAATCCGTATTTCCCATAATATACATAATATATTATTTGTTTTTGTTTTATCCCAATTTTTCAAACGAAAAATAATTAGGTTTATTATAATTATCCTTTATATTTATATACATAAAATATATACATATATATAATTTTATAAGAAAAGAAATAACTCTACACATATATATATATTATACAGAATTCCATTTTCAATAAATTAATGATGAAAATCAATGTGTATATATATTACTACCAACAAGAAAATCAATGATGATCCCGTTATTTTAATTTTATTTTTAATTTGTTTATATCCGTTACTCACTTTTTCTTCTCTATCTATCTCTTTCACAATCTATTTCTTTTCCAAATAACAACAAAACATTTTTTTCTTTATGTAATAATTTATTTGTATTTCCTGCCCTCACTAATAAACCTTTAACTTGAAAGGAAAATGAATTTATATTATATATATATATATATATATATATACATATATATGTATATATAAACGTTTTGGAAAAATAAATGTAATAATCACTAATAATAATAATAAAATCACAATAAAAATAAAATGCACCAAATTTGTACACATAAATATATATCTATATATTAATTATATAAAAAATATATATAAATAACTATATATAAATATATATTATATATGTATGCTACTGTCACAAAATACTACTAACTGCTATTATTTTATTATTATTAAATTAATAATTGTAATAAATTGTGTCAATAAAAAATGTTTTTAATCACTCACCTACATGAAAATTATTTTTTACAAAATTATATAAAAAAAAAATAAATAAAAATAAGATAATAAGAAATAAAAAATGAATTGTGATAATATAAATAATAATAATATTAATAATAGTAATAAAAATAGTAATGATAATAATAATAATAATAACAATAATAATAATAACAATAACAACAATAATAATAACAATAATAATGATATTAATAATAATAATAATGTTATTAATAATAATAATAAGCGAATAATATAACACGAGTAATTATTGTTATTGCTGCACAAAAATATTAAATAAATTTGTAATTTTTCTTTTTTTTTTTTTTTATTATTATTATTCAAATTTTTGTATATACAATTTAAAAAAAAAAAAATATTAAAATTAATTTTATCGAATAGGGTTAAGTATTTTTTACCTTTGTGTTATCAATTCGATAATTGATTGAATCGTGATAACCGCTTGAATTCGAAACAGATTTCTATGAAATCTAAATCGTTGTCATAAATCGAAAAAAAAAATATTTAATAAATTAAAATCATGAAATTAGAATAATATCAATTATTTTAAATAACAGTAATTTCTTTAGTATGTATACTTTTATGTGTACAATAAATAAAATTTTTATTAAATATTTAAAAAAAAAAAAAATCAACAGAATAAAACAAAATTAAAACTTTCAAATTTTCCTTTTTTATTACAACATATTATGTATATCTATATACTTACGATTATTATTGTTGCCAGATTATTGAAAAATATGGAATAACGTACAATAAGACTCTGGGATCATCCCTCATTTTTCATCTTTAATATAATTTTAATTAACTAATTTTCTAATGGCTATATCTACACAGAAGTTTCCATAAATAAAAATATTTCTACATCAAATTGACTTTATTGAATTGACACTTTACTTTAATCTGTAACTTTATTGGTTTCAGAAAAACAAAAACAAACAAAAATATTATTATGGTTAGCCTTTCGTTTTGTATTGCTGGATATCCTAATTAAAAACATATGAATAAACATCCTCTAATATAACTATAGACTGCTTTAAATCTACAATACTATAGACTTGATGCAATCCGGTATAAAACAATAAAACATTTTTTGTGTGAGAAAATATAACATTTGCCAATAATACCTCTTTTGCTCTTTTCAACTAAGTGGAGATGTTTATTTTGACAATTTTTTAACAGTAATTGAAAAAACAAAAAACCAATTGGTTTTTGTGATTACGATGGAGATTATTATGCTGAGTGAAGATGGCTTACAAAAATTTATTTTTTGAACAACCCAATATGAGTTCAATACTAAAACTGTTTATCCTACAGCTAATACGTTTCTAAGAAATTACTTTAAAAGAGCCTAATAGTTTATTAATACTTTTTGCTGAAACATTTTATTATATCGTACGTTTACTTATTTTAGAGATAAAATAGCATTGTTTAGAAGAATAGCATAAATAATTACGTGAAGTCTTTTGTATTTTAGTTACTTGTAAATATACTTTCATATACAAATAAAACATGAATCACCATCAATTTCCTGAAACCGCATATATGGAGCATAAAATGGAATATTTACCATTTGTATTGCCTAGATAGGTTCTAGATATCAGATAAATTCCTATCACTCGAAAATAAAATAAAAAATAATATGTATTCATAATTGAGAACTTATTAGATATGTACAGACATGTATTGTGGAAATCAAAATATATATAAATATTCAATATATATATACATTAAATACTTAAATAAAATTTTCGCTTATTATTAATGTAATTTTATATTAATTTAATCTCATTAAAAAGTATCTTCTGATTTTATTATGTATTTTTAAAAATCATTTACTAATAACATTTTTACATTTTCATACGTATCTACTTGTTAACAGAAATTTCTGTGTATACTTGCATAACTGAAAATAATACCATATTCAGACAATTCTCTTCGCCTGTTTTCCATCATTTTTTTTTCAAGGATAATTTTTCTTTTTAAATTTCATTTAATTTGGAGAAGAAAAATATATAATATGTATTCATTTCATCAAGTAAAATTGAATATTAAAAATGATATATATTAATTAATATTTCAAATTTAAAAACAGTTAATCTTTTATTTATTTTCTTCTCTATAACTACAATACGATTTCGGATAATTACGATCAATTACTTCTCGTTAAATTATTATGTTATTGATGTGCTTAAATGTTTCTGTTGTCACTCTAAATAGTATACAAATACTACTTTATTATACGGTATACTATAATATAATAACGAATATTCTGGAATCAAGATATTTATTTCCCGCCAACACCTTGTCTATTTTCTTATCTTTTTAACCGAATCAATTCTTTCCCTTTTTTTAATTAGAATTAATAATTCGAACATTGAACATTGTCATTACATCTTACTTTTAAATTCTATATGTCCAGAAATTTTTAAAATTAACGTGTAGACATTTCTAAAGCCTCAATTATATTTATATGTTGTGTTTAAGGTTCATACTTCCGCACAATATAACAATATTAATATATAGCACAGAAATCAAATTATGTTAATAATTAACAATCCTGAAAAAATATTTGACTGGTGCTTAACAATGTTTAAATATTCAAAAGTATTAAATTTCAAAATATATTAAATTTTTGAATATATTAATAATATGATCGATCAATTATCTTATTTTATTCTCTCACAATCAATACTCAAAATTCACTAATATAACCTTAAGGATATAATATTATAGTCTGCTATTCACAAATAAATATTTAAATGTAAAGTTCATCAAACTAAAAACTAAAATATAAACAACTACTACTGCAACACTTCACTCGCTGACTTTTATTATTATGGATGTATGTATGCATATCGAATTACTTGAATTCAAAATATTTAGAATTTTTTTTTTTTTTTTTTGGAAAATCAAATGAAAATATTTCTGTTTTAATTCTGTTGAAATATTTTTTTACTTAAAAACCAAAAAAAAAATAAAACAAAATAAAATAAAATATACTGCACATTTTTGGGCAATCATAAAAACGGCAATACCCTTTCGATAAAAATTTTGCAATATAAAAAAAAAAAATAAATAAATAAAATATTTTAACACACATATTTTTATATATATATACACCAAATTTATTTTTTTTTTTTTTGAATAATAATTAATGCTTCTAGTGTAACCCTGCTTTTACGTTACAGTGGTGATCAAACAAAAAACAAATTAAAATACAGAATATTTGAAAAAAAAAAAATAACGCTTATGGCTTTAGCTGCATGATTTAAAAAACAAAAAAAAAAGCAAAACAAAATATAATCAATATTAATAAATAAAAAAAAAAAAAAAACAGTAAAAGAAAATTCAATTTCTGAACTACCCAATCCATATTTCCGTACTTATTTCCAATGTATTTCAGTTTTTACTATAAATTCCTTCCAAATTTTTATTTAATTTTTTTGTTCTTTCCAATATTCTTTTTTTTTTCGTTAATTTTAATTTCGTAAATATTTATATATATATATATTATATACTTATATTATAATATTTTATATCATATATATATACATATATGTATATACTTATTAGGCCATATTCACTGTCCACAGGACAGTTCATTTTTAAGTAATTATAAATAAAAAAAAAAATATTTCAATTCACAATTTTTTTTTTTGCATTTTTAAACTCGTCCTTCTTTAAATCCTTTTTAATCAACTGCAAATTTTCCATCTCCACATCTATCTGATATATTCATTGATGATTAATTTATTGAAATATCATACACACATACATACTATACATTCATATCTAATATATATAAGTACATTTAATACAAGTCTCATAGGATACTCATGAACACACACATACATATTATATGTATAATACAATATATAGAATATTGTATATGATGTGGTTTATTATTATTTCTTGTTATTTTTTTTTTTTGTTAAATTAATTTTAAAAAATATACAAACAGGAAATTAATTAAAAAGAAAATTATATAATTGTAATTAAAAAAAAAAAAAAATATATAATGTTTTTGTAGATTATAAATTAATAAATTATTATATTATATACGTATATATACCTGAATATACTCGTATATATATATTTTTTTATTTTTGAGTTATTTAATTTAAGTGACACTATTATAAATGATGTATTAATGAAAGTGATGATGATGATGATGATGATGATAATAATGATAAATTCGATAACAATATTAAATTTTAAATATTAAATTATGCAAATTATATAATGTTGCATAAAATATTATTATGAATGAAAATGAATAATTAAAATTGTATAATATAAAACACTACACTTACATTGTAAAATGTAAAACAATTGAATAATTTTGTAAATTAGTACAAAATTTAAAAAAAAATTTTTTTTTAATATTATTACACAACAAATTTATTATTTATGGATTGAATTTGAATATACCGGTTAAGTGGGATTAGGGATTAGGGATTAGGGATTATTTATTAAACAATATAAATTTATACGTGCATATATTATATGCAATTCTATCATTTTAAAAACTTTCATGGTTAACTTTTCTAACGACCAAACATTTTTTTTATACTGCACATACATTAATTTTTTATTTAATTTTTGTGTGTGTGCTTTTTTATGTTATAGCTATAATATTTTGCAAAATTCAATTCATAAATTTAAATGCAATAAGCACAATTTTGTTAATATCATTATTTATATATTTTATTAGTTCCTCTCAAGTGAGCTACAGAGTGTATAGTATTATAATAGATATGCTGCAAAAAATGCGTGTATTAAAAAGCGAATATATTAATTTTCACCGTTATATTCAACGCAATAAACAATATCGTTCTGAAACAGTTTCTACTGTAAATAATTGATCAGAATGCTTGTACTTAAAACCTCATTCAAATATTTTTAGATATTTTAATTAATTGAAATATAAAATTTAAAAAAAAAAGTAATCATAATGTATACAAGTAAAACTTAAGTACTATTAAATAATATTAGTAAAATTTATTTCAAAAATTAAAAATTACTATTTGTATTTACATTTTAAATATTACTTGACCCATCAACATATATGTATATTCGAATTCTATATTTATTCTTGTAGTTCTACTCATTACTATTATTATGAGTACTAAAATAATAAATTTAATTGAATTTTCATTAAATAAAAGAACTTTAACAGTTTATTGAATTACTCTAATACTTAAAAATAATAATTTCAATTCTATTAATTTATTTTTGTAACAAAGAATACAACTAATTAGTACTAAGTAATTAGAATATATATTTAAAATACTTATACATAATATTTTAAATAAAATCGAATGGGATCAAATTTCAAATAACTATAAAGAACACAATAATTTTGAGTAATTTTTAAAATAAAAACCATATAATATTTAACCACAGAATTCTAATAAAATTATACAATATTTTATTACTAATCCCTTAATTACGATTTCAGACATGGAAATAATTAATATTTTTTCAAACCACAAAACATTTAATTTACAAATTATAGTTCTACTTATGTAAATATTAAAAAAATAATTTAAATATATATTTAGTATATAAAAATAGATCAGTGACGAAGTGTGAAAATTTAATTACTATAATCGAATATGACTTTATAGATTTTTGCTAATATAACACCTACAATAATTTTGTACAAAAAAGTCCTTTAATAGTGGGTAGTGTGTAAAAAAAAATTAAATAAAAAAATATATAATATTGTTAATTTTTTACTCATTTATATCATATTACAATTATTTGGCAATGATTAAATAACAAAAGTGAAATAATTATTTTTGATTATTTTTTTTATTTTGTGCTCTTGACAGTGACATAGGTAGGATCACCTTTTCGTGATTAATTAAGTACGATACTGCAAGTTTATACTAAAATATACTACTACTATTTCATAATAACTAAATAAATAAATTTTGAATAGTTTTTATTATTATTATTTTTTATTGAATACAATTTAAAATTATATACAATAATAGTTTACAAGCATTTGCTACCATGGCTATCGGCTTTTGAATAGTTTTTAGTTTATGCAATTACCTTCCTTTTTTTCTTTCAAAAGAAACAGTTTCCCACTAATTTTTTTTTACCTAATTAAATTGATTTTAAAATTAAAAAATTTCAATTTATTCAAAAAATATAGAAATTTATTTTGAAAATACATATATGAATGTCAATATATCTATTAATAATAATATCGAATCAAAGTTATAAATAACATAGAGATATGTGACATTTGAAATGGGACGTGCAGTCGAATTATGTAAAAGTAACTGATTTATAACAATCATATTTAAGGACAGAAATTTAGGTATATATCTACTGAAATTATTTTTTAAAAAGAAGCAATGCCATAAACTATTCCATTGGTTTCATCACTGATTTAAAAATATAATCCATACATATATATGTATGTACGTATAATTTGAAAATATAAATTTCCTGTTTAGCAAAATATTGCATTCTATAATCAACTAAATTAAAAAATTGTTTTTTTTTGTTTTTCAAATTATATTTTAACAAAATAAATAACCACAAATTATATATATACCCACACTATTATACGTATATATTCATATATTATATAATATTATGTATATATATAGTAAAAAAAAATTAATTTAATTTAAAAATTCAATTCAATTTCTTTGAAAATATTATTAAAATTTACCTACATTAAATATTTTCAACAAAAACATCACATTTAAATTCACCTCATCTTTTTATTATTTATATTTAACACAATAACCATTAAAGTAAAAACGAAAAAACTAATATAATATACCTGTGCACATAATAATAATTTTTAATTTAGTTCAAAATTAATTTGAAAACCCCCATTTTAAAGAAATAAAAAACAATTAAATCCTGTGATGTTTATATACATGGTTATAATATCATATTAATTATATATATGTATATATATATATATATTAATTTAATTAATTGTCCTTTTAAAAAGTCATTTAGTTTTGTTTTATTTATTTATTTTTTTTTTTTACAAACTACCAATTATTAGCAACCACTTTTGTTTGTTTTGCCCTCTTTTTTTTTATTATTTAAGTTTATTTCAAATACATCATCATAATCATCATTATTATTATTAAGATTAACTATTATTTGAAATACAAGCACTCAACGCAACTAACCACAATCCATACTACAATTCTTATAGTCATATTCAATACTATGTATTTCTATATTTTTAACATACACATAACCATACAAACACATGTATGTATATATATATTAAAAAAGAAAACCCTTATGTTTTCATTTTTTTGTTTGTTTTTTTTTGTGGTACCCCAATAATCCTTATCCAACTTAAAATATCTCTAAAATTATTTCTGGTCGAATTATTTACCTTTTATATGTTGTATATTAAATAATCTGTAATGTCCTTTATGTTTTTCCTTTTTTTTTGAGTAATTTTTGCCTATTCCACCCTATATCTATACCCACCATCATATTTAAAAGGACCACAATTCATTTTGTTTTATTGTTTTTTTTTTTTTTTGCTTTTCTTTTAATTTTCTTCTCTATTATTTTGCACACTGCTAAAATAAATACTTTATATATATATAAATATATATGTATATATATTTATATATATATGTATATACATTACATATATGTATACTTAGAATAAAAAAAAAATACCTATGCTTGGCCAAATTTACCTTTAGAATAAAAAAAAAAAAAAGTAACCCAAAAAGAAAATAAAAAATTTTCGATTTAATTCAAAAAAAAAAAAAATAATCTAAAATTAAACAAATTAAGGTATAATTTCAAATTAACAGTTTAATATTTTCTGTTTTTTTTTTTGTTTTTTTTTCTCCGAAATGGTCATTTAAAATTTTGAATACGAAATCTACACAAAATATATACAAATGTTAACGAAATCAGTTCCGCCACGTTGGATTGTAGAACCAACTGATGTAAATGTGGAACGTAATCGTCATGTTACACTTCATTGTCAAGCACAAGGTGTTCCAATTCCAACTGTTGTATGGAAAAAAGCAACAGGTAAGTTTATTTTTATTAAAAATATTTTTTTAAATAACATGCAGTCAAATGCGTATATATGAACACATTTTATTACGTTCTATTTCATTATAACAGTTTTTATAGAGCTTTAGTTTGTAAGACTTTAAAAATTGGGCTTTATTCACTTCAATTTTTCATATAAATATGATTGGATCCATCATGGAAGTCTATTAAATTTAATAGAATCAAACCTTAAAATTTCTATCAAAAGTTTTAGCACCTTTTCCTATTTCTATGTTATTTTCCATCAAACTTAACAAAATTTAAACTTTTTCTAAAAATAGAAACACAAATTTTATAAAATATAAAATCAATATAAGATTATAAATTAATTATTTATTCCCCACTTTTACTATATCCGTTAAATCTGTTAAATCCGTTAAATCTGTTAAATCCGTTAAATCCGTCGCCTTTAAAAATCTATATTAATAGCAAAAAAGTCAATCCCAATAGACTTCCGCGATTTAACTTAATAGATTTTTTCTGTCGTAGAAAAAAGTCAATCCCAATAGACTTCCGCAATTGATTCCAACAACTCGAACTGACTTCAAGACCTTGTAAGATCTCAAGATTATATTGAAAACTATAATAGCCAATTAATCTGAGGCAAAGAATTATTTTCCTAATAGATAACACCGTTTTCAACTTACAGCTATTTGGCGGAGGAAATAGGTTCTGCTGATTATTACTCAGGAGATGGTATATTTATGAAGATAGTATATTTTAATTAGCCAGGATTTTATCATCTTTTCTGCAACTCAAATTTGTAAACTTAGCTGTTTCATTTTGATTTTATATGCCAGTACACGTTTCTTGATTATTTTCATAACTTGCCAATTTATTTCTACAAATTATTTGGTCTTTTTTTATCAATTCATCAATTACGCATATTGATTTATATATTATCTCTATAGCGTATTTGGTAGGATTATAGAAAAAAATGCAATCCAATGATGTAGCAAACACGGGTTCATATACATACTTTGGAAGACAAAATTTTTCGTTCCTACTAGACGATAAATTATGACGCAACCGAATGTCGATAGAATATAAAAATTAATCATTAAACATGAAAAGAAAATTTGTAACACGTAATATAATAATGGTTCTCAAAAAAACCGCCTTCGTAATTTCGAAACCACAGCGGCACTTGTTGAAAAGTGACAAAAGCGATCCCACGAACAATAGACCTATAGCTATTGTTTCGATTCTCTCCAAAGTTATGAAAAGTATAATTAATGAGAAACTTTCGAAATATGTTGAAAGCAAAAGCATAATCTCAGACAGACAATATGATTTTAGATCGCACCGGTCTACCGGTGACATGAGACTTGCCTTTGCGAAAATCTCAATATCACCTTACATAATTCTGGTGAGGCTGATATTGTTGCTTTAGATATCTCGAAAGCTTTTGATCGAATATGGCACGCTGCTTTAATAGCCAAATGTCAAGCTATTCATCTAGGGTCTGTATTTTCTAAATGGATTGAAGGTTTCCTTTCGAATCGTTCGATTCGCGTCTTAGTAGACGGCTTCACGTCTGAAAAACTTAATATAAATGCTGGTGTTTAACAAAGATCTGTTCTCTCACCCACTCTCTTTTTGATTTTCATCAACGATTTACTCCAATCCACATACAGTTTTGCTGATGACAGTACTCTGGTGGCATCCTTCGATTTTCTACTTAAATCTACAACTACCGAAGTTGGCAATAGAAGACAGATAATGATTAACATGATTAGCCATGATCTGACTAAAACTGCTGACTGGAGCAAAAAAAGCAAAGTTGAGTTTAACTCGTCTAAAACTCAAAACTGTCTTATTTCACGCAAACTTCCAGGATTTCAACCGAATATCTCCTTCCAAGGTGTAGCTTTACAAAACACTAATAGTCTAAATATTTTAGGCATACGCGTGAATCAAAAAATTATTTGGAACAACCATATTTTTGATATCGCGAAAGGAGCTGCCAAGTTTTTAGGCTATCTAAGTAGATGTAAAGCTGCCTTTTCACCTTTTAAGCTCCTTAATATTTCATAAAGGACGTATAAATCATTTATACGTCCCAAAATGGAGTATAACTCACATATTTGGCCTGGCGCTTCCATTACAGCTTTAGGCTACCTTAACTGCGTTCAAAATCGCGCCATTCGTCTAATTGGCCACTTAATTGTAATTTTATTCTTATCTTCTCTTGAACATCGACGTGTAGTTTGAGCACTTTCCCTGTTTTATAGATACTTCGTAGCTGTGAACACATGCTCAGCAGAAATCAAAGCGCTTCTTCCTCCTCTTAAAAAATTCCAATGCGAAACAAAAGGAGCTGGAATTGCTCACCCCTACACTGTGGATATCCCAAGATGGCATGTCAAGATGGCTGTTAACAGTAGATTATAGAAGTTCATTCATAGTTCGCACTTCAAGAATGTGGAATCATATTCATCCCAATATGTTTCCACATTCAATTTACAATTTGAAAAAGTTTAAAGAAAATATTAATACCTTCATTCTTCAACTTCCTATTACTAATCTATCTCCCTTTTTTCTTCCTAATTTATTCTACTATCCCAATCAAGCGTCACGTAAGTATTTTCATACCTAACGCTTTGGCTGTTTATAAAAAAAAATATATAACAGGTGCGTTAGTAAAATATAATCATTTTTAAAAAAAATATTCCGATCAAGATGATACTTTTATAAATTATTCTGCAATTGTATCGACAGGTTTTAAATTTATTTTATTTCGTTTTAAAACTGTTTCGTTCTAAAACGATATTTGTCTTAATGAACGTAGTTCTGCTTCAAGCCAATATTTTCATATAATATTGTACTCATACAGAACACAATATGACAAGTTTAAAAATATTTCTGATAGAGTATTATTATAAAGTTATCATTTTTATTTTGATTATTTGCAATTTTCTTTCATTCTACAACTACATACCTTTACGTTTACAAAAATGTTGCAGAATCTGAATTAGATTTTAGAAGATTTTTCGGTCAAATTATTTGCATTTTTAGTTTTCTTTAAACTTTAAGTTTAATTAAATTATTTTTATTCGACTGGACATTAATGATTAAGCCTAATAATTATAGCTTCTTCCTTTTCGAATATAGATAAAAAAAAATTCTACACTTTTAAAACTTTTCATTTCATTGTTAAACTGGATCTTGAATTTTTATGTCTGATAAAATAGCTTCCACACATTTCTCACATCAATTATTCAAGTTTGATTTATTCAGTAACTTTTTGTAGCTGTAATTTTTGAATGTTTTCCAAACGCATTTAATTTTAATATTTACTACTTTATATATACCAGCCGGATGTTTCTAAAGGATATCCCACAAAAAAAAAAAAAAAATATATAAAAAAATAAAATAAATAATCTCGTATATTCATAAGAAAGATAATCGTAAAATTAATTTAAATAAAGAAAAACATTTAAACAAACTTTTTAAAGTCAATTCAAAACTTTATTAAAATTTATTACTATTATCTCGTTAACTGGCCCAATAATAAAAAAATAAACAAACAAAATAAAAAATAAAACAAGTTGATCCTTTCAAAAAACAACACAATTGTGTATATAGAAAAAGTTTTTTAATTCTTTTTTTTTGGCTTTTCTTTCAATTTTTTTTTTCTTTTCTTTTTTAAGAAAATTTCCTTTCATTATTGGAAAACTTTTATCAAAAATTTTCAATTCTTAAACGATTTTATTGTATAGTTAAAATTTATTGAAAGAAATTCCGAAGAATTGTTTCAAAATTAATATATTCAACACAAAAAAAAAAAAAAAAAAAAAAAAAAATGATTGATTTTTGCAGACCATTTATAATCCAGCTTATCTTACCCAATCCAATTTTCCAATTTTGGTTGTATGTTAGAATAAAATCATTTAAAAAACACTACGCATCATCAATATTAAATTAAATTACTTTACTTTTTTTGAGCATCTAATTGAGCATTTAAGTTTTTTGAAAATTTTATATTTTTCATTTTCTTTGATGCCACTTCGTTTTGCAAGAAAATTTTTTTATTTTTATACTATTGTAATTTTCACTCAATACAATATTATTATTATTGACAGTTGTCTCTATTATCAACACTAGTCGAACGTATGGCTCACTCACGCTTTAATCATTTAAATAAATTTTATCATAAAATTATATTTTAACTAATCTAAACTAGGATTTCCATTACCGGTATTACCGAAGAATATTAAGCCGAAATACCGACACTACCGAACCAAGAAAACCGGTATTTCGGTATTGACTAATAAATTTTGTAAAAGTTTAAAAATATTAAAAAAACGTTAAATTTCTATTTTTTTTGTGCACCAAAATTCAAAATATTTTGAATTTGAATTGCAGCAACCTATTTTTTCAAATCAAAAGCATTGTCAAGAAACGATTTTTGTGTAGAACAAGTTGACCTAACTTTATACGAGAATATTGAACCCTTAATTGTAAAGTAAATTATCAAAAAAAAAAACCATACTCATAAAATGATGCGTACCCACCTACCTACTAAATGATTTTTTTTTTTTTTTACGAATAAAATAAAAATTTGTGTCCTGAAAATAAAAGAAAATAAAAAAATTTACTGAAAGAAAAGTGTTGTGACAAAATAGCTCATAACTTCTGAAGCACTGATCACAGTATAGTCTTTCCAAGATTTTGATGAAAATTTTAATTTTCTTTAATTATGTGAAAAAAGGTACTTTTGGACCTTCGCTATTTTAATTATAAATTTAAAAAGAAATAATAAATAGTGGTAAAACATTATTTTTTTCAATTTTATGGATTGATTTGCTTGTTTTCCGCTTGTAGTTTGATGAACGAAATTATGTTTCATGAACGAACGACACAATCTTAAACTATCTTTTTGCATATATATAGAATTTTTTTTTTTATAAATAAAATAAAATCAAAATTATAAATATGAATTTTTGGTAACATTTAAGCTCTAACACGTATAAAAAGAACATTCTCATCATTTCACAGGGTTGTTTATATTAAAATATAAAAAAGAAAACAAAATTTTAAATTTATTTTTAAATATGTTATTTTCTCCATTATTCAGTTTTTTGGAATAACCTGAAGTGAAACAATGTTCAATTTATGCGCCATTTGTTGTCCCTAACATCGTATAAAAAAGGCGAAGAAGCTGATATTGTTTTTCGTTAGAGTAGCAGAGCCTATTGTCGGAAAAAGTGTTGCAATTCCTTATATGTTATTATAATTAGATCTCTTTTGCTATTTAATTAATGTGGAAAATATCAATGTTAAACCTCTTTCTTATTAATCAAATATATTTTTTTACTATTTCCGGTTATAATAACAATTCTAATTCTCTTATATTGTTTGCAATAATGCTTTTTAAGTGAACAAATACAGTTAGAAGTTGTTTCTGTACTATCAAGATATTTTGGAAATATTTACATACTCAAGCACAGTGACCAATATGTTTCTAATTATAATTTTGTTTTGAAAAATTTCTGTGAGATTCATTTGAATCTTCTGAAATTAAAAGTAGGTATATTTAACGGGTATTAAACAACTGATTTTAGATGAATTATATGATTTTGATCAATTAAATTTTATAGGGGTTCTTAAACTTTTTGCAATGCGACCCGATTTTCGATATTTTGGAAATCAAGTGGGATAATTAAGAATAAATATTCGGAGCAAAATTACTTGTATAAATTAGAATTACAATTAATGTTAGTAAAAATAAATACATAAAAAATACCTAATAAAAAATAATTTATTTTAATAATAATAAATTAACTTTTATTCATATAAAATTAGAAAATTAGAAACATAACCCAAAACAAAGATAAAAAACGTTAACATAATGTAAACAACATAATTTAATATTTGAATTAATCTAATGCATATGCGGTTGCTTCTCTTAGCAAAGAAATTTAAGCTTTTGCTCAATTTTGTATAAATGCTGCCATTAATATCTCTCCATTCAAAGATTTGTTACACAGATGCACACATGCCAACATTCCTAGAAAAATAGCTCATAATATCAGACCAAAACAAAAACCATTGGACTTTGCAAAAATACATATCAGTGATGATTTTACTTTCTGGACAAGAGGTTTTTTCTCAGACAAGGGTTAGCTTAATATATTCGGGCACATTAGGCCATCATTAATTTGAAGAAAAAATGGTGAAGCCTATACTAAAACCATTGTGGGGAAGAGAAACACCCGTTAACTATGCCTTTGACTATATTTTGTACAATTTACTTTTTTTTTAATTTGTACAATTTAATTTTAATTATTTTTTAAGATTTAAAAAGAAACGAAAACACTATCATTGCATTTTTAAATTGGAGCCTCTTCTGTTTTCGAGTTTCAGTATAGTAAACGAAATCAGTTTTAATACTTGATCGATACTACTTTTTAATAATAATTTAATTTTTCCATCATTGTGATTCTATATTTTTATATTTCTATATTATTGACAGCCCCTCAGTTCTAATTTTAATGCAATTTCTTCCATTGTATGTTATAAGCTTAATTATATTTCACGATAAATCTTTATTCGATATTACAAATAAATTTCAATATTTACCAAATTTGGACTTGAGCAAACTACAAATACGTTCATCAATCTTTTAATTTCCAACTTATATTGATTCAGTGACAGATTCCAGCTAGAGAAGAAAACATATAACGAGGATAAATTAATTTCAAGTATTTTAAATGAAATCTAATTAATTTTATTTATTAAGATGAGAGATATAAGGTACATTTTTTTTAATCAACCTGAAAGTTTATCAAAATTTCAATTGTTTTAATTACAAAAAAAAATTCTAATTAAATTCAACAACAATTGAACTAATTTCGAAAGTAATGAAAGTAAAATAATTTTTTTTTATATATATAACCAAAAACGAATTACGTTTGTAATACCTAACATACTGAGAACAATCTAGATATACGTAACTTTGCATGGATTGATTACTTAGTATTAGAGATTACTTTTAATGTCCTTGAGATTTTTGAAAACATATAAATGTATGAATCCAGGATTTTCATATATGTTTTCACATTAAGATTTACTTAAGCACTTTTTCACACAGTCTTGTTTTCTCTCCTTTTCAACTTATATTAGGAACGTATGAACTGCATAAAATTTCGCAAACAAATTCTATTTGGAGGTAATTATTTCGTTTGCGTCTATACTCTTCTTTTTTTTTCTTAACTGAATTTATTGAACCTTTCTAAACGAAAATTACAATAATTTATACGAATAGTTAATGTAATATGGCTTATTTAAATATTAAAATCTAAAAATTTGATCCCATTTATATCTACTGATGAGCATAATCCCTTCTTTAACAAGAAAATACATTTGAATGTACACTTTTATTCTAATTGACCTTCATTTTCCACTTATAGATCCATTATCCTGCATCTGCTGCACATGTTATTGCAGATTTGAAATTGAAGTATCTATTCTATCTATTAATTGAAGTTTCTATTAATTGAAGTTTGGATGGCAGCTTGAAATTGAAGTATCGTATGCCAAGGTGAATGTTAATGTGTTCATGTTTTCCGGTAGATCAAACGTATATACTAGGTATAAAAGTGGTCTTGGAATACTACCTTGTGGGACACCAGAACTGATTTCATATTCTTCTGTTACATATGATTTGAATCTACCTCTAAAATTTCTATTGGTTATATAAAAATTTAGCATTAGATGAGACTCATCTGGTAGCTTTTGTTGTATTCTATGGATTAACTTATCGTGCCACACTTTTTCAAATGCCTGGCTAATTCAAAAACACTGCAGGACAGAACTATTCCTTTTATTTTTATTTATTTTCTATTTATTTGCTTAAGTCGACTAATTTGTCTTTTCCGCTTTAAATTTCATTCCAATACTTTTTGTGATATTAATTCAGTTGCGTCTCTTCAGAATATAGAAAATTAATTTATACTTTCTCCTCTTGCTATGTACTTGTTTCTTTTATATGAATTGTTATTTAACTATGGGTTCGTCAACTATGCAATTTCAACCTACTGAAATTATATTTAAAATAAAATTCCATAAAATTAACCTTAACATCGGAAACGTATCGACAACGTCGCCAATACAATGTGTCATGATCTGAAATGTAAAAAAATATATTCGACATTTTGTCTCATGATCGGAAATTTATTTGGCAATGTTACGTGTTGTTGCTTTATAAAATTCCATAAAATGAACTTTAGGATCGGAAACGTATCGACAACGTCGCCAATGCAATGTGTCATGATCTGAAATGTAAAAAAAAAAGATTTGACATTTTGTCTCATGAACGGAAATTAATTTGGCAATGTTGCGTGTTATTGCTTTATAAACGTGTTGTTGTTTTATAAAGGAAAAATGCAATTTCAGTAAGTTTTTCAAATAAACTATATATTATTTTAACATACATATGTATGTATATATAATTGTTAAATTTAAAGTGATTAAAATTGACACATGCAAGAAAAATACGGCTCTTCATGGTGAGATTGCAGGACGAATCAAGCTTCAATGATTAAAGAAAAATTGTTTTCGAAAATTGTTCATATTGTTATTTTGCATTAATAATTAGTAAAAAACATATGATCATATTTCAAATGTCAAAAAACATATGATTTGACAATTATTTCAAATTCAGTGTTTTAAAACTGAACAGAATAATTGTAAACAAACCACTTCCTGTTTTCAATACAATGTGGTTGAACTCATACAATATTTTACATTTGTGTTATTTTTATATTGTCTCGGGTTGGTATACGACATTTCCGATATCACGGTCACTTTACAGAACTCCTCGGCAAAATTTTTGACTATTATAAAAAAATTATTCCAAAAATTCAACTACACATGAATTAACAAATTATAGTACATATATCTTATTATCGATAAATAATAAAAAACAATGTGCTAATATAAAACAAACAGCTCAAAGAATGTCCATTTTATTTTTTTAATTATAAAATTAATTTTCTCTAACGATTTTAGACTAAAAAAAAAAAAAATATCCTTTTATTTTTGATTTTTTTTAATTTAGGAACGAAATCTGGTGATTACGAAGAAATTCGTGAAAGACCATATACAAAACTATTAGCAAATGGATCCTTATATTTGCAGCATGTTAAAGAAGATAGAGAAGGATACTATTTGTGTCAGGCTAACAATGGAATTGGAACAGGAATTGGAAAAGTTATACAATTAAAAGTTAACTGTAAGTTTATTTTTAATTTTCTTTTTTTTCAGTTTTATCATTTTTTTTTTTTTTTTTGTAACAGTATCAAAAAAGTAAAAACCAAATTCTTTTTTTTAAGTTAATTAATAAAAAAAATATATATATATATAAAAAGAATTACAAAAATTGTAACGAAAGGTAAAAAAAAAACAAAAAAAAAAAAATGTATAAAAAGAAAAAGTTGAAAAAGAAAGAGTTAACTTTATACTTTTGCAGCTTGGTTAAAAGTCAGCTTTGGAAATATTTTCTTTGTTTTTTTTTTTTCAAATTAAATTGGAAAAAGTTCGAAGAGTCTTTGTTTCTATTTTTTTTTTTTTTTATTTTTTGCCTTTTTTTTTTGTTGAAGTGAACAAATAAAATGCGGTGAGTTGGTAGGTATTTCTTTTATTCAATTTATTAAGTACAATTTCAAAAGAAATTCAAAACCAAAATTAACTGCGACATAATAATTGGCTATTTGTTAACTTTAATTTTATTAAGGTTAAACTATCTGTTTAAAGATCATATTATAGTATATTGGGTTCCGATTGTAGTATTCAATTGTTTCCGATTTTATTGAAAGCGATGACCAACTGATTGTGTGTCATTGTTTTACAGGAAATCAGGACCAACAAAATAAAATTAGATTCAGTGAAAATTCCGACCAAAATTTTATTTTTAATCAACTTAAACTTAAATATTTAAGCTATTACTTTGAATTTGAATTGATTATAAAATTTGAATAGATTGCTTTAGAAGTGAAACTGCGAAAAATGTATCGTGGTTTAAGATGTTTCATAATTTACCCACAGATCTGAAACTGAAAAGGAACTACAATAAATTCAAATTTAAAGTTACACAATATATGTTGTCAGCTCAAACGTAAAATTTCCGATGTAATTACAAACCTTATTTTGCTTATTTTTTCTTAATTAAATTTTCAAATTCATTTACATTTTTTTTTACCGAATTTAAACATAAGCTTTAATTTAAAATTTGTAAATTATAATTAAATGGTATTTAATACTAAATAAATGAATATTAAAAAAAAAAATATTCATCAGTTACTGCATTCAATTATATTTTACTAAAAATTTAATATAACAGAATAAACAAAGTATTGACAATAAATATTGCATTTAAACTAGTCTTACACAATAACCCTTATTCTAGTATTTATGATCTTAATTCTACCTGAACCTGATTTTTAATTTTAAAGTAATCTAAATAATGGCGAGAATCCACTACCTACATCATTATTAAGTCTGTTGTTAACAGGTTCTCTAGATATTGCCAGGCTTTCATACATATCTAGTTTATTATTTTTGTTTACCTCTTTTATTAATTTTAAACTATTCTTATTTATATGATGTTCTTCTTCAACTATATGTTGCGCTACAGCTGACCTAAAATTCGTGTAGTTTCTTTTCCTCGCCAATTGTGCTTCCCTCATATGTTCCTGGAATCTAACTGTAATTAACCTCTTGGATTGTCCTATGTAAGTTTTTGTGCAATCTTGGCATGATATTTTGTATATACCACTTACTTCTTCTATGCTCTTCTTATCTTTAGCAGATCCTAACAGATTATTATTATTATTATATAATTTGAGATTTCTGCTAGTAGTGATTACATTTAAGTTGTATTTCTTAAATATATTGTTAAATTTTTTTGTGTATGCGGAATGTGCTACACAGATTCGTTTTGGCTTCTCCATATTTTTGTTTTGTTCGAATAAAGTTGAGAGATTTTCCATTTCAGTTTTATGGATCTTCTTCTTTATTATTTTCTCAACATTTTCTTTCATAAATCCATTTACTTCTGCTGTGTCCTCAATATATAATTTTTCCTTTTTGAAGTTTTCTTCTGATAAAGGTGTGGTCAGTAGTCTGTTAATCATTGTATGATATGCTGCCATCTTTTGTCCATGGGGGTGGTTTGAATCGGAAGTGATAGTTCTTTTAGTTGTCGTAATTACCAGTTAAAGAAGCCATTATAAAACTAGAGGAATGGCTCAACAAAATGGATGATTCGAGGGAATGGAAACAAAAAACCAAATGCTACATAAAATTGGCAGCCCTTTGTATGAATGAAAACTATTTCATGTTTAGAGGGAAGTATTACAAAACCACAAAAGGCACAGCTATGGGAAATCCACTATCCCCTATATTGAGCGAAATCTTCATGAATTTTATAGAAGAAACGATAGTAGAAGAAGGAATTATGCCCAGGATCTGGATGCGATATGTAGATGATATTATCGCAGTAGGGGAAAAAACCAAAATGGAAAGTTTACTTGTTAAACTCAATAACATCCATAACAACATAACTTTCACAATGGAAAATGAAAAAATGGTGAAATTCCGTTCCTAAATATCAAATTAATTAGAAGGGAAGGAAAAATAAATTTTGATATCTATAGGAAAATTACGACAACTAAAAGAACTATCACTTTCGATTCAAACCCCCCATGGACAAAAAATGGCAGCATATCATACAATGATTAACAGACTACTGACCACACCTTTATCAGAAGAAAACTTCAAAAAGGAAAAATTATATATTGAGGACACAGCAGAAGTAAATGGATTTATGAAAGAAAGTATTGAGAAAATAATAAAGAAGAAGATCCATAGAACTGAAATGGAAAATCTCTCAACTTTATTCGAACAAAACAAAAATATGGAGAAGCCAAAACGAATCTGTGTAGCACATTCCGCATACACAAAAAAATTTAGCAATATATTTAAGAAATACAACTTAAATGTAGTCACTACTAGCAGAAATCTCAAATTATGTAATCTGTTAGGATCTGCTAAAGATAAGAAAAGCATAGAAGAAGTAAGTGGTATATACAAAATATCATGCCAAGATTGCACAAAAACTTACATAGGACAATCCAAGAGGTTAATTACAGTTAGATTCCAGGAACATATGAGGGAAGCACAATTGGCGAGGAAAATAAACTACACGAATTTTAGGCCAGCTGTAGCTCAGCATATAGTTGAAGAAGAACATCATATAAATAAGAATAGTTTAAAATTAATAAAAGAGGTAAACAAAAATAATAAACTAGATATGTATGAAAGCCTGGCAATATCTAGAGAACCTGTTAACAACAGACTTAATAATGATGTAGGTAGTGGATTCTCGCCATTATTTAGATTACTTTAACATTAAAAATCAGGTTCAGGTAGAATTAAGATCATAAATACTAGAATAAGGGTTATTGTGTAAGACTAGTTTAAATGCAATAAATAATAATTATACAAAAAAAAAAAAAAAAATTTAATAAATAAAACACTATAGATTAGGTAGCACTATTAAGGAATTACTATTGTTAACAAAATGAGCATATTATTGAGGGTTCAAATTATATAATTATATGTAAGGATTAGTGTAAATATTAATTAGTCGCAAAGCACTGATGAAGGAAGTAAGTTGCTTCCGAAATATCGATATTTGCAAAATAAATACAAATGATTAGTGAAAGGAAACTCGACTTTTATTCCATAAATCTAAACATATCACTAAAAACAAATCTGATTATCAAAAACAATTACTATTATTATTTATTTTATTTAATTATTTTCATTTACAATATTTCAAATAAATTTCTTGTAAATATTTATAATAGAAAAATTATTTTTATTTTAAAATTTCAAAAATTTTCAGTCTATTTCTCTACTACTTCTGAAGACAGGACTCTATGAAATTTTTTGTTTCGTATAACAGTCTATAGATTTGTTAAACTTCGAATTCCGACATTTAAATTAATTTTATTTTTCATTTTTTTAAATTTTTTGTTTTCCCTTTTCTCCCAAAAACACTAAAGTGGGGTAAGCACTCAATTCAAATCAGTATACGCATTATTCGTTAACTATGTTAATGGGTATAAAAGCAAAAACAACAATATATATGCACTTGGAAATGAAAACTTAATTATTTCTTTAAAAAAAAATTATTCATTTATTTATTACAAGGTGTTGGAAAATCAGAAATCAGTATTGCAGAAAAAAAATTTCGAAAAGCAAAAAATCAAAATATAATTAAAGAAACTGTATGTTGTGCAAGAGTTTCTATATTCTCGGTTGACAATCCCAAAAATTTTACTTTTTCATTAAAATTGAACTTACTTCAATTGCCTGTATTTAACTTAGGTTTTTGATTCTTGATTTTTACTGCACTTACGTTTAGACTTTGTATCACTAAACTGATTTTTCTTTACATGTGTGTGTGTAAATATTTGAATAATTTTATGTATGCCACAAAACAAAAATGCAAGCTCAAAATAAATATTTTATTATCCTCTTCATTGGGTTAGTAAAAAAATCACGTTCGGAAAAAAAATTTTTTGTTGAAAAATTTCTCTCTTTCGTGAATCTGTAGAATCGCTTACAAATTCAATTTCATTCTAAATTTCAATTTCCAACACTTAAAACTATATACCTAATTATTTGCCTATAGTGTCAGAATTGTTTTATACTTCTATAAACTATATTCTAATAACGGTAAATAAATAAATTTTCAATTTGACGTGTCGCAATTCTAAAAATCCCATGGGCGATATTTGCGTACAAAAATAGTAACGTATTTTACTCAACATATAAAATTATCATTTTACAATGCTATTTTACAATGTTTACTTAAAAATTGAAAATTACAGTACAGAACGACATTTTTAATTCAATAACCATAACCGAAGATTTAAGTTCAAAAACTCTATTTCCATGAAAATAGAAAATTTAAAATATTATTTGATAACCAAAGTAATAAAATCAAATTATAGATTCAAAAGCGATTTCAAATAAAGTAACAAAATGATAATTGAAAAATTTGTGCTGAATAAAATCCAAGTTTTGTTTATACCAATCTAACATGAAATTATGATGTTACTAACGTAAATGAAAAAATAAAAATTTAATAATTGAAGTTTTTCAGGTAAAAAAATATATTAAAAGATCATAAACAATAAAATAAAATTGATCAATGAAAGAGATACACATACAATATACATAATTTGAAATGAATGTCAATTTACCATAATTTCTTAATTGTTTTACGTTTTTATCAACTCTTACAATAATGATTTAACTGGTTCTCATCAATTCGAACACTCTGTAAAGTTACAATTTTCATTTTAATTTCCAACTAACCATATTCTGTAATTTGATGAACTGTTCTATTAATTACTATGAAAAATAAAAATAATTTTAAAGTCATTCGACTTTCAGCATATTTTTTCTTATTTTTTTTTTTTTTTTTTTTTTTACACAATATTTGTGTCCTTTTAATTTTTTATTTAAATTCAACTTTTTTTTCGTTTTATATTTTGTTTTTCATTTTTCAATTGTTAGTAGTGGTTTTTTTTTTTTAGCTGTAAAAACTTTTACGAATATTTTTTTTTTATGCTTTCAACTCTAAAAAAAAAAAAAAAAATAAAAATAAATGAACTCCACTTTTGTTCAGGGAGTTGTATTACACCAAAAATAAAAATAAAACAAAAATTCTATTTTAGTCACTAATTAAAAATAAAAATTAAAAAACAAGTTTTTAGGTCTTTTATTTTTATTTTGTTATATTTGTTTAACGCTACAAAAAAGAAAAAAACAAAAAAAAAAAAAATTAATTCAATATTTTTCCAGCTTCACCATATTTTCCATCACCGGCTAGGTCAGTTATGGTAAAAAAAGGTGATACAGCCATTTTACAGTGTGAAGTTAGTGGCGATAAACCAATTAATGTAGTTTGGGTTAGAGCTGGAGCTGGTAAACAAAAATTGGATCCAACAACAAATTACAAGTGAGTATTATACATATATATATTATCCACCATATACAATAATAATAATATGAATGAATTTACAAAAATTACTATACAGTACAGTGAAAAAATGTATGTATGATATGATGTAAATAGTAAGAGTATGATAAAAATAAAATTAATTTTTTTTATACTATCCAGTAAAAAATCGTACATAAATTAGTATGGTACTGGAAATCATTACGTTGTTAAGTAAAATGAGTTAACTAAATAAATTTGAATATTTACAGTTATCATTAGATTCTAAGCTTTCTTAAATACTTTAGTTCCAGTTTTTAGAATTAAATTGTTACCATATTATGCTCTCTTTCTTTAATATAATTAAGAATGAAGATATGGTAAAGTTTACAAAGGCCCGAGGACTATGATGTAATGGGTAGGCATGATGTAATTAGAATGTATGAAAATCGAACACAAACAGTGGTGTTAAATAGAAAGCCTGAGAGTAATCGTGATAGAAGAAAATCAAGAAGCAGATGGAAAAAAAATATTCTCTATCGCTCTAATTCTCTCTTTTCCAATATCTCTCTTTTTCTATATTTCAATCTCTCTCTCTCGCTTGTTTCACATTCTTATTTAAAGCAGACAAACGCTTTGAATCGTCTCTAATTTCAATGATTTACTAGCAAGCCCAAGAAGCAAATGGAAAGAAAATATTCTCTATCGCTCTAATCCTCTCTTTTTCTTTAGATTCTTATTTAAAAAAAACAAACGCTTTGAATCGTGTCTAATTTCAACGATTTACTTCAAAATAAAAAGACAAATTTCGACTTTAAAGAAAAAGATAAACGAATTATTTCTTAGACATGAGTTGGTAACAATATTAGCCAGTAATAAAAACTACTAAAATTACTAAACTAAAGACATAACAATATCAATTATTATTTCAGACTGCATTTTAAACTCAAACAGTTATACAAATGAACGAAAACATTGTTCGAGAAAACTGATGAATAACTTAAGCTGTTCAAACTTGGCACAAAATCGAATTGTAAAATAGCTGAAAAGACGCAAATTAGTCAAAATATTCACATAAATTTTGTAGAGAGAATCGAAGTTGAAGAATATATTATATTCTATAATGCATTTTAATTGACAGCTTGTGCGATTAAGAATATTTTAAATTTGATTTTGAAACATTTGAAACTTCGAACAATATCGAAGTTAACGTTTTATCAAACTATCATTTCTTATTCGAAGAAAATTTAAAATTCTAAAATGATGCTCAAAATTTGAATTAGAATTTTATTTCACTACAAACAGTAACAAAATTTTGTTTAAATCAGACTCTTTTTAGATTTCTTTCACTGTACAATTTGTACCCGTCTATGATTGTGAATGATGTAGTAAAGTTAAGTTGGTTTTTTTTTTGTTTAAGATGTAGGGTTATCAGGGGTCAATGCATTTAAAAATAAAAAATATTTTTGGTTTTTAAGTTCTATAATATATATATATATACATATATACGTAAATATCCACCTTCATCCACATAGAGAAAATGATTTTAATGAACAAAATTTTGTTTTTTTTTGTTTTTATTTTTTTTATTTTTTTTTATAAACTTTTATATCGGAAGTCCTTTACCGTAATAGTTGGCTGCGTTGTTTTATTTTTGATTTTACTCATACATTTTTTAAAAGTTTTTCTTTACAATTTTCATGGTTAAATAACATACAAGTTGGTATAGGTCGAACAAAACAAAAAAAAAAAAAAAAAAAGTATTACAATGACTGTTGAAACGGCTATATAAAAATCCTTTTAGAAATTCATTTTTGAATTTTGTTATTTCAATTTGGTAAATGTCAATGACATCATTTTTGTATTCTTGATAGTGTTTTTAATAGTTGAATTGGTAATTTGGACAGCAATTTATTGAAACTTGTTAAAAGAGCCAAATTAATAAAATAGAATTTCTCTTTGTAATTACGTGTATTAAGTTTGTTTTTTCTTAAATCTACCAAATTCAACTTCAAATAACAAAAACATATTTTAAATTTTTTTACAGAATATCTGTGAAACAAGATGCTACTCAAGAAGGTGTTTCAGCTGAATTACAAATTATCAATGTTGAGAGTATTGATAGCGGACCATATTTTTGTCAAGCAAGTAATCTTTATGGACGTGATCAGCAATTAGTTCAATTGCAAGTACAAGAACCACCATTACCACCTTCAGCTCTAGAAGCTGCTATGGTCACAAGCCGTTCAGTTAGTTTAAAATGGCAACCAAGATCTGGTGATTCAGCTGAAGTAACAAAATACATTGTAGAATATAAAGAACAAGATCGTAAGTATTAAAAAAAATTTGTAATTTAATTTAATCAAATATAAAATATTAGTTATACAATTTGATTTAGCACATTTTATGGATCAATGGCAACAAATCGAAATATCAGATCCACCACAGTATACAACTTTAATAGAAAATTTAAAACCAGCAACACGTTATTCATTTCGTATTATAGCAGAGGGAACAGCTGGTCAGAGTGCTCCTAGTCAAGAATTAAATATAAAAACAGAACCACAAAGACCAGCTGGCCCACCGCTTAATCTATCAATAAGACCACTATCATCTACTGAATTATTGATAACATGGATGGCACCATTGTCTGAGTTACGTCATGGTGATATACAAGGTTATAATATCGGTTTTAGAACATCAAATTCACAAAGTAGTACATATAATTTTACATCTGTACCAGGTGATAGTGATGGTGTTATCAATGAATATTTATTAAGTGGTTTACAAAAATATACTCGTTATATAATTGTCGCACAAGCATTTAATCAAGTTGGACCAGGTCCATTAACGGATCCAATATCTGCACAAACAATGGAAGATGTTCCTAGTCGCCCACCGGAAGACATAAGATGCGCAGCATTAACTTCACAATCATTACAAGTATCATGGCAACCGCCACCAGTTCATCATACAAATGGTATGCTTGTTGGTTATAAATTAACTTTTGAACCAATACTTGAGGATTCAACAAATGGACAAGATCATGTTGAAACTAGAAAAACAACAACACTTACAACTGTTTTAACTGGCTTAAAAAAATATACAAATTATAGTATTCAGGTATTAGCATATACCCGGATGGGTGATGGTGTTATTTCAGACTCAACTTACTGCCATACCGAAGAAGATGCACCAGAGGCTCCAGCTGATATTAAAGTAGTTGTTAGTTCACCACAATCATTATTTATTTCATGGTTACCACCGAAGGAGCCAAATGGTGTTATAACAAAGTACAATCTTTATACTCGTGTAGTTAACGGTCGTGAAGAACTTAATCATGAAAAACGAAATTTACCGTCACAGCAATTATCTTATGAAGCGAAAAATTTACAAGCGCACATCGAATATCAATTTTGGGTTTCAGCATCGACGCGAGTCGGCGAAGGTAAAAGTTCACGTGTAGCTTCACAAGTTGCAACAAATAGAGTTCCTGCTAGAATTGTATCATTTGGTGGTACAGTGGTACGTCCATGGCGTTCTACTGTTACATTATTTTGTCAATCAGTTGGTAAACCAAAAACTCAATGGTACAAAGGTGGTACTTCATTGCGACAAGGTGGTTTTCATAATACACAAATGTTAGAAACTGGTGATTTAATTATATCAAATTTACAAGTAACCGATCAGGGAAATTATAGTTGTCAAGTTGATAATGGTGTTGGTACAGATAGATTGGATCATGTTTTAGTTGTTCAAGTACCACCATCATCACCTGTTTTATATGTAACAAGTGGTACATCAAGTAGTATATTAATGCATTGGAAAAGTGGAGCTAATGGTAATTCACCAATAACCGGTTATACATTACATTATAGACGAGCACAAGGTAATATTGAAGAAATGCATTTATCAAGACATTTATCTAGTCATGAATTAAAAGGACTTGTTTGTGGTAGTACTTATCAAGTTTTTTTAACTGCACATAATAAAATTGGAACATCACCAGCAAGTACCTCATTACATGTACGTACACAGGGTCAATCACCTGGTATGCCATCCACTGCCAATTTAATAGCACCAAATTCAACATCGGTTGTATTAAGACTGCATACATGGCCAGATAATGGCTGTCCTATTTTATATTTTGTATTACAATATCGTTGTTTAATGGATACCATTGATAAAAATTGGATATTAGGTGAGTAATATAAATTATGTTAATAGAAAATAAAAATAATAATTATGAATATTTAATGACCAAATTATTAAAAATTATTTACTTATCTGTTAATATAATAAATATTGCGTAGATACATTCTTAGGTTATAGTGGCATCTTCCTTAAATAGGATAATTTACTTGTAATTGCATTATGTAGAATTTATTGACAGTCGTATTTACTTTTATTATCCTAATTATTTTCTCTAGTATATGTACATCTTTTCTGTTTAGGACAGCATTACAAATAGCGCAATACTTATTTTTGTCCATAAACTAAGTAATACAAAGCCCCCGAAATTAAGAATTTGCATTTACACAATATATCTACTGATGAATTCCAGTAGTGTTAAATGGGCAAGCGTCCAATAACATCAAACAAAAAACAAATTTTAAAACATCTTTTGAAAAGTAATGTTAACCCTCGCTAATTTCGTTAGGCATCTGAGGCAAATGTTATCGGGGCTAGCCTACTCCAGTTACTGAATTCATTCATTTTTTTCTCGTAAATTTAAATTATTATTAACTTTTCATAAATATATTTTTTTTTGTTAATTAATAATTCAGATTCCTTGAAATCGAATCACAAAATAATTTTCTTAACCAAATTGCAATTACATTAATAAATTTGTGAAATTAAATAAAAACTAAAAATCATGTACACAGAAGTACCAAAAGACAAAACTCACGTATCATCAAGTAAAATTACTACTCTTAGATCCTTCATTTTTATTGATTCTTTTGATCCTTGATGAGAAATAAAAAATTATTTACCGTTTTTTTTTTTTCTTAATAAATGTCAAAAAATTTAAAAACTGGAATATTTTTTTTTGTACGTGATAATTATTGAATTTATTTGTTTTCTACTTCTCCTACTTACATACATGTAGTAATAATTATTAATTGAAATTTTCAATTATATAAAATTGCAAAAAAAAAAAAAAATAAATAAATAAATTATATTAATAAAAATAAATTGTATATTTCTTTCTCTGTTTCTCTTTACCTAAATATCAATGGGAATTAGTATCAAATCAATTGAAACCACAAAGACGTTTCATAATAAATGGATTAAAACCGGCAACACTATATCAAATCAAAATGGAAGCACATAATGTTGCAGGTGTATCAAAAATTGATTATCAATTTGTAACATTAACAAAAGATGGTGAACCACCACCACCAGAAATTGTTGAACGAGGACAACAAGCAAATTTATTTTATGGTAATGTTAATATATTGATACCAGGTATTGCAACCATCTCGGGACTTATTTGTACAATTGCTCTGATTGTTATGTGCTATAAACACAGTAAGTAAAAACAAAAAATAAATAAATAAAAATATTTACAAAAAAAAAAAAAATATTTCTACATTACATAAAACACTATGTATACACATGTATATAAATGATAAAACTTCTATCTATAATATATGTATACGTTTTCATATTTATATATACATTTGTATATATGCCCCCAAGGATGAAGATAAATTTTTATTTCTTTATTTGGTATAGATATATCTGAATTTTTATTTTTTTTTTTCTTTATTTATGAATTCCCAGAATTCCTTTAACATACATAATAACATATACTATAAATGTATGTACCAATTTATTTTTTATTTTTTTTTTTTTTCAACAAATCATTTCAAATACTCAACTATGTCATTTATTTATCTATTTTTCTATTTTATACTAACCCCTACAATCATTTTTTGTGTTTATTTTTTTATTTCTATTTTGTATAATTTTCTATAATTGTATATGAAATGGAAATAGAACAAAGCAGTCGAATTCAAAAGGAAGCAATGGAAAATCGTCAAAACAGTGAAGCGGCACAACGTGAACGTTATTACGCTACTATTCATAAAGTTTCATTACAAAACAATGATAAGATTCCAGGTAATTTAAATATACTTATATTTTTTTTTTCTATTAACTGTTATATAATATGTTTGTTTGTATGTTTATGGGTAATTCTACAGAAATACATGCCTATAACTATTTTTGAGTATTTTTATTTTTAAAATTTGTTTTGTTAACATAAGTAAAAAATACAGATTTGTTATTGAAAATTAATAAAGATCATTAATAGAAATTTTAAATCGGTACATAGCAGGTTGATTTGATTTACATTTTTAACGTTTAATGTTTGAACTTTTTTTAATACTACTGCCAGTAGATACGAGTATTTATTAAATTTCACTTTACTTTTAGTGATTATGATTACCCAATTAACTTCGAAATATAATAAAAAATGGTATTGTTAAAGGTCCATTACTTGAGTCAAGATTAGAAAACACAATATTCATATATTTAAATTTTGTTTTTTGTTTGTAGTCAAATTCGTATAGAATTACGCCAATACACTGAAGAAGGCAACATATTATTGCCGAAATATCGATATTTGTAAAAATAGACAAATAAAGATTTTAGTAAAATAAAAGGAATTATGCGTTTTTCCTTCTTTTACAATATTCATGTTAGAAATCACATTAACAAAGTAAACGTGTTAGTAAAGTACGAGTATATTCTAACCAAAACTATTTAATCATTTTAAGTCAGTAAGCAAAAATTTAAAAAATTTAAAAAATTTAAAAAATACATATTTATGTTTTCTGACACAATTAATAAAAATAATTTATTTTGCATATATCCGGCCACACATTTTGTATATGCATTTGCATACAACCATACTAACTAAAAACAAATTTTGACAACTATTACATATTTATAAATGATTCCCCAAAATAATCGATTGACGAATTGAATTTTATAGGTTTATTGAAAATTAAAAATTGCATAACTCTTGTAATAACTGCTGTTATACTATATACAGCTTTTAATTATGCATAAGGATATTTTATATCGACACGAATTTTTTTAACAAAAATATTTTTATGTTCAAAATTTTTATTAACTTACAAAACAGTTAATTTGAGGAGAATTTCCCTTAAGATATGCATAAAATACTCATAAATAGAAATGTTGTATATTAGCATAATTTTATTTTTATAAAAACTCATCTGAGAACATACATAAATGTCATATGAAAATATTATTATCCTGTTTTCATAGAAATATAAAGAAAAATATCCTTTTGTTTTATTTTTATTTTTCCCACTCTCTAGAATCATTTTCGTGTAAATGAATATTTGCGTATGTAAAATTATTTTAAAATGTACATATTATCATAACGTTATATTGTCATAACGATTTGAAGATAATTTTACTGTTATTACTAGAAATAAATAAAAAAAACGAAAAAAAAAAATTATCTAGGTGAACAGGTTGTTTAACATGGGTACCGATAATGAAAAAAATAAAATTGAATTCGAATTATGTATGTACAAATTGAATGAATCAATATAAAATGTATTGTTTTAGAATTTGTATGGTTATGTAAATATACTTTTGTACATTTATTTTACAGTGCATTTTTACACTTAAAAAAATATTTTGAAAATATGTAGAACAGTGTTATCAAAGTTTGATTGGCATATAAAAAATAGAAAAATTTATTTTAAATAAATGAAAGATCCCATCATAGCTATAAAACCATCATAGCCATCCCATCATAGCTAAAAAAACAAAAACACAAAATCAAAACAATTGTGACCACAGTGTTTTCAAATTATGATGAATCAATAGAAAAATTTTAAAATTAACACCTATACTTGAATAATTTTAGAATTATTATTTAACGGTATTTTAAATAATTTTTCATCTAAAACTCAAATTGAATAGAATTAAATATAAATGTTTGCAATCATAATTGTTCAATAACGCCCAAATTTCTGTAATTTCAAAATCCGGTAATTAATATTTTGTGATGCGATTAATTAAAATCCTATCATTGCTTGAAATAACGATTTTAAGCTTATTTTATAACTTAAATATTTCAACATTTACAGACTAATTTTTTTTAGCAAGGAATTGCAAGCGGTAGCATTCTCAAGGATATAGTCCATGTAGATCCCTTTTAAAAACGTAAAATTTGGATTTGATTTGAATTGGTGTGATTTGAAATAGGGTTAACCAATAGAGGCCCCTAGTACTGCTATCTTTTTATATATCTGCTGATAAAAATAATTAAATTCAATCCAACAAATTTAAAAACATTGTAAAAACTTTCAATGACATTTTTGAAAATCACGAACCTTCGTATTGATGTCTGTAATGTATTTTTTAATGTTCTGTATATTTAACAAATTCATTATGAAGACAGATATTTGCATAATAAATTCATCATGAGTTGTTACTAAAACTCTATAACAAACTTATCAAATCAATTGTATTTTGATATTCAAGGTTGCCATTACCTTTTAAGCCAACTTTATTTTATTAATATTATATCCTAATAATTTTTTTATTTATTTTTTTTTTAAATCTGACTGACTGTCTGCAATTTATAGCCGTAAAGAAAAGCAGTATTTCAAAAAATTAATTAAGTCAGAGTTTGATGACAGACATTTTTTTGTAATATTTTCGATTTTTTTTTTAAAATTTTGCAACGGCAGTACAATTAAATATTGGTAGAATTAAATAGAATAAAAAAAAAATGGCGTTTTAATTATAGGGGATTTGGAAATATCGGAATTGCTACAAACGGGTATTATTTATCAGAATATCATAAACACCCTGTCTTATTCTCTGTCCATCGTTTACATGTACAGAACTCGCTTGAGTCTTATCATTTATTATTTCTTATACTGTCATTCTTTATTTACATAACACGAATAAAATGTCAAAAATTAATAAAGTTGAAACGTCAAATGGGAATTCATTTAAAAATTATTTACAGCTATACTTATATTATTTGTTGCTCTTTCTTTAAATTTATAAAATTGACTTTTTGTAATTTTTGATTTTGAAAAATTGTTTATAATATTCATTATATAAGACTTTTTTTGAACAAATTATAATATCAAAAAAAAATTTAGTCCATTTCAACAAAAATAAAAATACATTTTTTTGAGGCAGAATTATTTAAAGACAGAAATTATTTGAATGATTCACAATAGAGTTTAGTGTGCAAGCAGAATTATTGACCAGTTATTCACCCCAATCGTGGTTATCAGTTATCAGTATTATTTATCAATATTTATGACAAGTAGTTTCAGAAATTCTGATACGCCCTATAGTGGTTGTCAGAACTATCAGTTTTTTTGATCGATTGTGAATTTTATTAACGTCACTGATAAATTGGTATCGGGGTGCTAAAAATTTGTCATATTTTCTGATAATTAACAGATTATGACAGTTACAAATAAGTTTTGTGATAAAAATAAATTTACAAAACAATGCATATAAAGATTATATTAAAATTGTCAAATAAAATTAATTTAGATTCTTTAAGTATAATTTTAAAATAAAAAAACACAAAAAAACTGACTTAAAAATAAAAGAAAATTGTCAAAGACTAAAAGAAAAAGACAGGTTAACCAATAAAAATTAGAACGGGATTCAATTAACAATTTTGTTTTTTTTTTTGTTTTGATATGGATTAATTTTATATTTTCTATAAATAGGTGTGTGATATAGCAAATAAAAGACTGATAGTTAGTTTGATTCAACCACAATATTTAATTAGCTTATTTTTAATTTTAATTACATTTGATTTATATTTTATTTCACAAAACCTCCTTTTGTTTACTGAAAAACTTATTTTATTTCACTTATATTTTTGTCTTTTCTATGAAATTACTTTACTTTAAACCTCTTTTTTATTTTATTTATATTAGATTAACACTTTTATTTCATATTTTATTTCACAAAACTAAACAAAAAATAATTAATTTAATGAATCAGCTGATTTTTGAAATGTCAAGTTATCACAAGTATTCACAATAGTAAATTTTTTTCAGTAAGTTTATCAGAATGTATCAGTATCAGTACCACGATTCCATTTCTGATAAATTTTTTAAGTTATCAGTTAACTGACAACCACGATTGACCTAAATAATTCAGTTTTTATCATTCGTTAAAAAAGATTTTCTCATGCACGATCGTCACCAAATTTTATTAAAGAAAGCTTGATTTACTTAATAAATTACTGTGTCAATTTCTGTGTAAACTCTACATTAAAAGGTGAAAATATTCTTTGAAACTTTTATCATCATCGCTTACCACGTATGCATAATAGATTTGATTACTTGACTTGAATTCTTCTTGAAATTTAAATCTGTGTATTCGATTAACCAGCTTGAGTGGCTGCCAGTTCGAAAATAGCTTGAGTTTGATATAATGTATTTATTTTTATTGACAGAAATTTTGATGCCTAAAATTTGTAAAACTTTCTATAAATTTAAAGATGAAACATAACATAAAATATAAAAGTACATTTTTTTATTTATTTACTTTTTTAAGTCTTCTATTTTTTAAGTTCACTCTAAACATTAAACAAAAATTCATAAATTTTTGACATTAAATGTCAATTCAAGCAAGTCAAGTATGTAAATTTTTGTGATTGACTTGAGTGAAGCTGATTTCAAGAAATTAGCGTATACAATAAGCCTTCCCGAGCAGCCAATTGTCACAAAAAGGTGACAATATGTTTTTAGTGAATTATCAACAAATTTTAGTGAATTGTCGACAAAATTTTGTGATAATTTTTGTTGAAAAAAGGTCGGTAGGGTTGACCCCATTTGTCACCTCATTTTGTCAACACATTTGTCAACAATTTGTTTATAATTTGTCATCATTTTGTGGATTATTTTGTCGATAATTTGTGAATAATTTGTCATTCATTTATGGACAACTTTGACAACAGTTTGTGAATAATTTGTCATCAATTTGTGAGTTTTTTTTTTTTTTTTTACAGACAGGACAGTTTTTTCAGTAATTTAGATTTTTAATTATAAAAACAATTTGTTTTTTATATATTCCATATTTTATTCTATCTATAATTTATTCTATAAAAATAATTAAAAAACAAGTTCTATTTCAATTGTTTTTTAATTACAAAATTCATTCATATTTTTAAATAAACTTTGTTGTGTTTCTCAAAATACAAATATCAAAACAATACCAATAGAATAAAATACTATTGCATATAAAAATAAATAAAAAACTTACAAAACCCTGTCAACCAATTGCCACATATTGTTGACCAAAAATTGTCATGACAAATATTTGTCAACATTTTGTCATCATAATTTTGGGGATTTACAACCACAATTTTGTAACAAATTTTGTCTACAAATTGTCATCATAATTTTGACGACAAAATGTGCCCATAATTTTCTGACAATATGTTGACAAAAACTTGTCATGACAATTTTTGATTACTGGGGTTTAATATAATATAAGAATTATAGAATACAATAAGCCTAGTTGCAATATAAGTTTTGTGAACTCAACGGTTGACAACATCTATTTTTTGATATACATATAAGAATTTTCTAAACGTTCTATTTTGAGTTTTACTGAGATTTTTGTTATTTAAACTTCTTTTGGCTAATATAGATTTTATACACAGTCTTACAAAAATTTAGTTTTTGTCAAAGCAAAAGAAATATCACCAAATAATTTCAAACTATAACAAATAGTAAATTAAATTATTTTTATTGAAATAATGAAATAATTTTAAGTCAATTCTAGTATATATTATCAGAATATCAAAATACTCATGAAATACAAAAATCAAATTACATTAATACTAGCCCCCAACATAAACTACGGAAGTAAAGTAAATCGTTTTTTTTTTTATTCTTTCATCCAACTTTTTTCCTTTATTTTTTAAAAGCACATTCTAAATTCATCAGACTGTGCCAGTAAACACTTGAATATTCAAAAACAAGTTTTTCAAAAGCATTAAAATATTTAAATTTAAAAATTAAAATAACAACAACATACATTAAACATAAATAAATTAAAAAAAAAAACAAAAAATAACATCATAGGGTATAAAAGAAACTTCCATTCCCTGTCGGCAGATGAAGATGACCATCAATCAAAGAAACAAAATACAGTTATGTATAAAAAATTTATTGTTCCATTTTTTTTTTTTTTTTGTTACACTCTTGGCAGTATCTTAGGTAGAACCATCTTTTCGTGCTTAATTAAGTACGGTACTGCAATTTTCGACTACAATATCTACAATATTTGAGTTTTTATTTAACAAATTACTGGGTTTTTTAATTAATGACCAAGAAACGGAAACTTTAAAGGACTTACATGAAAAAGTTTATAGACCACCTCCCTCCACTCTAAACGTAGTTGGAAAAACTAACGCAGAAATTCGTCCGAACATGAAACTCTTTGGAATTAAAAATTATACAATAAAAATGTGTAGCATTGGATTGGTAGCAAAAAAATTTCCGACTCAATCGAAGACTACAACATACTCTATGACAATTTGTTGAAACAAAATTCATAGAAACAGAAAAATGGAAATTTTTGTCACATTAAAAAAAACCCATGAAACTTGTTCTTTACGGACTCGATCAGTCAATTACACATACAGATATCATGTACATCAAAGTGACATTGTATATACTTCAAAATAATAATATTAAACGCACTGAAGTTAAAACAATCAAAATGAGAAAAAGTTAATTTTTTGAACAAAACTTTCTAATTAAATGTAAAGCTTTTCCCAATAAAATAAAAAAGTAAATTTAATAAGAATTGTGATAAAAAATTTAAGTATTATTTATTGCATACATTTAGGGGGTTATGTTGCTTTATAATAATTCACTTCTTCTCTTATTCTGTTCACAATTTTATTGTATATACTTTTAAGATCTCACGTAATGAATTCACTATAAAGTTACATACAAAACTGAAGACAGACATATTATTACGACTAACAATTACTTTTTGACACAAATGGTTTAATTATTGAAAAAATAGGCGTCAAAATACAGTCAAATCAAAATACAGTCTAAATTCTAAAATTAAAATTCCATTCAATTTTGCAAAAAGTAAAAACAACAAAAATAATAGGTTCACAGAAATTCTAAAGTTCACAATTTTTTTTTTTTAATTATATACTTTAAATTAAACTTGCATGTGAATGCATTTGAAAAAACAAATACCATCTACTCTTAGTCCCTATCCCATACCTTAAATATCCTATATGTATATTTGTTTTTATTTTGTGTTCATTATAAAGATTTCTCTTTGAAACGTTTTTTATCTATAGATAGGTGATTTGTGTATGCTTAAAAATCTTTGAATCCATAAATGTGGCTTTTTCGTTATTAGTGCTTAATGCCGGAGAAGATATTCTGTCGTTATCAATAATTTGCTATCGATTGAAAAATGTATTTTATTCATTTATTTATCATTATGTATTCACAATTTTTAAGCAATTTTTAATTTTTACAGCTTTTACACTATTATTATTACAGTATTGACAACTACTATTAATAGGACTATTTTTTTTTATTATTTGAGACCAAAATAATTGGAAAAGTACTCTAACTGCTTTCGCACAATTTAAGCCATTTATGAAATTAAAGAAAGAAAAGAGATGGAAGTAAAGAATAATAAGCAATAAAATTAGAAAAGAATATAGTAGAATAGAATAGGATAGGATAGAATAAATTATTTAATTGTGATAATATAGATTATTAAACTAATTTAGTATTTAAAATAAAAAATCCTTTTAAATATTATTTTTAATAAAACTACTTTGAGGCCGAACAGAAGAAAAGACTATACCTGAGCTCAGAGTACTGAAACGGCCAGTAAGTAAATAAGCTTTGACTAAGTAGCCAATTACAGTTTATAACTAGGAATTTTCTAGAAAATTTTTGATGTCATGTACAGATAGCCAAGGTCTAATTCAGACTGTCAGGCTAAAAACAAAGAAAAAAAATTAATTAGTCTATAAAATCTAACTTAAAATCTAATATATGAGAAAATTATTTAATTTATTGCAACTTTTCAGGAATATAGCTATTCTGCCATTTTATTACAATATAATTGATTTATTTATAAAATCTAATTCATTCATATAATTTATAAAATATGTTGTAGGCTCTAGTTGAAACATTATTAAAATTAAATAAATATTAAAACTCTCTAGGTATGTTTCACAATTTTATTAAATATCTTAATCGATTTCGGTTATTACACCATCATCAGAAGATCATAATCAGTCTCGGTTATTACACCATCATTAGAAGACTGTAATCGATTAAGATATTTAATAAAATTGTGAAACATACCTAGAGTTTTAATATTTATTTAATTCTAATTCATTCAATTTTACGATTGAAAAAAGTTTTGGTTTTAACAGAATCATAGTGGCAATATTGGGTTCTGTTTTCTTTTCAATATACCATTAAATCTTAATTGGTTTGGTATATTTTCATTTCATACAGCAAATCCGTAAAAAAGTGCAATAGGAAAAATTATTTAACACATTAAGGACTTTCTTTTGGCAATTTGAAAAATAAAATTTTACAATTTTTAATTAAGGACAATTAAAAATTTGCAATAACTTTATAAATGTTCGTTTTGAATATGTAATAAAATTTTATTATATATATAAATATATATATATATAAATTTTATATATGTATACATATATATCGATAGCAGGTGCAATATATATTTAAAATTATCATAAGAGTGCAAGTAAAAAAATGTTACGAAACCCTGGATTAGACAATATTTTGTTGTTTAATATTCATATTTAAATACACAAAAAAAAAAGACAAAATAAATAAAATATTCATGATTTTTAACTTTTTTTTATTATTTTTATTATTTAAATAAAACAAATAATATTAAAATCCCCACGGGATCCTACTAATTTGAAAAAAAAAAAAAAAAAATTCATTAAAGAACAAAAAAAAAAACAAAACATAATAATAAAAAAGGTATGACATATTCTTATCTACAAAGAAAAAGGATAATGAACTAAATTCATCGTAAATATATACGTACACAATACACATAGGTTCTTTCGTATGTGTAGATTTCTCGCATTCTTTCATATCTATTATCATATTTTCTCATATTTTTTTTTTTTTATTGTTTTGTTTCTTATCATTGTTTTTTTGCTGCTCTTTTTTCTCTCTATATATATATATATTATATATTTCATTGTTAATAATATTTCAAATTTCTATACTACATTGTTATTATATTTCTTAAATGTAAAAAAAAAAAAAAAAAAACTTTATACACTTTAATAGTATATTTTTGTTTATTTTTTCTATTTTCTATTTTTGTTTTTATTTCATTATTCACAGAAACTTCAGAAGATATTTCACCATATGCAACATTTCAATTATCAGAAGCGAGTACATTAGCTCAACCGCATCATACAGGACCAGCAAATACATTATTACATTCATTTATGTATCATGAACGAGCATTAACCGAAGGATGTTCATCACCACCACCTGCTGCGGTACTTAGACAACTGAAAACCACCTCCTCATCTCCATATTATAATATCGTGCGTTATTATTTTTTTATTTTCTAATTGGCTGTTCATTTTTAGTTGTTTTTATCTCTTTGTTTTAAGCGAATACAATAAACTTTAGTTATAGCTATATTTTTTTAAATATTTTCTTTTTTTAACAAGAATATACAGGTAGATTTAGTATTTCAATGTATTTTATATATATATAATATATATAATATATAAATATTTACTAAGTTTTAAATTATATTAATGGTATATAAAGAACACAACACAAACAAATATAAATATTTTTAATTATATTTTAAAAATTTAATTTTCAAAATTATTTTTTCACTTCTTTTTTTACCGCTAACGCTGCTGCTTATTTAGTATATCTAAAAGCCTATACTTCTATGTATATGTATATAGTATCTATTTAAATTTTGAATTTAAATTACAAAATTTTTAAAAATAAATAAATGATTATTGATTAAAAAGTAAAGATTTATAATTTCAATATTTTGGTCTTCATTTTGATAGAATCAAATTATTTTTTAATCATTATCATTTATTAATGATAAAATATGTAATAATAGTTTTCTATTTAAAATTAATTTTTAATATTTGTAATATATGATTATTGTTTTCTTTTTATTTGTTTTATTTTGTTTTTTATTTGAAATGTAATATAGACTCAGAAAAATCGTCGAAGACATTCAAGAAAAACAGAACCAGAGAGTGAAGAATCTGAATCAGATCAAGATCCATTAACATCGAGTAGAACTGAGTCATCAAATCAATTGGAAGCAGCAAAATTAAAACATAGTAAGTTAAAAAGAAAATAAATTTTGAATTTAAAAAATTTTATGAATAATTGATGTGTAGTAATAGTTTGTTTAATTTTCGTAAATAATCGGTAAAAAAATATTTTAAGAGTTAACATTGTTTTTCATTTACTGATTTCACGTTGTTTTTTTTTTTAAGAACCATAATTTTCTCACATGTAGGAAATTGGAAAGTTTGGCCAATATTATTTTATTTTTAAAAATGTAAAAATTATTTATGTATTTAGTTTTTTTTATAAAATTAGCAAAAATTGAAATATTTATGAAAATATCATACAGTCATACGTCATACATTAATTATTTTTCCTATTTTAATTAATTTCGTGACCGGTTTTTGCTTAATTAAATTATTTCAAAACTTCTATTTCAAAAATTCTTATGTATGCATGCCTGTGTGTGTACTATGGTTTATTTTTAAGGGAAAAGGAAAGAAAATTTCGGTTAAATTAGATTTTTCTATAAGCCTAGCAACTAAATTAATAATTAAACAGTTCTATGGTTACTCACTCAAAGAAACTTACTACAAAACAATTGCAAATAACAATAAAGAAAGTTCGATATTATGGTACAATGTACATACTTCATTTCTGAATTCTGATCATAAATAAATTGCACAGACTGGAAGGATTACTGGCTTGGCTACTATTCTTAAGATATAGGGCGAAAGATTGCCTTATGCATTTTTGTGAAGCATTGTCAAATAAAAGATTGTTTAATCTTGAACAAAGATTTATTCAATAATAAAATGTTGACATATTAAGACTTCCGAACCAATCTAAGCCATAAGACATGATTTTTTTCTCTATTTACAAATAGAAAATGGTGATTTTATTCTAGTTATTTGTAAAAAAAAAAAATTAAAAAAAAAATTGTATTATATATGGATGATAGTTATAATACTTATGCAGCACAAGTTCATATAAATACTTAACTGCATATACATATGTACATCAGGTCAACAAACATTCATTAAAGAACTAATTCAATATTTAAAACATATATAGGTTGAAAATTGACATTTTAATAGAAATTTTTTCAATAAGATTTTTAAATTAAAACAAGCATTTATAATTGCTTAATAACTACAGATTTATACACCCAACACCTAAAATGTATTAAAGAGGTTTATTATTTTTTTATATTATAAAATTGATTTAAAAAATGATTAAAACGTATACAGAAAAATCTTTTTACTATTAAATTATATGCAAATATTATATTATTTAAAAATTTCTATTAAATGTATATTAAAATTATTTTCTATTTATTTTTTATTTTTTCCAATAACAGGTATTATTTATCATGGTGCCCAATCAAGTACATCATCGGATTTATCACCAATGTCAGAACAAAAATCATTACCACGTCGCGGTAGATCAAGGTATCATCAACAGCATCTATATTCAACAAACACAACACCAAGACACTCAAAATCCTCAAATTTAAATGCAAATAATATTACAACGTTATTAGTTACATCCCCACGTAGTAGTAATAATCGTAAAAAATTAAATTTAAATAAATTAGTTACTAATTCAAATGCAATACAATGTGGTAGTACTACTACTACAAAAACACAAATATCAGATATAAATAATTCAAATTTAAATTCAAATAATTCAAATTTAAATAAAAAATCACCATCTTCAAATAAAACAATATCAACAATAATAACACCAACAACAACAATTTCATCAACACAATCAATATTATTAAAAAATTCTAATTCAAATTCAAATTTAATTGATTCAAATAATATATTAAATAATAATAGTAATTGTGATAGTAGTACTCAAGCAAATGTATGCAATATTAAATCACAACATCAATCAATTATTAATAATAAACAACAATTGCATTTACAACAACAACAACAACAATTACAACAGCAATTACAACAACAACCAGTTAATTCAATAGCATCATCAATAATACAATCCCGCATGCCTTCCCAATTTCGTCCTATTCCACACAAAACCATACCATCAAATACATCAATTATTGAATCACCAACAACACCAACATCTGCGAAATTTTTCTCAGCAACAACATTGCGCAAATAAATTATTTTTTTCTTTTTTTATTTTTATATTTAAATGTACATATATATATATACATATACATAATTATATTTCTATATACATATATGTACATAAAAATATATTTAACTATTAAAAATATAAATAATAAATAAAAAAAAAAATAGTAAATAAATTAAATTCTTTAAAAATGATGATCAATAATTGTAGAATTACAAAATTTCATTTCATATATACATATATCTATATCTATATAAATATATATATATATACATATATAATACAGACATACACAAACTGAGACGTACATTCATAACATTTTTTAGATTTGTTTAGTTAGTATTGCCGAAATTTGGCCTAAAAAGCTCAACAATAAAAAACGAATTACAAAACCAAAAAAATAAAAAAAAAAAAAATTTTTAAATAAATATAAATCTAAAAAAAAAAAAAAACAAAATTCGAATAACTGAATTAGAAAAAGAAAATACCATACTCGTATTAATCAAACGAAATAAATCAAAAATTTATAAAACTGTCTCTTTTGCACGCTTTACTTTTCTTATTAATATTATTATTTACTGTTATAAAGTTATTTATATAAGTTGTTATTGTATGTGTCATTTTATATTTTACAAAAAAAAAAAAAAACATTTTTCTTTAAACTTAACGATCAACAAAAATAAAACCATAAAAAATTAATAAATTAACAAAAAAAAAAAAAAAAAAAATGGCCGACATTAATTCCCATTCTGATATGTTTTAGTTATATACGTATGCAAAAACTTATGAAATAATTAATATTTAATTTTTATTCGAAATTACAACTTTTTTACTTATCTGTGTTATTTCAATTAAAATTATTATTATTATATTTGTTAAATATAAAAAAAAAAATTTTTTAAATTTAAAAAATAAAAATAAACAAAATTTAATGCAATTTAAAGCTATATTTGTTATCAAAAGTAAAAAAACACACAAAAAAAAAATATAAAAAAAAACCCCATAAAAATTCTTTTAATATATGACATTAGCAAATTAATCCTGAACAGGGGTACAATGCGAACACTTTTACCATTACAACTACAAGAGAATACACCAACAGGTGTCATTGGCGGTGGCGGAGGAGGTGGCAATGGTTTAAATAATTTTCATCATCAAATACCAATTGAAGGAAGTACACCAGATCGACCAGAATTATCAGAAGCTGAATGTGACATTGATACAATAAAAAAATTAAAATTAGGAATGAGATCAACATTATGGTCAAGACCGGCAGCTGGCAATAACAACAACAACAACAATAATAATAATAATGGTAATAATAATAGTAATAACAACAACAACAATAGTAATAATAGTAATAGTAATGCTGTAGGTGGTGGTAATGGTGGTATAGGTGTTGGAGGTGGTGGTGGTGGTGGTGGAGCAATTAATAATATAATTGGACCTAATATCAATAATGAACAGCATCAGCATCAATTACAACAATTACAACAACATCAACAATCATCACATCCATCAGATTATTCAATAGCTGTATGAAGTTTAAAGAAAAATCACAAAAATAATAATAAAAATAATAAAATTAAATTAATTTATAAATAAAATTAATTTTTTTTACAATTTTATTTTTAATTATTTTTTATTTTATTTTTTTTGTGATTTAATAATAATGAAAAATGATCGAAAAGTTCGAATAGAAAAATGTCAATTCAAAAATTAGGTAAATAATTTAATTAATATTAATTAATTTTATAATCAAAAAAAAAAAAAAATTACTTTTTTAAATTTAATTATAATATAATTTATATTCACCATACCAGTCAGTTGTCAATGTTTTATATTGAAAAAAATATATATATATAAACAGTAGAAACTGTTTATAACGGTACTTTTAATATGCAAATATGTAAATACATATCAATACTGATATTATATTTAATTTCATGTCAAGTGATTCGGTTTCCATTCAATCTTAAATCTAAACGTTGGCTGAGATTATAGTGATATAATTAATTATTCAAAATGCATACATAGATATAATTGAAATCAAAATTATATATATATGTACATATATATAAAATTTACACTAATTAAAACATTAAAATCTCTAATCGTCAAACTTGACATTTAATATTCAGTTGAAGAATATAACCATACAATGTATATATTCAACCAAAAACTTATATACATATATTTATATTTTCTTAACCTTATTTCCTCCAGAGAGGATGCACATTTAACTTTTGCAGTTTATTTAGAGACTTATAAGAATTATAAGCATTTATAAGAATTGATTTATTGACTAAATTTATATTGTATCTTTTTTTTGAATTGAAAAGAGCCTCTTAAATTTTCTTACATGCCATACTTAGACAACTCATACACAAGGGTACATAAGTATTGATAATTACACCAAGAGGACAAAATGCTAAATGAACATGTATTTTTCATTCCTGATGCTTTATAAAAATCGATGTAATAAATTTATTTGTAATACAAATGTGGATGTAATAAAAGGAATATACAAGTAATTGTAAACAATGTTAAAATATGTGATAATAAGCAGAGGTATAAATTACACACGCTCTAATATCCATAGGGAAGCCAGTTATAAACAATGTCGTAATAAACAGTTTCTACTGTATTAGCAGATTTGATATATGACTGTAGCGTTTTCAACTACAGTATTTGTTTTTATTTTTCAAAATTTATCTTTTTCGTAATTTCTCTCTTAAATCTAATAATTATTTATTCAAAATAGATTTAATTTTAGAAAATAACAACATTTTCGTAGATTAAGATACGAATTGATTAGAACAATCTCAGAATTTAATACAAGCGGTAATTAATTAAATTTATTTTTGTTTAATTTTTTTTTTCTAATATAATTTTATATATATTATGTACATATAATATAATAACAAAATTATTCTAATTTTTAGAGATATATCAGTTTTTCAATGTGTATTCATTTATTTTCTATTTATTTAAAATCAAATTACTTTATTATAGTCTATAAAAAAAATATATAAATAAAAAAAAAAAAGATTGTTAACTATAATGTTAAATAATTCACTATTAAGTATATAAATCTATTTTTATCATTATCAAAAATAATTACATAAATTTAATGGAAAAAATTAATATTATAATAATAATTACACTAAATTTACATAAAAAATTATATAGAAAATGAAACAATTCAATATTAAAAAAAAAAAATCATATTTTATAATGAAAATAAAAAAAAAAATTAAATGCCAAAAAAATAATAAAAAAACCAAAAATTAATTTTTTTTTAATTTTAACATTATATATATATGGAATATATAGAACCATTTTTAATTAAATAGTATTACAATACATAAATTTAAAAAAAAAAACACAAAATAAAAATGTAATAAATAATACAAAAAAAAAGTTTTTATAAATTTTTCACGTTTCGGAAACAAGGTGCCAAAATTCAAAATTTTATAAAAAAAAAAAAAATAAATTAAAACAAAACAAAAAAAAAAATAATTAAAAAATTAAAAAAACAAAATATATATATATATATATAGTATATTATATATGTGATTATAAATTATAAATTTATAATTAATAATAATAATAATAATAATGTAATTATTAAATTTGAAAATGTATTAAATTAAATGAATAAAAAATCGTTTTTATATTTATAATAATAATAATAATAACAATAACTAAATAATAATAAAATTGAGTAAAAACTATGAAATAAATTAATAAAAACAAAAACAAACAAAATATTTTATTTTATTTCTTTTTTTATTTAAAATCTAGGTAAAAACTTTACATAAATACTATTAAAAAATACAAAAAAAAACAAACAAACAAACAAATAATTATAAATAACGGAATAAAATAATATACATACACCAAAACTCTATTAGTATCAATAACTAACATTTTATGTTCAGTAGTTGATAAATTTAATAAATCCAGTTATAGATAAAATAGTTCTCCGTCTTCTGCACCGGCACATTTGATTTTCTTACCGATATTCAATATAACTGTTTATAATTGCCCTTCAATTCAAACATGCTCTTTCTATCACGATTTCATGTACGGGCTCATCCCGATATAATATTTCTATTTACCTATTCTTAAACGGAATTGTTAAATCTTAATATTTGATGTTATTAGATTTCTGGTATTTCTATTTGTGAGTATAAAATGAATCGATTTTTTTTCATTTAATTTAATTTTATATTTTCTTATTGATCCACAAATCTTTATACTATAGTTTACTGTTATTTATTTGATTTTATATATAATAATAATAATAATATTAATGATATTAATAATAAAATATTATAATTAGAATAAATGTGAATACATAATATGTACTAAATAAATAAATTCGATACACATATTATTTAAAATGTTACCACTTTCATTACCAAATTAAATTCTCTACCATAATATTTATTTTAAAACTTTTGATTTATATTTTTTATTCTACTTTTTTAAAACTTTTTACCTAAATTTAAAATTATTACTAATTTTTAAATTTAATTCTTTTTTTTATTTATAAAATATAAGATAAATTTTAACTATCAAAAAAATGTCTAACATAAAATGTTAATTAAGACTAATAGAGTTTACTTTACTTACAAATAACATGAAATGAACGGTTGTTGTAACATTTTTTTTTTTATAAAGTTGTACCAAATTATTGCAATAACAAAATTATTAACAATAAAAAAAATAATTACAATATAAGAAAATTGTAAAATAAATTTTAGAATAATTTATATAATATAAAATACAATTAATATAAATGATATATATTTCAAAACTGATCAAAATCAAGAAGAAACCCATAAGAATGACAAAAAAAAAAGTAAAACAAACAAAATTCAAATAATTTAAAGAGTAAATTTCAGAAAAAATAAAAATCAAAGAATCATTTAAATTATTACAATATTAAATATTATTAATTAACAAAAAAAAAACAAAATCAAATTTATAGACTTATAATTAAATATTATTATTCTTGATTAATATATTGATTATATTAAAAACAGAAAAAGCAGTTGACAAAATCAAAATTTCAAAAAAAAATAATATATTATAAATGTATTATAAATAAAAACAAAAAATGTTATATAAATAATAGTATTAATAAATTAATGTAAATATAATTTTCATTTTAAAATACTTAAATAATAAATTGTATTGTATTCTATTGCAAGTTATTTCATTTTTTTATAATTATTTTCTTTGTTCATGTATATATATTTGATTATTTGATTTTTTTTTTTTTTTTTGTTTTCATTACAATTAAATTATATTAATTGTTAATAAATAATGTAATATAAATTATTTAAATATAGTATTTTAAAAAAATTTAAAAAATAACAAAAATCAAAAGAAAAGAAATAAAATAGAAATTTAAAAGGAATTATTAATAACTGTGTAAATACGAATGTAAAGGCCACATTTCAGATTTCAAAGAGTAAAAAAAAAGTATATAAAACAAGATATTGTAATCTAAAAAAACAAAAATCAAATTTTATTTTAGTTTTTAGTTATTTACATGACATTTACTTTGAAGACATTTAGCATGGTCTCTACTTATTTTAAATACACAAATCTCTTAGTAATTTAGAAAACAAAAACAACATCTTTTTTAGAATATATAAAGTCGAATTTGATTTACAAAAAGATTTTTCACAGGACGTAAAATATATATAAATAACAAATAACATTATAATAACAAAATTGAAACAAATAACAAAAAATTAATATGGAAACATAGATAAGAGTAATAAATTTAGCAATAGCATTAAAAGTGAAAGAAATAAAGGATAGTAATTCGATTTAATATTTTAATAAAAAAAAAAAAGTGATCCAAGATCATTTAAGACACGATTTTTTATATATAATAAAAAATATTCAACAGATTAGCTTATTTAAAATTTCTTTGAGATACATTGAAAGAGAGGGGATTTAATTAATCAGAATATGATGTACGTTCAGTCGTCCAGCTTGAATTAAAAACAAATAGGATTATTATACAATTGTATTTTGTTCTGTATTCCACGTTTTCTAATCTAATGAGAACATATAGATTGGATGGAATTTTTTCTTTCGAACATTTTCTTTCGAACGAAGACCCCAAATGTGCACCCAAATGTTATTGATGAACGAATCAAAATATTAATTTAATAAAAATAATATGCAATTTTTATGTTAATGCGTGATAATTTAATATATAATAATTAATATCAAACACATGACATAATATAGATCTCTCCCCTCAATTAACTTGAATTGAGTTATTTGGAAATGAACCCTGATGGTTATTAACAATTGAATTATTTTATCCGTTCTTTTAAACTACTTGCTTAAAAAATTTATAGTTATGTTGTTTTTACAATTCTCTGATCATATTTTGGCTATTTTAAATTCTAAAATTAATACAATTAATAAGTCTTTTAATATACATTTTAGATTTTAATAATAGCTTTAGATTTTGTTAGAATACTAAGTAGAGATCATACTAATTATAAACACCATATTTTTTTTTTATGTTTTCATAATTCGTTACTAATTCTGTTAGTATTATTCAAAAGAGTAGAGTTTGATTCATCTAACACTACAGGTACTTATCAGCAGGCATTGCACTGTTAGAAGACCAATAAAACTTCCAATTTTTTATTCTGATTGATTCTATAAATTATATCAATATATGCTTCGAACAACATCTGTGAGTTATAAAAATCATTCAAAAATTTTCAAAAATCAAACTAATTCTGTTATTAATTTTTAATCAAAATAATTTGCCAAATAATAAAATTATTATTTTTCAAAAAAAAAAACGTTTAAAAATTTTTAAAAATAACAAATATATATGCTCAAATTTGAAATAGTCTATAAACAAAAACTAATAATTAATTAAAATAAATAATATAATTTTTCATAAATTACAAAAATAAAAAAAATACTACAATAGCCAGAAAAAAATAATAAAAATAAAGAAAAACAAGTCCTATTTTTATTCAAAACATTACAAAATATAAAAAAAATAGTATACATAATTAAAAAAAAAAAACAATAGAAATAGATATTAATTAAAACCAGAAACAAAAAAAAAAGAAAGAAATAAAAATTAATAAATTTTAAATTTTAAATTTAAGATCTATCAGTTCCGAATATAAAAATTATATTATAAATATTATACATTTATTAAAAAATATATATATATATAATATACTTTTAAATTACATAATTCCAAAACAAAAACAAACAAACAAAAATAAAAAAAAAATAATAATAATAATATTAAAATATACAGAATTTTAGCAGCAAAAACAAAAAGAAAAACAAAAAAAAATAGAGACATAATAAACTGAAATGAAATTACTTTTTGATATTTCATTTAAAAATAAAAAATTTACAAAAGTGAAAAAAAAGGAAAACAAAAATTAAAACAAAAAAAAAATAATTATTAATTACATACACTTTAAACTAAATATACATATATATATATATATATATATATATAGAGAAAACAAACAAATTTTTTTTAGTTTTTCTACTAACAAATATTAACTTTAAGTTACTTAAATAACAAAAATACTAAAAAAAAAAAAAGGAAAGGGAACTATAACAGAAAAACATGTAAAGAAACAAAACAAAACAAAAAAAAACAAATTATAAACAAATAAAAATAATATTTAATTAAATACGTATTTTTCTTTGGTTTTGTGTGGTATTAGGAAATACAAATACATAATATATACCTTCAATTCACTAACACTTTACTCTCCAAAACAATAAATTAATTTATGGAATATATTAATTATATTAATATATGTAATATATGTATATAATATATACAAATATATTTATTTATTTTATAAATATGAATTAAAAAATTTAATTTTAATTTTGAAACATCAAATTAATTATTAATTTTTTTTTTTTGTTTTTTTTAAATTTGTAGTTAAATTCTATTCTTTAGAGTAAATTTTTATTTAAAATTCTATTAAATTTATTAATGATTATTACTTTAAATTTATTTATAATTTGTTATTTATTTACGTATATAGTAAATTTGATAATTCCATTTTTTTTTGTTTTGTCCTTAATATTACAGTAAATTGTATTACATCTTCAATATTAATCTTTGAAGATGTTAAATTATAATATTTTATTTATTCTACTTATCCTACTTTTATTATATTTGTTTACGAAATAAAATTATTAATGTTAAAGCAAATTAACATTTTTTTTATATATTTTTCTAATATTTTTTGCAGATTACCTAAATTTAATTTAAAATGCATTATAAAAATTATATACCTTTATGATAAGTCTCCTTGCTCATGTGCTGCCTATCCATTACATGAATGTGAGGATAATTCGCATTGAGGACAATTATAATTCACAAATTATTGTTGCAAAAAGTGTATCCGCAAAAAAGTACAGTGTATTAATTTTTCTATAGTTACTACACTGTACGAGCCATACAAATGGACATGAATAAGTTAATAGATGCTCATGGCTCATGAATAATAAAGCTCATGGACATGAATAAGTTAATAGATTACTTAGATTGAGAAGCCACAACATATGTAACACTTTTCTTGTGTTCAACCTTTCCTTGAACTACAATCATAGGTAGTTCAAATTTTTACTACTCTTTTACAGCTCATGGTATATATCAATAATATTGTTTTGTATGTCTTTGAGCTTTGCTTTTTGAAATGTAGTCCATTCATAAGATTTTTAAAAATTTTAAATAGATGAAAATATATCGAGTTATGTTATTACGATTATACATATTATTATGTACACTAAACTACGTACTCAATGCCAAAAATGCATATTCTTATCTCTTATATGTGTAAAAAAGATTATACTAAATTTCAAATGCTTCAATCTTGTTTTCAATGTCCATACCGCTGTACCATATTAATTTTTATCGTTATCGATAAAGGTATTGTTGCTGTTTAATACGATAATTTATTTCTGTTTAGTATCATCAACTTTGTATTATATAAAATCCCAAAACTCTGACAAGTTAGTAGAACTCTTAATATAATTTACTCAGAATAATCAATTGAAAAATTATTGATTCGATAGTTGAGATACTAATGTAATTAGCGATATTGAGTAATTTCATAAGGTCAAATTATTTTTTCATATATCAAAATATTATTTATCTATGGAAAATTCAATCATTGGTTGGTTCATGGATTTAAAATAAATTACTATTGGTTGACAGAAATTCTATATTTATATTTTCTACAGACAAAAATGAAAAATATTAACTCACACATTAACTAATTGCCTTATTTTCAATTTTCCATTTTCATTTTTCAATCTTTTAATCAACATTTTTTATCTATTACTCCTTCCCTTAGGCGTTTTCAAAATGTTGATTAACATATTGTATTTTGCAATTCTCTGTTCTGTATTCAATATTTTTTGGATAAGCAATCAAACAGTACCAGAACTAGACAAACCATTATCACGAACTATAGTTTAACTATTTATATACACTTATATGCACAATACCGAGAAAAATGTACTTTCACTGAAAGACTTAAGTTCATAATGGAAAAATGATTTTAAATTATAAACGTTTTTCCATACTCACTTGGTGGGCGCTATTCATTATGTAGATACAAACCCTGATTTAACATCGCTTTCTTTTTTAACTAAAATTATAAAGTATATTCCGTTGTTTTATATTGTATCTGTGATACTTGTTCACTAAATCACAACCTTCTTCTATTACTATTTAGCTCAATAGGACTAATGAGTTATTTTTTTTTTTCTAATTTTAATTTAATGTTGAACGTAGATTACATCGAGCAATGCCTTTCACATATTTTCGCTACATTATCTCCTTTTGTTTTTGTTCTTTTGAGTTGTATTTACTCTTTATGAATCGTTTTCAATCTTTTGAGTCGTTTATACACCTTTCTCGAACGAACGATTTTTCTCCTTTGAGTCGTTTGATTATGAAGTACATAATAGATAAATAGATAAAAAGAGATATCAATCAAAGGTTCCCTGGTTCTCAAATTGTGTTCTGGTTCATTAGAAACTATAACCTACATAGAGATATGCCTATAGAAATTGTTACTTACTCTAGACTTTTGTAAGAAGTCATCAGAAAAATCTTCAATACCATTTAAATTTCAAGGCAGTCGAGATAATGGACAATGCAAATAATAATGTCGGACAACAAAATACAACATAAAAATAAATCTTTTTATAAAAAAACTATTTGATATTTTATTTATTCAATTTTTATTATATTTTATTTTTATAACAAAATATTTAATAATATTATTACAGTTACAGTAGTGGCCCTTTACAAACAAAATTATTTATTTTTAAAAACATACACACAAATATATTATATTTTGAAAAAAACAACTATCAAAACTAAAAAAAAAAAAAAAAAAAACACAAAATGTTGAATAAAAAAAAAATAAAATAAAAAAGTGAAAAATAATAATATATTAAAATATAATTATTATTAATTAATTAAATTTAATATTAAAATACCTATAAATAATATTTTTTATTTTTTACTAATAATCTGTGATTTAAATTTGTAATTATAATTATGTAAATTAATTAATATTCCAATAATTACATTTTTTATGTATGCGTATTTTATATATATGTATATATGTATGTATAATATATTTTATAATTTAAATACATACACTATATACGTCATTATGTTGTTATTATTATTATTTGTTTATGTTTTTGTAACAAAAAACACTTGAAAATTTTTATTCAAAATATTTTACATAAATAAACTAGCAAGAAATCAAACAGCCACTCCCTTATAATATTATAATGTCTGAAACCCATTTGTGAAACTAAAAACCGTTAAATTGGTCATGTACATGCTAAAACACTACACACTGCAAGTAGCTATCCAAACATATCCTAACAAATCCTCGTAAGCTACAATCCATATATTCTTAATGGGCTACGCAAATGGAAACCCTAAAGTATTATCTCAAATACTGTGGGGTTGCAATATGTAGAAAAATGCTAAGCCTAAAATCGTGCTGCTAAGTATAGCAATAATTAATTTTCATCAAAACAGTTCTTCATATAGATTAGCTTTCTATTGACTGCGTGTTATCCACTCTTTCTGTTTTACCAAAAACACCAAAGTAACAAAGTGCAAGTAATTTATCATTTCATCATCAATGTCAGTATTCTTCAATGGAGTATTTCTCGGTAAATGTATCAAAATAAATTTAGTATTTTCTGAAATACAGATAATATAAAACTATAACCTCATATCTGGCAGTTACACCGTATTTTTGCCTAACACCCTCTCTTTTATTATATACCCTTTCTACTACATCGGGACTAGAACCCGATAGTTCGCGAGGGTTCTTAGGGTCAACAGTATCATCAAGTAAAGGTTAAAGTAGGAAATTCGTAGAAATAAGTGGTAATTCATTAATATGAGAGTAAAAATAAAATATACACGATTATGAAAATAATGACAAGGTGGCAATATAACACAAAATGATGACAACAATATTAAAACATGTAATTAACCGAACATCAAACTTCATTCTAATGAATGATATTGTATACTTCAAATATATATTGAATACAAATTATAAAAAATGTTTTCCTTAAATTAGGACTTCATTTGTCATTTTTATTGTTCGTCTAATTATTTAATAGAATGTTGAGTATTTTGTTTATTAACGATGATGTTAGCGATAGGTAGACGGTTTATTTTGTGATGCCGATTACCAATATTCGCACCATACAATAGACGCAATATACGACAGATAGTATTTTTAACAAAAAAATAAATAAAAATGCTATCCTATTAAAATAACTCACTAAAGTTACACTTTATTTACAGTTTGCTCCACTATTACCTAATAAGCAGTTGTCAGCGATAGATTTAAAATTTTACATATTTATTATGTACTTATATGGATCAGTATCATGGGTTTGAAATGATGTTATTTATTTAAAATCAGAACATTCAATAAAATGTACTTAGTGGCTATACAAAGACATTTAATTAAATTTTCTTAAATTAGCTAAATATCTCCAATTAATAATTTCAATCTTTTTTTTGTTGCTTGTATCTCTTTAAATTTAACAGACTAAGTTTGGCTTAACTTCTTTAAATCTAAATTAAAATTCAATTTTTTTTATAAACTCATCAATGTTTATTATAAAGACTGAATTTAATATGAGAACAACAAAATAACAAAAATAAAACGTTATAAAATAAGAATAATAATTGCCAAATCAAAATCAAATACACATTATATAGTATCTACATTAAAACAAAACAAAAAAAAAAAACAAAACAAACCTAATATTTAAAATAACAACATGAAAATGGAATAATAAATATAAAATCAAAATAAAAAAAAAAGATTGTTAAAAAAACAAAATAGAAAAAAAAAACAAATAAATGGTTATAAAAAAAAAATGCACTGATTTTTGTTTTTTTATAATATAATTTTATTATTGTAATTACAAAAACATTATTTTAACAATGTTGTTAAAAAAAAATGTATTTTAGAAATTTTTTCTAAAATATAAAAAAAATATTTAAATCTTGTTAAATTAAATAATTTATCTTGTATTCATTCATCATCATTTCACCTTAACATAAATAAAAGTGATTTGAAAGCTTTTTTAATTAAAATATGAACCTCAGTCTGAATAAATATAAGAATTGTTTTTTTAATGAAATTTATTTCAAATAATATAAATAAAAAATCATATTTAAATTTATGCGATTAAAAACAATTAAAAAAAAACTAATTAAACCTTTTAATTATAAAAATCGTTATAAATAAAATGTATTTGAAGGTGTACATGAATGTGTATACTTTATTTTAGGGAAAATGTTATTAAAGCTAAGCGAACTCACTAATCAATTTTTATAGTGTAAATAAGAAAAACTGCATTATGGAAAAATTACACTTTCACGGCTCTAATTACTGCTTGTTATCAGTTTGTTTAGATTAACAAAAATTTCAACTGAAACCGTTTTGTTTATTTTATATTGCTAAAGTAATAATAACAAGTAGTTCCACAATATTTTGATCTTCTTAACTATTCAATTAACAATTAAAAAAACTACGTTACACTTATTAGGCCTGTACACAATACACGATTTATCGTCTAGTTTAACTGTTGAAAATTGAATTATGACGAACCGAATTATCGGCAGTTATTAATAATTGCAATATAACGAACTATAAATATTTACGTATTTTTTTTATATTTTATCACTAATTAACAAATAAATAAATCTCACAGAAAAAATCATTTTTAATCAAAATCTAGGATACAGGATACATCACTAATAAATCATTCTAGTCAATTAATCGTTCGATAATATACAACCGACAAATTTTCAATTTCGGGAACCGCAAATCTTTACAATGGATTGGTATTATGTATTACTAACTAATTAATCAAATCGATTGATAATTTCGATAGCGTATAATATGGTGGCTTTTGATACAAGTGTATAGAAAAAAATGCCAAAATATATACTTTTTAGAAAACAACCAAAAAATCACTTAGTATTACTTGTATTTTTACGAAAGATCAGATCACTCGAAAAATTATCTGACTAATTTTCCATTCTAATGGCTCATGAAATAAATTAATTGACAACATAATAAATATAAGATTGATTTATTTATATTTAAAAATAATATGATGTATGTATGTAAATTTAATATTATTGCTATCAGTTTTCAAGCCCTTTCAGGCCAGGAATGTGAATCTATTATTTATTTATCATTTATTTTCAGACAAATAAGTGATGCCGCAAAGGTAGTGAAACCCATAGAAAGCATTTTGCTTTCATCGGGAATTGAAATTAGACAAGTTTTGTTAAAAAACAGTACTTACTGCCCACATGTATATAGGAGATTGATTTGAAAATAATTTTTTATAAATTATCTGTTTTTGTAATAATAATTAACCTTTTAATCAAGCTTTTTATTTAATTATTAGATAATTTTTATATCGTATATAGTTAACCAAATTTAAAAAAAGAAATAGAAATAAAATTTAAATGCAACTTTTTGTGACCACGATTCATTTGTAATGCTTAAAATTGATATATTTTAATTATAAATATGTATACATATTTATTGTCTTTGCTAAAAAAACGTTCATGTAATACCTTCACTTACATTTGACTTCATCGTTTGTGTTTGATAATCATAATTCGCTGTAGTAGATGAGAGATCAAATTCTCTTTTAAATTAACTAATTTTATTTTTCTTAATCCTGTTAAATCCTGTTATAATTGAAATTATTTTGAAAATTTCTAATTCAAATACAAATTCAATTAAAAAAATCAAATTAAATTATATGAAATATAAATTTTATCATAAATTATACATCATACAAAAAATTAAAATTTTAATTTAAAATTTTAAAAAAATTTAAAAAAAATAGATTTTGTTAAAATAATTAACAAATTTGTATTTATTTATTTATTTATTTAAAAACAAATAATAAATAAATTTATAAAAGCACACACACATACACATCGAACAGTACGAATTTATAATCAAACAAATTTTTTTCTTTTAAATTAATAAAAAAATAATAATTATAATAATATAATAATAATATAATAATAATATAATAATAATAATAATAACAATAATATTTAAATGAAAGATAAAATGAAAAATAAAAAAACAAAAATAGTTAATAAATGAAAAATTAAATTGAATAACATACAAAAGAACAAAATCAAATACATACATACAATTAAATTATTGAATTAAGTAAAAATAAAGAGAAATTTAAAAAAAAAATGTGACAAAAAATGGAACAAAAATACCAAATGAATTAAAATAAAGTATAGAATTATATAAAAAACAAATATATATGTATATATATATATATATATATATGTAGTTAGATATACATATAATATATATATATATACATTAATATATATATATATAAATAAATAACAAAAACAAGAGTAATTTTATCATTATTAACCCTCAACTATATAAAAGGAAAATATTTAGCTACTGTCTTTGTCTTCATCATAAGCTTATGTGAAACGAGGGATTCTGTAATTAAACACAAATTCTGCATTTCTTTTTATAAACTCATCTAATGTTATCACACGCAAAAAGAAAATTAATAACTAAATACATATTTATCGAAACAATATTACATTTATTTCTATTCAAGCTCAAAAATTAAGAATACATGAACACAAAATATTATAACCTTAAACTCGTTCAGTTACAAAATCAGTAAGTCAAGAAGTAATTTAATAAAAAATAATTCAATAATTTATTATATATGTATATTAAAAGAGTAGCCAAATACATTCCTTTTACATAGTTGAGGATTTAACTATTATGGAATTATTAATAAAATAAATAAAACAAAAAAAAAAAATCAATAAAATAATTTAAAAAAAAAAAAAATTAGATAATGTTAATTAAAAGCTATTTACTGTATATTTCAATAAAAATAATGTCCTTAAAAAGTTTTTAAATTTGTTTTAATTTATTTTACAGTCACACTTTACATCTTCCTGCATTATGTTTATTAGTATAGATCTTAATAATTAATTCATATAATTGATTGATAATCAATTGATTTGCAAAATTGTTACTAATTCTGGTAGCTGTCATAAAACTCCTGACACCCACCAAGACGATTTCAAAAACCAAAGGTGTTACAGATCAATCCTGATTACATAATCTGTAATACAAGAATAAAATCTTATTTATATAAATACAGATATTAAAAATATTTTAAATTCAATATATTAGATTCGGTTCAGAGTCTGCATTCAATTTTTTATTTAATATTCAAGCACACAAGTGTATTTATTTTAAATCTGTTGAATTTCTGGTTGAATTACAGTATCAATATCTTATGTACACTATTTAATCAAATCGAATCTATATTAGTATAGAAAAAGTAGTACAATATAGAAGTCCAGCGTTATACTACTTTTTTATGCTTTTAGTATCCATATTTGCTATTAACTATATACTTTAATTTAAATTTGCTTTTTATAATTTACTACCAAAGTTACCCGGCGTGGATCAAGAAATTTAGAAATTCTTATGAGCTTTCTTTGTTTTAATTTGGAAAAGAAAATAACTATTGTTTGATGTTTATTTTTATTAAGCTAACCCTTGGTTGGCTGTAGTAGGTAGTTCCTTATATTCAAGCGTTTCAATATTATGTAATTTTTTTTTTTACGATAAAGAGACATACCGCGAGGGCATTCGAATTCGTATGGCTGAAGATAAAAATTGCTTGTTGGGTTGGAATTGTAATAAGAAGTATTTTTTGGCAGCTAAATAATTATTTATTTCTATATTAGTATGAAACTTGGTTTAGGTATTAGCAATGACTATATAACATATAGTCATTATATAGTCACATACATACATATATTTAACCGGGTGGTCCAGAGGATTCGTATTAGCTTTTTAAGAACGGAAGGAGCCGTTATTTTAAAATTTTAAAAAAAGTTCGTTAACTAAATCGAGAGTGCTCTATCGATTGGTGGTATTTTGAACTTTCGGAAAGGACCGCAAATCGGTTTTTTAAGACCAAAAATCGCCGAAACTAGCCCAAATCGAGATTTTCAAATAGAAGGGCGTACTTTTTAATGCAAATTCAGATTCTACGATAAAAAATAAAAAAAAATTATGTTAAATGATTTTTTTTTTCGTTTTCTTAGTATTTTTCTTTAAAATTAGTAACAATAAAACAAAAATGCTGAATATTTTCCTTTGATAAACTAGAATTAATGATAGTAATTTTTATATATAAATTTGTTTTTCATGTTATCATATTTTTTATCTCAGTTTTGGGTTCCTACAAAGTTTAAACAAAAAAAAAAAAATTTACTTTACAAAAGTTACTTATTTTTTGACGTAGAGTCCGAATTTGCATAAGAAAGTAACGTAAATGTACCTATCACCGCCCTAGTACATTATGCCGCCCGAACCCTTTTTTTGTAAATACGTTACTCCCACACTTTATATTTCAAATTAATTTTTGAAATAAAAAAAGAATATTATTTCCTCGTTGTAATGCAAAACAATGCACATTTGTATTCATATTAACAAATAAGTTATTGATAGAAAACTAAACTAGGTAGACATTTTAGTGAAAATATTGGTTCAAACGTTTAAAATTTGTTTTATTTTGTTAAGACCATAATAATTAAACTATGATGTTCACTTATTTATTTTATTCAAATAATTATAAAAGATATATTATTAAATAGATTATAATATATACTTTCTTCAATTTGTAAATAAAAAATATTTAAAATTGCTAATTAGTTTTGAGCCGGAATGAGGGACACGTAAATTTATGTTGTACGTATTTACGATCGACCGGGCGGAATTAGGAAAATGATATATCGAAATAACTATAATTAAGTTATTCAACTATTTTTGATTACATAAGGATGCAACTGGACAATTTTAAATTGAAATTGAACAAACTAAGCTGGACCTAATTACGACCTATAAATTTAATTTCGCATATGTGTTTTTTGTTACAACTAAATTTTGAGTTTTAGTTATTGTTGAGTTATTGTTGAGTTATATAAATTTGTATGAAAAAGCGGGTCGGTAATACGTGCAATATGTCCTAATCCCGAACTAAATATGCAGTTGTAAACTATTTTCACTAAATTCATACCAAGTCTTATATTTAAAGAAAAAACTATATTTTAATTGTTGAAAATAAGAGAATATTTTCCTTTTATTAGTAGACGAAATACGCGTATCCTGTATGATAAGCATATTTAATAAAATTAAAAGGAAAACATTCGACTATTTTTAACAATTAGATAAATTTTACTCTAACACTAACCCTAAAGAATAAGTTTTTCCATAACTATGTTTTACTTAAGTATATTATATTTTGTATAATTTAAAAAATCTCTGGAATTATCTTGCATTCCACCAAAATTTTATAAAGGCGTCCATTATAAATTACCAAAATAATTTCTTTGTATACATTTCACAATAAGTTAAATAGAAGAGTGAAAGCCATGACCATGTCTGGCACATTTTGGAGATGGCCTGTAAAAGAAGATATTCTAATATATTCAGACAGTGACATAGTCTGCAAAATTGAGCCTCCAGTTTTAATAAACATCAGAGGACAATATAATGTGCCTCAAATCATACAAATAAAAAATGTCAAAACTAAGAATTAGTAAATGTGACTTTTACTTTGTATGCATATGAATTATTTTGTATTTTTATTTATTTATTTTAAATGTGCATTGTTATAATATTTAAGTTAATTATGTTATATTAAATTATTTTTTTTTTGCTTGAAATACTGAAGCTTTGCATTGTTTAATTTTTTTTAATTTTCATATTGAAATAAATCTATATTTTTATGTGTAACAAATAATTTTACTTACATTTCAACAATTTTTCTTTTTTTTTTTCAAATTACTTACTTATGACTTTTTATTATAATAAATATTTTTTATAATTTAACTAAGTACTAGTTAGTTAATTATTTAAAACATTAATTATTAATTTTACTCTTAATAATTATTTTAAATAGATTTTTTGAATAAAATCGTAAATAGGTACTGCCAATCGCAAATAGGTTTAAAAAGCAGAATTGAGTTCATATAAGGGCGAAATTAGTTCAGATTGAAATTGTTGAGCGGAAATACGTACAATCAAACTTTTTTTGGCAGTTACAATATTTTATTATTTATTCAGAAAAAATTAAATTATAATTAGATGAAAATATTTTTTTTAATTAAAAAATACTAATTATTGTAATTTGAAGAAAAAAAATTTAAAAAAGTTTATATTTTGCTTATTTTGTCAACTTAAACTAATTTTTCCTTAAGGGGGCGGAAATTGGTACATTTACGTTACCTCTTCCCATTTGAAAATTTTGATTTCGGCCAGTTTCGGCGATTTTTGGTCTGCAAAAACCAATTTCCCTTCCTTCCCGGAATTTGAAAATATCACCAATCTATAGAGCACCCTTGATTTAGTAAATGAAATTTTTATTCAATTTTAAAATAACGGCTCCTTCCCCTCTTAAAAAGCTGATACGCATGGTCTGGAACACCCGGTATAGTCATTGGTATTAATAATAAACATTTTTATTTCTATAATATTCTACTGGGCCAATTTGGTCTAGATTTTTTTTTATTTTCTTATTGTCAGTCGTCAAAACGGGTTTTACAGAGTTCTATAAAAATTGTCTTTCATTTTCTTAAAATTATAACACCCGCTTTTAAAAATGAAAACAAATCACCTACAACAAAGTCTTTGGCAAATACATGTGCCCGAACCGGAGTATCTAGTGAGATCCTCTGGTAAAAATTTTTTTTTTGCCTAAAGAAAATCCTTTTCAAATTGGATACAATTCTCTTGCAGCGAAGTTTTTTACAAATCGACGTGCCGGAAGGGGTTGATGGATCGGCATCCAATCAATTCATTTATCTGCTATACCAAAAAACAATATTTTTACAAAGTTTCAAGTCAATTGGTCACGGGAAACGGGTTAACGGAATTTACCAAAAAATAATTGTATTATACATATATAATCCGTATTTCAACAATGAAAAAGTAATTCACATTAATCAGGATAAAGGTCTGTGTTTACTCCCGTTTCAAAGCGGACTAGAAGTTGTATCACAGCTACCCGAATCAGTCGAAATTTTGAAAAAAGGTTTGAGTATTTTTGCAAAAGGAAAATACCTTCTTATAAAATTTGGTTGAAATTGGTTTATGAATCTCGGAGGAGTTCTGACAGAAACATGCATGCATGCATACATACATATATACACATACATTCATTTTTATATAATATATATAAATTAAATTTCAGCAAGATATCATAAAACCAATTGCTACACAAATTAATGTAATTACACCCAACGATATTACAAGTTAAAAACTCAATTTCGCAGGTTTGGCATTATATCAAACTAAATTAACGTTATCTATAACGGTTTTTTTTTTTTTCATTTTTTGAGTTTTGATCCGAGCGGTGAAAAAAAACAGTGCTGTTAAGGTAAAAATTAGAAGCAAATAATATGGGAACAAAATTGATAAATATAAAAAAAAAACAGTTCGTTAATATTTGGCATTAAAAATACAAATATGTATATATAGGTACATATGTATATGTATAATATAAATTCCGATACTCTTTCTTTTTTCGAAAGGTATACTACGTAGGTAGCAGCAGCACGTTTCACGTTGCTCAAATATTATATTAGGTTGCCGCTGTGGCTGTACTCTGCAATACAAGACGAGTATACAGAAAGAAGACAGTGCAGCAGAGTAATTATGACATCACTAATCACTTACAATAAATTTATATTTCTATCGCAAGTGGCGCCTTTTCTCGCTCATGCAATAATTCCTCCTAGTTGAAATTATTTGAATTAAAATCATATGGAAATTTACTATGATCGTTATTACCAACGAATTAGAATTAATTAATTAATTTAATTCTAATTTGTTGGTTATTACAAGTCAAATAAAAAGAATTAATTTTAATTTTATATGATTTTATTAATAATAAAAAATTTAAATTTAAATTATATAAATGTTTTTTGTAATAGGTGTTCGTAATTATTTTTGCATATCAATGTGCTTTAATAAGCATCCAGAAGATGTCGCAACTGCTGATAATTTTACATTAATTTAAAGGTCGTCTCATTTGTTTTTGACATTTCTGAAAAATTTCTTGTTATTAAATTTGAGTCATGAAATATTAACAGTGACGTTTTTACACCTTTTACGCAAAAATAGTATAAAAAATATTATTTTTGGTATCGAACGAAATACCTGTGTGAATCCCGTGACATCATCATTGTTATCATCGTAATTTTTTTTCAAAAAGAATTTTTATAAGGAATAAGCTGATTGCGTCAATTGGACGGAATAGTTAATAATTAAATTGTTGATAATAAATATTTAATTAAAATGTATAAAAGCTTAAATGAAGCTTCAAAACCTATGCCAATATCATCTGGTCCTCCTGTTTTAATGGGTAGACAACCAAAAAAGACGCCCATAACCGAAGAATATAAAATTTCAAGTACAGTATTGGGATTAGGTATTAATGGAAAAGTAGTGCAATGCAACAGTTTAAAAACAGGAATAAAATATGCTCTTAAGGTACTTCTTGATAATCCAAAGGCAAGACGTGAAGTAGATTTACATTGGAGAGCAAGTGGATGCTTAAATATTGTGAATATAGTTGATGTATTTGAAAATACTTATAGTGACAAACAATGTTTATTAGTTGTTATGGAATGTATGGAAGGTGGTGAATTATTTCAAAGAATACAAGATCGTCAGGATGGTGCTTTTACAGAAAGAGAAGCTGCTCAAATTATGCATGAAATATGCGTTGCTGTTCATTATTTGCATAGCATGAATATTGCTCATCGTGACTTAAAACCTGAAAACTTACTTTATACAACACCCGAATCAAATGCTGTATTAAAATTAACTGATTTTGGTTTTGCAAAAGAAACTCATATTAAAGATACTTTACAAACACCCTGCTATACACCGTATTATGTTGCACCTGAAGTTCTTGGCCCAGAAAAATATGACAAAAGTTGTGATATTTGGTCACTGGGTGTTATTATGTATATTTTATTATGTGGTTTTCCACCATTTTATAGTAATCATGGTCTAGCTATATCACCTGGAATGAAAAAACGTATTCGTACGGGACAATATGATTTTCCAGAACCCGAATGGAAAAATGTTAGTCAATCAGCTAAAGATTTAATAAAAAACATGTTAAGTGTTGATCCAGCCAAACGTTTAACTATTGAACAAGTTATGAAAAATAAATGGGTTGCTCAATATACAATGGTACCACAAACCCCTTTACATACTAATCGAGTTCTGAAGGAGGGTGAGGAGACATGGCCTGAAGTTCAAGAAGAAATGACAAGATCATTAGCAACAATGCGAGTTGATTATGAAATGATGCATATAAAAGCATTAGATAATACTAATAATGCTTTACTTAATAAACGAAGAAAACGTGTTGAGGGCAAAGGAGGACAATAAAAATATTTTTATTAAAAAAAAATATTTTCAATTTTATTACTATTTTGTTTGTGTTTATTTTTAATTTTATTAGCATGCGAGCTAATTTTTAAGCAATTGATAACATGTTTAATCACGAATTATATTTCGTACGACCCGCAAAAAAAAAACTAAAATTATAGAAACTAAAAAAAAAAAATTTTTTTAAAAAGAAAATACTAAAAAAAAAAAAAAAAAAATTAGGATAAATATTACTAGTGCTCCACTAATTTTTGTGGAATATAATTGTAAATATAGGCAAAATTAATTAGTTGTAAGCCACAGAACAAGAAATTAGTTATACATTCATTGTTCTATATTTAGTAAAACAAAAATATATATTATATAGTACATATAATTGAAATTATGTTTTTTTTTTAATAACAATTAATATTTACCAATTTTACCTTGCATAATTGGAATGGAGGGTAAATCATGGCTAATTTTTAAGAAATAATAAAACAAAAAGGGCAAATAAATTAACAAAAGTTAACGAAATTAACTAATTTGCTTGCTTTTATTTTTTAATAATTAGAAAAAAAAAAATACATTTTGCATTCCTTAATTTTTATGAATTGCTTATACAACATTTTGTATTGATTTCATTTTTCCTCTAAACTTTTATCTATTATTTATCTGATAAGAATAGATTTTCAACATACATATTGATAAGAATAAAATTCAGTTAATTACAAAAAATTGTGCAATATATTCCACGAAATTTAGTTTCTTCAATGTATAAAATTAAGAAATTTATTTCATACTCCCTTCGCCGTAGAGGGGGTTAATTTACAAGACAATTATGGGGATAAAATCAATAAATTAAAATATAAGATTAAATATACTGAAATTAAAGTTGATTTTGGACTACTGACCTATCCTAGGTACTTCGGACCAAACTAAAACCTGGACTCACTAAAAATTGTAAAGCATAAAAGAAAACTTAATTAAAATTATTTCCTACAAACATACATACATATATATATAAACCACAAAAGTTTTAATTGTATTTTATCGAAAATTCTGTGAATTCTAAGGGAAAAATAATAAAAAAAAAGATTTGCTTTACTTGAAATATCTTTTATTGATTTCTTTTATTACACCATCATAGTTTTCTGAATATGGTGTAATAAAAAAAGTCGATAAAAATATTTGAATCAAATTGAATAAACAATCTTGGAAATATTTTTTTCCCATTATTTAAACGTTTTGAGTTTTAGAAGTAATTTTACTTGAAAAAAAGACAATCCAAAAATTAATAAATTAATAAGATAAGACTCTTATACATAATTCCATATGGTGATTTTAATTAATTAATAATAAATCTATAATTGACATATTTAAGTTAATATAATGCTGCACCGGATTAATCGGATTAGTAAATTAATGTATAAGTGTTTATTTATATCTAAAATGATACAAAACTTTCGCAAATCGAAAATGAATGAGAAATAAAAATTTTGCTTTAAAATATTTTGAATATCTAATTCTTTTTTGTGTTTTTATTTTTTTTTTCATAATTATTATTTTTCTAAAATTTCTTTTTATTTTACGTAATTTTACAAATCACAAAAATTTGTTTTATTTTCTTTTCTTTTTTCCTAATTACAAATTTTTAAAAAAGGATACAAAAACTTGTTACATGTTCATCAAAAAATTTTTAATTTTATTTTTTTGTTTAATTTTTCTAAAAAAAAAAAAAAATAAATTACAAACAAAAAACTATACACAGTAAGTTGTTAAAAAAAAATATTCAAAAATCCTTATTTAAAACCCTTTTTAGTAAATAGCATTTGAATTATACATTGTGAATATGTACATATACATTCATTATCAATATGCAATGTAAATGTAATAGAAAAAAAAACATTCAATATTATGTATCGTATCGATATACATAGTTCTAGTAATGTAATTTCCATTTACTAAACAGAGAGAGGGATCATAGATTTTGAAGAAACATTGTGTAACGAACACTTTTCAATAATTTTTCAATCAATTCAATTTTTTTAATTATTGTTTTTCTACACTAATTTCTTCTTTAATTTAATAATTATTTTTTTTAGTATCTACAATTAATTAAATTTACAATTAGAGTAACAAATCTTCATTCATTATTATTATTACTAAAAAAAAAATAAACAATATTAATAGTAATAATATTCCATAATTACAATAATATTAATAATAATAATTAAATTAGTTTCTTTGAATTTCTGTTAATTTTTAATATAATTAAATTAAATTTCAAATTTGTTTTTGCTTTTTGTGTTTACACTTAATAATATTAAAATTTCTTTAGAATTATTTTTTGTTTTTTTTTTCTTTTTTTTTTAATTTTGTATATTCATGTATTTCAATTTTTATATGTAATACTTCAGCTTTTTATTTTTTTTTAAAAAAAAAACGCTAAATTTTTTGTAAACTTTGGTTTTTTGAATTTATTATATTTTTTGTTGAAGAGCCATCATAATATTAAAAATAATTCCTAAAATGTTTGTCATATTGTAGTGGATTCTACAATGATTAATTTGAATTTTTTAAAGTGATTATTATTAAATTTAAATTTGTGTTGTATCTATTATATTATGTGATATGAAATCCATTTAAAATTTGTTCAATATTAGTGTTTAAATGTTGAAATAATTAAAAAATAATTGAAAAATAAAAAAAATTGCTTTAATTTATTTATTGGCTCTAAATTTGTCTAAAAATGAAATCTATCCAATTACAACGAATTCATTAAGTTATTTGGAATAAATAACATAGTTTATTTGTGTTTAGGAAAAGTTAAAATCTGCATATACAAAATTCGAAAAAAATCACAAATTTTTATCTGTATTTTTTATTTTTTGTTTTTTTTTAACCATTTTCGTAAAAAAAAGTAGTCATAATCAATTATATATTTACTTCTTCTAAGTATGTACCTACATATAAGTTATGTACATACACATTGTTAAAACAAAATAAATAAAAAGTTTTAAAAAAACTCTATATTCCATTTTTTCCATTATATAAAATCATTTAAAATGAAATAAATATATTACGCTTGATCGTCTACTAATAACATTATTTGTTGAGTAGTTTCATTAGTATCTGTTTTACATTCAACCTGATGTGCGTTCCAATCTTTTCGTTGGCAAAATATTGAACAATATGGCGTTCGTCTACAAAGTGAGCATTCAGCTAAAGCTTCGCGATTACAATTTGCACACTAAAAATAAAAAAAAATATATTTAATAATTACAATTTACGTTATATCCAATATGAAAATAAATAATCACTTTTTTAGTTGTTACTATTTCATTTCCACCTAATGGATTTGAAATATTTGAATCATCAACTTCAGCATGTACTCTAGCAGCTATTAATGCAGCATCACGTTCTCTTTGTAATTGATCAATTTTTTGATCACAGTGATCTTTTAATTCTTGGTATAAACGTCGAAAATCACTAGTTGCTTTTGCCATTGTTGAACAAGCTGTATCTAATCGATTTAAAAATTTATTTGTATCAGCACCTGTGAAGGAATATATTCGTTAAAAAAAAAATTCGTTTTAAAACCAATACTAGAATGTATTTGAAAAAGTTGTAAAGGAAACAATGATTTAATCAATAAATTTTGACACAATTAATAAGCATCAATTTATATTCAATCAAATACTAAAATTATTACAAAACAAAAACCAAAATAAAAATAAATATGACTGGATAATTTTTATATCTACCCATCTTTTAATTATAATTTCTTTTTAAATCAATTCAAAATTAAATATTTCTATTCAATTAAGTTAATATATTATTTAGGAATAATTTTTTTGTAATTGAAACGATACATTTTTGTAATATTTAAATATTACATTTTCAATAAATAAGAATTTGAGAAAATAAAGCTAAATTGTCTGTCATAAAAACAAAACAATTGATATTACCTTTTTCTAGCTTATTATTACATGTTGGAACGGGTTGTAAAAGAATCCAAAAAGGACCTGATTGCTCTAAGTCTGATTTTAGGAATAGAAATTTAAAAAAGAAGGTGACTTTAAAGAACTTCGCTTTGAATTCAAATTAAAGAATAATTTCTTAAACTTTTAACCGTAAGAAAAAAAAATTAGTTATTTGATTTGTGATAATTGAAATTTTGATATTATGTATTTGAATAATTAAAAATTGATTTGGAAATAAAACATATATATATATATATATATATATATATGCTACATGTTAATACAATGTTATTATATATTTACACATTTGATTAAATCATAATATTATCATGCAATTGATATTCTTTAAAATTAACAAAATTAAATTAATAGAGTTTTCAACTGAATTATAATAACAGAAATTATTATAAAAAATTAATTTAAAGATTGTTGAACAACAAGAACTACTTAAGATATATCTAATAAATCTTATTTTAGGAAATGTGCTTAATATTAAAAAAATTTTTTTTTAGATATTTAAAAATTTCTTACAAGTTTGAGGTATAGGATCCAAAAATTCAGAAGATGCGTCTAATGTATCATTTAGTGTTGTCCAATTTTCTTTAATATCTATTTCTGATACTGCAATATCTTGTTGTTTACAAGGCGTTTCAATTCGTTTCTTTTTAGGAGTATGATTGGTTGCAGCTACTTCTTCTACGTGATTACGTCTTCTTCGTTTATATGGTGTGAATAATCGAACAGGTCCAGAAGGGTCTACAAAATAATTAAACTATTAATTTACAGTATTGAGTTAAAAAAACAAAAAAAAATTACATCACATTAAAAATATTAAAAAATTAATATTTATATAAAATCAAAAAATTATAATAATTTAAAAAACTAAGTGAAGAAATTTACTTGATTCATCATCACAGCATGCTTGACATGTACAACTAGTAGCATGTGGGGTTAAAATTCCTTCATCAATTAAAGTTTGCAAACTTCTACCACCATATCGTATTGATCTTTTCCAGTCTTTACTTGAACCTCGACCACAAATATGTTCGAATTCACTAGGAGAATACCATTGTCCTTTAAATCTTATACAACGACCACGACCACCTGAACCTAATTTACTTTTAAATAATTCAGCAGTAGTTGCTTTACAACGTACTGGAAATATTTCTAAATTAGCCGCATCAGACCAATCGAAATTAGTTGATTGATCTTGTCCTGCTGGTACTTGTATTCCGGAATTATCAAAATTCATTGTACTATCTTGTGAATTACTACTATTATTACCAATACCATCATTCCCATTTAAACATAATGGATCTTGAAGAATTGTTGAATTTGATGATGACGGTTGCTGTTGTATAACAATTGTTTTTCCACTACAGTCATTTACTACAGTACCGCCAATAAACGTATTATTATCGACACAAAGCATTTGCTTAAAATGTGGTATTTGATCTGATGTTATAACATTGTACGCTGTACCAGCTATTAATGAACCAATGGGTAATGTTACAGGAACAGATACTACAGAATTTCCTTCATTTGTTGTAATCAATTGTGTTCTACCTTGTATCTAAAAGAGAATTTATATAAAAAAAAAAAATTTAATTTTACATTTATTTCAGGTATAGTTTACATATATCCCGAATTTATCTTACTAATTTTTAAAATGTTAAATTGTCCATAAATTCATCAATTTCAAAAAAAAATTCAAAATAAAATATTATATAAATTTGAAACATTCATCAGTCAGCATTATAGTGCTGACGTGTTCTTAGCAAAACGTTGAACATACTTCACTGAATAAAAATTGTTTTATTTTATTTTTATTTCTTTAAAAATTCTTAGAACTACTTAATTGTTTGTATGTTTTATAATTAATTTCCGTAACAGTTTTAATGTTTGACAATTATAAATTTTCAACACTACTATAGATAATGATTGTTAAAATCTAAAAACTATTATTTGAAAATAATGCAAATTACAAAAGCATTTTCAAAAATTTAACTTTAGTGAATTTATTTTCAATTCAATAGATGTGCATTCTGCATTTAAACAAAAATTACTTTTCGAATAGCATAAAATAAATATTCCAAAAACTATGTATCAGTTTAAAAAAAACATATTATACACAAAATTGTAAAGATTTTCATAAAATCATTAATCACTTTATTGATACGCAACCAAGCCAATTTCAAGAAAATTGACGAAAAAGATTCATGTCAAACAAAACACAAAATGACAAATTGAACGAATAAAACTTCACCAAATAAATCTCTGCTGTAAATGTCACTTAAGAATTTATAATTTTCTTATCCAAAATAAATTTTTAATATAAAAAGTTCATTGTAGTTCAATAATGTTTATTTTATTTATAGAAACCACTATATTCATTTTATTGATATGTTCATTATTTTTAATAAATACAATTTCTTTACATCATATTAGTTTTATAGGTTTACCACATTAGTAGAAAAAATATTTTTCTGATTGCAAATTGCAATGCACAATATTTTGAAAACAAAAATTTAATACTTCTTACCTCACTGTTATCATGATAGTCGTCTCCTGTAGCTTCGGTCATAACCGTCAATTCTTCCATAAAAACGACACGATCTTCTTTATTATAAGAATAAATCGGTAAATTTTATTTTGTTTCGGTTAACTTGCCACTTAAAACGAAAGTCTGATTAGATGAACTACATATACAATTCACGCGCCTCCCAGTATATTTTTGTTTTGAATTCTTATTTGAAAAAATAAGAAATATATTTTGTGATTTCAATTATTTAAAAATAATTTATTTTTATTTTGGTAACATTACTTATGCTAAAATAATAATATTAAGTAATATATATTACGCACTTCTATTTTTCAGAATAAAATTTATTATTTTGACACTTCTTCGATAAGAAATTTTTTTTTATTTAATTCGAATTTGCAGAAAATTTTCGAATACAGTTGTCTATTTGATTTATAAAATGTCATTTTATAATAAAGATTCGAAAATAATGGTGAAAATTCATGTTGAAGTTATAACATAATTTTATTTATAGCACCACCTAGTGGCAATTTTTGTAAAAGTAATTTTTACACACAAAATATTTTGTTTCTTATTTATTTGTGCGTCAATAAACTACTAATTACGTATACATGATAGCTTGAGTACTTGATTTGAATTCTTCTTGAAATCTCAAGCTTAGTATTGGATGGATTAGCATGAGTCAATTTGAAAATAACTTGATTTTAACATATTAATTTTTGGTGACATCAATTTCCTAAAATTTGTAAAATTTTAGATTTCTATAAATTTAAAGATATAAAAAAATATTAAATTATTGCTCTTTTAAATCCTCTACTTTTTTAAACTCACTCTAAATATTAACAATAATAGCAAAAAAATTATCCCCGTTGACATTTGAAAATTTTTTATTAAATAATTATTTAATTAACCAAAAAAATAATACTAAAAATTAGATTACTTATTTTCCTTGTCAGCCACAAAGTTTTGAAATTCTTTTAACGGAGAATCACTATTAAATACATACTAATATACTTTGAAATAATATTTAAATTAACTTTATTTTAGTAAACTCTGTATTTATTAATATAATTCATTTTACTTGATCCCTAAACAGGAAAAGTTTACCTGAAAAACGGCAAGTCTAATATAAAAATTGTGTATGTAAAAGTTGTAGCGGATAATAGCCCTGACTATAATAGACTTAAGCTGTTTTAAGGCACCTTAAGTTTCGCTGTCAAATTTGTTTTAAATTTGCTTAAGTTTTGTCAATATTCAACTACAAATAGACTTAACAAAACTTTAGCTAACTTAAGGATTTTTTTTTAAAAAGGATTTTATTTATTAATTGTGGCTATTTTCAAAGCAATAAATACTAAAATTTTCATTGATTTTAGACTTTAATCCTAAAATTAATTTTATTATACACACACAATTGAAATAAATGTGATATTATGTAATAATTTTTAAAATTAATGTCAGTATGTAAATACATACATATGTATATTTCATAACTGAAATGAATGTAAAATATTTTAAATCCAGTGGCCTCGGTAGCCGAGTGGTAAAGCACTCGAGTGTAGTAATGTAACGACCGAAGGAGCACGGGTTCAAATGACCCCGTGAGAACCGAAAAATTTTTCAAATGGTGAAAATTACTGAAAAATGTAATTTTCTATACAACCACATCGGTTCAAATATAATTTAATAATAAAGATATAATATAAATAATAAAAAAAATAGTATAAATATTATAATATACAAAAATATATTCCAAATAATTAATATATATAATTTAAAAAAAAAAAAAAAAAAGGCTCACATTTCGAAAGGGAAAAGGACCTATAAAGTTGGCCTACAGATTCATCTGTAGGACCAACTGTTAAAATAAATAAATAAATTTTAAATAAAACCAAAAATATACATTAAAAAAATATATTTTTTTATTTATTCATTAAACATTTAATAAACTAGATACTAATTTTTTTATTTTAACTTGTTTACTCTTAAATTTTTTTTTTTTCAAATAAATGTTTATCAATACTTAAGTTTGCTTAAGTTTTCTACGCTCCAGAGCGCACCATAAAATTTTAACGAAAAGTTTCATAAAGTTAACGAAAGGTTGGTTAGGTTAGTTGCAAGATTGAGTTGTGTATGTGGTATGTTTTTAATGCTGACTGTTCATAGATGGTTGAATCGTTACATCTTCCTGGACAGCCAACATTAATATACATAAAATTGTATTTGTGATCCACAACAGTAAGCAAAATTGTGGAATACCATCCTTTAAAATTATAATAATCGGTTGCGTCATCTTGGTGTGGTTTTACTTCAATGTTCACATCCATCTAAAAACAAAAATAAAAAGGCTTATAATTTTTTTTTTATTTTCTATAAGCTATTAATAATTTACCAATAGCACCAACACACTGTGGAAATCCCATTTCTTCAAATCCCTTCATGTTTTGTTTAACCCTTTGATCGGTCAAACGGTATGAATTTAAATATTCTTTTTTCATACTTTTCCATACTTCATGGCAAAAGTCGAGAACTATTTCACAAACTGTTGATATTCCAATTCCAAACAAGTTTGCTATAGTTCTGTATTCTGCTGAAGAGCCTAAAGCATATAAGACAACAGCAACTCTCTTCTCTAAGGAAATCGTGTTGTTTAAATGGTTGCTTTCCTTTTCTAGATTATGTAGAAGAGAGCATAATTTTTTAAAAGATGCAAAGTTTAATCGTCCATTTTCTTTGAAAAATTTTTCGCCGTTTTTAAACAAGTCTTTTACGAAAAATAAACTGCTCTTTTTCTGAAATGGTTTTATTATTAATAATATAGTAAAAAAAAGTTGGATTTGCAGAGCCTTAAAACAAATAAAATATGTACATACCTTTTTCCATACAGATCTATTCACATTTTCTAGAACTTGTTAACTTAATGATGCTATTTTTCGTTGCTCGTTCAAAATAGCCAGTCTCCATTTCTCTTTTTGTGTTTTGAGTAATTGAATTTCTTGATTTTTTTGTTTTATTACACTATTTATTTTCATTAATTGACTCAACATTTTAGTTCTTTTATTTTGAAATAAAACAATCATTCTTTCGACATCCATTTTTTTTAGTTTTTACACTTTTATTAATTTCTTAAAATTTACCGCAATACTAGCGCCATCACCGGAAAATATAATGAGTACTTTTAAAAATAAATTTAATTTGAATGGAATAATATTTACTATCATTCATATAATTTATTTTTTATAACTCTTAATTTAAGTTTTACGTACATAAATCTTTCTTAAGAATTTAAATTTCACACTAATTCAAAAAATAATGGCGATTTAAATTTAAAAACTTTCATAAAAAATATAAACATTTAATTTTTCTTACGGTAGATGTCACAACACTCCACATAAAAATTGTTATTGTTATTTTTACATATAAAAATTCAGATCCATGAAATGTATCTAGAATTTTTTCAGATCCATTTTCATTAACCGCGATACATTAACCGGTACATTTACCACCCCGTTCAGTAAACAGATCCATGGGTCTGTGGATTTCAGATCCAATGGTTAATTTCCCTGAACGCTACCAATATGAAACTTCATACATTCGTACAAAAACTTAAGCCAACTTAAGTCGTCTTAAGGCAAATTAGTCTGTTGTAGTCAGTGTTAATGTAACGTATCAAATTAGCGGATTTTTTTTCGAGATAATCTACGTTTTTTTTTACAAAATTTTAAATTAAAAGCAAAATGTTAAGTTCGTGCAGCTATTATTCAGAAACGGGAAGTCTGATACTCATCCAACACATACCTTTAATCCCTTCCAAGCTGTAGTGAAAAACGCTTAGACATAATTTTTCTAATCCGATTTTCTTTAACCCTCTGCAGCACAGGTTAAATTTAAAGATAGATCCCTCGTCTAGAACAATTTGTTTCTTAAAATAGTCCAAGGAATCACCCCTTAAAATATTTTTACTCAAAACCGAACCCCACTTTTTTATAAATATGAATACATATTTTTTTTACTTTTTTAAAAATTTATTGACATTTGTAGCGAAAAACGTGCGGTAATGGCAATTATTGTTGTTACTCATAAGCCGCCATGTAGTTAATTGTGCGGAAAAAACGCGTCGCTGCCGCCATATAGTACCATCAAACTATATATACATTTTGATTTGAAATAAAACAATTTAAAAATTTATTTATTAATAATTTTATTAATTTTACAAAAATATTTTTTTCTGAATTAATGATAAACAATTAAACACTTTGTTCTAAAAAGAACATAGCCACTATACCAACAAAGTAATATTTTGTTTTTTTTTTACTTTTAAGCATAATCATTCAAAGTACATATGTATGTATGAAGATGGTTTATAAACTAATGTATATGTATGTATATATTTTATAAAGAATATAAAAACTAAAAAAAAAAAATCAAATTTAAAGACATATTAAAAAAATAAAACGAATTTTAATTGTGATGAACCTTTTTCCATTATAAAAACCATATTAAAATTCAATTATAAATTTGCTGATTTAACCAATTTCAATTGTTCAGTTAAACGTTTTCCAAAATCAGCATGCACTTTGGTGAAATTCTTTACAGCACGTTCTTGAATAAATTGACTGGCATTGCTTAAATGACCAGCAATATTTGATGCTAAACGTTGACGTTCTTCTTCATTAAGAACTTTAGTCCAGAAATCTGTTACTTGACCAAAATTATCTTCAGTATCACCACTGCTGTAACGAAGTACATCACCAGTTACTGAATATGGAATTTCCATTAATTTTTTAGCACGTTGATCTTCAACTGGTCCACTAAATGAATTTGGATAATAATTTGGAGCACCACCTTGATTATCGGTGAATGTCATTGGACCATCACGTTGATAATTCTTTGTTGAAACACGATATGGACAATTAACTGGTAATTGTAAATAATTAGCTCCCAAACGATGACGATGAGTATCGCTATAAGCAAATAGACGACCTTGTAACATTTTATCAGGTGATGGTTCAATACCAGGTACCATATGTGATGGACTAAATGCAGATTGTTCAACTTCTGCGAAATAATTTGATGGATTACGATCCAAAACTAATTTGCCAACTTGAATTAATGGGAATTCAGTGTGTGACCAAATCTTTGTTAAATCAAATGGATTATATTTATAAGTTTTAGCTTGTTCAAATGTCATAACTTGAATATGCATTGTCCATGAAGGGAATTCACCCTTTGCAATTGCATTATATAAATCACGAATACTATAATCTGGATCAGCACCAGATAAATGAGCAGCTTTATTTACATCCAAATTTTTGATTTTTTGATCTGTTTTAAAATGAAATTTACAATAAATTGGTTCACCTTTTGAATTAACAAGCTTGAATGTATGTGAACCATAACCATTCATATGACGATAACCATCAGGAATACCACGATCAGAGAATAAGAAACATACCTAAGGAAAATGGATAATAAGTATTTTTTTTTTTAAAAACATACAAAAAAAAAGATTTTTTTTTTTCAAAAATAACTCACTTGATGAGTTGTTTCCGGTCTTAATGAAATAAAATCCCAAAACATATCAGGATCTTTTAAATGTGTTTGAGGATTTCTTTTTTGTGTATGAATAAAACTTGGAAATAGAATTGGATCACGAATAAAGAATATTGGTGTATTATTACCAACTAAATCCCAAATACCATCATCAGTATAAAACTTAATAGCAAATCCACGTGGATCACGTACAGTATCAGCTGAACCACTTTCACCACCTACAGTTGAAAAACGTATTGCAATTGGTGTTCTTTTACCAATTTGATTGAATACTTTGGCAGCACAATATTTTGAGATATCATGAGTTACTTCAAAATAACCAAAGGCACCAGCACCCTTGGCATGAACCTAAAATTTATTATAAGAGAAAAAAAAAATAATTAAGGGAAAATACAAATACAAATTTTTTTTACTTACAACACGTTCTGGAATTCTTTCACGATCAAAATGAGACATTTCATCTAAGAAATGAACATCTTGTAATAAAACTGGTCCTCTTGGTCCAACAGTTTGAGTAGCATCTCGTGTTCCAATTGGTGTTCCATGACCAGTTGTTACAGAAGGAACTTCTCCCTATAATTAAAAATAGTTTTTGTTTTTTTTTATTTTATTAATGAAAAAAATTTTTTATTCTTATCTCGGACATTTAAATTTTATAAAACCCCTTAAGTACAAAATGGGGTGTATATGTTTAACATTAATTAAATAAAAATATATACATATTATAATAAAAAAAAAAATATATGGAGGAAAATCATAATAAATGTTATCATTATCACAATTGCTTCAGATAAGTGTGAAGTTGTTTACAAGACTTTCTAAAACTAAAAAAAATTTCCTTCTAATGAAAAAAATAAAACAAAATTTTTTTTTTTTTTCATAATTAAAACCTTCGTGCTATTTTGTTTTCTCTTATTAAATTTGAATTTGTTTTTATCAGTACTACTGTGATAATTAGAAAATTGTGAAATATGAATGAAAAGAATTTAAATTTTTCATACTGTCTTGTTACGACCGACCATTCGAAAATTAATATTTAATTATGGTTTAAAAACAAATCATAAATTTTTTTTTCATGAGATTAACGGGATGATTTATTTCACTAATTTTTATTACTTGGTTACTAATTAATTAACCATGTCATCTTAGAATAAAGTGGAAAATAATATTTAATAAGTTGAAATGATTGCATTAACATGAATGCAAATAACATTTGGTTTTATTAATTCAGAACACAGAAAATTTATTGAGAGCAGTTTTAATTCCATACAAAATCATATAAACAATAGAAAATATAAAAAATTTAAAATAAAATATTAATTAATTTAATAAAATGTAAAGATTCAAAACAATTCATGGTTTAGTTGCCAAGAAAAAAAGTACCTGTTAATAAAACAAAATAATTTTGAAGTTTTAATAAAGTATATATAACCGTTTTTTTTAATTTATTTCATTTTTACATTTTGATTTTTTTTTTTTTTTAATTTTTTTAATATTGAATACTTGAATATCTCCGTCTGTAGGTAGCTAACGTCATAAATTTCAGCCATTGAAATTGGTATTAAATCGAAGTAATGGACTAGAAACATTAACCGGATAGAATTTTTCGATTCAAATGAACTAAAATGACACATCAAACATCACAGCTTGTGTATTTGATTCTCGCAGTTATCCAACTAACCAATTAAGTGCGATAAGTCCGAAAATATTAGATTTTATGAAAATATTTAATATCTAAAACAAAAAAATTAATTTTATATTTTCTAAAAAAACAAAATTATTTTTAACCCTAATCATTATTTATTAAAATACATAAGGTGGTGTCGCGACATTCAATTTTGATTTGCTTTTCAACTAAAATCGAAATATTTCAATTGTCGCTGTCGCGTATATCAATTTTTGTGAATTTTTTCAACTTTTTTTTAATTTTGAAATTCAACTAAATTTTTTTTGTTTGAATTTTTTTTTGATTTGTTGTGATAAATTTATTGTAATAAGGGATAATTTATAAATGAGGAGTTGAATTTCAAAAGACGTTATTTCCACTTTCGACCGAAATAGTTTTTTTGATGCAATTTGATGTAAAATCATGAATTACATTAAATTTTCACTTTATTTGTAGTCTAAATAACTACATTATTTAAAAAAAAATAGAAAATAACAAAATATTTGATTCCTTTTCTTAGTCCAAAAACAAATTCTACGAATAGAACGAAATATAGCTACTTATATATATTATGTATTTATTTTACATAATATATATATAGTTATAGCGCTATTATTACTAAACGAAACAGTAATTATATTATTGAAATAATATTAACTTTTAAAAGACATAATGGACTTGCATAAGGCAAGTTAATATAATTAAAAAAAAACTTAAAAAAAAAGAAAATTTTGGCCAAACAAATACAAACTAGAACGAGCTAAAAAGTAAATATTATATTGATATAACCATGATTTCAATAATAAAAATAGCCCTCTGGAGTGGTATTCTGTATTGTGATAAGCGATAGTCACCCTTGCGACAGTCAAAAATGACAGTAAAAATTTTTGGTATTCTGTAATGCGATCACTTGAATAATGTAAGAAAACGGCAGCATCTTAAAAGATACAATTCGGAAATGGCAGCACAAGTGATTTATTAAATGTCAAAGTGTCAAAACAATAGAAAACAAAAATAAGTTGTAAGTTTTATTAGCGCATTACACTTATTAATCAATAAAGCGAAATTATAAAAAAAAAAAAAATTATATATTAAAAGAGAAAAAAACTTAAAAGTAAATTTCAACCAACTAATTTAATAAAATGTATATTTAAAAAAAAAAACAAAATTTATTGCTGACGTAGATAATAAAAAAATAATTAAAGTGAAAATCATAACAACTAATTTAATAAAATGAAAAAGAAAATTATATTAACATTTGAGTAAAATTCAGTTGCAAACTTATTACTAATTAATTATTATTATTATTATTATTATTATTGAATTGACCATAATTTAAATTATGGCCAATTTTGTAAGCGCTAGCTGCTGTGGAACAACTAATTAATATAAATGTGTATTATATGTAATTGAAAACAAAATAAAATTCAAACTTATTAAAAGAAAATTAACACATAATCACAGCATTTTTTATTCAGTTCCATTATTTTTAAATCATTTGCTAATTCTAATTCTAAAACTTGCATTTTTTAATATTTACATCATAATAAATCTTAAAAAACAAAAATATAAAAAACTTAAATCTTAAAAAACAACCAAACTTTTATTTATTTTGATCATGAGTGACACCAAATTAGCTGTCACCCTAAAATCACAAAAAAACAGCGACTATCACTGTGACAATCACCATATAGAATACCAATTATAGATATGCGACAGTCGCAGTGTGATTATCACAATACAGAATTCCACCCGCTTTTTTAAATATAAATAACTGATAAAACAAAACTGGAAACTCCAACATATTTTAGGTATCTTAAAATTTTTAATTTATTTGAAATGTCAAAAATTCAAAGTTGAAACAAATTGAATCAACTAGTTGAACTTAATTCAAATAGTTGAAAATTGATTCTCCCGACACCGTGAATTTTTTAATATCAAATCAAAAATATCAAATCAAATAAATTGAATTGATTTGTGCGACACCACCTATAGTTTCAAATGCATTTTATATATACATAATTATTTTAATTTATTTTAATTAATTTTAATCATTAAATAAAAATTGTTATAATACTTATAGTTATTGCGTACTACTGTTGTCGCTGACATTTTTATTTTCCGGAATGCTTTTATAGTTTTCAGGATGATTTTATAAAGGAGTACCTAACTGCTTTATTTTGCTGGAATAATTTCTGAATTTACACCTATTTATATCATGTTCACACTACGCTCTATAACAAGTTATCAGCGAGTTATACAAGGTGTTATAACTAGAAATTTTGTATGTAAATGAAGCTGTCAAGTATAACATGTTTTCCGGGAAAACACAGATTTAAGTAGAATTAGCTTTCAAAATATTCAGATTTAAGTAGAATTAGCTTTCAAAATATGACAAGACTTTCAAACCATTAAGTGATTAAAGAAAGGGTCTTATAAGAATCGGGAATTATTAACAAAAATCCAAAGAACAGAATCTACTTGAATCTACGTCATTCGTCACGATTTAGATATAATCTCATGTATTTGAAAGCGAAAACCGAATCGACAACCTATAAAGTGGATACATCCAAAAGTATTGTTAACACTAAGTAGATTTTTTGTGTTTTTTATTTATTTATTATTTAAAATTTATAGACATAGGATAATATGTAATTATGTTTAATTTTTTTTTTACCTTAGCCTTATCTGTCTGGTCTTCTAATTAGTTTTTTTTTTTTACATAACTATTAAGGTGTAACAATTATGTATTTTAATTACATAAATCGCCAACAATCGGATTGCAGTTGAAAGAGAAAAATGTTAAACATAAGTTCTTTTCAATTTAAAATTCTAGCCTTGTATATTGATTTTGTGTAATACATAAAAATATTGCAAAACATAACATATACATATGCAAATATATATATTTAAACCTTCATTTTTAATATTTTATTTAATTATAATTTACAACTAATTATTAATTCAATATCGTGTATTAGAAGATAAAGAAAAAACAATTTTCCAAACCAAATAATTACAATATTGGTCACGATAAAATCATATTACACAAAACACAAAACTTCTCTTCACACTCCAATCATTTGACATTGATAGGTTTTTTAAAAGACAAAAGAATAATGATTCTTTCAAAATCAATAAAAAATAACAAAGAGAATATCATCGACTCATAAGGACAAACGATATGACCATCTTTAAAAATTAATATAGAATTTTAGTATTTTTGTAGTTCAAATATTCTGTAAATACTGCTTATGGTTTACCATATATAAAATTATGACCAATAATCAATAACAATAATAAAATTTTTGTTCACATGTATAGTAAATGGCTGAGTCAGAGCTGTTGGAAAGCAACTATTTTAAAACATTTGACTTTCAAAAAAGATCATCATAATACAACGAATAGTTATACCAATATAAGAAAGCAAAAATGTTGTACAAAAAAGAAAAACTAATGTCAATAAATATTTTATTTAATAAGGTCTAGTATTAGAGAGTTTTTGGAAATCTTAATTCATTTTTTTACATTTTTTATCAAATAAAGAAATTAATGTTAATATTGCAATTTTAAATTTACATATTAATATATTTTGTCAAGTAAGTTATTAAGAAATTGTTTTCATTATCTAAAAATATCTATTTAAAGTATTAGTTATATAAGAACCCAAGTTAGACATTCTTTTCAACACTTATTATTGTAGCTACAATGAAGTAGACGAGATATAGGCTATTAAATACTTTCTTCGCAATTGCTCAGTCGTAGCTATAATAAAACTCTGATCCTCTAGGTAAGATCTTCCGAAACAATTGGGGGTTCGAGGATCAAAACCGGTCATATTGATTTTAGTTCCAAACGAGTAATTCTCTATTATAACAAACTACAATAACAAATGGATCAATTGAGTCGTGGCACCAAACAGGCAAAATTTTATTCTAATTGTTTTTTAGTAGACTACATTATAATTCTAAAAATGTCAGTTGAATTTTTTCATTACAAATTTTCATAATTGAATTTTCTTCAATTGAATGTTTCCAATTAAATTTTTATCGGTTTCAAGGTATTTTTAACTACATATAAAAATTTTCGATTTTTGTGCAATATTTTTATGATTCATCAAAATGAAGGTTAATTCGCATACTAAATTATTAGATTAGAAAAAGTCGTTATGTTAGAATATTCTATAAAAGACCGTTATATAATCTGAAAAAATAACATAACTAGAATTTGAAAATTTTTTAGTTAAAAACTCTATCAGTTGAAAAAGTAATGAGATATAAACTAATTTGGACAATCATTCTAAAGAGTTGAACAATGTTTCAAATTTTTCGAACCCCGTTTTTTTAATAATATAATTTATAAAAAAAATAATTGTAAAATTAAAAATTAGCTCGGTTCAATAACTTCAAAACTACTTTGAAATCACACCTTTGTTTCATTCAAAAAATTTATCTATACTAATGAGTATGCCTAAATAATATCACATGACAGTGTACTGATGATTTAGTCCTAACGCTGTATATATAAATTGTTTAAGTTCTTTGTATGCAATTCAATAGTTGATTATTCCGAAAAATAAAACTACTATATAGTAGGGAGAACTCAGGACTAGATAAAAGTGATAATTTGAGGAAGTCAAATAAAAAATAATTATCATCAAATTGTGTGTTTTTGATAGTATGACTATATAAAATCATAAACTGTTTGTAGAGGATACTTAATTCAAAGCTCGATTCTAGAGTCAACTTGACAGTTGAAAAAAACAATAAAATTTGTAATGCTTCTCTTCAATTACCATCTCCTATATTGTTTAGAAAAGTTTATATGAAATTTCACTCTAGCTAAATCTATTCAGTCTTCTGATGATTGTATAATAACCAAATAATGATAATGGTGTAATAGTCGAGTACAAAACACTGAAGAAGTCTGCAAATAGTAAACGAAATATGTACTCGTATCTGTATGATAAGCATATCAGTAAAATTAAAATATTCGACTATTTTCGACAATTAAATAAAATAAAATTAGTGAAATATACCAAAAGTTTTTAATTGTTATTTTTAAATCTATATTGTTCAAGAGTTCCTTCCTAATTTACAGAATTTGCAACTACGACAATGAAAAAGAGAGTTATTTACCTAAACTATTACTTGAATTGAGATAAATACATTTTAATTATAGAGTTAAACATTGACTATAACAAATAATCTAGTTTTAGAAATTTATGACTCAATTTAGACAACAATACATTTTATATAGATTTAAAAATTATATTTTATGAGTTACTCTCGTAAAATGTGTTGGGTTGAAATTTTCTAAAAAATAATTAAATTTCTTAATTTTATTTTCTGACCACTCACTACACCATGTAAATAATGTCGTTGAGTTCAAATTCAACCATTATATTATTATAGTTGTGTTCAATAGATTTAGAACAGAATCGGACAGAACAATTTTGGACAATGACAGTTAACTGTCAAACACTTTAGAATCACTTAGAACAGAAAAATCTACTGAACACCCTTTTTGAACTCTTTTGTTCTAATTTTTGATAACTCTCAAATTTCTTTGTTTAAGTGTCAAAATTTAAAGAAAAAACTGTTCAAAAAAATTCAGAACAAAAAAGATCAATTTAGAACAATTTCGCCAATCTAATGAACACAGAACCGAACACTTTCGGACAAAAAAGAACAAGTAACGGAAACTAATGAACACAAAAACGTGTTATTTTTTAGTTTACTGAACTTATATTTGTCATAAATAACATATGTATTTTCAATTTTGTTAATTCGAATTTGTTATGAACTTGTGTGTGAAATTGCAAGTGCAAAATTGTAATATTACAACAAAACACTATCCACTAAAATAACTGTTTAATAACAGTCGTAAAAAATATTCAGCAGAGCTCACTGTGGTTATTTCTGTGAAAACTTACTTTTATGGAATTGTGTCACTTTAGAAATACATGTACAATATGTATTTTTTATTATAAATATATTACATTTGTACCTAGATAATGCTTATTTCTATATACACCACATTATACAATTTATAAATTTATTGTTGTAGTACTAAACTGAACACTTGTCTTGTCTCTGAACTCTTCTTTGTTGAATTCAAAATGATGTAATTTGCAATTTGTACAAGTATACATATCTATACATCTTATGTAAGTTGTATTTGTTAATAGTTACTAGAATTTCACAATTATTTTTGTTAATTATTTAATTTATAAAAATAATAATTTAATTTTTTCATTAATATTTGAATTTTTTTTGTTTATATTAATTCTTAAAACAATTACTAATATTAGATAATTATTGATTAATAAAAATAAAAATTTTGATTTACATGAGTAATTTTAACACTATTGATTAGTGGTTTTTTGTAATAAAAATGGAAAAATTTTATAATTAGTTGTTAAACAATCTAAGTATGTTTTACGAGTATAAAAGAACAAAATAAAAAAAAATTTAAATTCATTCAAATGACTAATATAAAATAATTGTATAATTATTATTATGTAATTAAATTAACAATATTAACATTGAATGAAAATCATAATATGTAACGGTGTACAACTGGAACAATAACCAAAGTAGATAATTATGCAGGATAGGTAGCTATACTGAAATTAATCACATCAAGATATAACTCGGACATCATAAGTGCATATTATAATTGTTCACTTTTGTTTTTACAATTACAAAATTAAAATTAAATATTTAACTGTGAAAATATTAATATTGAAAATATACTTTTGATATGCTAATTATTTTGAATAAAATAAAAATCATACCAAAAATTAAAATTATTAGAATATACCGGGTGTTCCCGAGCATGCGTATCAGTTTTTAAAAGAGGAAGGAACCGTTATTTTCAAATTTAAGAAAAATTTTATTATCTAAATCGAGGGTGCTCTATCGATTGGTGATATTTTCAACTTCCGCAAAGGATCGGAAAAGGGTTTTTAAGCTCAAAAATCGCCGAAATTGGCCAAAATCGAGATTTTTAAATGGTAAGAGGTATTTTTTTATTCAAATTCGGATTCCACAACAAAAATAAATTTATTTATCGTGTATGGTGTGATTTCGATGAAATGTCTTAAATGAAGCAATATGAAATATAGCATCAAATTCAATAAATTCTAAAAATCAAAAAAAAAATTATTTTTTTTAAAATAACCCTTTTTCAGAACCATCTTCAGCGATGTGATGAAATGCTTCTATACATAACAACTGATATTTAGATTTATTACCCAAAATCATCGATCCATATAGCTCTTCTTTAGTTGTGTAATAAAAAACATTATTAAGTAGACTAATTACGTATTAAATTTTAATTGTATAAAACACATCTAAAGGACGTTTTTGTCTTGGGTTAAAGACATTCAAAAATTTTGATCAAATAAGATTTAAATTTTTTTTTTGTATTAACAAACATTAGGTTATAAAACATTTAGACATAAATACACAATTTGAATTAATGCAGGCTATTGTAGAAAAATAAAATAATTTTTCTTGAATCTTGAAAAATTATATTGTTAGTTGATTATTAGATTTTAACATATACTTGTCGGACTATCATTCCACATCCGGGGAAATTTAACTACATACTATTGAACTTCCATAGCCAGTTTTAAGCCATCTAAGAATTTTCAGTATTTGACAGGGAAAATATGAATAAAATACCATATAATAAAATTAAAATTAAATTCAAAATGAAAAATAGAAATGAAATGAAAATGTTCATGGAATAAGATCTAAAGTTCTCTGAATTTATTTCTCAAAATAAATATTGTTCAAATACATGTATATTATGGCACGACAATACTGAATTTCAAATGTTCCATTTTTTTAAAATTGTTTCTGAAAAAAAAATAAACGTTTTTAAAGATATTTTACTTGACCTAATCACAATCATAATTAGTTATAGTTAGGTTAGGTATTATTTATATCCATTTTTTACAGTTACAGTTTACAATTATTATAAAAAATTATTGTTTTAACTGTACTGATAGTTTATACCAGCGTTTCTCAACCTTATTTACCTTGCGACCCATAAAATATGAGCAAAAAATTACTTGACCCATTCTAAGAGATGTCTTATATAAAATTAATGAAACAAAAGTATTAATTTTTAAATTTTTTTTATTTTCAATGCCTTATTTACTGTTGACATTCGTTTACCAGCTTATTAATACTTGCTTTGATAGATTTACTTAATAAATACTCTTAAAATAGCATTCACATCTTCAAGTCGATTTCTGCAGTATTTTGTTTTGGTACCGACTAATGCAGAAAATCCAATTTCTGCTAAATATGTATAGTTGCAAAAAGAAGAAGTTGTTTTATCGCTTTTTCACTCAATATCGGATATTCATTTCGTATTTGTATCCAAAATTTGTTCAAATTTTTCTGATTATTGAGCTGCAATTACAGCGTTTTATCGCAAGACAGTTCAATTAATTTTTCTTCCTCAGATGAAGATAATAAATTGTTTTCAGTTTCTAAAAACGGATTTTGTATCCACATATTACCCAATCTGACATCATTAGAAGAAGGAAAATAAATAAGAAATTTTTTCGTTAAATTTTTTTAAATGCTCTTGTATTATGTTGCAACTTATATATTCAATTTCTACGTGAGTTAATATTTTCTCTTTTATCATTTGATAATAATATGGAAGCATTTCATATTTTGGCTTTTTGACTCGATCCATCCAGACATCGATTTTTTAAATAAAGACATGATATTTTATTATTGCATATAAAAAGATTTATCATATTGCCTTGCATTGATAAATTCAATTCATTTAGTAATGAAAATATATCAGTCAGATAAGCAATTTCAGCAAGCCCCGTATTACAATTGAAATTTTCCGTTTGATGTGATTTTTGTTCGTTTAACAAAATTTCAATTTCTACTCTTAGGTCAGTCCATCGTATGTGCGAATATAATAATAAATTTTTATGCACTGAACCCATTTCTTCACACATAACCAGGGATGCTTTCCCAAAATTTATCAACTTATTCATTTCAAGAGATACAAAATTTACATAAAAAAAAACTGAACATAACAAAAAATTGTAAAATTTCATATATTGGTAAATATTATTGTTATAAAGTAATTATATTATTTAAAATATTTCCAAAGAGCTAATTGATTTTCAGTATATTCTTTCGGTTTAGATTTTTTAACCCTGGTATCATCTGCCGAGTTATGGTTCCTCAAGCAAGTTTTTACATAGGGAACTGCGTTCCAAGTTTCCAATGGACGACCAACTAAGTTTAATGTAATCAAATTTGATACTGTCTGCACTGTTAATCTGGCTCGTATATCAATTAATGAGTAGACAAATTTTAAATTTAAGAATTATGGAATGGTTATATAAATATAGGAGGTGGAGGAGGTATAGTAATTATGAGAAACATTCAAATACAGTTCAGTTTAATTCTTTATTATAGAAAAGGTATAAATGAGAAAAGAAATGATTGCAAATGCAATTGGTATAAATTGACTATTGAGAGACTCACTACTACATTGATCATTTGTTAAAGGCTAAAATGCAGTTCATCTAAATTTTTCACGTTATTCTACATAAATCATCAATATAGTATTCTTAATCAATGCTTTTACATATACATATACCTATCTATGGTAACTTGATAAAATTTTTAATTTTTTTAATTTTTTTTTAAATTAACTGAAAGATTGCTATAAAGTAAAAAATTAGAATCGCAATGAAAACTAGATAAAATTTTCAAATTGTTTATATAAATTTGCACCAAATTGTAAATAAATTTTATTTAAATAATTTTTTTTTTTTTTGCCAAAGTAAATAATTTTTTTTTCGCTTATTTTAATAGCCGATTCGCACGAACCATAGAATTTACATCTAATGGTTCGCACGAACCGGTGCGAACCGGTAGGAAAGCATTCCTGCACATAACCGAAAAAATACGAGTCTTGACGGCACTATTCCGTATTTGGTTTACTATTTTTACACAATCATTTAAAACGATGCATTTTTAATTTTGAAAAAGCATGTATTATTTTTATGTATAAGAAACGACCCATTTTAAATCATTCGCAACCCAATAAAAATGGGTCGCGATTTATGGGTTGAGAATGCTGGTTTATTAACTCATTGAAAAAAAACATAGCTATACATATTTTAATTTGATTTAATTTAATTTTAAATTTATATTTAATATAGATTAATTTAACTTTAGGTTTTACCAAATAAGAAATTTGATTTGGTTTTTATAACTCACATATTGATTTCTTTGAAATCTGAATATGAGTTTTCAAACTATTCAAATTCAAACTAGGAGAAACGGCCTAGCTAATCCAACATTACTATACCTATACTGATGATAACCAGTAGTGTAAGTGAATAAAATAACTATTCAAATTCAAACTAGAAGCTGTTTAAGTAGTCCAACATCATTACATTTATTTATTTATTTTATCAGCTCCTCTCAAGTGAACTTATAAGTTCTTGCAGAGTGTATAGTTCTAACATAAACGTTAGATTTGCTTACATATGTCTATTGATGGGCTCCAGTAGTGTTGTAATATTTCTTTAATTTCAAACTTTTGCACAAAATTTTTTTTGTAGCTATACATACAGATATTTCGGTAGAATATACCAATAATTACATCAATATTTCCTGAATAAGGAATAATTTAATATATTAAAAAAATAAAAACATAAAACCAGCAAATGAGAAATTAATTTATTAATTTCTTAAAAAAATATAGTTTTTTCTATAATTTTATTGTTTGTTATTAGTTAGTGATTATATAAAATATAACAGTTCTAACATATACGTTAAATTTGCTTTCATTAATAATCTAATTTAATTGCAAATAGCAAAATTTATGAAGCTAGCATAGGTACATTTTAAAATGGAAATTAAATTCGACTTCTATTTAATCCTCCTCGACTTTCGAAACGTCTAAAAAAAGTTGAAACACAATGTCTTGTCTTTACATTCGTCAAATAAAAATTGTAACACAATGTGTTGAGTTTATAAACGCCGAAGGAAAAAGGTGTCCAGAATTTCTGAAAGACATTTGTTTGACGTTCATAATAATTTGGAAAATTTAAATGTGGCAGGAAATAATCAACTGAAATGAGTGTTTTTATTTGTTTTAAAAACAAAAATAGTTTTTGTTTTCGTTAGTTATGTTATTTTTTAATAGGGAAAAGAAATAAACACACGAAAAAATTTTTTTTCTTTCGTTTGATAGAATCAATGCTCGCTAAATTCATGCTTATTTTTTTTATTTATTTATTTATTATGCTCCATATATTGTACAATTAATTCTTTTAAAAATTATTTACTTAGATACAGATATATAATTATCTTTACTACAGTTGATTTGTATTTTTTTATTTTTATTTAGAAGTTTTCGAGTTTAATACTATAAATTTAAAGGAAAATTGGAGATGAAAAACCTTTTTGAATTTTTGTTTTGTAAAACTTAACGCTAACTTAAACAGTAAAACCTATCTATAGTAAAATCTATACGTACGAACTAAACTAGCCTAATTTTTTTAACTTAATTTAAATTTCTGATCAGAGGATTTTCTGACATGAACAGTTCCGAGTGGAACTTTACATTTAAATAAGTTATTTTTTCTAAAATTGTATTCATGCTGGCTTTATCATGCAGCTTTTTGGTTGAATACCATCTGGGAAGATTGAATACAAGTTTCAAAAGTTTATTTTGCGCAATTTGCAATTTTTTGATATGACTAGCTGCACAATCTCCCCAGACTGGTGCCGCATATAACATTATTGGTTGAAAAATTACCTTAATAAGTATCAATTTGTTTTCTGTGGATAAGATTGATTTTCTGTTAATAAGGGGATACAACATGCTAGTACATTTGTTAATTTTATCAATAGTGTTAGAAGTTTGCTTTTGAAAGGTTAGCCTTTTATCTAAGGTAATGCCTAGGTATTTAATAGTATCGTCCCAGTTAATTTCGTCATTTTGCAGTTTTAATGGTATAGAAGGTAAAAGAGAGGCTTTCCTTTTTTTCGTAAAATAAATTGATACTGTTTTGGAAGCATTAATTTTTACTCTCCATTTTGCATAATAACTAGAGAGCTTATTGAGTGAATTTTGTAGGTTTGTTAATATGTCATTGGGATTAGTGCCAGCAGAGTAAATTGCAGTGTCATCAGCAAATACTGATATTTTTGTAAATTCTAGCTAAGGGATATCTGCAGTGTAAGTGTTGTACAAAATTGGACCAAGTACCGAGCCTTGTGGAACTCCTGCTTTAATTTCATACAAATTGGAGCATGTATTATTCAATATCACACGAAATACTCTTTGATGAAGAAAGTTTTGTATGACTTTAATTAAATATATAGGAAATTTATACACTTCTAATTTATGAAGCAAGCCAGAGTGCCACACAGTGTCAAAGGCGGAATTTATGTCAAGCGCTACTAGGCCAATAGATTTGCGTTCTTCTAACTTGGATTTAATGTAATTTTTGACACGTAGGAGAGGGTGAATGGTACTATGCTTTACCTTAAATACAAACTGTTCGTTTGGAAGAATTTTTTTAGCTGAAATAAACTTTTCCAGTCTAATTTTTATGAGTTTTTCAAATATTTTTGAGAAACTGCATAGTAAGCTGATAGGCCGAAAACTACTTAATTCCTCCATCGGTTTAAATTCATGCTTAAATTTTCTTTTTTAAATGCAAAACAATCATCAAACATAATATTAATTAATATGTTTGCTATATTATTACATATTAATTTTTTTGTCTTATGACATTCAAAAAACAAATGTTCGTAAAATTGCAAGAAGTGTTTATTAATCAAATAATACAATGTACAGACATTACAAATCAAACACATGATTTTGATATTGTTATAATAAAAGTTTAACAACCCGTCTCACAATCGTATTTTTTGATGTTTCTAAAGTCACGGAATTCAGTCAGACATTATATAGCAAATTAATTACAAATATATTATGGTCTTTAATAGTGTTAATCAAACTTAATTAAGTAAAAAATTATTAATCTTTTTTTTAAATATTTCCAATAGATGGTTTCAGCTGTTCTAATTTTGTGTACAAGATATTGCCCAAAACTACAGAAAAGGTTAAGAACTACTAAATTTTTAAAATTAAATTGTAATATATATATTATCTCATATAAGCACTATCAAGTAGTTACAGCAATAAAACCACGAAAACATAGTTCTAAATAAATTTTCTTAAGTGACAATTGCAACACTTAAGTTCGACCTCTTTCGTTAAAACTTTAACATTTCAATCAAAATAATGACTTTTAAAATATTAAATACAAAAAAAAACAAGTATTTTTCGCGTGTTTTATTGTTTTCAGTTTTGTTTTTATAATAAAAAAAAAAAATCATTAAAACATTTTTTTTATAAATTAACTATATATATTGTATATATTATCTCCACATACCAAAAATAGATCTGTTTTTGTTTTTTTTTTTTTTGTTCTTTTCGTCTGTATTTGTTCATTATTACCACCAGTATGTTTAAGCTTTTCGAATTTTAATTCGTTTAATTTTGCTTTTTATTGTTTTTATTCCAAAGTTTAAGTTCGCACCTTATCTAATCTGCAAGTATATTTTTGAGCATAATAATATTCATATGTATATAGAGTTAAAATAAGGTGAATTACATAACAGAAATTCACAGAAAGTCAATTCTTTATGGAATTTATGAAATATTCAAATTGTGAACTGTACTTAAAAAAAAATAATAAAAAAAAAAAAAATATTTCAAAGAAAGGTTGTTTTACTGGATTTATTACAGTTAGCCTAAGCCTATTTCGTTAAAAAAAAATAAACACTTCGATTTAAGGTGTTGACGTCAAGAAAAGTTTTGTGTCCATAAATTGGGGGACATTAGGGCAACCAGGTTGAACAAATTAACTTCGTTAACAATTTAAATCACCCGATTATCTTGTCTTAATACCAAACTATTCTCTCTATTAATCTAAATTTTCAAATGTATTTTCTTCAGAATTAAATACGCTGCTGCCAAAATTTCAACAAATCAAAACATTTTCAGAATTATATTTATTACACATTCAGAACTTTTCCACAGAATCGACTGGGTGCGTATTTTTGTAAGTTGTGCAGCACAGCATATTTTATAGATATAGGATGTATTCATAAATGCTGCAAACTGACAACAAGTTTGCCACCGGTTGGCGTACTTTGCAATAATGAATACAAATTCTACCTATATTATACCTTTACTTGACAATTCTGCAAAGTTTCTGTTCATTAATACTGACATTTTGAAAATAACATTTTTTTTTTAAATAACAAAAAAAAAACTAAAATACTCAAAACAACAAAGAAAACTACTTCAAAAAATTTTATGCATACTAAAAATATATTCTGTCAAGTTGACACCCAGTAGATTTTGAGTCTGCATTTATGAACAGCATTCAGAAAATCTGACAAGTGTGTTCATAAATTCAGAATATGCAGATTTGCATTTATGAAAACAAGGATACATATATATTTATTATAATGTTGTGGCTCAACAATAATAAGAACAAGGAATAATATTAATCCAGAATTTGTTATGTAAAATGTTGAATTCACATTTTTAATTTATATGTTTATTAAGTACAGTTTGTATTTTGTTGTGTGCGTGTTCTATAACTGAAGGTATTTTACCGAACATCCGAACATACTAAAAGGCGCTTTTACAATATTGTTTATTGACCTTAACATGAAAACGTTCAATAGTTTTCAAGCACATTACATAATTAAACACAGCAAATTTACAATTAGATTAGTTTTAATGAACTTTGGATAGTTATACATTGAAATTGACAATTGATAACAACAAGTATAAGCTATTAGTATAGTTTTTGACAACTGCATTAACCAAAAAATAGATCATACAATTTAAGCTATTACATATCAAGTTTGCCAACCTAATTTTATTACAACAAAAATAAAATATAAAAATATAAAGGCCTTTCCACATTACAGCTTTTTATTCTGGTTTTTAAAGCCGACTTTTTATGACAGCAAAAAAAGCTGGCATGAAAATTTCACCATAACATAATGAAGCTTTTTTTAAAGCGGCTTTTTTATTTAAAATTAAAATGTCGTGCAGTGAAGAAGCGATTTTGGAAAATTTAAGAATAATCCATTTTGTTCATAATGCAACAAAACGTTATGAATCACAAAAAGAAATGTGACAACGGGAATTTTGAGTTAGGCCATTATTTATAGACAGAGAGAAAACTGGCTGAAAGCCAGCATAAAAAGCTGTAATGTGGGAAGGCCTTAACAATTGGAACGTGATACAATTCAGCTCTAACTACATAAAGGACAATAATTAATTAACAAGATTTATTCCTTGAAATTATGTCCTAAGAAACAGAACGAAACAGAGTCGAGTCATATAATTAAAAAAAAAAATAAAATGTAATTTGTGAAATAAAAAATACAGACTTTGAATTTAAACAAAATTTATTTTATTTTGTAGAATAAACCATGAGCATGTTTCACCAAGTGTAAACGAAAAAATACATAAGTAGATTTTTTATTAATATTTTACACTACAATTTTAGATCTAAATTGACATTAGAGAAAGAAAGTAATAATTGAAAGAAATTGAAAATATCTGCAAGGCAAACAAATTATTAAAAATATTAGATTGCAAAACAAAAGTAGATCAAGACACACCTCGCATTGCATACAACTTAAAATTTTACGATCATTCTTATTATTTGGCAAAAAAATATTATTATTATTATATTATATTATTTTTAAAATTCATTTATTTATTATACCATGTTACATAATTACATACCTTAGTACATTATCATAAATTAAATTAAAAAATTTGCAAAACAGTAATGGTAAAATTAGATAAATGTAAGATCATTCTGATATTCCTAAGAATATGTGATGAATGAAATAACAAGAGTAGAAATAATTAAATTATATGATTAAACAATATTAGATTGATAATTCAGAGCAAAAATTATTACAGTTACAGGAATACAAAAATAAAAATAAAAAATTCAATATTAAAGTAATAAAGTAAAGCAAAACGTAACGCAAAAAATTTAAAAATTATAAAATAAAATACTTAAAGCTATTAAATATCAATATATATACATTAGAAATAATTAAATTTAATTAAACATAATTAAACAAGGAAAGAAAATAAAATCGGAAAAAAGAGAAAAAATTAAAATTCGACATAAATGATTACAACAAAATAATAGAAGCCTGAGAAACAAAACTTAAAAGATATAAAAGAATTAAGTTAAGTTAGCAACAATTCAATTTGAGAGTGATCAACAAGATTCATTAAGTGAGATCTAAGATTTTTGATAAAAGTAATATAAGTTCTATCCGATCTTAAAGAGGAAGGTAACGTATTGAAAATTTTGGGAGTTAAAAAGTCATAAAAGTGGCAAAAATGTGTTGTATATGCTCTAGGAACATTTATTAAAAATAGTTTATTGACCCTCAGATTGTAATGAGAACTAAATCGATGGGCAAGATAACCTGATCAAATGAAATAAATTTTTTGTGTTTTGCATACATATAGCTGTCTAATAGGTAGTATATTCAGCTTTCTAAATAGTGGAAAACTAGGTGTAAGTTTATTTTACCTCATGATCAATCGAATACAATATTTTTGAGCAATGAGTAGGGGACGAATTTTGTTGAAGTAACAGTCTACCAAGTTTAATTTATAATTTTTTTTTTTTTTTTCATTTATTATATTTTATTAAATATTAGAATTCATTACAATTATAGTAAATTAATTAAAACTAAAATTCAAAACATAAAAATAGAAAATAAACAAATATAATAATAGTACTAAATTAAAAGCATCTACAGAATTCAAAATATAAATAAAATAAAATAGTTAAGAAACATTCTATTGCAAAATCAAGTTTCGAATGGTCCATCACAAGAAATAAACAATTTAAATTATTCAATATTTGTGGAGTAACAAATTTAAATGTAAATATTAATTTGGAAAACTAAATTCGTAAAGAGAAATAGAATACTAAATTTAGGTGGTTATGATGAAGTCCGAAGCGGAATTTCTCCGAAAAAAAATTCCGATCCGAATACGAAAGAATTGGTATGCTGAAGTTCCTTCGACTGCAAAGTCTGTGCAGAAATCAAAATCATATGTTTCGGAAGATTTTTTTTTGTTTTCATATTCATTTCAAACATTTTTATTTTCAATTTTTTTTTATTTATTTTGTAAAATTTTTTTAATAGATAATGTATATGACATAATGTATATATACAATATGCATACATAAATTAAAAGTAAAATATACAACTTTCTTAATTATATTTGTAGTATGTATATATATACAAATTAAAAATAGTAAATTTTTGTTACATCAGAGAAAATTTAAAATTCTCTAAAGAATGTAAAATATATATGTATCGTTTTTAATATATATACATATTATGTTATAATATTAAAAACAATAAAATATATTATTCTTTTGAGGCGCTTTTTTATTCCTAAATAAAAAAAATATTTTTCATAAATGAAAAAAAAAACTATTATTACATTTTCTACTTCTCCTAATATTCTAAATACAAAAATTGTATGCTTTATAATTCATTTCCGAACATACTTCCGAATGAGAAATTCCGGCGTACAATTTTCAAATTATTTTCCGTTCCGACGAACTTCATCATACATAAATTTTAAAATTTCGGATAAATAATGACTTTTGCAGACTGCGGAATACTTACGGACTTCAGCATACCAAATGCGGAATGTTATCGGAATTTCACATTCCGACGAACTTCAGCATAACCACCTTAATCTGATTAAATATTTATGTATAAAAAAAATAATTTAATTTAAGAAATAATTAATATTAAAATTAAAAGTAGAATATAGAAATGTGAATTAAATTTATAGATAAAACTTACAAATAAGTGAATTGAAGGAAAATTTACAAAAAGAAAATAAAACAATTAAACAATTTTATAAATTACTATATGTTTTAGAACGAGATTTAATATTTAAATTAATTTAAAGGAAAAGAAATGAAAGAAAGCAAAAAATTAAGCGTAAGAAAAGAATAAACAAAGCTGCATAATAATAATAATATACATAGATATCAGCAACAGGATACTATAATATATATATCAGTAATAATATTATCTAATGACTCTTATTAGCTCTTCAACTTCATACCAACTAATATTTCTAAGCGCCAATTCTTAGTTTTTGTTAAAAATTCGGATAAAACTCTGATATTTCTGATTTCAGTAGGTAGCTTATTAAAAATTCTCGGTGCAATAATTTTAAAGAAATGAAAAATATGAAACTTATAAAAGCGGGGTACAACAACTAAATTCTCCTGCTATTAATTCTTAGATTATGGATAACGGTATGTCTCACATCAAGATATCCTGATTTAATAAAAAAATACTTTCAGGGTTTTATAGAGGTATAAGTTCCTGATGGGAAGAATACCTAAACTACTAAATAAGCTTGCAGTGTGTGTAAGACGGTTAACCTTACAAATAGAGATCTAGCATGCTTTTGAAATATTAGAAGTGGTTGTAGCTTGTTAAAGTGAGTACTACCCCAACAAACTATACCATACTGAAGTTTAGAATGGAATATCGCAAAGTACACCATTGAACACACTTTAGCAGAGCTATATAGATTTAATAATCGAGAACGATTTAAGATCGAGAACGAGACCAAGATACCGGAAATATGCAACACTATCAATCTTAAAACATGATTCACTACAAAAAGAACTTGAGTCAAAAGTGTTGCCATCCAGGGACGGAATCAATGGAAATTTTTTTACGGACAGGAGAATGATACTGTTGAGTTTTCACTGGGATGATTACTTTTACCAAAGTGCATAATCTTTGTTTTACTACTAATAACTAAGTTATGTACATAAAACCATTTCCTTATGAGGTCCAGGTCATAATTTATATCATAAAAAAAATCTAAATTATTATTGTTACTGTAAGTGAATGCAGTGTCGTCAGCAAAGACAGTAGGTATATCTTTAAAAGATTGCTGTAATAGGGAATTAATGAAAATTGGACCTAAAACAGAACCCTGAGGGACACCTACTTTTAAACTCTCAGTATCACCAAAAATGCCATTCAGTTTGACTCTTTCTTTCCTATCACTAAGATCAGACTTAAACCATTTAAATATAAATCCTCTAAATTCGACATTGTATATTTTTTTCAGCAGTAAGTCATGTTTTACCGTATCAAACATGACTATATGTTGAATAGTTTTCAATAAAACATATTTCGATGGAAATTTCATAGATTCTTTTAGAATTTTTTTTTTCGAGTCTCTTTACAGATAAGATTGGAATATTTATTTTTTGTTATTGTTTTTTTTTTTTTTTTAGTTTTGTTGTTAACTTGGTAATACATATTATGTTTTTTTTCTTACAAAAAATAGCATAACTATTTTCTTATTTTTTTTTTTTTATATTTAAATAATTTATTTATATTTAAATATAATTGTAATATAGGTGGAGCTAAATTTGTTTTTTTGTTTTATCATCATTCTTTTTATGATTTATAAAATAAAAATAAACAAAAAAATTAGGTATATGTATATATTTTCAGATTAAGACTGCTCAAATTAACTGTGATATTTACTTGATAAAAAAAAAAGTGATTATAAGAGTATTTATAGTAAATCAAATTGAAGGTAGATAAAATGGGGTATTTGTATGAAATAATGTCATGATTACGAAGCATTCAACAAACTATTAAGAAAAGATCAAGAAGAAAAATCCATAGTAAAAAGTATTGTTAACATGATAATTTGATAATAAATAATTTGGTTTAAAATATTTGAAATCGGGATTGCAACAGAAGAAATAGTTTTCAATCGGATTCAATTGAAATAATTTATTTTTCAAGCCTCAACAAAACCTTTCAATAAAACCAAATTTTGACCACTTTTATATTAAATTACATATACGTATATACTGTACACTACAATAGTTACTATAGATTAGATTATGCTTTAAATTGTTATACTTTATTATCTAAAAAAAAAAAATAAGTAAAAATTTGACAATCCGGGTTACACTCTTCTACAATCATTTTTAATACAGGATAATTCGGATAATCTTAAATCGTATAACAAATATTTTTAAATAGTTATAGGGTTTTAGGCCTTCCCACATTACAGCTTTTTATGCTGGCTTTTAAAACCAACTTTGTATGACAGTTTTTTTTTTAATTCAAAACGTATGGAATCGTGAATAGCATCCCACAATGAAAAAACGGCATAAAAAGCTAAGAAAAAAAGTCAGCATAAAAAGCCGACATTCAATTGAAGTTTGATTTTTTCAGAAAAAGAGCGGCTTGTTTTTAATGAAGTGTCAGATTTACTGTTACAAATATATTTTTTCAAAATGGGTAGTAGACTAAATATTTTTTTTTATTTATTTATTTATTTTATAATTTGTAAAAGATATTGTATGAAATAAATATTATTATATGTAGATACATAGGTATATATATATATATATATTTAAATTTAAGACAAGGCAATTAAAAAAAATTAATCGAGCTGGTTAAACAGCAACAAAACCTTGTTTATAAGCCAAAACCAACTCTGATTACAAAAATATAATAAAAAGGGAGAAGGTACGAAAGAACATAAGTATTGCTCTGAATCAAACATGCAAAAGTTTTTAAGAAGATCTCTGGATCCGAATTTTTAATTTGTAAATATGTTGAATAATTGAAACCAGTTTCCTCTCTGTCTATAAATAATGACTTAACCCAAAATTCCCGTTGTCGCTTTTCCTTTTGTGATTCATAACGTTTTGTTATATTCTTAAATTTTCCAAAATCGCTTCTTCACTACACGCGACATTTTAATTTTAAATAAAAAAGCCGCTTTAAAAAAAGCCGCTTTAAAAAAAGCTTCATTGTGTTATGGTTAAATTTTTATGCCAGCTTTTTTTGCTGTCATAAAAAGTCGGCTTTAAAAGCCAGCACAAAAAGCTGTAATGTGAGCAGGCCTTAAGTCTATCAAATGATTGTACGATCATTTGCCAACAATTTTAGGAAGATTTGAAGAGAATAAATTTGTAATAGATTTGACTACTACTTAGGCATTCAAAAATAATCCATTCACAAAGTGTAGGAGAGGCATACTATACTATAAAGAATACTATACAAAGATTCAAGATGTTGCAATGATGACGAGGTGTGTCAAGAAGTAAGGCAGGGCTTTATTTTATCTTTCATATTGTTTTCAGTAGTAATATAGATGACATAATGACTACTACTGTGAGTATTGTAAACGAGAGCAACGGTATGCAATGATGTACCCTTTCGAACAGATACTTAGATTACACCGACAATGAGTGTTTATTGCCACATACGAATTATAGGTTTTAAATAATATTTGCCAAAAACTGTATGACACTAGAAAAAGTGCGAACCTTAATGTAAATACAGCTAAAACCAAAATCATGCTCAAAACTCGCGCATCACAACATCCGATACTCCATGAAGAAACGCGAATCGAAGGGGTAAGTACGTTCAATTATATGGGCAGTAAACACGTTCAATTACACTTTATTTGGATATTGAAGCTCGTATCAGAAAAGTCCGTACCGTTTTTGGAATATTCTCAAAAATATGGCAGTCAAAACAACATATATCTGTGCACAAAAGTAACAATGCAAGAGTAAAATCTCTCTTGTTCGCTTGGAAATGTTAGCCGCAGATATGAGCCGATGGAAAGATTTTATTCCGCCCTATGCCCCACGAATTGATTTACAGGACAATGACAACGATGATGATTCACAAAGAGTAGCAATGTTTAGCGTTTACAAATTTTGTTTTATCCGCAATACATTTGTTTGCGTTTTGAGCATGATTTTGGTTTTACCTTTGGTTTTTTTTATGCGGGTTTTGAACATGAATTTGGTTTTAGCTGTATTGACATTTAGACTCGCAATTTTTCCAGTGTACTTAATAAATAAAAAATATGGTTTTGAAAAAATTAAATAATATTTTTATATGTTGAAAGTGACAGCTACAAAAATAAAATACTACGTGAAGAAGCGAAGCTTATTGAAGGCCGGTTTCCATTTAGCTGTTTTATCGCGAATAGTTAAAGTATAGGCGGAAGATATAAAAATTCCATAGGTGTGATAGAGAATGTTTGATATTCTATGATTTTTTGTTACTGAATTCATTCGATAGTCGCTTCATACTTTTTTCTATGATGTTGTATTGAGTGAATTAAAAAAAAAGTAATTACTATTTTTTAAGAAAACTATCGAACAATTCAGTATTTATGTAATGTATTAATATATACAACACTTGTATTAATATAAAATTAACCGTTAAATAATAAAATATATTTAATTAATTTGATTTTATTTTAAAGCCAATGCACTCTACTACAGGCCTTCTTACTCACTATTTTTTACGAAATTAAGCGAAAACTGTCAAAAACTGTCTCTTTTTAGCCTTCGTATGCACAAATTTGCACACAAATTCACACTCAAATTTCATTTATTTTTTTTTCTTTTATTCCATTTTTTTGATGAAATTACAACCTTGGTTAAAGCTTTTTTAGTATGTAAATTAAGAAAAAAAATTAAGGAAAGAAAAAGTTTTTAATTTTTTCATTAGTATGGTTTTGAATCCTCTCCAGTTTGTTGCTTTAGCTTGTGATGGTAAGATCTATGTCTGATTGTTGAGTAGATTTTTTTTAAAATAAAATTTTTGAATGAAATTTTAATTTAGTTTTTAATAGGATTTTCAGTAAAAGTAGATAAAAATTTATTTTTTTTTAAATATATTTCATTTTAAAAATATCTCTGCTAACAAATCGAAGATCCTTCGATTTTAAATATTCCCATAAGGTTTATACACAAATAAGATACGTTTTGAAAGTTGCGCTGAAGGCCTGTAGTAGAGTGCATTGTTTAAACTTATACATAATATAACCGCTTTTTATAACATATTTTCCGAATTGTTTAATTATTGTTTATTTGTATTATAACAACTTGTTAAAAAGACAAGTGAATATTATTTTGATTTATTCGAAATCGGTATTTATATTTTAACTTAATTGTGCAGTCTATCGTATCAGATCGAATTAAATTATATTTTATTTTTTATTCGAAATGTTTACTATTTTTATTTTATTTTATAATTAATTTTTTTTTTTTTACACTCTTTAATTTTGCAAAATCGTAATCTTGTTTGCAAGTTATCCAAATTATTTCAAAATTAAATTATTTTTGCCTTAAAATGCAATTAAAAAAACAGATTTACTAATTAGTGTAAAAATCAAAAATTTTAATTATGTATATACATATATTAATTTTTTTAAATAATTATCTAAGATGATGAGATAAATACCCAACTATTTTGATAGAATTTAAGCGTGAGAACAGGTTTAAAAATTAATTTTCTTCTCTAAAATCTTTAACATTATACGAATTCAGAATATTCGAATAATCACAAATTAGAATTTTTGATTTTTCAAAATATTTAAACTTCAGAATTTTGAATTTTTCGAATTCAGAAATTTAAATGTTGATGGTGTTTCGTAATAATAATAAAAAAAAAAAAAAACAATAAATTCGTTCAATAGTTCAATGTAGTTCATATTGAATAAATCAGATTATGGTTCCATTAAAGGAAAATGCAAATATGGTTAACAAGTTTTCGAACAATATAAAAATGATACAAATACCTTTAATTTAATTTCCATAATGGTATATATTGGAACTACCTGAATCTTTTTTGATATATTTCAGTGAATAAACTAGATATTTCAATGTTTTAAATTGTTTTATACAAAATATAGTTGTAAATTATAGACTCTTAGATTAAAAACTATTTCAACTATCTATTTACAACTATTTAAACTATCACACAGTCATTAACCCAACATTGTATTATTAAACAAGTGGTTGAAGGTTTACTTTAAAAGTGTGAAATTTTCTTTTTTTTCAATAAAACTCACAGAACATTTTTTTGTTTGATCTAAAATCGTATTATATTTTGTACCAAATAATATAAAAAAAAAACAACAAAAATAAAATAATGTCTGTGAATAGAGTGAAATATAATTGCTTTTAAATAAAACTTGGACTTGTGCTACTTTATACGAATACCGATTGTTACAAATAAATAATAGTAATAATACACATAAAATACAGGTAACTAATAAAATAGAGCTAATAAAATAGAGCTAAATGGAACCTTAACCATAAATGTAGAACTATTAATTAAAAGACACATTAAATTAAGTGTCTGATGGCATGATTCTTTAACTTACCTATTCAGTTTGATATGAATTATATTTTACTATTTTTAAGCTTCCTACAATCATCTTCTACCTACAGTATTGATAGCGACCGATATTTTAAATAATTGAAAGCTTAAACAATACAAATATAAGTACTCGAGAATTTGTATAACAAAACAAAAGTTCAAAAATTTAAATTCAACTCAGAATTTTATTTTCATAATCAATCCATTTTTGAATAATTTGAAATTTAATTAAAAGTTGGTATACTCTATACTTTTTAGTTTTAAAATTCTTAGTATGTAGTTTCAATTTTTCTAACTTTCAATTTTATTTCTTTTTTCTGATATTCTTTTTCTTTTGTAATTTTGTATAAAAATATGTAATTATTGATATAAAATAGATATAATATTATTGATTCACATAGTAACAACTGATGATGGTATTTGATATACCAATTACCGAATTGCATCTAGCCAGAAAAGATAAATTTATATACATAATGTATAAAAAATATACGAGTAAAAAATAAAATTGCATAAACAGAATTATTTTGTGTTTTAAATTAAATTATGTTATATTTTTATTGTTCGATATTAACCCGAATTAGCCCTGTGTTGCCATATGACAACAGCTAACATATAGGTATTTTTGCTTTATTGAAATAAAAACCGTTGTTTTAATAAAAGTAGTACTGTACTTTTTTTTACCTATTTATTATGTACTTCCACTTATTCATATTGAAATTGAAATGACATAAATAGAAAGAGTGCAGTACTTATAGTTTTAGTTTAGTAAAAAAAAATTGTGAAAGAGGCATTTTTTTCTATATATTTTATTGTAATTATTAAATTTTATTTTTGCATATTTATTTTAACTAAATGTAGTTATTTGTTAAGTGGAAACTTTTCAGTTCAATAAGTATCTTATACAAATTTTTTTCATTAGTATTTGTCTGTTGCCATATGGAAACGCTGGGCTAATCTTTTATTTAGAGTATTTAGAAAACATTTATTTAGAGTATATTATTGTATGTGATTTTATATAAAATTATCAGTAACCTAATCATTAGATTATTTTGAAGAGATTTTCTCGGACCTATCTAAGTCTATATTTATTGAACCATCAAATGAAATTGGAGATTTAAGTGGTTTTTCCACCGTTTCCAAAAAAAAAATCCACACGCATATGCTATTGGCGAATATAATAAGTACATTAGTGGCGTGGATAGAATGGATGAGAACATCAGTTTATATCAGATTGAGATTCAAGGAAAGAAATGATGCAATAGCACATTTACATGACCTCTTAATGTATCAAATAGAGTGTATCAAATGTATCAAACAAGTTAATAGAGCTCACAATCCGGAAATGCGTCAATTGCAATTTCGTTGACAAATTTGGTCTTATTATGAGAAGCGAATTTTTCGGTACGTACTGAAAAATATGATAAATTTTATTTTTGGTATTCTGCGAAGCGAAATAGCGATACTGATCGGTTTTTATCGCAACGTTTCGATTTTCATGGTATTACGAGAATCGATTTTTTTTTTTATTGCTGTCAGAAAAAACGATAAATATATCATTATAGAAAAAGTAAACTAATTTTATTTAATTATATATTTGTATTTAAAAATAATTATTAAATTTTATAATACATTTTTAATTATAGAAAAGTAACAAATAGTAGGCAGTTTGAATGTTTGTTGGTGCAATGATTTTTACATGTGTTCCATCAACCCATCCAATTATTCCTGGAAATCCAAATTTATTATAAAATCCGAATTTGATGGATGATTTTGCTTATTTTTGGTTTCAGTAAATTTTATATACTCTCGACACAATTCCGTCTCAAATATTGACAATGTTTCGTAGCCAAACCTGCCAAAAAATCGTTCCCCACGCCTTTTTTAAAACTTCCTTCAGCAAGGAAGCGCAATGTTCCAGCCAATATTGGGTTTTACTGAATGTGGACTAATTGTAGGATTTAAATTATTGTCTAATTTATCTAGATCCATTACAAAGGTTTCTTTCGAGAGCCTGAAATACTTAATAAATCTAACAAACCAAATAAAATTGATCATATTTTTTTTTCATACATATATAGTTGTTATAACTTATACCTACGTTAAAATAGGTAAATCTAATGGATTCGCTTTATCCCTCAATTCTCTTCTTTTTATTCTAAGTAAATTCATCTCTTCCTTCTCATCAGACGATGTTTCGTAATATGAATGCAAAAACATTTTTTAATATCTATAAAATTTGAATTTAACTTCACTTAATTTCACTTTTCAAACAGCAAAATTAAAACAAAAAATGTCAAAACATAAAAAAAAAAAAATTTTACAGTTTTAACCAGCAATGCTGCCAGTTTTGCAAAATATCGTATCATCCGTTTCTCACAATACCAAATGTGATACAAAGTGATGCTCTACCGGTACGTAGCGAAAAAGTGATTCGCTTCTCAGAATAAGGCCCATTGCTATACACTATTGTGGTCATTATGACACCCAACCACTATCAGCTGGAAATATAAAACGTAAAAGATCCCTCTCAAAAGCATTATGTTATGTTAATACTGAACCATTTGTAAATTCTGTGGAGAGAAACGAAGATGTGCTGGCGATTATTGTAAACCAGTTGGCAGATGTATATATTTATGCATCAAATGTGATAAACGACTGTTTATACGGTATTTTGAATCTTATTACAAGCAATAATATTGTGTTTTAAATATTTTTTTTTATCAATTTTTCATCTATTGCTCATTTATAATTTTCCAAAATCTAAAATGTGTATTTCATATAATTACCCCCAGCGTTACTATATGGCAACATGTCTCCTGAAAAGCAGGGCGATTCCATAAACCAAAATAAATACAAAAATATGTTTTTTACTCAGCACTGATAATTTTGACAAAAATAGTCTTATTTTGACAAAAATAGCCTTAGAATTAAAAAAAAATAATCTGGGCTAATTCGTGTTAAGATATGTATACATCAGTTATTGATGACTAATAAATTTTTCTACACTTATAATTTATATTTTAATTATTTTTTCAATATCCTTTTAAAGTTTAAAATTTAGTTACCGAATTGCATTATTCTTCACGTAGAATACCTACATAAATATTTTCACTTTAAAATTAAATAATAATGTTAAAGTTATTTTTCTATTTTTAAAAAGTACTAAAGTTAATAAAAAAAAACAATTTACTAACTACATATTTAATAATTAACCATATGACACAATTTGAACTTAATTTTACGTATGCATATTTAATTTTAATTTTTATTATTTGAAAAATAAAATGATAATTATTTGTTAATACATATGTATGTAGACCTACAGCGTGTTGAAAATGTGACAAAAGATTGTGACAAATAAAAAAAATTAGCTTTTCCAATTATACCATAAAGGAAATATAAATACAATATTTTAATATAACTTTAATATAATGACTTATGTTTATACCATACTAAAATGCAAGCCGGTTAATTTTTTACTTTACCCATTATTTTGGCAATGTAAAAAGATAAATCGAAAAAATTGTATGACATTTTGAAAATTTTACATTTTTCATGATACTCGTACAAGTCAATTTATTTATTTGATTCAGTTATAACTTTAGAACTGTTATAATTCCAGAATGGTGTTTTACTATTGTCATTCGTGATATGTACAATTTGATCACTTATATTTCTGTTGATTATGTAATCAAGTGATATTTTCACTATCGTAAAGATATTGGTAAATTTTATAGTAAAATTATTTTCTAATTTTTTTCAACAATTTTTAATTTATCACAGACAATATAGATATTTAGAAAGGTAGGTAGTAGTGGCTACGACAGCTACCTTTCTAAGTATCTTATAGGCCCCATACATCTGTTTAAAAACTTGTTTCGAAATTTGTGAAATTTAATTGTGTGTAGGGCTGTTTCGAAACAATTTCTTAAACAGTTTACAAAATCAAATTTTTTTGATTTTTAATGGACGGAGTTATAAGTTTCTGAAATTGTTTAAATGTGTATGGTGTAGGTTCGAAACCAAAATGTAAATCAAATCAGTTGTTTATGATTTTTTGTTAGAAGTAGCTTATATTTTTCATGAATATTTGTAACCAATCTTGTAATCATTTCCTTTTTTTTTATAAATTTCTACAATTATTATTAATGCGATAATTTTATCCTGTTAAAAATGTTTGCCTGTCAAAAAATTAATGCAAAAACTACTTCAAAATCGTTAACAAAATTTTATCAGAATTTCGTTTAATCAAAAACAGGTGGCGGCATTACTTGATCATTTGACAATTAACAACGTGAAAATAAAATCTAACTATTTAACTAAAAAAACTAACTGTTAAACTATATAAACTAACTATAATAATAAAAATGGAACCTTTTGAGGAATACATCGAAGAAGAAATGGAAGAAAATTTTCCCTATAAATTTCGTTTGTAGTTCAGTAATCAGAAAAGTTAAAACCAAATTCATTATTTTATATTTATTCAATATTAATTATCTCTAATTTTTAAGTTTATGTTTTATTTTTTAAATTATTATATGTTATTTTATTAAATAATACTTTTTAAGATTTACTTTAATAGGCAATATGACATGTCCACCAAACGTTGTTAATTGTTAATTTTCTAATGTCAAAATTTTGCCGAACAAAAAAATTTTATATACTGGGCAAAAATTTTGAAGTTTAATCAATATGGTGGTCAAAACAAGAACCTCATTTTTTTTTTGCTCAGTATACTAACAGCGTTTGTTACCATTTTTGTACAACAACAAATTGAATTGCATGAAACAATGTCAAATTTTTGCACAGCGTACTAACAGCATACCTATCTTTAAATATAGAAATAGTGAAGTTTCTCTGCTTGTTTAAGCAAAAGTTTAATAGTGTGTGGGGAAGAGAGAAATTTGTTTCGAAACAAGTTTTTAAACAAATTTAAACGTGTATGGGGCCCATTATAGGTATCTAGTGCAATTTTAGGTATCTGTATAAATATTGATACCTAAAATTGTAATATGTATTTGGTTTAAAAATATTGGCTTTAATTAATTCTCCCTACCTATCGAATTGCTGTACTAATGATAATAAATTAATTAACTATTTGTATATAGTTTTGTTAAATCAAATAAATATCAAAAAGAAAAAAAAAAAATTCCTTGTTCACACCCTGTATTACGAAAATATTATCTTTTATTATTATGATCATATATATATTGTTATTTTGTTTATTATAAAGAACAAAGTCTTTTAAAGAAATATTATCAATTCCATTGAAGGAAAATTAAAAATTTACATAGATTTTATAACAACATGAAATATATTTCGAATAAGACCGCGAAAACAATTAAAAACAGCTGGTGAAATTTTGCAATTTTTTTAAAATATAAATATGAAAAAAAAATTTAGTAAGAGGTGGGTGAAAACATATTAAACAATGTCATGAAGTGAATTTTTGTAAATAATACTTTTAACAGTAATTCAATAAAGGACATTATGTCAACCTGGAAATATTTAAAAAATTTCCCATACAAAGAAAATCATAGAATTAGTTTTTTATTTCGATTTGTTTTTCACTGCAACTATTTAAACTATATCCGAATTTGCATAAAAAACTACGTCTTCCCATTTGAAAATCTCGATTTCGGCCAATTTCTGTGAATTTTGGGCTTAAAAAACCCTATTTCGGTCCTTTCCGGGAGTTGAAAATATCACCAATCGATAGAGTACCCTCGTCTTAGTTAATAATTTTTTTTTTAAATTTTGAAATAACGGTTTCTTCCTGAATTTTGTCTGCAGTCTTTTATAACAACAACAATAATGATCAAAAAACAGTTTATTATGAATGAAAAAATGAGAATTGAGAAAATAAATGGGTTCGTTCAGTAGCATTAACCGGTAGATCTGGAATCCAATTTGGATCCATGTACCATATATCTGGCCACTGAACGCAATTCACCACAAAAATTTACTGCAATACTAGCGCCATCACCGGAAAATATAATGAGTACTTTTAACTAAAAACTTTAAAAATAAATTAAATTTGAATAGAATAATATTTATTATCATACATATAATTTATTTTTATAACTCTTAATTTAAGTTTTATGTACATAAATCTTCCTTAAGAATATAAATTTGCACACTAATTCAAAAAATAATGGCGATTTAAATTTCAAAATTTTCATAAAAAATATAAACATTTAGTTTTTCTTACGGTAGATGTCACAACACTCAACATAAAAATTGTTGTTGTTGTTTTTACATATAAAAAGTCAGATCCATGAAATGTATCTAGAATTTTTTCAGATCCATTTTCATTAACCGCGATACATTAACCGGTACATTTACCACACCGTTCAGTAAACAGATCCATGGATCTGTGGATTTCAGATCCAATGGTTAATTTAATTGAACGCTACCAATGAATTTTTTTTTAATGTGTTATGGAAGTAGGTGTCTAGGTCAGTGAGGGAATTTTCAATACAATTGTACTAAATTCAATACAATCAAGGCAGTTAAAATACATCAATTCATTTGATTAAATTTCAATACAATTTAATTTTACTCGAAGAAGATATAAAAAAATTTAAATAAGATGTTATTAAGTTCTATCAAATTTTTTGTAAAGGATTAATAGAGAAAATCGACTTGGAAAATTTCATTTTTAATTTTGCACCAAAATTTACAACATAACACGTTCTTTTTGGAGAAACAAATAATATAATATCTATTCTTTGCAATATTTTCCCTCCGAATTAATTTAAAAACGCTAAAAATATAAATCAACAGTATAGAACTCAAGCTAAATTTTCAGAACTAAAAAAATTTAAAGATCTGTCGAATTCCGATTTTTGATTTGAAGTAAGCAATATAAAAAATGAGTGTGGATAGTATTTAATTTTTTTAGATATATATATATCGAATAGCTAAGGCTATTTTATCAATACCACATTCATTAGCGGCCGTGGAAAGAATGTTTTCCATTCAAAATATTATTAAAACCAAATTACGAAACCGCTTAGCGATTAACACGGTATCCGCCTTAATTCAAACAAGAGATTTCTTGAAGTCAAATTTTGATTGTTGCTACAACTATCAAGCACCAAAACATGTTTTAACCAAAACCGTAAACACAGAAAACATTAACGAATCCGAATTATTGGATTAGTATTGAATGGATAATTATTGGATATAATTTTTGAAACAAAAAAATATATATTTTAGTTTAGAAATTGTTTTGTCTTTATGTTTGAGAAAAAGGAATTTGTTAATTTTATTATATTAAACGTTTTTATTTTATTTTTTCCAATTATTTTAATAAAAATTTAAATGAAAATAAAAGAAAATTTTTTTTCTTATATATGTTTTTCAGTATGAAAACATTTCTGGATTGACCAATAATGTTATGGGAGTAAATTGATAAATTTTTTGGTACCACAAATTTTTCAATACAATTAGATTGCTTTTAGTGCAATTTTGCATTCGAATTCAATACATTTCAAAAATACGAAATTCCATCACTGGCCTAGGTTGGTGTAGGTAGAAGTAAAATGTAGTGAGAAAATACTAATATTAATGCATTATTGTGAGAGATGATTACATATTTACTTTACATTATTTTGGTGTTTTTTTTAGTTGTAATGTTCATACTTTTTTAAGCTAAATCTAAACTTTACTAGATTACCAATAGCATTATACTATATGTAGTACTTAATAATTACCGTTTGGCTAATATTATATTATGTTCACCACATAACAGTACCAATGAACTTTTCATTGTTGTCTAAATTGATCGAAAATATCATTTCAATCGGATTGAGCATAAGTGAATGGTGTGATATGATATAGATATCATACATGTTGAAAGAGAGCATTTAGTTTTGAATTCGGACAGTTTTATATTCTTGCATTATCTATTGATTTGTTCAGTAAACTGTTCTAGAACGTTCTAGAGTAAAAAAGGACATTTTTTTGTGTTCATTACTTTGTGTTAACTTTTTTTGTCCAAAAGTGTTCTGATCGGTGCTAATGAACATTTATGCAATTATAATTATGCAATTATAACAATTATGCAAAACAGTTCTAAATTGATCTGAATTTTTTTGTTTGAACAGTTTTGGACAACTTTTTTTTGTTGTTGTTTTTTCTTTAAATTTTGATAGTTAAACAAAGAGATTTGAGAGTAAATAAAAATTAAAAGAAAAAAGTTCAAACAAAAAATGATCAGTAAATTTGTTTGTTCTAAGTGGTTTTAATGTGTTTGGACAGTTCATTGTCATTGTCCAAAACTTTTCTGTACTAGATCTATTGAACAAACTTTGGTTATAAGCCATTTTCGGCTATTTTCTTCTTCTAATTTTTTGTATATAATTCTAGTAGAAACAAACACACAAACTTTCTTACCCTGCTTTCGGTAATGTCGTCTGCTCTGCAACTGTAAAAAATCAACTGTCATCACGCTTTCGCATAACCGAAATTTGCGACAATTAACGATCGTCATGCTTTCAATTATGTAAAATGGCAATGAAATTTGAGCATACATAAATTTTATGATCAGTTGTTGATCGTCAATGGTTTTATTCTTTGATTATGTAGTAAAAAAATTTTTAATGGTTCTACAGGTTTTTAAATATGAAAATATGTAACTTCAATCATTGTTTGTAATTTTTATTACATATCTTTATAAAAAACGGATTTAAAAAAAAAATTAAATAAAAACCAAAAATACATATAATAAATTACAATTCACAAATCAAAAATTTATGTTCGGTAATATCAAAGACGCACGACGTCAAAAGTATACATTTATCGATTTGACAGTTGATCTGTCGCATCAAATGTTAATTGATTGATCGTCAATTCAGCATTGCCTAAAGCAGGGTTATTCCAACTCAAATTTTTTTTACTAATTTCAATTTGAAAATTCTCAATTTTAAAGGGAAAAATCCATAGAAAATTAGTTTAGGAAAAATTTCAACTTAAAATAGCAATGTTACCTACATATTTAAAGAAAATACAATTTTGTAATTTTTTAAAAATAAATAAACTAACTTATGTAGTGTCAGTGTGTATATATAATATATATATGTACATATACGTATGTAAAATTATGTTAAAAAAAAATTTAAAATTATTTTTAATGTCAACTTTTGATAAGCATAGGTATGGTAGGTTTGTCTGGATAAGAACAGTCTTAAAAATAAATAGACTATAGTTTCTAAATTAGTAAAAAGAAAGTAAATTAATTTCAATTAATAAAGAAATAGTATGTAATATTTGTTTTTTCCCCCAGATAGAAGAAAATCATCAAAAGAGTCTTCTACTTCTGTTCTTGTACAGGTGAAAAACTCCCATCCTTTTGCTAAAATTAAAACTAGTCTTTAAAACTAATCATTAATAAAAACTAAGTATCTAATATAAAAATTTAAATCTATATTAATAATTTTTACTGTGATTTTTGAACTACAAAGGCAAAAAAATAAATAAAAAATTGTATCTTAATCTTGGTGAATTTATTTTTTTAATTAAAGGATGTAAATTAAATTTTTGAAATTACTGTTTAGAAAATAATTAATATGAAATATGAGTTTTCTATTATTTTATTTTTATTTATAAATTAATCTTTTAGTTCTAGTTATTGTTAGTATTTTATATATACATTTTCGGGTATTAATACGAAAAGTACGAATTTATTACATAAAGTGAAACGACAAAATGTTTATTCATCATAATCAATTCGATTCGATATTCACATCAATTCATTAATTTTATTCAAGTTAATATCAAATTATATTCTCAACAAATTTTATTTTTCATTATAATAGTGAAAATAGTCGAATATTTTCCTTTTAATTTTACTAAATATGCTTATCATACAGATACGCGTATTTCGTCTACTACTTGCAGACTTCTTCAGTGTTTTGTACTCGATTGTTTTATAAATAATAAAAGAAAAATTTCAATTAGAAATGTATGTACTGAGCGGGATTTTAACTTGGAACCTACTCATTAGTTATACTGTTATACATAGTGATCTATTTATGTAATAAGTATTGACGTAACCACTAGTTACAACCAGTAAAACACTTATCGATCAGAAAACTCTATTACAACAACACGATGTTAGTCGACAAATTAAAATCAGGTCGAAAAAAATTTCTCCAAGTTTCCAACAAAAAATAACGAAACTCGGTTACATAAATCATATTTAAAAATTTGAATTTAATCAAATGTAACAGAATAAAAGGTTGAATAACAAAAAAATATTTAAATTCAAAACTAAGTTCCTTTCTTTTTCTTTTTTTTTTAATGTTTTTTTTTCTAAATAAATTTGAAAAATAAAAAAGAAAAAAAAAATTTATAACACGAATAAATAAAATAATATAAAGTGGAAATTAACCAGTTTTTGTATTTAGAATTAAAATTTAAAAGGCATTCTTCTTTAAACTAACTTAACAGATATATAGTAGACATGTAAATGTATTTATTTATTATATGTTGCAAAGTTTAAAAAAGAACGACAAAAAAAAATATTTTATCCAAGTATTCAATTTACCTGGTCAAATTTACATTTTAACCTTTTCCAATGCCTTATATAAGTTTTTTGTTTTTTTTTAAATAAAATATTTTAATTATATTCAAAAATAAAAATTTTGTTTTTGTATTGCTATAAATCCAATATATATATATATATATATATACATAATAATATGTATTTAAAAACACATATATAAATAAAATCACATAATGTTAGAGTTAAATAATGCGATTGTAAATTGCGTCAAAATTCAAATGATTAAAAATTTGAACAGAATTCGAAATTAATCTTTAAAATGTTTTTATTAAACCAGAATTATAAAAAATATTCTTGCCAATGTTAAGTTAAGAATTATGGTAAACGTTATAAACTATTCATACGTTAAAAAATAAGATTAATAGTTAGTTTGTGCAATTAACGTACACACCAAGAGTTGTTGTATTTTTTCTATATCTATACGTATGATAACACAATCTACGAAGCCTACGTAAAATGTTCAAACTCTTTAATGTGTGTATATGTTACGATATATTAAACTAAATCTTGAAACCATTTTCAATATTTGAATTAGTTAAAATTAATTTAAATTGTGAAAGTTCTATAAAACACTAAAAGTTTGGTACATTACAAAATTATTTATTTGTAATTTTTTAATACAGTTTAAAAACAAGAACTTGCATATACGAGCCCAACGTCATTGAAGTTCGTACAGCTGATTAAATCTAAAAAAAAGTTTATTAAAGTTAATATATAAACAAAGTTTATGAATTTATTCAGGTTTTTGGTAGATGGTATAAAGATAAAGTACTAATGTACATCGTACGAACTTAAATGAATCAAAATTAAGTCGTACGAGCTTAAATGATGTTTTTTTTTTATAAATTAGTATTTTGTTAATTAATATTATGAATAAATTTTTGTTTTAACGTGATCCTTAATGTTGTACCTTTTATACTAAATACCAAAAACCTGAATAAATTCATAAACTTTGTTTATATATTAACTTTAATAAAATTTTTTTAGATTTGATCAGCCGTACGAACTTCAATGACGTTGGGCTCGTACATATTGAAATCCAAAGATAGTTGACGATTTGATCATCATGGTAATCCATCAGCCTATATTTAACTAATTTCTTTGTGTAATTGTCAATTCTTGACTAAAATGAAATATAAATCAATATTTTAATTAAACGATGTAGACATAATGATGAAATAAAAATAATGAAATAAACACCATAATTTGTTGTGCAAAATTTTATTATAAGTTAGGATAGAGGTATTATAGCTCTATAATTGGTTGTAAAATTGTAAAATGATTAAATCAGAATAAAATTTTTTTTTGTAATTTTAGCAAATATGCTTTTCATTATTATGAATATGCATGCTTAATTATTAAAAATATGATAAGATCTACATAATTATGCTTTAAGTATAGCTTTACAATTTATACAATCAATTCTAATCAATATAGGTTTAATAATAAAAATAATAGATTATAGTTATAAATGGAAATTTCAATTTTTCAAGTACACATATCTTAAACGTCTCCTTCCCACATTCAAATTTCAGATTAAAATTATATTTAATTAATAATATTGAATTGTAAATTTAAAGTAAATATTAAACGTGTTAAATTATTTTTACATTATTAGATTGTGTTCACTCCACTTTTCCAATCTCAGTTAAAATATACTACATAGGTTGAATATTCATAGCATGCGTCTTGTAAATATGAAAATCAAATATAGAAAAACATAGCCAATTCAATATTAAATATCTGATATAAAATAAGAGTTAATGACAAAAAAAAAAAAAAAAAAAAAAAAAAAAAATATTAAGCCGGCTTTTCAAGTCTTGATTTTATGTTTGTTTTTCTTTTATTTTTAGTTTTCCTTTTTATTTATTTATTTATTTATTTTTATATAACGACAAGTTCATTGATCTGGCACAAATTCATATAAAAATAATTTTGAATTTCTAAACCTTCATAGTTAAATGCATTCGAATAAATAAACTAGAAAATATTATTCGATATTTTCAATTATACATGAATCATTGGTAAGTAAAAAAATTAGTTACCTTTATAAAAAAAAAAAAAAAAAAAACAAATGCAGCCTGCGTGGATTTATTAATAAAAATATAAAACTTTCAATATTTAATTTTGCAATACGTTTAATTCACAAATATATATACGTCTTCATAGTTTTAGATCTATAGTTATATATTTTGCAATAATTGAAAATTGATATTGAAAATTGAAACTAAAAAAACAAGAAACCAAATTAAATTGGCTAGCAATTAATGATGAAAAAGAAAGATTAATAATATATTCAATTGAAATATGTTATATTATGTTATGCATTAATGGAAAACGATATATATGTATGTACCTACATAAAATATGTATCGATCGCAGATCACAGAGAAGCCAATAAAACTTAACTTCTAATATTTATAAATTTTGTTCGAAAAATTAAATTGCATATTCTATGTGTATTGCTCATTATCCACTACCATTCATCATTATAATAGAAAAGTTAATGTTGAAGTTGAATATCAGGTTTTCTTTCGTTATAATTGCATTTGGTGTGGTTATAAAATAAATTTACTATTCAAAGCATACTTATATCAATCCTATATATGTCACTAGATAAAAAAACAAAAAAAAATTTTAATTTATATAAGATAGACATAGAATAGTTAACAATTGAGAAATCTATTAATTAACAATTTAAGAATATTACAACGACAATTTTCAACAATCAATATTAATTTTTAAAAAAAGATTTGTGGTTTGGATCTGCAATTTTTTTGGTAAAAAAATTTGTGGTTACGAAAAAGAAAATTATATCGTAATCTTGCAAAAAACCAAAATGCAAGTGAATATTAGAATAATAAAATAATCATTAAGTATTATCAGTTGTATATTACCATTATATATACTTCATTCAATATTATATAGTATTTAAAAAATTTTAATTAAAAATATTTTGGGATAGTTTAGTTTTATTTTTGTGTTTTAATTAGAAACACAACCAAAAAAAGAAGATAAGCTTACTGAAATATTACGAAAATAAGATTTGAGTACTTAAGATTGAAAAAATAAATATATTTTTGTCAATAGATATTATTATTTAAAACTAAAAAATAAATAATAAACCAATAAGTATACGTATATGAAATACATATATATATAATATATAAGTAAGTAAATATATTATAAAATAATAATAATAATAATAATAATAATAATAATAATAAGATTGAAACACGAGCATAATAATTTATGGAAATAAGCCACTAATGTTATAATAATTAATTAATTAGTTAGATAAGATAACAATCAAATTAAATTTATTTAACAGAAAAATAATATATAATAGGTATAATTTTATATATATTAGTTAGGTACCAAAAATATCTATAAAATTTTAATTGAAAAACTAAATTTATTGAGAGATTGATTACCTGACTATTTTATGTTTTTGTCAAAATCTAAAGAAGCAGTTTCATTTTGGAATATATTTTTAAATCTCTATGTAGATACATACATACATATTTTAGTTAATTGGACTAAAATATGGCCTAATCCACGAATAATGTCATATCCGTAATAAATGCACAACAGATATCTTATAGATTTCACTTGTTATCATAACATATATATATATACTCTATATAGGTATAGTTATACCTCTTAGACTAACCTTAAACCACCTTAAACGTAAGGTATTGATTTTATTTAGTTATTTTTTATTTTTTGATCATTAAAAAACTAACTATTGATTTTAATCTCAATGGTAAAACATTATTTGAATTTAATTTAGTTAAATAATTTTTTAAAAATAGTAAAAATTTTGTGCACTTGTTAATTTTTATAAATTTTTAATTGTGAAATGTAACAAATTTAAAATTGTAAAACGAAAAAATTAATAAGTGTTTAACTAACATTTTTTTGATTAAATTTATTATTTTTTTTATTTTTTCGTTAAATTAGTACAACAAGACTATTGCTTATAAATTTTAGATACCTACATAAGTATATTAGAGTCTAAATTAATTCAAATTAATTTAAAATGATACATTAGTTAATAGTTATATGAACAAATTGTATTTATTTAACTAGTAAAAATATTTTTTTAGTTATTCAAAAATTTTTAATCCATTTTATAGAAAATCCTTGGTGGTAATTATAGTTATCCTTAACTGTCTAGCGTTTGTTAAATTCATAAAATAATACCTTTTAAGTATAAATACAAAATATTGTAATGACGTTCAATTTATCTTTAAATTAAGGACATGAATAAGAATGCATAGAATCAGCTTTAAATTAATAAAATTAATCCAAATTACAGGAAATGGAAATCATCATCTACAATTAACGTTTCAATTTAACGTTTATTAATTTTAAATTTTAAATTGAAATTAGATTTCCATAAATTAAAAAAAATTATTTAAATTTTATAAATTTTATATACAAAATTTTTAAATTGTATTAATAAAATTTATAGGTAAATAGGTCAGGTACACGACACTATTAAAACAATTAAAAATTAATTATTATGGAACTAGTAACAATTAATTTTGAAATTGCATATCCGTTTACATATATTTTGTTTAAGCGATCGCGTAATGATTTAATTAATGATCCGAAATAAAAATTTAAAAAATAAATTTAATCTTATATATTATACAATTTGTCGAAATTTTTTCGTTAATATGAACTAAATATATTTTTTTATAGATTTAAGTTTTTAAAATCAAATTAAAAATTTTTTTATATTATTATATATTCTGTAAGTTTTTATTGTATAAAACCGTATTTTATGAAAATTAATTCTGATTTCAGAAAAAGATCATTGAACTTATATTGTTTAAGTACTTTTTTTTAACTGAATTTATTACAGTTAAATAAGAAAAATTACTTATAATAACCGAACCTAGGTTATTGTTTAAGTTGTTATTTTATTAAGTACAATTATGCATATATAATATACTTATGTATTATGCTGTATATGAATCTATAAAAATACAAAGTCATGCTAATTGATGTACTTTGAAAATAATAGTACGTAGTTTCAGTTTGTATTATTTTATTTATGCATAAAATACAACATTGTATGTAGTTTATTATATAAAAATATTATGAAATTATCCCCATTTTCTTATTCTACTAATGAGTCCGCAATGATAAATAATCTTCATAAGAATATAATAATTTCTAATTGAAATTAAATTAATATCACATTTCAATAAATTAATTAACATTAATTTTAAAATAATATAAATACTATTTTTTTTTTTTTTTTTGTTTTTCAATATTACACAAATTCTAATTATTTTAACAATAACAAACCTTAACAGATTTTTTATAATCATTGAGTTGGTTATCAGCAACATCACGGTTTGCCATTTTTAATTTTAGAAATTAATAATCACTTTTAATAATAACAAAAATAAGAAAATACAAAAAACAAATATTTAATTATTTGAAGATTGAAATCACTTTCGTATTTAAACCGAACTTGTTAAAATCCAAAATATTATGAAAATAACCGGCCCTACTTTTGTCTTATTTATATAGTTGGTGACATTTGAAAAAAAATGAAATGTTACCAAATGTCACACTTTAATTCTGCAAACCATAAAAGTGACTTGACATGACACTTTGCAGTCAATACTGATTAGACTTACCGATTACTTTCATAAATGTTTTAAACTATAGTTTTTTTGTTTTATATAATATTTTTTAATAATATTTTAAACTAAATTTGGAAATTAAATACGAATCCTACAAACCTTCAGTCAATCAAAACTGTTTTTAGCTTCAGTCAAAATGATTCAACATTTTAACGGATAGATCGACGATTACGAATTATAATTCAAGTAATAACAATTAAGAAAGTATTAAAATTTACTACATGCTATAAAAATTCGAAAACGTTAACAAAAACACTTATTTATTTCATGATATACCGAAATGTCAATTAAATTGTCAATAAGAATCAAGCAAGTGTTTTTAAAATCATAACAAGTTAACGAAATATTTTCTTATAATCTAACTGAAATTTTTATTCTTAATTAATTTTAAAAATAAAGTTTCTACACTGAAAATTCAAATAATTTTATTAATGTATTAAAATTTATTATATATCAAATCATGAACTTTCTTCGGACAATTCGAAATCATTGGAAGAAAACCGCTTTTTTATCTGTTGGAGTTGCTTATGGTGCAAAATATTGCAAGGAAAAATATCAGTAAATATATTCTGTAATAATTTAAATTAAAAAAATTTCTAAAATAAACATATTTTATTTCTAATTCAGAATTAATGGATTAATGCGACATTATTGTGAGGAAGCCCAAAAATATGGGGATATAAATATTGATGCAATAACACCACCTAAAAAGGTTATAGTGTTATTGAATCCAGCAGCAAATAAACGTTCGGCTGAAAAAAATGTAACATATAAATTTAAAATAATGTGTATTCAATTATTTTAAATTGTACTTTTATATATTTCTAGTATACGAAATTTTGTGAACCTATTTTACAATTAGCTGGTTATTTAGTTGAAGTAGTACAAACAGATTCAGCAGGTCATGCCAGACGTTATGTTGAAGAATTACAAAAGTTACCGGATGCTATAATTATAGCTGGTGGTGATGGTACTATTTCTGAAACTGTTACTGGTTTATTAAGAAGATCTGATAAACAATTATGTCCAATTGGTGTTCTACCATTAGGTAGAACAAACGAAATCGTAACAAAGATGTTTTCATCCAATCAAAGAAATTTTGTTGATGAAGTTAAATTGTTAGCTGATACTGCAATAGCTGTAGTACGTGGTAATATTGACAAAAAAGATGTTATAAAAATTCAACCTTTACAAGAAGAAACCACTTCTGAAGATACATCTAGTATTGAACAACCAAAACCAATTTATGCTATGGGATCATTACAATGGTAAATAATGAATAAAAGAAAATATATGTTTAATTAGATAACAATATTTAATATTTTTTTATATAACAGGGGAGCATTTAGAGATATTCAAAATTTACGAGATCGATACTGGTATGTTGGACCTCTTAGAGAATATGTTGCTCCTATCTTTAATGCATTTGGTGATAAATTAACTTGGCAATGTAAAACTAAATTAATATATACACCACCATGTTCTGGCTGCAATAATTGTCGTAATGCAATTCAAGATATGAGTAAACTTAATAAAAGATGGTGGTCAGTATTTGTACCACGTTTTAAATTAGGACAAAAATCCACAGAAGTTGATTATTCAAAAATTATCAATGCAGAATGTCTTCTTCAACAAGAATTAGAAATTAAACCAACGGAAATTGTATTGGAATCAGAGTATGAAAATGATAAAAATATATCAAAATTGTCACTGAAAATTAAAGATGAAATAGATTCTGGTATAGATTTTATATCGCAAAGCTGGAATAGAATTAAAACAAAGGAAAAAGATGATAAAAAATTATTAGAGGGAAGAACTGTAACTCTAATGCCTGAATATAATGAAGAAGACAAAGACAAATTTTATTATATAGATAATGAACAATTTGAAGTAAGACCAATTAGTGTTAGTATTATACCTAAAGCGGTTAATATGTATGTTTTATAAATTAGTTAAAATAAAAATTGTTAAAATTTTAATTAAATTTCTTTTTAATATTTTATTGAATTAAATTTAAAATAAATACAACCTTAATTCGAAAATCCAATCAAAATTTATTTTCAAAATGAAAAAACAGAAAAAACAATGTGTTACTACCTAATCTTATTTTTATCATCTACAATCACAAAAATTCCGAGTAGATTAAAATGAAAAAGAATTATTTCAACAAAAATGCAAATTTTAGCATGGATAAAGTTAATCTACATTTTACTTTTATTTTTAACTTTTAAATAAAATAAAAAAAAAAATAATTAAAAACTTAATTTATCCAATTTTAATATAATTTTCTTAAGCTACTTCTGGACCTCCAGGTACATTATCTTCTGAAATAGAATTCATTATATAGTTCGTAAATCTTGGCCCAAGCCATAATATACATAGCAAAACTGATTCTATACATCCTAATAGCATACCAGCTATAACATCGAGTAAATGATGACGATATACCAATAGTCGTGATATCGCTACACTAAATGACCATGCAAATAGTGGTGGCCAGAATATCCACGGAACTGGATATAACCATGTAAAAAAGCATAATAAATAAAATGCTCTTGACGTATGACCGCTGGGAAAACTAAATTTATCCGGTCCAATTGTAAAGAAGTCATCCACACATGGACGTCGTCGTCTGGTTGCTGCTTTAATTAATGCAACAAATACTATATCTAATATTAAACCAAATATCATATTTATTTGCATTTGATATAAATCTTTGTTGTCAATTATCCAACAAAATGCTAGCCATCCAGCTAACCAAACAATTCCGTGGCATGATATTTCTAAGAACTTACAATGAGTTTTCAATGATCTTACCGCTATAAAATTTAATAAAAACGATACAAATGCTTTAGTAGCCTTAACATCGTATTCTAATAGCCTTTGTAAGGCTGGTGGGAGTTGTCGCTTTTCGAACCTCGTTTTTGGATCAAAATCTGCCTTTAAAAATAAAAAATAAGACAAAATTAAAATTATTTATATTAAACTATACTTCATCATATTAAATTTAAGAAATATGTATACAATTAATATAAGCATAACGTAAACTAAATTAATTTTAATTAAATTGTTTGTTATCTCATCAATAATATACAAATATATATATGTATATGAATATTTGTCTATCAAATCATCTTCAAAATAAAAGAAACAATTTTTAACATGTATTTTAAGTAATGTAAATATTTGTTTGGTATTAATCACAAGTTTACTCGAGTCGGTCAAATCAAAAAATGCAAGCATTTCTTAGAGGATATTCATTAGTATGTATGTACATAATAGAAATAGAAATGTGATATTCTAAAAAATATTTCTAAACTTACCGATGGCATCTCTTAAAGGAAAAAATAAATAAATTTTAATAAATTCACCAAGAATTGCTCATTAATTTGAAATTAAGCCAAATATGGTGTTCTTTAGTTTTTTCTGAATTTCGATTGCGATGCGATTGATTAATGATTAATAATTATTTTATTATTGAAACGTCACGTTATGGAGTAGGTTAAAAAGAAATTTATCAGCTGAATTGAATAAGAATTTTGACTGGCGTCAAATATCAAAAATTAAAAACTACGTTTAGAAGGCGCTTTACAAATTCGTATTCGAATTTCAAAATATGTTTTTCAAAATGGATTAAAAATAATTAGCTGCGTGTAGATTAAACTTTAAAGCTGATTTTCACATTAAAATCTGAGGGAAAACATTCAAAAAATAGTTTCTGAATGGTTGAAATGCGAACTGGAAAAAAAAAATTATACGAATTTTATTCTATAACCACTGTAAAACAAATTTGTTCAAAAAATTCGAAGTTGTCGAATTGTCATTGGTTGCAATTTGACAGGAAAGAATTTTTTATCCGCAAATTTTAATTTGAAAAGTGAATATCATAATATCATATGCATATCACTTGCAAAAGAGGATTTTGAGAAAAAATAATAGCGCTCGTCACGCATTTCGTATCTTCGTATTTCGTAAATTTACGAATGTCAATTTTGCGTGAAGAGTAAATTTGTAAATTTTGTATTTTTCATTTCGTAAATTCGTAATAACAGCTGAATCCATGCTGCTAGAAAACATTTCAAAAGTAAATACAAATGTTTATTTTACTTTGTTTTTTATTTTTCTTTTTTATAAAAATTTCACTTACACATTTAATTTTAAATTTAAATTTATTTTTATTTTTGAATGTTTAAATTTGTTAAGAAAAAATTAATTTGATTAATATTTTGTTAATAATTTGTATTTGTTTTTATTTATTATTGATATTTGACATTAACTGTCAACAATTTGAAGATACGAAGATACGAAATGAAAATTAAATATCTCAGAGGCTTCTTTCGTAAATTTACGATTTCGTATTTTATCATCCGTTCGTTTATAAAGCTTTTGTATGAAAGTGTAGCAAACTTTTTTGGTTTTTAGTATGAAGTGTAGCAAACTAGCGATATAAAAGAACCAAAATAATACGAATCGTAAATTTACGAAATTGCGTAAAAGGGCACTAATGTATTAGGACTTGTGAACTTAAAAAGAAATTAAAAATTTAGACGCTACTGCCACCTTATTGCTGTTTCGTGTTTCGAAAGCGTTGCCAACAAATGTCAATTGTCAATTAACTAATGTCATAACAATTTGTTTGCGTAGTCTACTAGTCTACCTACATTTTGATATACATATTTTTAATTTATATTTTAAAAATATTCATGTAATTTGTTAATAAACAAATACTAATTCTTTAATCAATTCAACATTCCAGTAAAATAAAACAATATGAGTAATACTTATACACCTTATGAATGTCCAATCAGCAGACAGGTACACATTCACATTATCAATTAATCATAAATTTTCAGTGTTTATATATATACTAAATTTTTATAGATTGCTCAGATTGAAGATGTAATTACTGGCTTGAAGTAAAGCATGAAAAATTATAAACAATATTTAATAAACATTTTAATAAATTTTAATATTTTATAGTAATAGGATTCGCGGTTTAGAAGATTTATTGGATAGTCCCAATTTAAAATTGGAACAAAGAGAACTCATGGAAAATGAATTAATTGAAATTAAAGATATTTTACGCCAAAATAAAGATGCTCTTAAATCTTTACATAAACAAAATACCAAATCTTTTATGGTAGTAGGTTGCATCATATTTTTATGTTTTTTTACTTATGGTGTTTATTGTATTATGTATAATTCATATTAAATATAGCTATTTAAAAATATATAAAAGTAATATTTGTTTTTGTACACTCTAATTATGTTTATATTTTCAATTCAAATCAATCTGTCACTTAAAATTATATGGTTTTATAGTGATATCAAAAAAATTATGAATGGTTTTTATCGCCGCGCACGTCCTCTTCCACCTCGACCTCGTGGACCTCCACGTCCTCTTGTACCAGATCCTCTACCTCGACCTCTAGCATTTCTAGAAGCATCTTTCTTTTTAGCTTTTGACTTAGGTGTATCGTCAATAAGTAATGTTTCCAATGGTAAACTATCTGGCAATATATAGTAACGTATGTTATTACCACGAATACTCAATGATTCTAATTGAACTGGATCTCTATTTTTTATAGTCATTTTTACAGCTTTTAAATGAGTATTCATTGCAATATCGACTCCAGTTATTGTACCATGAACTTGTGTACCATTTTTCAATTCAATTGTCACTGTTTCATGACTCAATTTCATTAGAAATCTTTGAATAAAAAAAATAAACCATAATAAAATAAATATTAATATGTTTTTAGAATTAACTTTTCATTGAGGTTAATAATTATTGAGCACCGGTTAAAGCGGCATCATAATAGAATAAATTAATTTTATGCTATTTACCTCACTAATTTCATCTTGAGTTTGGTATTCGGTGTGTTTTTTTGTAGTTATTTAGCTTTTAACAAAACGTTTATAATTTAATTTAAACATAAACCATGAAATGTTAAACAAATGTTTTTTTTTTGTCATAAACTAAAAAATGCACAGCTTCTATTTTCGAACTAAAAAAATTACCACTTTGATTTTTAAGTTTAAATGTCAAAAAGACTGCAAAATGTCAAGTGGTTTTTTTTTTTATTATTTGCAGTTAAAGTGGGATATACAATATACATTTACGTAAACATAAATTGAAAAAGATTTGATTTTAAAATTAATATTTTTATTAATTTTAATTTATTTAATTTTAAATTTAACTAATAAAAGTTTAATTTAAAAATTATAATTTTTGTTATCCAATAAAAAAATGTTATTAATGTTTTCGTCTATTTTTCAAATTTCATAAAAACCATTTATATCCCATTTTAAGTTTTATACATACATAGGCTAAAGTCGGCTAAAACATTAATTTCATAAATCGACTTAAGTTAAAATAAATTTTTACCATTATTTATTATTATTTTTGAAATGTCAGCCGTTGTGTAATTTTAATCCCTGCAAAATTTTGACAGCAGCTGTAGCTTTGCCTAGTGTTTATCTATATTTTCACGGGGAAAATATATTTAATATATAAAAAAAAAAAATAAAAGAAAAATTTCTTCAACAAAATAAATACAATTTTTTTAGTGATTTTGTTCAACACAAAATTATATAAGTAAAAATATTTGGTAAAAGTCAAATAATTTATTTGAAACATTAAAGATGTCTTTAATTTTTCTTATAATCGAATAAAAAAATTGACTAGTGTTGTGATTTTATGCAAATTTCTAATGATTTTTATTATGAGAATTGAAGAAAAAAAAAAAGAAAAGAAAAATAAAATTATTTGTGTTAAGAAAAATTTGAAATAAAATTTATTACTAATTTTTAAGTATATTCATCAAATATAATATTAAAGAATTTTGAGCTGTCATCAAATAAAATTACAAATATAATTAAATATATTTTGTATTAATTTATTATTTAATTTTGCTTAAAATCAATGTTAAAATCCTTTAGTTTAGGCTCTTAAGAAGTTAGGTGGTTTTCTTTGAAATGCTGCAATAAAATTTGAAGAATTATTCTTAGAATTTTTTTTATTTATTTTTTTGTTTGTTTTATATATTAACATTTTTATATGTGGTAAGCTCAATAATAATATATTGAATGGTAAGTCGTTCTTTCATATCAATTCTATTTCAATGTGTGAGATCATGTAATTTGAATATAGTAGGGCTCTTTAAAAAAAATAAATATACTTAATATATATACTAAAATAGAATAATTGTGAATTGGTAGGTATCTCACAATTTTTAAAATATTTGAAAAATTTTATTTAAATTAAAAAATTTAAACAACCGCTATACTTACTTTTATTAAAATATACTTTTAATCTAATGTATAAAAATTATTATATATTGTGTCAATATAATGTTATTGAAAATAATTGATTTTGTTCATAAATATTTAAAAAAAAAAAAACATTTAGGTTTTTTTTTTTTAAAATTAAATAACATAGATTTTAGAATTACCTTGAGAAATGTATACAATATAGGTTAACCTTAAAAATTAATAATCAATTTTCTGTTAAGATTCAATTAAAAAATCCTTTAATTTTTTTTTATTTATATATATATATATATAAGAATAATTAAATTTTATTATAAAAAATTAAATATTAGCATATCCTTTTCCTTTAAATATTCTGTGCTATAATAATTATATAGATAACCATCTATAAATATATGTATGTAGGTAGTTTTATTAAGTTACAACGTTTTGTATGTATGTATGTATGTAAAATGTAAATTTTTAAAGAAAAAAGAAAAAAATAAATAAATTATAGGTGTTAAAATAAGTTAATATTTGTGATTTATATAAATAAAGAAAAATGTATATTAATATACTTCATATTTTTATATTTAAATTATTATAAGAACATTTTTTTTGGATTAAATAAACTATAAAACTGTTATTTAACGGTTAGGAGACATGTAACGTAACACAAAAACAATCTTCAAAACGTCTACATCAACGTCAACATCAATAAATGCCGTAAATCTTAAATTGCATAATGAAACGCAGGTGAGTTTTCATTTTTCTTTTATAAATATTTACAATACTTAATATTTGTGTGCTTGTAGGTACATAAATAATTTATGTAGAGTTATATATGTATTTATAAAATACTTAATTAGTAAAACTTAATTAATTACAATTTAATTTTTTTGTTTTTAAATAAATATTTTTTTTTATACGCAAATATAACACTCTTATTATACAATACAATTCATAGTTACATACCTATACGTTTTAAAAAATTATTATTATTAACTATTATTAAATTAACTATCTTTGATATATATAGTATGTACATTCAAAAACTTACCCTTTAGTCTTGCTGAATACTTTTTAGTAAATTTCTTTACAATATTCTTTAACTACTTACAATAAAATGATTTTGAAAGCTTTTAATTTATATTCGTACATACTGTACTATTTATATAAAACTATCTATATAACTATATATATATAACTTTATTTTTTTTATATTATTTTATTTGTTTTCTATTTAAAAATTTTCATTCATACGATAAAAAATTAAAAATTATAACTATAATAATAAATTAAAAAAAGAATAAAAATACAAAAATTATTGAAATTATTTGGTTATTTACACATACTTACATACCAAAGTACTTATGTAGAAAAAATTTTAAACAAAAAATACAACTAAAGTAAATAAAATATAAATAAAATAAAAAAACAAAAAACAAAATACTAATTAAGAGATATGTAATGTATATTGTGACTGTTTAGCAATTTGTAGGTTGCTTATTCCTTATTTTGAAAATAATTAGAAATAAATTTTATCTAAAAAATAAAGTCTAAATTCTAAAGAGGTTCGATTCGAGTGGGTAAATAACTGCTATATATAACTACTTTCAATTCATATTACTTAAGAAGGCCTGACTAAGTGTTCTTAATCTACTTAAAGAAATGTCAAAATTTGGTATGTAGACACAGTCTTACGAAATTTGCATGTAATATAGTTACTCAAGCGGCCAAGCGTATTTAAGTTAGATTAATTTGAATTTTCGTCAAAAAATGTACTCTTCGTTCAACTTTAAAATGTCCGTAGGTAGTTACATACTTAACTTAAGTAAAATAATATTTAAAATTCGCTTTTTTTGAATTTAATTACAGTATAAAATGTATTCACATCTATATAACTAACTACTCACTACTAAATCTTTCAACTTTCAAGTTATTCAACTTTAAGTCGACTAGTTTACTTTTAAAGGTTGTGTGCTTAATGAAAAAAACTAATTCTAACTTCAATTTCCTATAAGCACTAAATGGGCAATTTTTTGACAATTTTTGTCTTTGATTTATGTTTTTCAATTAACTAGAATGGAACTGTATAATTAGTTATATCTGGTTATATAGTTATCATCAATTAGAAACATTTAGAGTTGGCTAATTCCAAGACACAAACCAGGGAAATTTAAAATTAATCAATTTTAATTAAAATTCTAGTTGAACTATAACTATATATATATATATATATGAATATCTGTTATCTGTAAATCACTATTGTGTATACTTAATTTAAATTATATTCAAGAAAAAACGAAAAAACAATAATACTTAATAATAAAATTAGAATTAGTCATCTCATTAGCCACCTGTACATTACGTTTTGACGTAAATCTAATGGAATAGAACGAAAAATATTAAGTTGCATTACAAGTACGTTTAATCAGGTATCTTACCTTCTTATGAAATTTAAATTTTTATAATTTTCTAAATTTAATTATTGCTTGCCAAATAATAACACACATTTGCTGTCAAAATCATATATATATATATATATATGTATATATGTATAGTTATTTGAAATTGCAATCATGATTTTTTACCTTTCAAAATTATTTTGACAAGAAAACAACCAATTATTTTAACTAAAATTAAAGTTATATAAGAATTAATAATTATTATAACGAATTCTACTTCTACTTTCTAAATTACAAACTTTCGATTACTTACTTATCTTTTTAATTTGAAAATTAGTAAATTTCAATCTAAAATGTTACCAGTAGTTATTATATGAATGGGCTGGTAAAAGTATTAAAATATTTTTAAAGCTACATATTCAAACGGAAAACTTGATTACGACACCAAATATAATTTGTTCCGGTAACTGCTCATTATTCGTTTTTTTTTACCATGTTGTTGTACACAGGCAAGTTGCTAAAATGTTGCAAAACCAAATATCTTCATTTTAGTTTAAGGCCCCTATTGCACATCAATGAATGGTCAATATATTGTCAATATACTGTCAATATATTGTCAATATACTGTCAATATATTGTCAATATACTGTCAATATATTGTCAATATACTGTCAATATATTGTCAATATACTGTCAATATATTGTCAATATACTGTCAATATATTGTCAATATACTGTCAATATATTGTCAATATACTGTCAATATATTATCAATATACTGTCAATATATTGACCGTTGATTGATGAAAACTTATTGATGGTGGTTCTACTCTCATCAATCATGCTGTCAAAATTCTCATCAATATTACTGTCAAAATCAGAGGAGGTAAAAAATGGCTTTTTGGGAAATATTCAGATATCATTTTTTGGGAATGTTCAGAAAGGGTTATAATATTAATTTGTAATGTAATTCTAAAAAGAACAATTTTTATATTAATTTTAGTAAATATTGCAATTATTGTAAAAAAAAAACAATTAGTAGTTATATAATATATATATATATATAAGCATTATTCAAATGCGCAAAAAAATAATTTTTTTTTATTTTTGGTTTTATATACATTTATTTAAAAAATGCAATTTAAATTGAAATCAAAAACATTCCTCCACAAATTTTATTTTCAATATTCGAAATTATCAATATATTTAGAACACTTCCACTGTTAGTCTTTATAAAATATCAAAATTTGGATAAAAAGATTGATGAGTGCATGATTGACGTGTAATCGGTCATCATTCTTTTCATCAATATATTGACAATATATTGATGAAAAGAATGATATGTAATAGGCACCTAAGTCTCATAAAGGTCCTGGACTAGCCATTACTGATGTATTCATATATGTATGTATTTAGAAATCTAAATTCTAAACAATAGGTATATTTCAAATCTGATATTATAACTAGTTATAAATTTATAAGCTATTTTATATTTTCAAAAAGAAAGATCTTGTTCGATAAATGATATTAAATTTTTTATAGTTAAATTGTGACGTAAATATGAGCATAAAAATAGTTATATTTTTTTGTTGTAAAATATCTGGAAATAAAATGTAGTTAATAGATTAGTAATAATAGAAATAATATTTTTGTCAGCTTTTGCGAAAATCATACATCATCACAATGGTCCGTATGCTTTGATCATTAATATACACTAGTTATGTAATTTAGAAACATTTTTAGAATGTTTAGAATGACAGAATTTTATTTGTTGTGTTTATACTATGTAATTTAGAAATAGAGTGTCTCACTGCTACTCTATCAAACTTATTACAAGAAAAAAAAAATCAAAAGGACAAAAATATGTAAAAAAATCATATGGAAACAATGTACATAACTTGTTAGTTAGTTAGTTGGTTTTATTTTTTTTTTTAAATATAAATTTTTGACTTACAAAAATGTGTTTTATGATAAAAAAAAAAAGTTTACTTATCAAATTCGAAGGTTTTGATTAATTTAGAAAATTTTATTCAAATGAATTCAATATTTTAAGTGTTATTTAAAGTTTATTATTTTTACAAAACAAAAGTTGTTAAATAAAAATTTTAGACTATTTTTACAAAATAAAGAACCATTTTTACAAAATAAAAGTTATAAACTAAAAATTTCTTATATTGTAAACTTTTTCATGTTGAATAGTGCAAAAAATATGTAAACAAAAAACTGGTTTCCATCATAAAAAAAGTATGATAAAATTTATTTGACAGTTTTCGTATTTTTTCTCTTTTCAATATAAATTTTTCATGTACGGTAGTTATCTGTGTATATTAATGAGCGAATCCCAATTAACAACATAATATGTAACATATATATATATATATATATATATATATATTAGTATATCAATAGCTATACACACATATAAGTGATATAGATTATTATCATATATATATATTCAAAGTCTATTACACAATTTTTATTCAAATTTATTTTGTTTATCGCAAATATTAACTTCGATTTGATTCTATCTGATTTAAATATAACATTTTGTACACAAATGAAATTATTTTTCGCAGAATTTCATAAACACAGGATTTTTCATTTTTCCAAATAAGTTATTATGCTAGTTATTATGCTGCCCAGCCCACTCACCAGTTGCAAGTTTCATGAAAGTCAATTTTTATGAATGAAAATGACAGTTTCATTACCACGTTTCACTTGATGTTGCATAATGTATGGGCATGTCTGGCTATCATTTTGAAAGTTTCAAGTCTCCTCGTTTGTCTTAAAAATTTTTCGAAGACTTGAAGCTTAGTTTATATATTTTTCTCGTACGTATGGGTGAAACTAAATGTGTATGTGTATGATGTGAAGCTAAAACTTAAACAAAGCTATTGCTTTTATTTAAATTAATGATGTCTTTTCTTTTTTACAGTTTTATATTACTATTTTGAAAAAAAAAAAATAAATAAAATAAAATGAATAATTGTTTTATCTATCATTTTTTATTTTAATTATTTCGTAATTTTAATGAAAAAAAACTAAAAAATATTTCTGTCACCATGTAAACAAATACGAATTATGAATGAATAAAACAAACTTCAAACTAAGTCTTTCCGTGTATGTCAAACATGAAACTTTAAGTTTCATTGAAACTTGCGACTGGTGAGTGGGCAGCATTATGATGTAGTTTACCACTTCGAAGATAATATGCAAGCTAGAGTTTATGTGTTCAATAGAATTTTTTTAAAGAATTTTCAAAGAATTTACCCTAAGAAACGGCAAGTCTGACATGAAAGTTGTTTATCGCGAAAATGTAGAAGATAGTTGAATCAAAACAATTAATAAAAATTTGAAGTGAACTTTTCCAAGTGGTTAATCAATGTTTTTCACAAAATTATCAGTTTTTAATAACTACAAAAGTTTTGAGTTTGGGGAGGTAACTATTACTCAAAAACGTTAAGTCTGATGCCTGCCTTAGAAATACTTTATGTTAGATACATCAATTTCAACAAAAAAGTTGAACATCAATCAACAAAAATGTCCTATTAAAGACATATTGCTTCAGCTTGCATATCGTCGGTGCTTGAAGTGGATAAATATGCATTTGTTACACACAATTTTTCTAATCCCGGTTTATATCAATTTAAAAATAGATGTACCTATAAAACAATTTAAATATTTGCTAAAATACTCCGTAATTACATACAGGTGGGGCCACTCTGTATGTATATAGATGTACTATTTCTGGGACTCTTTACTTTCCTTTTCCATCTTTAATCCTGATGTATCTACTTATTTCTGTCCGGAATATTTTTTTTTTATTTAAAACGGAGGTGGCCCTAATATTATGTCAGGGTCGCCATGTAGGCTTTTAGCCCTTTATACCCTCCTCCACTGTCAGGAATAAGTATTGTAAATAGAAATGTTAACAAATTTATCAAATATAACTAGTTAATTACTCACTTAGTTAATAAAAGTAGGGATTGCGAGGGTTAAAAAGCTACACTTTATATAAAAGTTATTATTACTATCGACCAGGGCTTACATAAAAATGAATAATATAAATTCTTAAAAACTTGACTTTTCATGACAAATTTAAACCATTATTAACAAATAATGTTCAACGATGATTAAAAAAATGTTTGCAAGTAGTTATATACTTAAATACATAGTTAAGTAATTCATATTTTTAAAAACTGTTAAGTATCTTAATGTTTCATTTCAGTCTAAACAGTGAATAATTATATATTTATTTTAATTAAGCATCGCATTCAATTTTCAGATTTATAAATATTATATTTTACTTAAGTATACAAGTTATAATAATATTGTATATGTACATACATATATCAAGGTTTATTGACTTCAACTCCAAACATTTACACGACTTAAAACAACAGAATTAGGTTTTTAATTTTTTTTTAATGTTTATTGAAAATAACTTCACGAAAGAATAAATATTGTTTGATTTTTTTATTAAGTTATTATATTATTATATAATATACATATATATATATTATATAATGTACTTACAAACATATTAACGGTTCACAAGGATTAAATATTCTCTTTAAAAAAATATAAAATTAAAATGGAAAATTCATAAAACAAATTACATGCACTTATGTAAACGTATGTTTGTATAATATATAATGTATATGTAGTTATATATATATAAGCATAAATATATATTTAAGCATTACCCAGGAAAATAATTTTTAAATTTTATTTAAAAAAATGCTGCTTCTATATGTACATATAAATGTATATCCATACGTTAAATAAAACTATACAACAACAACAAAAGCATAAGTATAAAAATTAGGAACAACAAAAAGTTAATGAAAAATAAAAGTCAATTTGTAAACAAGTGTAAATGTTTGCAAGGAATTTTCAAAAAAAAAAAACAAAAATAAACAAAAAAAAAAAAAAAAAATTCCACCAAAAAATTAGATATGAAAAAATAAAATCAGAATATAAAAAAATTTCTGTAATGCAATTCAAAGATAATAAAGCGATATTAAAAATAAAGTTTTTTTTTTTTGTTTTTTTTTTTATTTATATATAAGTGTTGGTTTGGAATACTAAAACCAAAAACGAATAAAATAAAAACAACAAAAAAAATATACAATACTTAAGTAAATCCTTGTAAATCGGAAAAATTTAAATTTTGATTTTTTGAAATTTGAATCTTAAGAGATTTAAAGTGAATTGAACTGCTGGGATATTCTTGGTGAATACTAAAAAAAAAAAAAAAAACAAATGTTGTTGTTGTGACCATTTGAATTTAATTTTTTTTATTTGTTTTGTTATTATTATTATGCAGTAAAAGTACTAGTAACTACTAACTATTTGAAAATTATATAGTAGTTATAATTTTTTCATTTTTGAAAATAATTTTGTAAATATCCTTGTAAAATTTTTGAATTTTATTTCCAAATTTTTTGGAATTTCAAAAAAAAGTTTGGGAATTAATGTAGAAATTGATTTTTTTTTTTATTTTTTTTTTATTTTATTATAAGTCTAAGTATACAGGATGTTTTTGCAAACCAGGTATTATTTTTCGAAAGGGGAATAGATGAAGTCGTAATGAACAACGTTAGCTTCAGTTTTTAAGTTCTCTAGGTCAAATATTTTAAGCGTTTTTTTTTCTTCAAATGTTTTTTTAATTTAAATTTGAATATTTTATGCAAAATGAGATTATTACCCTTATCATGATTCTCGAATAGATGAAGTCGTATTGAACAACGTTAGCTTCAGTTTTTAAGTTCTCTAGGTCAAATATTTTAAGCGTTTTTTTTTCTTCAAATGTTTTTTTAATTTAAATTTGAATATTTTATCATGATTCTCGAATCGAATATGAGTGGAACGTTCGCGTAAATGTCACGATAAATTCATTCGTTGTGGAAATGTCGTCGTTTTTTTAATTCATTTATTAGTAATTAATACTATTTTAAAGCCTAAAATCTATTTATTTTCAAATTACATAAAATAATAAAATAAAATTAGTTCAATATGGTTATTACACAATATTAAAAAATTTATAAACAATAATTTGCCAAAAGTGGCCTCGGTAGCCGAGTGGTAAAGCACTCGAGTGTAGTAATATAACGATTCAAAATGCTGAAAATTACTGAAAAATGTAATTTGCAATACAACCACAACGGTTCAAATATAATTTAATAATTAAAAAAAATATAATATAACCAATCAAAATAGTTAATAGTTATAAAAAATATATACTTAATAACTATACCAAAATATATTATATACCAAATAACTAATAGAGTTTGATAAAAAGTCCCACATTTCGAAAAATAAAAGGACATATAAAGTTGGCCTACAGATTTATCTGTAGGATCAACTGTTAAAATAAATAATGAATAAATAAATAAATTTGACAAAATAATTCATAAAAAATTTAAACTACAAAATTTAAAATATAATAAGATAAAAATGTATGAATATTCAATAGGCAATATACCATTTTCATAATTCGTTATAACTACTTTATAAAAGTTATCAAAATTATTTTGAAAAAATTTAAATTTTCTGCGTTTCTGCCTTCCCCTGGTAAGTGAATAAATAATTGAAGATCTTTATGACATAAATTGTTTTGTGTATAACTCCTACGAAACAATGGTAACCTGAACAAATTTGCCGATCTCAGGCTGTAATGACTTGTTTCTCCAACATATCTTCGTAAATTTCTTAAATAGTCTGGAAGCATATTATATTTTTCATTTTAAAAATAAAGACCAAAATATTGAAATTGAGTCTTTGGCATACTGACATCCATTTTAATTGCCCGAGCATATAATTTCGGTTAGCTCTTCTACTACATCTTAAGATGATTCTCATAGCCTTGTTTTGTAAAATTTGCATCCTATCCTTTTCCCTTTCACTACATAGAAACAACAATGATGAACAGTATATAGTCCAAATGCGGTAAAATCATAGTATTATACAACATTATTGCACATTTCTGCGTGAATTGACGGCGAATTCTTCCTAAGTAACCTACTTTTTTGGAAATTTTATTAATTATGAAATCAGCGTGTTTGTCTAATTTTAGCTTATCATCTATCTGTACTCCTAAATATTTCATGACATTTACTCTTTCAATACTTCCAATATTTAAAACAACATCACTGTCAGTACAATTATTTATGATCATATATTTAGTTTTGCTTAAATTTAATTTCAACTTATTCATGCAGAGCCTAAGTGTTAACTTAACCTAACACTTGGATTTATTAACCTAAATATTTTGACAAGTATTCTTAGATTAATAAATTTAGTTTTAATAAAAATGCATTACTTTATATTTTAAATTCAACAAAGCATAAATTGAAGCCTTAAATTAAAACAAATAGAATATATTACCAATAATAACATTAGTCTGTTCCCAGTACGATTTTCCGATGAACGAGATTATCACTGGCAATAATTAAGGTCTCGATTGTTTGGGATATATTTACTGCTATATTTTCATTTGAGGTTTCTTCAAGTGTATTTGAATTTGTAGCAACACTTATATAGAACGCCTGAAAATTTTCGGCTCTCTAGATTAATTTGAGTTCTCTGGAGACTTTGAATTTTGTTTTTTGCTCAACAGAGCATCGACAGCTTGTTCCTACGCCTGTTGTTTTTACTTTTTTTTTTTGTTTTTGCCATACCTGTAATCATATTATTATCTATATGCAGAACATAAATGAATAAATAAATAAATAATAATTTATTCCACTCTTTGGATTCACGTTTTGAATATCCTACCTAATGCATTTAATTCGATTGCAAATCGATTCCACAACACTTTTAATGCACCTATGTTCCAATTTGCTGTTCCCACAAGCCTAATCATTATTCTCTTCCATCATTGGCCCAGTTTATCAAACTTTTTTTTATTTATTTTCTTATAGCTGCAAATAATATAATAAATTTTATAAATAATATTCTCACATGTTTTTTTCAATTTACCATCCCCTCCATTTTGACTCAAAAAACAACAAAAATATTTTTTTTTTATTTTTGTTTTACGGTTGGCATTTAAATTTTTCATTCGACAAATTGTCGAAAGTATTTGGTTCGTTTCGCTAATCATGATGGCATGACAACGGAGTCGCCTATATTTAGTTATACGTTCGATTCGAGAATTATGATAAGGGTATATAACAATAGGGTTTTCCAATGAATGAGTGATATGATTTCTTTTTAAAAAAAAACACACTAATTGTAAAGGAAATTAAAATATTTTTTTTTTAATGTGAAGTATATACAATCGATACAATTACGTTCTGAATAAAACATCATTCAAATGGCCTCCACGACTTCTTTTGCAAGAACGAATTCGATTAACCCAATTTTCGAGCACTTTTTCCACTAAATCCAGTCGTATGTTATGAATAGCACGTTCAATATTGACTTGTAAAGCTTGAAGAGAGTCTGGTTTATTGCTAAAGTACAATGACTTCAAATAACTCCACAAGAAATAGTCTAATGATGTTAAATCACAACTTCTTGGAGGCCATTCAATATCACAATTTCTTGAAATAATCGAATCTCCTAACTTTTTTCGCAATAATTCAATTGTTGCACTTGCTGTGGGGCACGTAGCCCCGTCTTGTTGCAACCAAATGTTGTCAAGATCAACTTCTTCCAATTTCGGCCATAAAAAGTTTGTTATCATCGATCTATACCGCTCTCCATTGACAGTAACAGTGTTACCAACTTCATTTCGAAAGAAGTACGGACCGATGATTCCACCAGACCTAAAACCACATTAAACTGTCAATTTAGGTGAATGTAATGGTTTTTCATGATTAATTTGTGGATTTTCTTCACACCAGAATCGACAGTTTTGTTTACTTACCGCACCACTCAGATGAAAGTGAGCCTCATCGGAGAAGATGATTTTCTTTAAAAAAAAAATCGTTATCGTTAGCAAGTTGTTCCAAGGCAAAATCAGCAAATTCACGACGTTTACGGTGAAGTTGTAAACAATATTACTGAATTCAATGAAAAAAAACGTGAGATAATGACATATTACAAATGGCCGAAACGTCACTTCAAAATCATATCATCCCTATTGGAAAACGTTTTATTTTAGTAATGTTGGTCTCATATCATCAAAACACAGTTGTTTAGTTATATAGCATATCTTATCGTTTTTAAATGTCATATTAAATGTCAGTTTAATTATATAGCATATCTTATCGTTTTTAAATGTCATATTCTACTATTCAATTAACAACGTAATTGTAATATACAGTATTGTTGCTTTTTATATGATCATTTGATAGGGCTTCGGCATAGTTCGTAATAATTTCATAAACCAATTAATTTTTTCAATCTACTTGATTAATCTACTGTTGTTACTTTACCTGTAACTGGATTTACCTTTACTAAATCCTACGCTGATATACATAAGTTATTCCTTATCTTGTATAATATAAGTGAATATAATTATCTACTATTTTTATCTACTCTCTATAATTATGTCAAAACGAATAGTGTGTAACTATTTTAGATAAAAAATTATGTAAAATCATTAAAGTCTAAAAAATGTTACACGGTTGTTAAAAGAAAAAAAAAATACAAGAATTTCCTTATCCATATACTTAAGTAGGTACATATAATAATATGTAGTTCAGAAAATACAGTTTTGTATCTTAGTAATAAAAACTTGTGATTTAGATACAACAATAATAAATTTCTATGAATGAAGTGATACAATAATAATTGTCATATATTCAAAGAACAAAAATAAAGAAAATTTTAATATTACAAAAAAAAGTCCTTTTCAGCCCCCTATAAAATTATGGCTACATAATAATAAAAATAAAAATAATAATAAAAAAAAAACAAAACAATTCCTTATTTAAAAGTGAAAGTAAGTAAGTATCATTTGTTTTATTCAAAAATATTCATATCCTTATTATCACGTACCTATTATTCATTTTAAGGTACTGGTATTTGTATATGTATTTAGGTTTTATTTTTTTTTTTAGTATACACAATAGTGTGCTTCTAGGCACAAAAATATTAATTAAAAGATTTTAATAAACAGGTATTTTATTAAAAAAAAAAAAAAAAAAAAAAACTATACACACATAAGGGTTAGGGGTCAATTCTTATATCTTTATTTTAAGATTTTTTTTTTCTATTTGTGAAATATAAGAGAAATTTAAGATATTTTAAACAATAAAATAAAAAAGGATATTTAAAGAAAATAAAAAAAAAAAAAAAAAAATAGAAAAATAAATAAAGTAAAAATTTGAAAAGGGTTTAAAATAAACGTCAATTATACTAAAGACTAGATTAAAAAGTATCTAAAAGAAAATATTTTTTTTTTTTTATTTTTATGTTCTATTTGCGACCCATTACTCAAACAATTTCTATATTATTTTTCAGTGGAATAATATAAAAAAATATAGTTAGTTAGGCAACCTTTGTCATATAGTTTCAGGGTTGGCACACAAAAAATAGAATTAAATCCTTTGTGTTTTTTTTTTTAAAGTTCAAGGTGGGTTGGCTATGTAAATTCAATTGATTTAGTCTCATTTATTCATAGGCGGATCCATAAAAGTCCATCCATCTGATCTAATTTTTATACTAAGTATAACGAAATGACACCGTTATCCGTCGCCCTCCTCTTGATTCCGACCACTTAATAAATTCGTTGTATTTTTGGTTTTTATCGTTAAAATAAAATTTTTGAAATAAATAATATTATTGCGCATCTCTTGTTAAAAAGTTTGAATTTTACGACTAATAGTTTATTTATAGTCTAAATTTTATGTCAGCAGGGATTTTTTTTCTAAATTTTTAATGCAAAAATAGCTCAAAAGTAAAAAAAAAAATATTTCTTTCGATTTTTAAGGAATTATAAGCTACGGAAAACTTTAATAGTATTTTTTAACAAATTACATGTGTTAACTTATTACGCAAAAGCGATTTTCCACTCAATTATTTTTAGAACTTACATTATATTATATTAGATTGCTTTACTTCAAGAAAATCTGAACTCTTTTTTGGATTGGTGTAAACAAAATAATCTTCTACTAAATATTGAAAAGTGTGCACAGATTCGTTTTACCCGGCGATCTTCTATTATACCTAGTAACTACACTTTTGAAACCAAGGATATTAAAAAAGTGACCCTCTTTAAGGGCTTAGGTGTGTTTTTTGATGAAAAACTCTCATTTAAACACCATTATAATGTCATTATCAACAAAGCGAATTCCTTACTAGGTTTCATCAAAAGGTGGTCCAAAGAGTTTGATGATCCATACACCATTAAAGTTTTATATATTTGCCTTGTTCGTTTAAATCTGAAATATGCAAGTCCAGTTTGGTTACCATTTTATTGTAATCATATCGATAGACTTGAAGCAATTCAGTAAAAGTTTCTTTGGTTGGCTCTTCGTAGTTTACCGTGGTCTGACCCTTTTATTCTCCCTTCTTATACAGACCGGCTAAAACTATTACAATTAAATACGTTGCAGTCCCGAAGAACTGTTTCTGATATTGTATTTTTAATGCAAATTCTAAATGCGGAAATTGATTCACAGGCTGTTAAGCAGTTGATCGACACCCATTTAAATACAAGTACTCGTATTTTTAATTTGGTATTTCACCGAATTAACTATGGGAAATATGAACCAGTTAATAGAATGTTTATGGCTGCTAATGAGTATAAAGATTTTTATTGATTTTTCCTTCAGTAAATTGAAATTAAAGAAACTTTATATTTACATCTACCATATAATATTGTACATACTTGCAATAATATTTATATATATATATGTATGTAATTTAATTTTTATAGTAATTTCTATATTTTAAGGCTTTTTTATTTTTTTTCTTATTTTATTTTATTTTTTTTTAGGCTAAGTTTTTGCAATAATATTCAATGTAATTTTCATTGTTATTTTTGAATTTTGAATTTTTTTTTGTTTATTTTACTAGATTAAGATATTGTAACTTGTAATATGTTTGAATTAAAACAGTATAAAAGTGGACGGAATCAGGGAACTGTTCAATTAATGAAGTACCTAATTCCGCCCACGTGGACGGTATAAGGAATATGTACTATTTATTTTATATACCTACCTGTAATATTGAAATTTCCTTCTAAACTTGTTCTTTTTAAAACTTTTTTATTCTTAGCACACCTAATAGGTTAGAAAAACCTGTATACGACCTATCCTACCTGCAACAGGTTTAACGCTAATCAACTTAGAAAATTGAAAATTTAAATGAAATTTCTTAATAAATTAACTTTTTAAGAGTGATTTTAGTCAATTACAAATCTATGTACGTCGCTCTTAGAACGTTCGCTTTTATCATAATTGTGTATTATCCTATACCTTCTTAGTAATTGCTTAAAAAGAGAAGCTTAAAATTCAATTCAAATATGAAAATGGTACTAAAAAACAAATGCGATCGGATACAATACATTTTATTATGTGATACCTATATTTTACCTGTATACTCGAATGGTACTAATCGTCAAAATGCAACATTATTAATAAATTTATTTAAAAACACCTACTCTACAGATATTTTACAACTTCAATAAATTTATCATAATATTAAAAATTTTCAGGCAAATTCAAGGCACGTTCAAATTAATAAATTGCTTAATACTATTGACGTGCACCAGTATCAGAAGTCATACAATTTTTTATAAATTTATATTTTTGTAGTAATCAAGTTCATAATATCTTTACAGCTTCTTGAGGGGTGCGTTTACTTTCCACTGCGGCCCGTATTATCTCCGTGTATCATCAACGAAACTAACCAACTTCAGGTCAGGTTTTGTATTGATATATCAAAGGTGGTAGTGATTAGTAAAGGTATTATATTAGTAGTGGACTAGAAGGTGACGCAGCCAAGTTAGATCCTTTATCTAAGCTACAATTATATGACATATATTTTTTTCAAAAGTGTGCATAGTTTTTAATTAACTTTGTCAATAAAATTATGCACATACTTATATGACAGTAAGTAAATAAACTTTAAATATACTTAGAAAATATTTTACAAGCCTTAAGCGTTAAAGATGTTTAAATGGTGAACATAGCATTAGGGTAGAGCTTAAAACCTTGAAATTTCATCAAAATTTTGAATTTTATCAAAACTAGATTTACTAAACTGAATTTATTTGACGTACAATTTTTACTTTAGTATCACTTGAAATCTATTTATTTTATATGTTTTAATTTATAGTTATTCTTTATTTAATTTATAAGTTATTAATAATAATTGTGTAAATGAATAGGTTATATTTGCTAATTATCTAATTTACTATCGCAGTTATTTTTTAGTAGCAAAATATTACCATACAATTGAAAATAGGTCGAATACAGGCACCCTAGTGGTTGGTATCAGTAAAAATGTATTTAAGTGGACGGAATCACGAGCCCTATAACTTTTTTGCAGTAATTTCTTTATATATATAGCCAATTTTTATTTCTAATAGATTTATTTTATTATTTTATCCTAAACTAATTAATAAAATATTTAAGTATATTATATTTTGCGAAATTATAAAGTTATCTTTCGCAAAGTTGATTTTTACTTATCTATAGGTGGGTCGGTATACGGTGCGTTAGTGCATTAATCGTTTTTTTTTGTATGTAATTTCTGTTCAATTATTTCAATCTTTTATAAGTAAGTATGCAAAAGGTTTTATTTCAAATAGTTAAGTATATATATATATATACATTTTGTTTTCAAAACACGCAGTTGGTAATTTTAGCTCTAAACGGTGATCGTCACATATTAAAATTAAAAAAATGAGTACATACATAAGTATATTTATATAAGTAGTACTAGTTACTATCTTTTCATTTCTAGCTGGTACTCAGTTATTTGCTAATATAGTGTTGCACGGTTATCGATTCTAATCTTTTGCAATAATACTTCTTAGAGATTTTATTTCTTCAATACAAATAATACTTTTTGTTTTATTGGTATATTATTTATGGAATATTATGGTATATATAGTTATTGTTTTATTGGAACTGTTCTGAGTTTTGCAGAGCTTGTGTTATAACTGGGAAGAATGCCCTTTTTTTATATTTTGAGTTTCACAATTCATTATTCCAAATCAGTCTCTTAAAACATTCAGATATTCTTGCTACTCTGTTGATCTGATTTTGGGTTCCATATTTGCGGTCTTGGTTTGCAAATATTTCCATTTCGCTGTGTTAATTATACTATTTTTGATAATCAGATTTGTTTTTAGTTATATAGTTATATATATATTAAATTTTGCAATCAAAAATTAAATTTATTTCACTATTAAGTAAATTAATTTTAAATTTGTATATAAATATTGATATTTCGAAAGCAAATTTTTTAATCAATGCTTGCTACCTTTTTTATATTATTTGTTCCACTATCTTGCCATTGACGGCTTGTTTGCATTGTATAGTTTGCTTGTTTATGATAATAGTTTTTAATTTTTTAGAACGGATATCAAATAATTAACCAGGCAGATAGTTATTTGATGATATCAAGACATGTAATATGGTTACAAACCGGCTCAATCATAACACAAAAAAAAGAAGAGAAAGTACCTATATAGTTACGTACATATATATAGTAAGTTAAGTACGCGATGCCAAAAATGAATTTATTTCTGTGATTCATGTGTAACTACTACATTAAGTATACTCGTAATCTCGAGAGTAACAATTTAATTTGCGTCCGGCAAATCATAAGACCATTATGATTGAAGAAAATAAATATAAATCATATAAATAATACATACATTATACAATATACATATATCTATTAACTATGTGTATTTAGTTTTTTAATTTTAATATTTGACCACTTTTTGTAATACCTAGAAATTGGAAGTTATACAATAGTTACCTATATGTGATAGCGATATAAATTAATTTTCAAATCCATGTGATCAAAATTTATTAACAACAAATTGTTTACAATAAATTTTAATTCAAAATTTCAAATTAGCTAATTCGAAACAAATTCGGAGTCATCCGAATACTTAAGTCGACACTGATGTTCTTCACCTATAACTATTAATTTTTCATAAAGAATTCAAGTAAATATTCAAAAAATTATAATATACATAGTTAGGTCTTATGTTAAATAAAAAATTTTGGGTGAATTTTTTGCTAATGTGTTTAAGTAGGTACAAATATATATATATATATATATATATATATATATATATATAAGTATGTAGGTTTAAATGAACATTTGAGGTCAAAAATTTAAAATAAATTAATGGACAATGATGGGGTCTATTTGTATTTATATGGGTTTAGGGGTGTAAAAATCATTCATTAAATCAAAAAAACAAAGGATTCGTTCATATAATTATGAGTATGTATATGTATATATATATATATATTATATCTATAGAGTTTTTTTTAAAGAATTTCCTTTGACCCGGAAGAAATTACACTTAAAAAGGTAAAAATATAGATAGTAAAAAAAAAAAAAAAAAACAAAAGCAAAAAGCTTTTATACTTATTTTTTGTACATTAGAATTTGTATTAAGGATTGCCATTTCTTAAATATAATTTTTAAAGATATTTTAGGACATTTCAAGAAGAAAAATATTTAAAATAGTTTTATTAATAATAGAAAATATTTTTATTGACGTAATCACAAAAAAAAAATATTTTGTAAATTCAATAAAAATAGTTAAGTATCTTCTCTTTAATTGATGAAAATATGAATACCTAACTAAAACGGATAAAAAAATAAAAACCCTCAGCATCGTCTGAATTTAAATATTTGTAAAATTTATTGATTATTAAAATATTTTGAGTAGATTTAGAAAAATAGTTAATTCTTGTTTACAAATTGTTTACAGATATTTTTTAACAATAAATATTTCTTTTTTTAGTGGGGTTTCTTTATTAAGATTATCCCCAATTGTAAAGCTTAATACTTCGTTATATTATTGAATTGCTATTATAACGTATCATATGTGTGTAGAATATCGATTAACTATGTATATATATTACTATGTATATATATATATTTTATTTATGTTATTTTTTTTTTACATTCTTGACATTAACTTAAGTTGAATCACCTTTTCGTGCTTAATTAAGTACGGTACGTAATTTTACCCTACAATATCTACAATGTTTTGGAGTATTTATTTAACAAATTACTGGCTTATCAACTCATTAAATGTGGAAAACTACTGCTATTGTCAGGAACTAAGCCTTCTTAAATAGAATGGGGATTCTGAGGGAGATGTTGCATCGGTGTAGGACCTAATTACCACATCCCAGGATAGCTGGAATTCTTGGCTTTCCAAAAATATATGTCTTTAGTGGCGCATCTTATACTTTAAGGACGAAAAGGACATTTGAAAGTATCCTTGTTGTTTTGATGTTTTTGTATAAAAACCGTTATATCAGTTGATCTATTAAATATATATATATATATATATATATATTTAATTATATATTCTAGAAATATAACGGTCTGGAACATATTTAAACATTTATTTGATGATGATTGGTGCGGCCGTTATGGAGATATTGTAGTGCAAAGTAGAAAATTTTTGGAAAATAAACAATCTTTATTTTCTTTGTTGAAAAACCAAATACCTAAAGATTTTACTATAAAACTACCCCAATATTTATAGACTGTTGGAAGGGTATCGTTTTTTTCTATAACTCATACATTGCATTTACTTATTTAATAAAAATGTTTTTTTTACCCTTGTAAGCTAGCAATTCCAGATACAACATCTCCCTCAGAAAAGCCAATAGAATAGTTCCATGTTATTTAATTTGTTACCAGATTATAATACTCTCAATTTTTTTTTTTTGTCATTTATTATATACCAATAACAAAGGGTACTAGACCAGATCGAAAAACCAATAAAAAATTTAATTTTTTGTTTCATCGGGAATCAAACCTAAGACCTCGGTTGAAAGGCAGACTCTACCTATTGCGTCACTCATCGTGTTATTTGATGTTATTTTAAAATTTACCAAACGGATGTTTTGCAAAGCAAAAATTTGACATTTACCGTTGTTGAACAAAAAACATCTATTTATGTACTTTAAAAAGTACACATTTTACAATTACTGCAGCTAGAAATTTAGTGCCTTAAGTATGTAATATTCTACATATAATTTGACATTTGTTCACATGCTTTGTTCAGTATAACTCAAATGATGATAAACACTATTTCAGAACAATTAATCAAATTAACTAGTTTTGTCAATATTAACAAGTATATTTAAAGTGTGAATTACAATATTTAAAAGTTATTAATTTTAAGACTAAATTTCCTTTCTTGCTTTCATTGTAATGAAAAATTAAATTTGTTGGTAGCATAATTTGGTATTAATTTAAATAAAATGGAAATATGTGTATATAAGAAGACCTAGTTTTTGATAAGAAATTATAGTTTTCTATACTTAAGTATTTGATATAAAAACGTTATTTGTTTCGCTTTATGTAATAAATTGTTGCAAAGCTATTTTTTCACGTTACTGACAACGCAATAATAATAAAAAAAATTGATATAACTTTCGAAATAATAAGTACAAAAACTAACTAGTTTAACATAAGAAAGTCCCTATTGTAACAATTACTTATTGTGTGTCTTACTTTTTTCTTATATGGGAATGGAAAAAACTGCTATGACTGCTATGATAGACATCTAAAGATAACTGTCTTAATCAATTTTAATTACACATGAGTATCACGTTTGAATATTGGTTTGGAACTAAATTAATTTATTTATTTATGTTAACAGTGGATCCTACAGATAAATCTGCAGGCTAACTTTATAGGTCATTTTCCCTTTCAAATTTAAGGTCTTTATTAAATTATAATAATTATCTAACTATTTAGTATAAATATATATATATATATATATATATAGATATTTATTTGTATATTATAACATAACTACATATTATTGTTATTCATTTTTAATTATTATAACGTAAATGTACCAATTTCCGCCTCCTTAAGGAAAAATTAGTTTAAGTTGACAAAATAAGCAAAATATAACCTTTTTTAAATTTTTTTTCTTCAAATTAGAATAATTAGTATTTTTTAATCAAAAAAAAATTCATCTAATTAAAAATTTTTCATCTAATTATAATTTAATTTTTTCTAAATAAATAATAAAATATTAAAACTAACAAAAAAAAATTGAATTGCACGAATTTCCGCTCGAAATTTTCAATATTAAATTAGAGCTAATTCCGCCCACAGATATACCTAATTCCGTCTTTTGGACCTATTTGCTATTCGCGTGCACCAATTTACGATTTTATTAAAGAAATCCCTTTAAAATAATTAATAAGAGTACAATTAACAATTAATTTTTTAAATAATTTAATATTTTAATAAAAAAACAAAAAGTAATAAAAATTGAATATTATTACATAAATAAGTATCTTTGTAACAAATAAATAATATTTGAGTAGAATTATTCATTATCATTTATTAAACAGATAAATTTATTATAGTTAAAGTTATTTCAAAAATTCGATAATGCAGTATTTCAAACAAAAACCAAATCAAATTTAATGTTATAACAAGGCATATTTTTTTTCTTCATTTGAACTACGTCCGTGTTCAATATCGTTTTTGTTGTCAAATTTCGTTTAACTTTCTTCGACATTTCATTTTCTCCAGGCCAAAAAAATAAAACAGTTTTAAATGGTGTTGGTAAATTTCTTCGAACGTCTTTCCTTTCCGAGTTTCTTGATTATACGATTTTCTTCAATTTTTTTATGAAATGCTGGTGATATATTGATCTGGAATTGATCACTTTCTTGACCTATTAATTCAACTTGCCCATTATATTGGATATTTAGATTCCAATTTAGAATTATTAATATTTTCTATCAAATGTTATGTTATACAAATATATCAATGTTATGTTATTTAAATATATGTCCATGCTTCTTAAATTATTTTCAAGCTTAATTTGATGCTCTGTAGTATCAAAATTACTTAAAATGTCTGCATAATCCATATAGATTCAAAAAAATGTTTCAAATATAAACAAATTCTTTTGGTAATTCATTTCAGATACCTTTACAAAATTTTGATGGCAAGATAAATTCAGAGATTGCTTTCATTTATAAAAAACAAGTAATTGGCATAAACATTAAAATAACTATATAGATTTTTTTAAATAGACAAGAAATAAAATTAATTTACTGAAAATAGTTTACAAATATTTAGTTCACAATTAGGACACATTGTAAATATAACCAACCCCCTTTTTCATACAAAATTTTTATTAAAACTCAAAATTTAGTTGTAACAAACAACACATATGCGAACTTAATTATGTAGAACGTCCAGTAGTCGTAGTCCAGTTTAGTTTGCTCAATTCCAATTTAAAATTTTCCATTTGCATCCTTATATAATCAAACATAGGTGAATAACTTAATTAATTATTTCGATATATCATTTTTCTAATTCCGCCCGGTCGATCGTGAATACGTACAACATAAATTTACGTGTACCTAATTCCCGCTCAAAACTAATTAGCAATTTTAAATATTTTTTATTATATTTGCCTTAATTAACTTGCCTTGGACTTTATATGTTTGTTTCAATTTGCTTCAATTCAACAAAATACCCATTTCAATAACCATTTAACCAAAGTATATCCATGAAAAGAGTATGAACTCATGTATGTATTCATTTGTTTGCACACAAATTCATATACAAATTTGATAAACATTGTCAGAAATAGACGATAATAAGAATTTTACGTGTAAGAAAAAGAAAAAATATAGTAAACAAAAGAGAGTAACAAAAAAAGTTGGCTGAAATTAAATAAATAAAGTTTATAATTTTGAAAAAAATGTTCGACAAAAATTTCGTTGAAATATTTAACAATATTATTTTCTAAAATGTATCAACTATGCATAAGATTTTTAGGAGACCTAACTAAAACAGCGTTATCATATTCTTTAAATTCTGGAATTTGTAAATAGATGTTGTCCACAGTATTATTTTATAATCGTATACCAATATAATAAATATTTAGGTTTACTAATATAATTAATAAAAAATAATAATATTTGTAACTCCAAATTATTACTGACAAAAATATTAATAATATTTTATATTATTGTAATGTAATTATAATTTAATATTTTTAATAGGTATATACGAAAATAATAATGTTTAAAACGAAAATATTAAAATAATAAAAGATCAGAATTAATCCTCGCATAAGGGAACAAACTAAATTAGAACTAACATTTTTTGCCACCCTGTCTGATATAAATAATGGGAGGAAACGTAAACAAATCCAAAGGAGAATAATGAGAACGCAAAATTATTTTACAGTATAAAGCAAAAGGCAAACATCTGTTTTGTACCTTTTCTCTCTCATAATAAATTTGGTATACGATAAGTAAATGTAAAGTTTACCTCTTTTAACTAATGATATTTTGCTCGGTTTGGTATTTCTTAAAAATTAAGTTTACGTAAAATGGGAGTGTATATTCTTGTTAATATAGATTATAGATATTATTTGCATTCAACTAAGGTGAAATTTACATATGTGTGTCTACTAATAATGGAATATGGATATTTGATAAAGTTAAAATTTGGTTTCTCTTTAAATTCACTATATTTATTGACATTTCTATGGTGTAAAGAAGCAAAAAAAGAAAAACAAAAAAGGAATATGTACAAAATAGTGTGCAATACAAATCATTATCATTATATTTCAATCATTTTCTATTATTATTCAATTTCAATTATTTTCAATCATCATTTTCATTACATTTTTTTTTTGTTTTTAATTTGGTTTCTTTTATTAATCTCTTTCTTTTATTATTTCTCTTTCTCTCACTAAGTATATGTACGTAACGTACATGTGTCATATAGGGCTTGCATTTGTTACATACATAATCATATGGCTTAGTTTAATTGAAAATAATGTGCAAACATTATTTATGGAAGAAAACAATATTTGAACCAATCAAGTATCAGTTATCTATCACTCAGTTACAAATTACTCTTCTCGCATGTAAAAAAGTTCAATTTCGATTTATGCATGTATATATTATACTTTTATATGCCAATTTATGCTTAGGCAGCGTTTACACGTCGGACAAAATCGAATTTTATCGTAGATAAAGTCGGATGACTGTTTAAATTTCAGACTTTTTCTCAGATTTAATCTACGATTTTACGTCAAATATTTTTTGTATTTAACAGGGTTTCTTTTTATAAAGCGCGTAATTTTTTATTGGTGAAAATTTTTTAATACGTAAATTAAAAAGTTCAAAGGTATCTAATCAAAAATCTGCAAAAAATTTTTTAAAATATACCTACCTACATATTTTTATAAACTTTGTTACAGTAATATAAAATATAATTACACATTTGAAGTATGAGCAATAATAACCAAATTGCGTTAGAGTGAATTTTAGTGCCATTTGATTATATGTGTGGTTCTTTGAAAATATATTATTTTTCATTAAAAAAATATTTTCACTAAAAAGTCAAAAATAAAATAAGGAAAAAAAATTTTTTTTTAGAAATATTTGCCTTCAATTTAAACGTACTAAAACTACAAAAATAAACTTTAGAATCGCAGCTTGATATAATGTTTTCATATCAAGTTATGATTGTAATTACCGAAAAAGCAAATTTGCCGAACTTTTTACCAAATCTCTTAATCTCATCTCAAGACTTCCTAGAATTTCGGCTAATTTGCTTTTTCCGTAATTACAATCATAACTTGCTATGAAAACATTATATATAGCTGCGATTCTAAAGTTTATTTTTGTAGTTTTAGTACACTAAAATTAAAGGCAAATATTTCTAAAAAAAAATTTTTTTTTCCTTATTTTATTTACAAATTGAAGAAAGTATGTATTAAAATATATTTAATAATATTTATTTTACAATTATTTGAATTAAATAAATAAGTGAGCATCATAGTTTAATTATTAACTAACAAAATTAAAAAAATTTTAAACGTTTGAACCAATATTTTCACTAAAATGTCTACCTAGTTTAGTTTTCTATTAATAACTTAATTATTAATATGAATACAAATGTGCATTATTTTGCATTACAACGAGGAGATAATATTATTTTTTTATTTCAAAAATAAATTAGAAATATAAAGCGTGAGAGTACTGTATTTACAAAAAAAAAGGGTTTGGGCGGCATAATGTACTAGGGCGGTGATAGGTACATTTACCATATTATTTTAATTCATTTTCATTATATTAAGTATATTAGAACCGATGTGGATGTATTGAAAATTAATTATATTTTCAGTAATTTTACCATTTGTAAAATTTTTCGAAGAACCCACCGTGCTCCTCAGTCGTTAAATTACTATACCCGAGTGCTTCACAACTCGGCTACCGAGCTCACGGGTACTAAATGAAGAGAAAAAAAAAACATTTTATATACTTAGGTGTAAAAAGAAAAGTTCTCTGCGATATTTATGATCGCTTTATATTAGAAAACTTGATATATTTACAAATAATTCTGATATCGTAAAAATTATTAAAAATCCAAGATTTAAAAAAAACCCCATGAGTATAAAGTTAAAGATACACCTAGAAGTAGATTATAATATAAATTAAATGTAGAAGAAAATACAATAAATTTAGAAATAATAAATTGAAAGACAATTGCAAGAGACAAAAAAACAATTGGAGCTTAGCTAAGTATAGTTAAAAACCCAAAATGGGTTATAAAATGCTATATACAAAAATATTTTCTCATCAATTTGTAAATAAATTTTCCCATATATACTTAAATACTTATTGTGTCCCGATTTTATAAATTCAAATTCGAATTATTTTACACAACACTAGTTATATATTTCATTTATTTCAACTGAATATAATTTTATAAAAAAAAATTTTCAGCAATTGATTCTCTTCTAAAATTTTGTACACATAAGGATAAATTATATTTTTTTTTTTATCCTTTTGTATTCAAATTAACGTATTGCCCTGTGAATCTCATGAATATTTTATTAGAAATTTCAATTTATTTTTATTTTTTACAGTAGTTGTATTTTTTTCCATAAATTTATTTATGGTTAGTCAATTGTATTTGTTTTATTTTATTTTTTCTTATCAATATTTTCCCATCAATATATATAAGACTATATCATTAAGGATATAATAGTTGGGTAAAAATAAAAAAATAAAATAAATATAAAATAATGAAAAGAAATGATTTTGAATATAGTAGAATTTTTTTTTTTTGGTTTTTTGTAATTGAAAACGTCAATTTCGCAGCAAATTTTAAGCAAAAATAAATTATATATTATATATATATATATGTATTATACAGGATGGTTCATCAATGCGGTATTATATTTTTACAGGATGGTAAGTCATGTCGTATTGAACAAAACAATTAACTATATTGGAGTTAATGTTCAGTGGTCCATGATTTAAATGGTATGGAACTGATATATTGCATTGATTTTGTTTGAATAAAGACAAAGGTTTTAGAAAGCGGTAAAAAAACTTTAAACTAGTTAAATTAAATATATAATTGTGATAAAATCGTAAATGGCAAAAAAAATACATTTTAATTTTTTTTTTGTTAATTTTTTGTTGTCTAAAAGAACGTGTATAATACACGTTTTAGAGAATATTTAAAAATTAACAATTTCTAAGGGGAAAATTACCCATTTCCAAAAAATATTTATACTAGTTCACTAAAGGAAAATGACCTGCCAATTGTTGTTTATTATTTATCTGTAAGGAAACTGAATTAAAACTAACTAGTTATATTTGCATAGAGAACAAATTAAATTTTGTTTCACTTGAATTAATTACGATTACGCGAGTAATGTTATATAAGTAAAATAAATACCTCAACATTCCGAAAGAGAAAAGTTTTTGTAGTTGACTTGCAAATTTATTTGCATGATCCACTGAATAAATAATAAATAAAAAAGTTGAAATAATAAAATATTTGCAAAGAGTGAGCTCAATCAATCAAATTATTAATTAGTCTAAATTGCTGATTCAATTCGATTAAAAACCAACGATTCTTAGAAAAATAATACGATAGAGTCATATGAAACACCCTATATAATTTTCACAATAAATAATGAGAAAAATAATTGGAAATGAATTTAAGTCAAAATTAGATCAACTTTACTCTATATTTCATAGAAAAATTGAATTGAAAAAGAAAGTTTAATTTGAAATAACTAACATAGAAGATATGCGACAATGATACTTGAATTTATTTTTATATGATTCATTAAAGCGATTATGAAATTAAATTTTAATTTAAAGCAAATTCCGAAAATACAAAACAAAAACAGAAAAAATAATAATAAAATTGAAAAAATTCTCTTTATAGTTATAGAGAGATAAAATAGTTTATAATAATTATCTTAAAGTATTTCGATTTAAAAATAAATTAAGTTTAAATATTTGGATTAAAACAAGATTAATAAAATCTCAATCGAAATAAACATTGTATGATGTTTGTTGCTATTTTCGTCGTTGAAATAAATTATAAAGTAAATATAATTAAAATTTAATTGAGGCTTGTAGAGTTTGCTTATAAAATTGTATCTAACTACATAAATAAATTTTTTGTAAATTTTCAAATTCACATTTTTAACTTGTGTTATATTAATGTTGTCTAATATGATAGGGATTAAATGATCTTTCTCAAAACGTATTGTATCCAAAAGTAAAATATTGACAACTAAACTTATAGAACTAAAAAAATCCATATTGAATCGAATACATTCAGAATAAACTTGAAAAACAAAAATAATACTTAGATCATTTTTGGCCATTAAATTTTGCCAATTTTTATTATCACTTAAGCCCATTAAATAATTAGATTTCACTACAATTATTTACACTATGACATGTGGTGAAATATTCAATATAATCTCTTATACAAATATTATATCCAAATCTTCTTTGAAAATTTGTTTTAGTTTTCGTTGGATTTGACTTGTATTCAATAAATTTTTGTCCAGAATGTTGTGGTTAATTCTATACAGTCTCTGTCTGTATTTCTAATTAAATCATAAATTTCTTTTTGAATATATATATATTATATTTTAAAATATATTATTAATTACATTTAATTTTTCTTCATAATTACCAAAACAATAAGATGGAGCGGTTTGTGCAAAATTCTCAAATGCACACTATTAATTTATATTAGAAATTGTTTTTGTAAAATGATTCACATTAATTTGATTTACGTGAGCGTACTATACGTACTTATATAAGTATTAAATTTCATGCAGAATTGAAAACGTTGGATTCCACAATCGTATGTCGTAGGTCTAAATGAACTTAATGATTATCTGGTACAGCAAAAGCTTATTTGGAAGTGCAAGTACTTACGTCCCATTAATAAATATAGGATTTAGATATGGCAATAATTAATTATTGCTGTAATTTTAGATATGGCAAAATATTTTTTCAACTGTTTTTTTGCTATGTAAGACGTTTTTCCAAGTGAATATCTTAATTAGCTCGTAGAAATATCGGTAAAGATATGTTTAGGTAAAATAATTGAAAATTAATGTTTTCATAGTACAGAACCTGATTATTATAGAACACGATATATAATTGTAATTGTGAAAAATAGAATAAAATATGGATTGAAATTAAATTCAACAAATAAATTATTATGATGTTTCAAAATTATTTTTAGACTATAAATTCGTAGCTACTATAGACTTTGAGCATTATTAATGAACTTAAATACATTTTTAATACTTTTAATTTTACTGCGCTAATAGACCTGCGTTATATACCTTAAAAAACCTAGGTCTGATGCAATATTGTATTTTTTATTATTTGAGAGCATGAACGAGTTATCGATTACATTTTTTTTTATATTCGCCGATACTTCATCTCCCAAAAGTGAAGAATTAATCTCCCACAACGCATTCCCTACATTTCAAATAAATAATTCGACTATTAATTTATTGCAAGCCATTCTTATAAAATAATTTTATTGACATTATAAACGTATATTTAAAACATTGAATTAATTTGTCATAAAAATACATTCATTTAGTAACAAAATAAATACTAAAGGTGTGGTAAACGGTTGATTTTGCGTCTACTTTAAAACTTGACATTATTTTTTCTTCTTAATAATTGTTCCTTTTTATTTTTCTTATTATTATTACTTCTTTTTTTACATATTTTGATTTTGTTGAATTGTTTAGCATTTAAAAAATTTTAATTTAAAAAACAACAAAAAAGAAATATATATATATATTATAAAATTTTATAAAATAATGAAAGTTGCATGTTAAACGAATATTAAGTGACTAGAAAATAATAATAATAAAAAAAATTCAAAACAGGAAGAAAAAAGCTTGAAAATTTTCACGAATATTTAATGGGGTAAAAATCATGAAACCAACCAAAAAAAAAAAAAAAAAAATCAAAAATACATTAAACCACTTCGTGTACATAAAAAATACAAAAAAAAAAACAAAAAAGTTTTTTCCATAGAGATAAGGATAATAACGGTATACCCCCTTACACACATACTCATAGTTAAAATAAATAAGAATAATAAAAATAAAAGTAATGTTATAGAAGTTATCGTTAGTTATAGTTCAAAAAGTAAAAAGCAAAAATGAAAAAAGGAAAACAAAAATTCCCACAAAAATTTAGATTTAATCTTAGCAAATTTTTATATTTAAATAAAATGTCAAAGCATCAGAATAATAAACAATAGTTAGTTATAACTGAAGTTTTAAAAATAATATGAACTTAGAATTAGCTATTATTTTGCTAATTTACTTTCTTCATCTTCTATATTTAGATTCCGACTCAATAGTCATGTTCAGTTACATTTTTTGCTCACTAATAATTTTTAAGTTGTGTGCGTTTTGATTTGATACTAATTTTGAATCACACTTACCTAAATTATCTGCTTTAGTCTAAATATAAATCGGCAAAATAATTTCGCTATAACTATTGGGTCTTATGATTTAGAAGCGAAGGATGTGATATTTTAAAAAAAATTATATTTAAGCTGTCAAAAATTTTAATTTTGACATTTTATTATTGTTCTGCCATGTAGTTTTTGTTAGCCGGCAGATGTTGATTTTGTGATATCTTCAGATGAGAAAAAGGACAATTTCAACTTAAAAAAGCAAAAAAATAATTATTTTTCAACTTTTCTACAATCAAAAACAGAAATTAATATTTAATAACTAATATTAAATAAAAATAATTGTTTCTGATTCACCATCTTCGCTTCGCTACATATCGCTTCGCGGAATATCAAAAATAAAAATTTTCTCTAATATGCATTAGAAAATTCGCTTCTTAGAATAAGAACTGTTTATACTTTAGGCGTGTTCGTAATTGCAGTAAAACATGCGTCGGTGTCTTGCAGATTTTTTTCTTTGTCACTATGAACAAAAAAACTTGCGCAGGCGCGCAGAAAATTGTTTAGCAGTTATTCTTGTTCATAGAAGCAGCACATGCACAATTCGTTTATATAGTTATACTTATTATTTATAATTATATTATTATATATTTTTATATATATTTAATATATTTTTTTAATTATATTTTATAAATATTTTTTTTAAATATATTTTTTAAAATGTTTTTTACTTATATATACTAAAATATATAAAAGATATTGTATATTTTTTTCAATATAATTTATTTTATTATATTTATATATTATTATTATAAACACATTTATTTTATTTTAATAATTAATTTTTATTTTTTACTTAAATATTTTCTCACGACATTCTTATTTATTAAATGTTAAATGACATGCACTTTAAAAATCATTCTAAAGCAGGCGCACTAAAATATCTGCACAATCTGCCGGACGCTGTCGCGACACAGATTACTATGAACACAAGCGCCTGCTTTTTATCTGCGCAGCATTTTTGACGATATGCAACTACGAACAAAAAATTTGTTGGGTACGCTTCGATATGATATTTATTTTGAATCTAGTTTTCCTTAATTATTTTTCATCTAATTCCGAAAAATGACACTCAAGATAATCCTAAAGAATTAAATAATGACTAACCTATCTTATATTTATATCGCATATTTCAAATATATTTTTTAATATTCAGATCGTATTAAGTCAAGTAAATCAACTTCCAACGTCACATTATCCTGAATTTATAATTTAAAATTTGACAAAACTTGAAAATACAACTAAACAGAGCAAATTTGATTTTTTAGTAAGTGATAAGGATTATTTTTATGGGATTGAATTACGTCGTAAAAGTAGTACGTCTGAAGGCTATTTGCTATGTACTTATCTTCAGGATTTAGTGAATGATCTAGTTTGTGACATACCATGGATTATTTCACTATCACACAAAAAGATTGAAAACGTTTAAATGGTTTAATATTCGACATTAAGACTAAGTCCCACAATTGTATACCATGAGTCAAATGGGTATCTTGTACCAGCAAGACTTTATTTTGGAGTGCAAGTTGGAATCTATGTTCAATAAGTCTGTATTATTGGCATCACGACATAATTTGAAGCTGTCAGTTGTCATGACAACATAATTTGAAGTTGTCAGTTGTCATGACAACATAATTTGAAGTTGTCAAATATTTTTTTTTTAGCAGAATATGTTTAAATGTAGTATGCAGAATATGTCGCAAAGCACTGATGAAGGAAGTAAGTTGCTTCCGAAATATCGATATTTGCAAAATAAATACAAATGATTAGTGAAAGGAAACTCGACTTTTATTCCATAAATCAATATAACTGGTTAACTATTGCATTAAAAACAAAATATTTTATTAAGAGTTTTAGAATACACTATAACAGAATCTGTTATTCACACTCGTCATTTTATTGATATTCAAATATTAATAAAATATATTTTTTGATTTTGCAAATTAAAAATGAAAAGAAATTAAAATAAAAAAATATAGGTAATAAGAAATCACTTTTTAATTAAATAATAAATCAATTTTACGAAAATGTACAAAAATGTTAAAAACAAAAAAAAAAATTATAAACAAGTTAAAAAAAAAAATTAAGAATAATTATATTTTATATTTTTTAATTAAGTTTTTATTTAATTTAACAGAAAATATAATTAGTTAAAAAATTAATTAACTTAGATGGTTAGTTAAAATCGTGCTCTGAATGAATCTCTGAAATCACAATACAATACAATGGAAAATTTAGTTTCAAAGTAAATTGTAAAATATAGTGTTAATACATTAACACTAACAACACATAAAATTGATTGTTTTTGACAGTTGCAAAACAAAAAAAAAAAATGTTTTTATTCTTTAAATATATTTTAAATGTGTAGGGGTGTACAATACAAGAATATAAATTCTGTTATTTATCGAGAAAAAAAATGTGATTCAGAGAACAGCTAAATTAAAATTTATCAAATTGCTTTTTTAAGCAGAATGCTGCCCTAAATTAGATTTATTATTGAATTTACTTTGAAACTGCATAGATTCTGAGATTAGTTTGAGTTATTTCTATACCTACACTATATATTTTTATTTTTGTTGTAATTGTTCAGTTCAAGTTTCATTTGTCATCTTAAAATAAAAATGCAGAGCAATCAATTGCACTTCTATATTTAAGTACATTCTGTATTCTTTAACCCTTAAACGCATACTGTAGCAGATCTGAATCATATCTTTTTTTTTTAACTTCTTCCAAAGGTCCAATTTGATATTTTAAATATGTTATGTATTTCAGGGAGTCGAAATATATTCAAAAAAATGTTTCAATGGAAAAGGAAAAATCATGCATTTAAGGGTTAACGATTAGTTTTATAAATATATTTAAGTACTATTATACTTAAAATAATGTATTTTTATTTTTTCTGATTGGTATTTTCTATGCTGATATATTTTGTGATTTATTTTGCTTACCAGTCGTCGTTGATAATTAAAAAAATAAAAATCTCTTTTTTATTTAATTTTAAAGATCTTTAGTTTTTTTTTTTAATTTAATTTTTGGGACTTAGCTTATATTTCGACAATTCAATATTAATAAAAATTTCGACATACAATAATTAACTTTCTTTTCATATATATAAGTAAATTTCTAAGTTATTTTTATCACCTTCGTAAGGTAGGAATCCTTGAAAATAAACCATATGACTTAAGTTGCGCGAACCAAGCATGGTAGTCTTAAGACAAACTTCCGCTTGTTTATCCTAACCAATCTAATCGATCCTAGATCGGCTCAGATTTTTTTCTTGTTGTACTGTATACAAGAATATTACCGTAATAATTTTCGTAAAGGAAGAGGTTTCTATTTTTTGAGACAACGTACGTTCTTATTTATGTTCAGGACATTTTTCGTCTTTTTGAATTTTCGTGTATATTTGAAGGTGTTGTTTATGTGTTTCAAAATAATGTATGTTTATTCAGATTTTTAATTAAATTCACTTTACAATACATATATAGTTATATATATATATATTTTTTTTATTTTTATTTTCTTTTTCTCAAATGAGCTCAGTCGCTCGTATAGAGTGTATAAACTATCTTGATATTAAGAAAGGGGTCATTCATTTGTATGCAGTTTATAGGCCTACTAATTAAGCTATTTTTTTCTTATTATAGCTGAACAATTAAGTATACTTAAGTATAAATTTGATCGATTTAATTAACTTTATATGAACCAATCGCATGCTCTTAATTGGATATCAAAAATAAATCTTTGCGACTATTGCCCATGATATATACCATAATTTAAATTATATCAAATTTAATAATAACAATTAGTTATACTACTCAATTTGGATTTTCTTCGGAATGAACTCTCTCAGCTCTTTAACAAATATTCTATTATAGTTTTAATCTCTTCGTTACAACTTTTTTTATATTGATTTAATGACTAACATTAATGTTTAACATAATGCACGTGTAGAAATTTGACATTTGGACTTCTCAACAAAACCAATTTTATAGTTTTTTTGTCGTTTGGCCATAACTAACTAACTACAGTGTATTCAATTGACCTAATTGACCATGAAAATGATTGTTTAAAAATAAAAATTGCATTTGCAGGTATTTTATAATATATAATTTAATTTTATATTTCGATATATCCATAATACGTATATATATATATGTAAGGTATGAATGTACAATGTATGTCAGTATAAAAAATGATAGATGTATTATAAGTACGAAATCTATAGATATAAATTTATTATGAATGAATTTTTAATGAACTTTTTCTTAGGTGTTTTATTTTTGTTTGTTTTTTGTATTTTTTTTTTACAATACCGCTGTCAAGTGCTAAAATGAAGGGAATTTAGGAATTATATATAAATTGTTTTTTTTTTTTTTGTTCATATACTTAGAAATATATGTTATATATATATTATGTCTGTACATAATATATTTTGTTTATTTATATAAGAACATAAATGAGTAAGCAAAGCATTAAGGATATTTGAAATGGTGTGCGTGTAAAGCTGTAAACATTTTATTTTGTTAAATTTGTCTGGGATTTGTTTAAAAATCTCTGAATATTTTGAATTTTTTTTTTTTTTGTATAATTTATATATAACATAAGAAAATAATATATTCTATGTAATAAAGTGTATGGGTATTGGTATATTTTTTTGAGAGTATTTTAATTTAATTATAACTTCCATTTTTGGGTTTTTTTTTTAGGTTTTTTCTAGAATAAATTTCAATTATTTTAAATTGTTTTTTGTTTTTTTTCTTTTTTTATTCTTTTTTATGATTAAAGGTGTGCTTTAATATTTGAATTATTATATAGAAAATTTAAATAGATCATTAGAGGATTAGAATTATGAAAACATTTCAAATTATATCCTATGATGCTAATGCCAAAAATTTTGAATTTAAGCTTTAGGCGATACTTTAATAATATGATTAGGTTATTTTATTTTTATATTTTACTTATATCTTAAGTTTAAGATATAAGATGAATAAATATATAACTCTTGATAATTTTTTCAATTTGGTATATAAAGTGAAAAAAAAAAAAAATGCAAATTAAAGAACAATAATAATTATATCTCATTCATAAACAGTAATTTAAAATTTTTAATTACTTACTTATTCTTTTTAGAAAATATTAAAACAAATTAAAAAAGAAATGTATATATATATAACTATATGTATTTTTTTGTTATTTTTATTTATTTATATCTGATACAAAGCTACTTAACTTATATATATATATATATATATATATATATATATATATATATATAAAATGATGATCATATAAAACAAGAAAAAGTGCGTGTAAATAATCAAATTTTTGATATTCTGACGCTATATTTTATATATATTTATTATTTAGCATACTATATATCGACATTTCATATATGGTATCATCAAATCATCAAATGATATTTTATTTAATTGACATTATTAATTTGTTTTCACTGGCGAAATTCGGTGACCTTTTTAAATAAACAAATTTTTGGAAAAAATATTGCTTAACGAAGTAATTACGTCATTTTTGTTCTGTTTGCTTGAAAAAATACTAACTATATGTTTAATTATTTATATATGTATAATTATGTATGTAAAGCTATTATTAGAAAAATTAAAAGAATATAGAAATTACATTTTAAGTAAGCTTTTCACTATAATAAACAAAAAAAAAAAACTATTTACTTTAAAATTGAAATTATAAGAAATTATGGCGTTGAATTCTGTTTCAAATTGATTTTAACTAATGACTTTAGAGTAAAGTATAGAGAATATTATCATATATATATATGGGCCAATAACATTTTACGTAGTCATTTGTATTTGCTGTACGTCTCTAGACAATAACACTTATAAAATTTTACAAAAATTTTTAGTTTTACTTTTATTGTTAATTGTAAATTAAGAAAAATTTGCTACTAATTTACAATCAAGGTAAAAAAAACTAATCAAATTAGAACCATGAACAGTTGGACACAAAATTTTTCACATGACAAAAATCGCCTGTCCCCAACTGAAGTTGATTAGCAAAAATGTTATTAAAAAAAAATTCAAAGTTATTGTAAAACAAGAAATCACATTACTTTCTTCTTAAATTTTAGTTTTTTGATTTACTGTACATAAACTTTTTTTAAAATAATAAAAAATATAATTTGTTTTTCAATAAAACGTTGTCCATGTAATTTGTCCGCTAAGTCACTAAAAAATCGTTACAATAATATATATATTCAAAAAAATGCACTTTAAATTTCCAACAAAATTTAAAAACGATGCCGTAATATTAAAACTATATTGCAGTAAATGCCTACTTCCACACGGGTCAACTTTCATCACTTTTTTCCTTTCGTTTCATTCCCCCTTTCTATTAGCAAAATTAGTTTATAAAAAAGGGGGAATTAAACGAAAGGAAAAAAGTGATGAAAGTTGATCCGTGTGGAAGTAGGCAATAGGAATCATAAGTTTTTGTGAGTATTTGTGAAATTAGGACTTGTTACAATACAATATCAAGTAAACTGCTGATGTAACACGAAAACAATGTTGGGCCTAGACAGCTTCCTTGGACGACTCCATAATTTACTTTTGAGATTTTGCTTTTATAGTTTTCGCATTCCGCATATTCGAAAGGTAACTTTGAAACCAATTGAACTCGGTACCTGCGAATCCGCATTCATAAAGTATTCTCAGCAGTATCTTCCTGTCTATAGAATCAAATGCATTTTTAAGATCAAAGAATATTATTAATACTTTCTTATTTTTGTCCAATCGTGATTGAATCTCAGAGACCATATTAAAGATGGTTGCCTGAGTATTCGATTTTTTTTTTAATCCATATTGGCTGTTGCTGTTAGATTAGCCGAGTTCAAATAATTTGTTAATTGCTCATTTACCAAAGTTTCTATTATTTTGCTAATTGGAGATGAAATAGAGATAGGTCTGAAGTTGCTAAAATCTGTATAGTTACCACTTTTATACATTGGAACGACCCTATTTGATTTTAAAATTTCAGGCATTACACATTCTCTTGAGTGAGAGATGCATTAATAAGTTTTGTTATATTTACTAATAACTCATTTTTGCACAACTTTTATACTCTGGAAGAAATTTCATCACGTCCTACAGCATTTGAATTTGATAATTTTTCTATTAATTTCTTAGTTTTATATTTATCGCAAAGCTCAAATTGAAAATTTGTTGTTGTTCATTACATTTTTTGATAGTTCTATATCTACGTCGTTTGCAAAAATTACAATTTAAAATATATACAGGGTGTTTCTGCTCGATAGTGTTATTTTTCACAGGAGGTATTTGATATTGAACTGCGCACACAATTGTTTTATCGTTCAAGGGTCTGGTTTGGACACAGGTTTAGTTATTTGAATTTTTTTTATTGTTTATAAGCTTTTTTCCAAATCCAAATTTTCTAAGTTTTCAATTGCCTTTACTTTATTACCAACTTTTACAATATTCATTAAAATAAGCCAAACCATTGAAAAAGTTTTGAAAATGGTTCAAAAATTAAGTTTTTAGGATATTTTTTTTATTTTCGAAATTTTGAATTTTCAACGATTTTGAACGACTTAAATTATTAAATGTCTCAAGTTGACTTTTTTGTATTACTAACTTTTAGAATATTTATTAAAACATGTATAAAACAGTTTGACATATCTTTGCGAGGATAGCTTATTACAAAATATTCTCGGCTCTCTCGATATTTCTCTTGATACTTTATCATGGTTTCTCTATCACACATATGGACTGTGTACGACCTTATAGTTTTTCATCATTTGAAAAAGATTTTATCCAAAATCTGAACTTTAATTTAATTTTATTCTATTACTGTCCTAGACTATGTAGACCCTTATAATTTTGCATCAATTGAAATAAACTAGGTTTTATTGAAAACAAGGGCCAAAGCCATAATTTAATTTTTATTCTATTAATATCAATACGCAGACAATCCATACTCTTTCTTCTAGGAATGTGGGTCAGATTTGTAAAATGCGTAATGAAGTTTTTTTCTATGTCTTTCATATTTTTCTATCTGCTAATTACTAAGAGTAAAAGAGTTATTGTAGTAAGTGATGAGTTTATTTGTGATACTGGATGAGCACCAGCCTATAGCAAATGTTTTATATAACTCAAAAACTACTTCTACCAATATTTTTTTATATATACCTTATTTTATATATATCTTATTGAAGCAACTGAAGATTAAGTTTATATTTAAGATATGATACAGCAGTTATTTGGAACATTTCAAGATTAACTGAAATGTTAAAAATATGTTCCAAATCGACAATGAAAATGTTAACAAAAATAATATTTACAAGGACAATTGTTGAAGTATACTGTGATGTACAAATATGATGTACATTATATTGCGATGGTACCTTTTCATCAAAAATTAATTTTGAACCAAAAAGAAAAGCTGAATGTAACAATGATTCAGTTTTTCTGCTGAAAGTGATGTGTAATAGAGATGTTTAACCAACCAAAGTCAACGCATGTATTAATTGTGCTTCTGCTGTGTCACAACGATTTTTCGATAAGTAATTAAATTTTAGCCATTTTTTTTATTATAATATTAACATTTATAATTTAAGCTGGACGTACTAATTTTTGGAATTAAAATACACTTTACAATATGCAGATAAAATAACATTTTTACGACATTTTTCCACTTCGTCACAGTTAAAAACGTTACGTAGTGGACCCAATTGTGACGTAGCGGAATTCAGTAATTATAAATTACTTATTTGCTACTTTATAGTTATTATTACTTTGCTTTATTATAACAATATTTTCAAATAACTACATATTTTTGAATTTCTACATACAAATTTATAAAGATACCTGTGTAGAAGTAGTTCTTTGTTTGAATAAATCAAAATGGCACTTACAGCTGCAGAACAGCAACGTCGATGCAGAGAAAAGCCCAAAGAAAATAATAGTAAACATAAAATATACAAAATGTTTGTTTATAAAAAATAATAAAAAAAAAAATTATCTATAAATTAAACTTCTTATATATTTGATGTCTTTTAGGTCACGTTTTGAGTCCACAGCGTTACAGTTTTTGACGTGTCCCTAAGCAGTTATTTTAAAAATTTACTCAAATTAAAAGAATTTTTTTAATACAAATCAAGACATACCTAATGATGGTTTTTCTTGGGGCTACAAGTTACAATAATTTTTAGTTTCTAAATAATTGTACTTCTATATTTAAAATTGAATGTCAGAATTTTTATTTTAAAAAGTTGTGACGAAGTGGAAAAATGAATCCCAAATATTTTAAAATTATAATCATATGGTAGATATTTTTTGAACTGCGCGTGGATAATATTAATATCGACAATAGTTACTAAGTAAAAGTTAACAAGTACGTATGAAGTAACAAAACCGAGGTGCATAAATGTTACTTAGTGGATTTTTTTTGTCCATCTTCTCAAGATATTAGCGCTAAAAAATAGAGGTTTGGTTCACTGTTGACCACTTATTTACCATCTCAGATGCATAATCTATGAATTTATTGCATTAGCAATCTAAATATCCAAGCCAACTCAAATTTTTACCTTTGGTGGTTAGAAAATGTTATTGGCCCATATATTATACAAGTTAGGAAAAATCCATTGTCATACCACAAAATGTTTAAGTCTAATATATTATTAATTTTAAAGCTAAACTTTCCTAATTTCATACATATATTTACGAAAAATATAGCAAAAAAATAAGTACAAAAACTTACATTGTTTGATCAAAAAATTTTAATTAGAAAATTCTTTAAGAATAATATGTGCTGAAAAGTATGTTAGAAGTTGCTTGCTACTGCTTTTGTTAGCTTTCATTGTCCTTCACATTTTCATAAATTTTTTTAATTGATTTTAATGGAATTTAAATGATTTTCTATTTATTTTTAACTTTATAAGTATACAAAGTCTCGTAATTAAAGAAAATACAAAAAAAGTATAACGGTATAGACGATTTATTGTCAAATTTTGGAAAAGAAATATTAAAATTTAATACAACTTCAAAATAAAATACATATTTTCAATATTTAGTGAATATTTAAACAGCTAAAAAGCTTTAAATGAAAAAAAATTTAATTGCATTCAAAATTTCTTATGCACATTTTTATTTTATTATTTTTCTATAGTTATTAACGTTAATTGATATTTCAAAAAAATCCAAACTCAACAAATTTCATATTGTATATTCTACGAAATAACTCGCACTTTTTTTATGAAATAACTTACCAAATTATGAAATAAATACCAAATTGAATTATTTCATTATGAAATAACTCCCAATCATAGAAAATGAAATAAAACCCAATGTTAAAATCCTACTAATTGGGACTTTTTTCATTATGAAATAATTCCCTACCAAAAAAAATTAAATAATTCCTACAATTTGGTATTTATTTCATAATGAAATAAGTCCCACTTTTGTATGAAATTTGATTGGGAGTTATTTTATAAAAAAAGTTAGAGTTACTCCGTGGGTGAGTTATTTCGTAGAGCACGTATACCATACCATCTTCTTATTTTATTTTTTCGTTTCGGCACTAACATTTTTGCAATATGAATTTTTTTTTAACTTTCAAATTTTAATTAGAAAGTATCTATAACTAACTGTTTTTACTCAAATTGTTAAATGTAATACATATATAAAAAAATATTAGTATTAATTTCGTTTTAAACTAGAGAATTGTTGAAACAAGTGATATTATTCAGAAAGCAACAAATATATCAAATCAAATATTTATTTCATATAAAATCGTTTTGCAAGAAAAATCACAGGGGAACCACTAGTAGTATTATTTGATTATGTAGTTAAAATCCTGTAATTTGCTTGTTTTTTGTAGTTTCATTCATCTGAATATCCAAATGATCCAATATTTATTTTTATTATTTTATTACCTTACTCTGTATTGTATGTAAATAAATTATGCAATTTTAAAAATTATAGTTTATTATTTTACTGCTCAACCTAAATAAGAGCGTACGACGTAGTTATGGCGTGTAGAATTTACATGCGTTTATGTGTGAATGTTTTTTAGGTTGAGCAGTTAGTTAATAACTTACTAGTATAAATTAATTAAAAATCTAAAATTTTAAAAATTACTAGTATAAATTAATTAAAAATCTAAAATTTTAAAAATGAAACAAAAATAACTTGTTTTTGATAATCAGGTTTGTTTTTAGTGATATGTTTAGATTTATGGAATAAAAGTCGAGTTTCCTTTCACTAATCATTTGTATTTATTTTGCAAATATCGATATTTCGGAAGCAACTTACTTCCTTCATCAGTGCTTTGCGACTAATTAATATTTACACTAATCCTTACATATATATAATTTGAACCCTCAATAATATGCTCATTTTGTTAACAATAGTAATTCCTTAATAGTGCTACCTAATCTATAGTGTTTTATTTATTAAATTTTTTTTTTTTTTTTTTTTGCATTTAAACTAGTCTTACTCAATAACCCTTATTCTAGTATTTATGATTTTAATTCTACCTGAACCTGATTTTTAATTTTAAAGTAATCTAAATAATGGCGAGAATCCACTACCTACATCATTATTAAGTCTGTTGTTAACAGGTTCTCTAGATATTGCCAGGCTTTCATACATATCTAGTTTATTATTTTTGTTTACCTCTTTTATTAATTTTAAACTATTCTTATTTATATGATGTTCTTCTTCAACTATATGTTGCGCTACAGCTAACCTAAAATTCGTGTAGTTTCTTTTCCTCGCCAATTGTGCTTCCCTCATATGTTCCTGGAATCTAACTGTAATTAACCTCTTGGATTGTCCTATGTAAGTTTTTGTGCAATCTTGGCATGATATTTTGTATATACCACTTACTTCTTATATGCTTTTCTTATCTTTAGCAGATCCTAACAGATTACATAATCTAATATAATAATAAGAATACAAATTTTTTTGTGTATGCGGAATGTGCTACACAGATTCGTTTTGGCTTCTCCATATTTTTGTTTTGTTCGAATAAAGTTGAGAGATTTTCCATTTCAGTTCTATGGATCTTCTTCTTTATTATTTTCTCAACATTTTCTTTCATAAATCCATTTACTTCTGCTGTGTCCTCAATATATAATTTTTCCTTTTTGAAGTTTTCTTCTGATAAAGGTGTGGTCAGTAGTCTGTTAATCATTGTATGATATGCTACCATCTTTTGTCCATGGGGGTGGTTTGAATCGGAAGTGATAGTTCTTTTAGTTGTCGTAATTTTCCTATAGATATCAAAATTTATTTTTCCTTCCCTTCTAATTAATTTGATATCTAGGAACGGAATTTCGCCATTTTTTTCATTTTCCATTGTGAAAGTTATGTTGTTATGGATGTTATTGAGTTTAACAAGTAAACTTTCCATTTTGGTTTTTTCCCCTACTGCGATAATATCATCTACATATCGCATCCAGATCCTGGGCATAATTCCTTCTTCTACTATCCTTTCTTCTATAAAATTCATGAAGATTTCGCTCAATATAGGGGATAGTGGATTTCCCATAGCTGTGCCTTTTGTGGATTTTAAACAATTCGAAGCTTTTAACAAAGTGTTGAAGATACTTAATATGATCACAAACAAAATCGCGACGTGATTCTAAGAAATTTGCTAAGTATAGTAAAACACGAAGTAGATCAGGTGTAAAGAGATATTTTCAATCTTATTTTTATTTTTAAACACTGTTTTCAATATTTGAACTACTATAATTTATTTTATGCTGGACAATTTGATTCTGAATGTATCAAAGAATTGTTGGTGAATGTTTTAAAATATGTTAGGCTATTTAAGTAAGTAATTTATTGATTTATAAGAATGATTTAACCAAATTGCATAATAAAAAATAAAGTTTTCTATACTAAATTATAAAAAAAAAATAAACTGAATTTAGAAAATTTAAAAATAAAATCATAATTTTAAAGAAAAAATTTTTTAAAAGAAATTAAAAAAAAAAATTTTTTTTTCACAAACAAACAAAACACTTATTTCGAAATTCGAAAACAGATAACTTAAATAAATAAAACAATTTAATTTTTAATTACTTATTGATTTTTCGATATATTTTTGTAGGAATGTCTTTTTGAAATATATTTTTAAATTTCGGTTTGAATTAATTTATTTTTAATTTTATCTGATTAATTAGTATCAAGGAGGATTTCCACATGTGCTGATTTCCTGTCACAGTTGCCTTTTTTTCAGAACGATTTTCACATGCGACTGATTTCAGTTACGCATAATAAATTTTGACACTGAACTATTTATTTAACAAAATAAAATCAATTTTTATAATATTTTAAATATATAAAAAAAACATTAGTTATAAATTTTTTAATTTATTTTAATTTATAATAGATTATAAAACAAATTTAAACAATAAATTATTTATATTTTTAAATTAATTATATTCACATCATAATTATATTTACAGTAGTTACAACATAAAATTATTTTACTGTAATTAAATTTATTGTCTATCACATGTTAAATCTCTGTTGGTATGTGTGACCACCGTCACGGAAAAAATAAAGTTTGTTTACCTTTTCGGGGTAACGGTTAATTCCGATTGGTTGTTTAGCTATCAAAATCGATCGTGACGTTAAAAGTAGTTCTACATTGGAAACTGAAATGAAATGTTCAAATAAAAGTAGAAATGTGTTTAATTTTGTACGCAATTGCCAACACTGGTACGTACTTTATACTAATTTTTCATGAAAATTCACAAGAAAACATCAGAGCACGTAAATTTAACAAATTCAATATAAACTTAAAAAATTTATTAATTGAAATAAGTATAACTGAATATTAAAAGTTTTGAAATATATTTTCGAAATAACGTGTTGGCGTTGTTAATTTTAATCATATTCTTATTTTAATATTGTCGATCCATTCATGTGTGTGTGACGTATACCATTTGGATATTAAAAAGTTATAAAAAATTGTCTTTCAATGTATAGCAAGAGAGAAATAATGTTTCTACTTTGTAAAATTTCTATTTAAATAAAACCTTTTAGAAACTGTAAATTTCTTTTAATAGTTTATACTTATTATTAAATTTTTTTTTTAATATTGTTTTTTTTTATTATTTAATTTTTTTTTTTTTATTATAATTTTAAAAGAAAATTTATGTTCACATATCCTTATCATCTTAATGTTTAATTTATAGTGAGTCACCTATTAAAGGATACCACCACATTATATGTACCACTTTACATTGTGTATATATATACATATATATATAATTAATATTCTTCGTATACGAACCTAATGTCCTCTGATAATAATTTCTCTTTGATGATGGAAAACTATGTGTATATATATATAAAAAAAGGTGATAACCTTAAAACAAAAAAAAATTATGTTATGTAAAATAAAACTTTTTTCAAATAAGTATAACAGTAAACATTCATATTATATAATATAGATAACTATACATCATACACTATAATTTGTTTTATAAGTACATATATATATTTTATTATAAGAATTTTTTTTAACACTTCTCTTATTCTTTTCCTGTTTATAGTTACACTACTGGTTGTATTATACAAGTATGTTGGTACAATATAGTGATGATGAAGTTTACACGAATTCTATTTAAAAATCAACGAAATTTCATTTATCAGTAATCTAACGTATATCTTTTGTTTCGCTTATATACGATCTGAATTTGGTTAATCATTAAGGCTCTGATTTGAACGCATAAGCTTTTTAATATTTGTAATTCCGATTAAATTTATTATAGTTATTACTTTTTAGTTCTTTGTTTTTTTAGATGTTTTAAATCGGTTTTAAGCTATTTTTAATATTTTATAATTATGTATTACATTTCATTTACATCTATATCTACATCTACATCTACATTTACATCTACATCTAGATCTACATCTACATCTACATCTACATCTACATCTACATCTACATCTACATCTACATCTGCATCTACATCTACATCTACATCTACACCTACACCTACATCTACATCTACATCTACATCTACATCTACATCTACATCTACATCTACATCTACATCTACATCTACATCTACATCTACATCTACATCTACATCTACATCTACATCTACATCTACATCTACATCTACATCTACATCTACATCTACATCTACATCTACATCTACATCTACATCTACATCTACATCTACATCTACATCTACATCTACATCTACATCTACATCTACATCTACATCTACATCTACATCTAAAACTACATCTACATCTTCATCTACATCTATATCTACAATCTACATTTATATCTACATCTACATATAGTAAATCCCACCTCCCACTAGGGTGTAAAATGAGTTAAAAAATTTTCAATATTTACAAATTTAATTTTAGATAGCATAAACATGACCAAATCATTATCTGATCGACGAACAATCTCAGATATGTCTTTTATCGATCAGATAATCTTGGGTCAAACGTTTGCTAAATTTTAAAATTTCTGATTGAAAAAACAATTTGGAATAATTTTAGAATCTTCCATTTTGCGTTACATAATATGGCAAATTTGGGCCTATTACTGGAATACTTCGTGAAGTCAATTTGTTTTGCCGCCACGTATGCGTTTTGACTGTTATGCTACGTAATGATGTACGTAAATCTAATAAGCTAAATGTTTTTCTGTCTTACTTTTTGGTTATTTTTAATTTTTTTTTGTTTTTAATTATTCAATTAATATTAACTTAGATTTTTAATATATTTTGATTTTGTAATTTAGTAACAGTTCGTTTTATCTACTCTTCCAACAGTAAAATATAAGTACTTTACTAACATCATGTTTTTATTATATTTTTTAACGGTGTCGGCTTCTACTAATCCCACTGAATGATGATACATATTTCATAAAAATGTAGCAAGTTTTCGTCTTTAATAGTCGTCTGGTTGGCTCTATAAGCATTAAATATGACAGTAATATAATTATTAATTGTCTCTACACTTACTAGCCCGGCTTTCGAAAGAACAAATTAAAAAATGGGGCATTATTTTCATACAAATTTTGTGTTTTGTATAGGAACCTTATTTTGCTATATGAATAACTAGTTATTATGATATTGTGTTTTTATAAAAGCTTGTTTTCTAGCGTTAGAGTAAAATTTTTGTATAATTGTGTTATATTTAAAAAAAATATTCAATATCATAAGTATATATATCTAAATTGGTCAAGTGTACAAAAAATACGAAAAACATTTGTAAAAAAGATAATCGAAAAATACAAAATATAAAATAAAATTTTTAAGACGAAATTAAAACCGCATGTAAATTGTTGTTGTTTATTATTTTTTGTCTGAACAAAACCGGTGTTTTTATTCAATTTTTGATATTGAATTCTACAGAATACATATTGTGGTTTATGTTAGTTTTGTTTTTCTCAAATTTTATTTTTATCAACAAAAATTTATATATATACAAAACAAAAACAAAATTTAAAACGAAATGGTAATTCGGTGAATTCCGGAAAAATCTTCGTGTGTCTCGGCTAGAATGTATAACCTAACTCATACGTCAAAAATAATAAATTATGATGACTTTCAAAGTCAATTTCAATCTTATGATGGTTTGTAAAAACATTCACATAAACACAGTCACATTAATAATAGAATAGAAATCCGATAAATAATTTTAGGTAAGTACAATATTTCACCATCCATTGTAAATTCAAAGGGGTTTTTTTTTTGTGACATCACTATATTAAAACTAATACATCCACTGAAATCCAAATGGTATATACTTAGGTGTGATATAATTTTATATTATACACCCTGTTTATATATAAATAATATATTTACATACTATTATTATTTTTTTTTTTTTAAAGAAAGACATAAGACTTTAATAATGAGGATTTTTATTTATGCTCTAATTCATTTTAATAATTATTTTGTTGTTGTTTTTATTATTCTCTAGCACTTTACTGAATCATCCTTGAAAGGATATTCTGCTACTAGTCATCATACTTACTTGTCTGTTTGCGCTTATTTTGTTTTTCTAGTATATTTGTTTGTTGGTTTGTTTTTTGTAGTCAAAGTGTTATGTTTTGTTTCTCGGCACTTATATTTTATTTTATTTTTTTCGATTTCTTAAATGTGAAGGAAGGTTTATTTCCTTTCAGTTTTTAGTCATATTGTTGTTTTTTTAAACTATTTTCAAACTTTGCTATGGCAGAAAAATTGCTATGATTTTTTTTTATTTTATTTTATTTTAAGAGCGCTCTTGTTAAGAATCTGTTCTTACTATATGATAAAAAAAAAAAAAAAAAAACACCGAAAAAGAAGTAAAATTTGAAATCGTAAAATGAATTGCCTCGCAAATTTTTTTTTTCCAAATCTAGGATTAGTATAGTCTAAATCTACAAATTGAATTCAGTGATCGTCAATTTTGAAAGTTCTTTAACACAGTTTATAATTTGTTTTATTGATTTTATTAATTAACGTAGTGGTGCTTTTATATCCTCCAATATTATTGAACAAAATTCCCGTTATCCATCCCATATCTCCATATTCATGTCACATATTCCCATATCCATCCCATCCCATATTCCGATATCCATCCCATCCCATATTCCCATATCCATCATAACGTAATATTATTATGACTGACAGACCTTATTCAGCAAATAATTTTTTTTGTCATTTTAAGGTTAAGCGAGGACCAAAAAATTAAAAAAGTTATTTCCTATAATTTATCTGAGAAAAGAAGAGATAAATCTCTTGCGTTCTCCCTTAAGATCAGATTAGTATGAAGTCCTTAAATGTCTTTTGTCTGAACTAAAAATAATATTTTTAAGACCTTTGAAACAATTAAGCAAATCCACTGAACATTTAATAAAATAACAATTATGGTTTACAACATTTAAGATAAAACAATTATGGTTTTGTATTCGTTTTAAATCGTTACCTCGTTTGGTAATTACGCACTACGCAAATACGCACAATTGTAGAAAACAACATTTGAATGCCAAAATATCGATATTTAGGTCCACATTTCGAAAGGGAAAAGCATCGATAGTTGGCCTGCAGATTTATCTCAGATCCACTTTTATAAATATCATTAAAAACATAATTTAGTAAAATAATTCCGGAATGAATCAGATTTGGGCCAGATACGGCGACCAGAAAGATGATCTTAAGAAATATGTTAATAATTTCAAAATTTATGAGTTTATTTTAATCGGGTAGTCAAACGTTTTCCACCAAGAAAACAATTGTCATTGATAATTTCTTCAGCCGATTCAAATCTTGTGAGTCTTATTGTGCCATCGAAGTATGAATGATTATCGAAATGTATGATGTGCCAGAACATTATATTGTTAAAAATTAAAACTGCCAACTTATTTTAATATTTCTATCGCAATAAAGTTAAATTATAATTCAAGAAATATTATAACACTCATAACTAGTTTGAAATTTTGAGTTAATAAAGATAAGTATAGTTATATAGTCATCTTGTTTAAATATTTATTTATTTATTTAACAATGGACCTACAGATTAATCTACAGGCCAACTACAGGCCCTTTTCTCTTTCGGAATGTGGGTGTTTATAATATAAAGATGAACGAAACAATATTTAAATATAGTCATCCTGTTTAAATATTATATTTATATTATATTTGATCAGTCTGTTGTTTCTGTTGAAGTTAATCCCAAGAGGGAAGTTCAAAAACTTCTCATTTACATTTGCATTGTATGTTGAACAAAAGTTCCTAATAATAATTTTAAAAGTTAATTTTACTACAACCCGGATAAGAGCTATATTATATCTTGTTAGACTAATGTATTTTCTAAATCTTTTGGAAATTAGTCTTTAAATATCTCGAAAATAAATAACTTAAGTAAAGTGAAAGTTTTAATTAATTTTTGTGTTTTGTTTCAGAAGATAAATATTGGCTTGGCATTGATTCAATGTAATAAATAATAAGCATATTTGTTTTTATTAATTTATTAAATATATATTTTAAAACATTAATAAAAATCAATAAAAATTTACTTAACATGGCGGACAGTTTAACCTTATTTATTAAGAATGTAATTCAGGCATTTTATTTTAATACATAAGTACATATATATATATATATATATATATATTTTGTGCAATTTATAGGCAACAAGATTCTTCTAGGTTTCCTCCAACTATATAATTAATGGTTTTTATTTTATTTTATATATATACATATTTATTTTTATTTTTTGTAATAAAATTTTAATTAAAAACAAATTTCATCTTCCATTTCCTAACGATCTTTGCAACAAAAATTCACTTTTGACATTTCAAAATAACAAAAAAAAAAAAAAAAAAAAATATGAGTGGGAAAAAGGAAATTTTGTGCAATAATTTTTGCCTTTACTTTTGTTGTTGTGCTCTTGTTGTTATTATTGTTTTAAAGTTACCTTTTAGGTCAAAAGGACTATGAGGTAAATTTAAATTTTATTTAAAGATATAGGATATAATTTATTTATATAGCTGGGCATGACTTTAATTGCCCTTAATGTAAAGGCTCCAGACATTTTTGAAAATTATTTTTGGTTTTATTTTTTTGTTTTTATTTTTTATATTAAATTTTTCGTTTATTTTTTTTTTTGGTTTTAACAGGTTTTTACACTTTAATTGGTATTTGAAAATTTGAAAGGATCTATAGTAAAAAAACCTCGAAATTTTCATTTTAAGGGTCCTATGAAACATTTGAAAAAAATATTTTTTTTACCATTTTTTTTTTAGTAATAATTGGAATCTAGTAAGTGTAAAAAGTATTGCTTAAATATTGAAAATTTTTTTTTTGGTAGCAACCGCAATATTTTCAAATTGAATTAATTGTTTAATGAAGTAATGAAATCGTATATATAAAAAAATAAATACTATAATTAAATAATATGAAAGTGGCTCAATTTCAAGAATTGATTTGATTGTACTCAACAGTTCATACTTCGGCTGTTGTCCAATACAGACTTTCTAATACACTGTGGTTGGAACCCGGATTATTTCTGTAAGAATTACTAAAAATACCAGTCGTCACCATGAGAAGGTTAAAGTACATAAATGTCTGACACACAAAATAAATAAGATAAAAACAATAGCTATCTTTTACATTTCATTCAATTTCAATGTAAGTTGCGTGCAACAGAAACTGATCATACCGTTTTTTAAAAACATCATAGTTTTTATGTATTTTGGGGTCTTAGAAATTGAAAAAACATTTTTTTCTAATTTAAGTATAACTATGTACTATTATTTAAGTATGCACACTAAAATAACTTCCGTACATCCTTTTGTATTATATAAGTATACAATCAAGTAAAAAAAAAAAAAACAAAAATGTTATGCATACATACTAATTTACAACGCACAAAATATGCCTTAGAGAAACAGTTAAAGTTTTTTTTTCTTCTTATTTTCTCTTTTTATTTTTATTATTTTTTTTTTGCTTCTCCTCTTTTTGCTCTTGATTTTTAATTTTCTAAGGTTAGTTATTTTTTATTGTAAAATAAAACACAAAAATAAAATAAAATAAAAAAAAAATAAAAGTATTTACAGTTAAAAAATAGCTTTAGGACACAGGAATAACATAAAAATAAATTAATGTGAACGAAAACAAAAACCAAAACACAAAAACAAAACAAAAAAACAAAAAATAGAAAAGTTACTTTACAGAACTTGTGAGGTTATGTAATTTAATATATTACAGGGTGATTTAAAGTTAATGTATCTAGGAAAGAATAAGGTTTGATCTCAATTAAGAAATTAAAAGAGAAAACAATACTTTAATTGCGGTGCTAGAATAAATTAATTAATTTTTTTTTTATACAAATAAACAACAACAACAACAAAAAAAATTAAAAGGCAATCTGTGAATTTTTTTTTCTCTTCTTTTTTTTTGTTTTTGTAATTAAAAAAATTAACGAACGAGAAAATATTTTAGAAAACTGTTTTTTATTTTGTTTGTAAACAACATGGTGTTAGAATTTGTTAACTCGTTGACATAAACGAAATTGATATTGGATAATAAAGAATGAATTTTGAGGAATGAAATTTGAATATACATGGTACATACATACATACATATATATATGTATATACATTCGCAGTTATTTATAGTTTTCTATTTGAAATATTTTGAAATTTGGTTACCTGAAGAAAATATTTACATATTGTTGTTAACGATATTGTTAATATATATATAGTATATATATATATGTATATATATATATACTTTTTTGTTTATCTATTAGTGCACTTTGTGTTTATTAGTATGTAATCTAATTGATATCTTACTGAAAATAACCTATGTAGAATTTGTGAAATAGAGGAAGAATCTATTGAACATCTGCTCTGTGAATGCTCTCCCGGGGTCTCCCGTAGCAGACTTTGCCACTTGGGAGCAATGCGAGCTATCCAACATACCATTGAAGAATATCCTGAGTGTAATCACAAAATCAGGTATCTTTAATGACTCAGAGACTTAAAAACCGGGTTATCACAATAAGTCCATTTGTGGCTGCAATGATGTAGGGAATGGATCCCTCTCGGAATAAATTAAATCTAATCTAAAGCATGTAATATGTATACAACTATTTATTAGCATTTTTTAAGCTATTATTTCACAATATTTGTAAGTATTACAATGTGTTTTAAATGCATTATAACTTCACATAAGATAGGTGGTAGGTAGTAGGCGAAAATTCAGCAACTGTTACATCGCAAATGCAGTATTAGAGTCTAATATGTTCCATAACCTACTAACTATATAGATAATTTCAAAATTCTACACATTGCCTTAACTATATACATAAAAAGAAGGAAAATGTTAACATTTGGGAGTTGAATACGTTGTATATATGTTGCGGTTAAAGTAATAAATTGGTAATTATTAATAATAACCGGTCATTATTAATAATTACCAAATAGAAAAGTTAAAGTGATTAATTTGGACAAAATTTATTTAATTTATTAGATAAACCGGTAATTATTAATAATTCCCACCCATCTTAGGTAATTGTATAATAAATATAAATAATTTTGAAATTTTGTTTGGATAGGTCCAACGGTCCGGAAAACGGGACAAAAGGCCTTAAAATTTTTATTTTTTTTTATCAGCAGTACGTACAATGGTTCTTAAATACGATGAAGGCAATAGATCCGAGGTCCCAAGAATTGGGCCGAAACTTTATATCACGTGTTTAAATTGTATTTTTCTGAAAAAAGGTTTTTAAGAATTAATTTTAAAATTTGTTTTGGATAGGTCCGACTGTCCCGCAGTTGAGATCAAAAAATTAAATATTTCAAAAAGATGTTATGTTTCACTTAAAGCTTGCCGTCTGCGTTTATCTGCCGTCTTAAATAAGTAGTGGGAGTTTGAAACTTTAAAAATCAATAAACTCAAATCTAGGTGGTCAAGGATTTCAATACTGTAGTTGTAAATTCGAGTGTAATTCAAATCGCTGCAAATGTAAAAAGTCAAATATCAAGTATAATTCCAAATGTCATAAAAGTTCTTCCTGTAAAAATAAATAAATTAATTTCGTAGAAATAAATGAATAATTTAACCATAATAACTATTGTTTTTTTTGTCATAACTTTAATAACAAATATAAGAAAATTAAAAGAAATAGTTTTAATTTTCATCACATTTACCAATCCTTACTTTTTTTATTACCTTTATACATTTACATAGGTAAATGTAATAAATTCTACTCATTTATCACATTTACCAAAATACGCGGTTATTTTTAATAATTACCGGATTTGTCACATTAACTGTAACATATATACTACATTATGGAACATACTAGATTGTATCTAAAACTTTAATACTGACTTTTCAATGTCAATGTCAATGTCACGATATTAACAGTATGTACATCAAAATAAGACTTATGCAGTCAAGTCTAAAATTAATCGTCTTGAACGCAAGCGAAATATGGAAAGGTTCGCAATATTACCAATCAAGAAAATTTGTTCTCTACAAACCATTTCCAATGAAAGAATATAAAACAACTTAAATAAAAATGGCTTCGAACAGAACATACTTTGAAGAAATCTAATAACTATTTTCACTATACACGTTCGTTCCGTTGGAAGACCAAGATAAGCTTGAAGGATAATTTTTAAGCCAAAGCAAATACTTAACAAAAAATGTGGTCGCAATTAAAGAGACTGGACATAGATAGAAGAAGATGAAATAATTTGTTTCATTCCTATAAGGGACTGTTACGACAATAATGATGAATATGACAAACACTTTATTAAGAACATGTTGACTTAAGAACACATATATGTTATCATTGATCCAATTCTATATCTGATATTACAAATAGTTAAATGAATTTGATATTTTTTTATAATAACATTCATCCCACCTGATGTTTTGCCATTTGCCATAAAAAAGGAATAATAAAAATTAACGTTTCGTATATATAGATAATGTGTATTTATTTAAAAGGGATGTCAAAAGATTAGACCTTTAATTATCTGATTAATTCTGCTTTAACTGACCTTTAATTATTCGTTTGTCCTTTCTTGGCTGTATAATTGTACATATATCAAAATTTATTAAAATTTCTAACTTATTTATTATCTATTTCTTTTTTTTTTTTTATTTATAAATTCTCATTTTGAAAATCTACGATAGTTACATGGTGTTTAGATAGAAAAAAAAAAGTTTAAGGATAATTTTTTTTTATTATTATTCTTTTTAGATTTTTTTTTTTTTTTTCAAATTTTCAGATTTAATGATCTGTAACGAGAAGTTGGTTTAAAGTATAGCTTTAAAATTATTTCACAAAATTTAATTATGCTATTTCATAAAATAAAATAAATGATCTTTATAATTTATTTTAACTAACTAAATTATAAATTTATATTAAATTGCTATAAATGAGTTCCATTAATTTAAAATTCAAATTGTCTGTAATATTCGCACAAAAAAAAAAAAAAAACAAAAATATTTTTTATTCATCTTCCTCAAATTCTTTAAATTTAATGGTTTTGAAATTATGACACAGGAGATGGGCATTAGTATCATCATGAATTTGAGTTTGTAGATTTAAAATTTTAATAAGTTTGAATGAATAATTTGGTTTTTCTTTAGAGAAAAAGGGAAATTTAATGAAATAAGTTTTTTACCCAAAAAAATTTATATATATATATATATATATATATTTTTTTTTTTGTTAAATGAAATGTTGTTTGGAAACTGGGAGCTGTGAATAGGGAATTCATTTATACTTTTACGTGATGTCAATACAAATGAATAAACGAAAATTGTGGTTAAATTTTATAATAAATTCAAGCTTTTAATTAAAATGATTGTTTCAAAGGAAAATACAGTTACTCATGAAATCATAATTTTTTATTTAAAAACTGAAATTATCTGGAAACAGAGTAATTGATTAACAACTAGTTAGTAGGTAAATTATTTGTTGGATACGCCTTGTTTATGGTTCTTTTTTTTTTTTATTATTATTATTAAAGTAACTCATTTAGGTGGAAACGAAACAGAATATTGAGGATTATTATGTCTTTGAATGAAAACATACTTATTTCAAAGATTTTCATTAAAACCTGAGTGTTTTCTGCTTTGTAATGAGAAGTCTATATCAGTCTATGCTAGTCCCTGTTTTCTTAAAAACTTCAAATTTGGCTTTAATTTGAATTATAATTACTCACCAGGAACCCCTAGTACATATTATTATTTTAATATTTATAATTTACTTTTGCATAAAAACAGCTGATATATAATCTTACTTTAAAAATATTTTTGGCCCTGTGTTCTACTTAGGAATGTAGTAATTTGACAGTTTACTTTAAGCATTACTTTTTAGGTGAATATGCCTTAATCGGTAATTTTTTTGCGGTAATATATCGAAAAAGCTTCACATTTAACTTTTTGGGTTCTTGTCACTGCTTTTTGTTTTAATTCACCTATTCACCAAGGTGAAAAGTTTTACAGACATTATTAGCGTAATTATAATATAATGTCAATGTTAATTAGAATGTGTCTTTTACAGTTAGGTATGCTGTTAGTATGCTGTGATTAAAAATTTAACATTATTTCATATAATTTGTTGTTGTAGGAAAATGATAGCAAAAATTTTGCTTCAAATTTTGCTTTATAGTACGCTGTTAGTATGCTGAGCAAAAAAAAATTAAGTTCTGCTTTTGACCGCCAGGTATTAAGCTTAAAAATGTTTGCTCCTCATTTATATACCCGGGTATTTAAAAGTTTTTTTGCTTGGCAAATTTTTTGCATTAGACAATAAGCAACGTTTGATTTAGTAAAATAAAGTGAATAATCGTAGTATATCTAGTAAAATAAAACAAATCTAAGTAAAATAAAGTAAGTTTTAAAAAATATTATTTAAAAATATTATTTTAAAGATTCTATTTTTAAATAATATTATTTAAGGTTCACTTTATTTTACTTACGATTTATTTATTTTTTAAATAGTTTATTTAAAATAATAGATATATTAAGATTAAATAGATTAATTAATACTAATAGGTTTGTTTAAGATAAATAGATAGATTTTATTTTCACATGTTGTTGATTGTCAAATGGCCACCTGTAATTTTTTGGCAGTAGTTTTGTTGTAATTTTTTGGCAGGAAAACATTTTTAGCATACTTAGTTTAAAAAACTAAAATTAGACAAAGATTAGACGATTTAGTTGGCCAATAAAGTGCATGAAAACATAAAAAAAATTAATTACGTTAAATCAGAACGTAGACGTTTTAGATCATAAAGAATATAAACAATACAGAAAGCTACGCAAAGATAATAAATTTCTCTAATTAAAGGTAGTTGGCAGAAAATTGTTTTCTCTATACAAACCTAAGGATGGATTCGCATTGATGATAATGTTATATATATTGCTTGTAGGTATTATTCAGTATTAATTCTGGATAATTGGCATACATTTTTATTTCATTTCGTTTTTTTTTGTTTATTGAAACTTCTGGAGAAGTTTCTCGAAAATCCAAAAATTCGTAAACATGAAATAAACAAAATTTTTAAATTGTTCACATTTTTTAGAATGTATTTTAAAGGAAAATCAATTTCGAAATTTAGGTATGCGTTTTTATAAAAAAAAAAAACTTTAATTTTATTTTGTAAGGTAAACTTTAGAAATTGTTGTTGTTATTATTAGAATTGTCTGGAAATGAAATTTAAAAGGGCACCTTCAAAACAAATCACACACTGAACATATTAAATTCAAAAACGTTTAAGTATAAGAATAAAATTTTTATAAAATTTTAAAAAACATGAAAACTTTTAAATCGAAAATGTTTTTTTATATATCGAAAAAGCAGAAAAAAAGACGTAGAATAACAACAACAAAATTAGGTTTAACTTTTTTCTTTTACTTTCTATTTTTTCTTTCTTTTACTTAGTTACAAACGATTCAAGTCGTCCTTCTCATCATTTAAGTGTTAACAGCAAAATGCAGTAACATTTTAAAACTCTTGGGACTAAATGGAATCTCCGTAAATACAAAAACATAAACATTTCTTTTTATAGTTTACACTATTTATATTGTTTTGTAAAATAAAAAAAAAAAAAAAAAATACAAAAAAAAAAAAAAAATTAAAATAAAAAACCAAAAAAAAAAAAAAAGGAACAAAGGATAGATGTGAATAAGATGTTGCTTTTATCCTTTTTAGATACTTTCAATTTTTTACATATATACAAACAAACATAAGTATGTATACCTTATTTGAAATATTCATCTATATAAGTAACAATACAAATTATGGCAAATACAGTTGATACCAAAACTATTTACATATAAAAATAAATTGAATAGTTTGGGTTGTAAGTGGGAATAAATTGAATAATTTTATAGACACTGTGTACATCATTGCATTTAATTATTATTTACCTACTTAAGTATGATCTTACATTTAATTTGGACTCAGTAATGTGATATTTATATAGAGCTATCATTTTACATAATAATTCTTACTTGTTGTTAGTACATATTCAGTTTTAATGAATATTACAGTCTGCAGCTACGGAGTATGTCTGTGCGTAACGTATTTTAATTATTAATAACTATAATTAGTATAATTAGTTTTATATCAACTGTTATACCAATATAATACGTGTTATCACTTGAATAACTTTCAATAAATTGTTGCCTATTTTACTCTTTATTTATCACATTAAAAATAATTACAATAGTTGATATTTATTTCGATACTCTTTTTGTTGACTTACTAATCGTGTTTCAAAATCTTACATTCTGTTTATATTTTATTTACAAATTATTATTCTAGAAGGTATATATATTATAGATGATTAATATTATAAATATAGAATATACTAACTTTAATAATAAAAGACTTACTAATTATATACTAACACATTTTCTTTATGGGAAATAACATTTCATTTCATATAACTAATAGATGAAATTAGACTCGTATAACACTTGTACAAAATAAATGTTAGTAATATACAGAATATACAAAATATAATTTACGAAATACTATTTCTTTTACATTTTTTTTTTGTTAGTTTGTATGTACATAATAATATTTGTATAAAATTTATGTAAACTAACATTTGTATAACACTTTTTTACATTATTTTTGCACTTATTTTTACGTTTTTAATTATTTTTACAACTCTACTAGTTATATTATGGAACACTTACGAATATTTTCGAAAATAATTGTAACAATAGTAATGCTATATCGTTATTGTTCAGTTCAGTTGTAATTTAACAATTATTGAATATATAATAATAATGTAATATATTTTAATGTATATCAATTCCAGACCACACTTGCACGTTAAGTGCGACTTTTGTATGACAAATAAACATTTGAAAAAAATGTGTCAATGCGTGTTAGTTTTAGTTGAATATTATTTTAATATTTAAAATACAATTGATTTGATAAATGATACAATCACTTTATTTGACATTGCAATTCTCTATGTGTTTCTTCGTGAGAATTTGAAAATAATTCAAATTAACGGGTGATAGATTATTCATCAGATTAGCTTGGTCCCGATCAAACTGAATATTTCAAGAATCTAATCACTGGCTTCGATTTTGATATTATTTATTAAAAAATGTATTCACAATAAAATCATCACTGTATAAATTGTTTATTGTAGGTAGTTTTTTTTTCGTATATTCTAGTGTGATTTTTCAAAAAATGAGAGCAATTGCGTGTTCAATTCGTATCCACTAAAACACACCCTTCCTCTATAGTGCAATTTAATATATTAAAATTAATAAACAATTTTGTTCTAAATTAAGTTTAATTTTTATATTGTTATTTCATATATTGATGTTTATCTCATTTTCTGATACTTTACTTTTGGCACGTTTTTATTGGGTTTTATGTCTTTATTTAATTTAATTAAAGCAGTAGTCAGTTCAATAATGTAGTTGTTGATGTAAAATAAAAATTTTTGATTGGAAGCTGTTAATATTAATTATTGATTTTTTCATCTATTGAATATGAAATTTGAATTATTTTTTTTTTCCTATAGGTAACAACATGTATTCAGATATCGTATTTGTGAAGATTTTCTATGATGATCCATATGAATACAATTTTATTAGTAGAAACGTAGAGTTTTACCTATTAAACCTACAACATTCACGTGTTATTGTTTGATCAATTTACAATATTGAACAGAAATGGTTTTAAAATTGTTTATTCATAAATTCTAACCTTCTTTAAAATTTTTGACAAATGTCTTCGTTTAAATAATTTTTATTATTTTCCATCAGCGTCACATTTATTTATGACAAGAATTTTTTAATATTTTCTGTTAAACAAGTTTTTTTTTATTGCTTTTATATATGTAAGTATATGTGTTTGTTTTTTATTTATTATTTTTGAACTGTAAGAAAACGTTTATTTTTTTGTTAACCAGTTTTAAAAGTTAAAATTTTGCTTATTATAAAATACAGCTTAAATGTCTAACCTTAATTATTATTATTATTATTTTTATATATTTAAGATAATTACCATACTGAAATCTCTCAGTTAGTTTTGTTTATTTACACTTCTTTGGTTCGCTGTTATGTGATTAACTCATGCGATTTTATTTATTTCAGTCGTCTTAAAGTCTCTCTATATACTTAGTTATTATTCAATAATGAAAATGCTTCTATATGGCCTCAATCACAAAAGTTTATTTGTAATAACTAGACTATTTTTATTTTTAAGTCTATTGGAAAGTCTAATGAAAAAGATTAATTCTATATAATATGTCTATTTTTGTTATCATGAATTTCTGTTATGTTATTGTGTGTTAGACATTATTATTGACAATTTTTATTGATTATGATATTGGTATAAAATCAATTGGATTTTCTTCAGAGCATAATTATGAAATCTATATTGAATTTTGAAGTCATAAAATTAATTATTTAAGTCGAAATGAAAATATATTTTTTTTCTTAACTTAAATTTTATATATTATATATGCAATCTTGAATTAAAGGAATATTGATATTAAAATACAGAATTTTTCAATACATAAAATATGGTCAGTATAATAATATTAGTTTATTTCAAGGTGTACGAGCATTCATGTTCGTTTTATCTTGCTAGTTCAAATTGATGGATGATGTATATAATATTTTGATAGTTCGATAGACTACCTACTTTGAAAAAATTTCGAAAATTATTATAGATTCTATTAAATTTGAATGGGCTGCGTTAATTATATACAAAACATTATGCCTTACAAAATTAAATTATAAATTAGGTTAAAAATTGTACTTAGTCTTAATATCATATGACTACACACTGAATTGACGAAAAAAAAACCATTTTGAATTAGAATTTACTTTACGAAACCAATTTTTTGTGTTTTATATAATTCCTAGTCTATGGGATGAACATCCTAACTTCTTTTACACATAAATATATTTTTAGAATTTTTCTGGTAATATCTATTAATTTAAATGTGGAACATCTATAATTATAATTGACAAGCATTTAAGGACCTGCGCAGTAGACACCTTTTCATTTTATCTCTCTTCTCCATAATGAACTCTTAATATATAATAAATAAGTTGTACAGTTGAATATTTTTTAATCATATGGTTTTATTATTCACCAAATACAGTATGCGTGAGTTCTTATTAAAATAAAAAACAAAAACAAACAAATCAGTTATTATTATTACTTGCAATGAACCTATATGTACATATTATGTTAAATAAAAACAAAAAAACAAATTCATCTCAAATAAAAAATATAAAAAAACAAAAACAAAAAAAAATTAGTTGAACTCTTCATATGACGGGGAATTTCAACTTTACATAGTAGAGTTAAAGTAGCTATCTATAATTATAATTGACAAGCATTTTAACTTTATATTATTTTTTCAATTTACCAAAAATATTCTTAGTTTATAAATAAACACCGTTTTGGTTAATGAAAATATAGACCCAAATTTTACTAATTCTCTTGTAGAATTGTGAGCTTAATCTGTTTCAGAATTACATACATACATAGTACATACATATTTATATACCTACAATTTTTACCAAAATTATTTTATTTTACTTTTATGAAATTACGTATCTACATAAATCTACTTCATTCATATGTAAATACATATTATATAGTATATGTACATTTGGAGTAGAAGATACAGCATTGATTACATGTACAATAATAATGCATGTATGGAATTGAAATTTTTTATATAAACTTTCAAATCAATTTTTTTGTTTTTACGTACATAATATGTATATAGGTACCAGGCAATATTTTATTATTTTTGTTTGAATACATAACATTCATAATTAACCGCCAATTTTTATTGTACTATATGTTCATCATCTATAAATATAATTGACAAGCATTTAAGGACCTGCGCAGTAGACACCTTTTCATTTTGTTTCGCTTCTTTTTAATGAACTCCTAATATATAAATAAGTTGTAAATAAAACAATAATGCGCACACAGTTGAAAATTTTGTAATCATATGGTTTTATTATTCACCAAATCACATTCAGAAATAGGTAGAAACGAAACAGAAAATGAGAAGTAAGGTATTTATGTTTTTTAAACTAATTTCAAGCATGAGAAGTCTATATCAGTCCATGCAAATCCCTGTTCTTTTAAAAACTTTAAATTTGGCTTTAACTTGAATTATTTAAAACTCAGCAGGGGCCTCTAGTTATATCTATTATACAGTAACCAAATCGTACGTAGAATATTTAGGTTTAATGTAGTGGATTAATGTGTTGCTAAAAAAAGCATACTTGACTAGCATATTTTAGAGTATTTTTTATATAGGTTAACATGTTTTATTTATTTAATGTGTGTTATTGGTAGCTATAGTAATATTGTTATTAAAACTAGTAACAATTTACATACATTTAACATATCATAAATTAACATTCATTAATGTAAATCACACAAATTTAGGTAATTATGAAAGATTTTACTAAAATTTGGCCGTTAAAGTTTTTTTTTAGAAAGTTTAAGTTAAACTCAAAATTCAAGACGTGAAATTTAAAAAACATAGTTAAGTTCAGTATGCAAATTAGAATTATATTGTATATATATAAATCAAAATTAGAATTAAAAATTGTTTAAAATAAAATAAAAACCTCTAAAGCCCAACGTTGGACACTCACTCGTAGGACCTCAATCGTAGGTGAAGATTGGGTGTAACAGTTTTTCGAGGTATACCGTAATCACAAGTACCCGAAGACACGGCATTTCATTTGAATAAAAAATCAACGCAGCGTCTGTTCTGCAGCGTTCAGTTCTAGTATTATTATTAACTTAACTCATAAATATCGCCTTAGACTTACGGCCGGAACATTTGGTAAGAATAAGCTACTAAATGCCTATTAAGTAACTCAAATATTGTCAATAAAACGATGTTTTGTGATTTTTTTCGACTATCATTTGATGAATAGCCAAAGTATAGCCAAAAAGCTTTAGATCAAGAATAACGGAAATCTGTAACAGAATGTAACATTTTAAGAGAATAACCATTTAATTGGTAGTTATATATCAAAACGTTCGAGTTAGACTTCTCCTACAAAAATATTGTTCCTTTCAAGTAAATTTTTTTAACACAATTGACTGAAACTGGTTCTGCAAGTTTTGACAATTCGATAATGAAGGTAAAAAAAACAAAATAAGAAATATAAAGTTTCGAGTAATAAATAAAAAAATGAAAAATTTCTAAAACTAATATGTTCCATAATAATAATTGTTATTGTAAAGAGAATAACTCTAAACTCTGAAAAAAAAAACAATGAAAAAAATGTGCTACAGGAAATAAATAAATTGAATTGAATTGTTATAGTACTCTCTAGTCTAAACTATAACTGTACTCTGTAAAATTTCAGTTGTATAAACAATTTTGACATTAACTGTAAATAGTTATTCTATAGTTATTTAAAGGATCAAAATTGATTGAGATAAGTATAAATGAAGATGAGCTTTTACATTTTATTACTTAGCATATCCTTAGAGTCCTTATGGGGTAGACCTCGAATATTGTATAGAGATAGAAAATAGAAAACAAAAATAGTTGTATATATATCTACATTTTGTTTAAAGTATTATGCAGTTGAGAATAAAATACAACCAACAAAAAAAAAAAAATAAAACAAGAAAAACATAAATGGGTATTTTTATCGGAGTATCCTTTATCTCCTTTTTTTTTAATATTTTTTTTTTATATTTATTTTTTTGTTTTTGCTAAAACTTAAAACTACATTTATAATAAGCATATAAACTTATATATGTATGTAATGATTATTTATGTATTTTGGCTCTTTCTGGTCATGGTTCGAAAATAAAATGAAAAACAACAAACAAACGTAGCAAGAAAAAAAAAAAAAAAAACAAAAAAAAAAAATAACTAAAAAATTGAATTGTTATTTTTTGTTCAAATTCACTTAGTTAAATTTCGAAAATTCTGTAGTTGAGTAGTCAAGTTTTACAAATGATGTGCATTCACAACTACCATATATACACTTATGTTCATATATATTTCAAATTATCAATACGACAATGGGTCTCATATGTTTTTAAAATATTTTTTCTTTTATTGATTTAAGAGTTTTTTTTTATTTGTATAAAATATTAGGGTTTAGATTTATTCTATTTATTATTTTTATAGTATTTTGACTGCTGTTTCAAAATCTCTAAAAACACTTGTCATAATTCAATTAAATTTTGATTAAATAGAAAAAAAAAATAATGTTTATCATATTTTTATATATATATATACGATATTGATATATATTAAATAATATATAAAAAAAAATTATTGTATTTTATTAAATTTATAAATATTTTCCGGAAAATTTTTTAAATACAAATTTTTGATAATATACAAAAAAAGGAGTCTTCTGAAAATATTATCATTGTTCCTAATAATTTTGGTTGAGTTACCACAACCGTAAATACTAAAATTCCTGCATTAAATCCAATTTTTCCTCTCCCGTTTCTTTCGTTTGAATTATTTAGATTGTAATGAAACTAATAACAATCTCTTCCATTACCATAAAAGTGTTAGTGGTAGAGGTTAATTAAAAATAAAACTAAAGCAAAAAAAAAAAAACAAATAATTCTATAAATTTTGTATTTTGAATAAAATTATTATAATATTTTTTAGAATAATAATTTATTTACAAAAACAGTTTGCAAATTAATAAATTAAATTAAATATCATATTTAGTTACAATAAAAATAAATTTCAAAAATATCTGACCACAATTTTATTTTTATTATTTCAATGTTTGACAGCTGGGTAAATTTACCACAAACCAATGGTTTATTATAATTTTAATTTTTTACCCAATAAAATTATGAATAAAATTTTTAAATTGAAATTTTCTATCAATATTTTGGGTGTCTATCAGTGGTAAATTTTGTAAAAAAAAAATTTCTCGTATTAAGAAATAAAAAATGTTTAATAAAAATAAATTGCAACTTATTTTAAATTCAATAAATTTAAATTAAAATTACAATGTGTAATATTTATTGAAATTTGAAAAAAATAATTATGAAATCATTTGAAATGAACACACTTTACGCTTAAAGACACAAAATCGATTCGGTTAAATACAAAATTGTATTTTCGGTTTTATTTGTTAAATAAAAGTGAGGTATTCTAATAAATATTTAAATATAAAAATGCAAATTTAATACTTACCTCACAAAAATATATATACATAACTACTTATAATATGATTATTTAAAATAATTTAATTCGTTAAAAGGACGAAATACGCGTTAAAGTAAATGTACCAATTTCCACCCCCTTAAGGAAAAATTAGTTTAAGTTAACAAGATAAGCAAAATAAAATTTTTTTTTTTTAATTTTTTGTTTCAAATTACAATAATTAGTATTTTTTAAATAAAAAAAAAATATTTTCATCTAATTATAATTTAATTTTTTCTAAATAAATAATAAAATATTATAACTGCAAAAAAAGTTTGATTGTACATATTTCCGCTCGACAATTTCAATCTGAACTAGGTAGGTAGGTAGGTAGTAGTGGCTGCCGACAGTACATCGACACACTTAGACCGGTGAGGTCTATGTTTTGCAGACTATGTCACTGTCTCAATATATTAGAATATCTTCTTTTACAGGCCATCTCCAAAATGTGCCAGACATGGTCATGGTTTTCACTCCTTTATTAAACTTATTGTGAAATGTATACAAAGAAATTATTTTGATAATTTATAATGGACGCTTTAATAAAATTTAGGTGGCAAAGCAAGATAATTCCAGAGATTTTTTAAATTATACAAAATATATATAATATAAGAAAAACTTATTCTTTAGGGTTAGCGTTAGAGTAAAATTTATCTAATTGTTAAAAATAGTCGAATATTTTCCTTTTAATTTTACTAAATATGCTTATCATATAGATACGCGTATTCGTCTACTAATAAAAGGCAAATATTCGATTATTTTCAACAGTTAAAATATATTTTTTTCTTTAAATATAAGACTTGCTATGAATTTAGTGAAAATAGCTTACACCTGCATATTTAGTTCGGAATTAGGACATATTGCACGTATTACCGACCCACTTTTTCATACAAATTTTTATAAAAATTTAGTTGTAACAAAAAACACATATGCGAAATTAAATTTATAGGTGGTAATTAGGTCCAGCTTAGTTTGTTCAATTTCTATTTAAAATTGTCCAGTTGCATCCTTATATAATCAAAAATAGTTGAATAATTTAATTAATTATTTCGATATATCATTTTTCCTAATTCCGCCCGGTTGATCGTAAGTACGTACAACATAAATTTACGTGTCCCGCTCAAGACTAATTAGCAATTTTAAATATTTTTTATTTACAAATTGAAGAAAGTATGTATTATAATCTATTTAATAATATATCTTTTACAATTATTTGAATAAAATAAATAAGTGAACATCATAGTTTAATTATTATGGTCTTAACAAAATAAAAAAAAATATTAAACGTTTTACTCATCAATTTTGATTAAAATATTTTAATGTCTTAAAAAATGAATGCTGTGATAATGACCATTTTTGTTAAATTTAAAGTTACAACAAATTTGTTGTCACCGTCATGCGAAATATAATTTTTTTTCTTATCATAGAAATATTTGTGTTTTAATTTTTTTTTTTTATAATAATTATGTTTTACTTAGATTTTAATATACATTTTTAGTTGTTGCTCAATATTGCTTTTTTTCGAAATTAAAAATGATCACTTTACAAAATTCCACTCCTTATTCAAATTTACATTAATTTTAAGGGCTTACTAAACAACTTGGTGTTTACTTAGATAGTTACTTGGAAATAACTATAAAGAAAATTTTCTCCGAATATCTTGATGTCGGCAATCGTGTAACTACCGAATCGAAATTATAGATTAAACCTGGATTTTAAAATTTATTTTCTTCAGAATTAAATGCGCAGCTGTCAAAAATACAACGAATTCATCAAGACAGTAGGTATGCATTTCTTGTTTTAAATTTTAGAGTTGTGAATTTAATTCTGAAGAAAATAATTTGAAAATCCAGATTAAAACTTCTAAAAAAAAAATTCAAAATTTTTAAGAACTTTCATAATTAAAAGTTTTGAATTTTACAATAATTTATCTTTCCCATTTTGTTTGAGATTATAGAACTTTAACATATTTCAGTTTCATTGTAGTTTCGAGGTTATTTTTGACCTTCTTATTTATATTATATATATTTCTTATACAGCAAGATTATTAATCTATTGTTGTTCCTCTTTTTATCGTTCGCTAAAATAGATAAATTTTATTTTATAACAGATTTAAACTGGTATACTGTCCACATAGTTGGATTACATTGTTTTTTCTTTATTTTACTATAAATAATTTCATTTTGATTTATACACCCATATTCTGTTAGACCAATCTCGCGAGATCGCGTGAGAATATCTCTGACGAGATAGTTTTGTATTCTGTTAGACCTTTGACGAGACGAGATCGTCAAAAATTGTAAGCGATAGAGTATCTCGTCAAAGTATTTTGTGTTTTTTTATCAAAAAATTGAATTAAAAAAATAAATTGAATAGATAAAATAGTTAAGTAAAGATTAATAAACAATTTTTCATTATTGTTTTTGCATTATTATTAAAATTGTGTTTGTTTTTTGAAAAAAAAAAAAAACAAACCATCTTTACTATTGCTGTTTTACTACGTTTATGTACTAAACTAAAAAATATATTTAAAACATAAATATATTTATATTTATTTTTCATTTAAAAAATATTTTAAAACTAATACTAAAACCCCACTAACACTTTCCAAAAATTTTATAAATCATATTTCGTTTATATACCAATAATTATTTTTGATAGTAAAAAATGATCAGTACTACCAACAAATAAAATGTTCTATCGCGCCGCTTACAGTGTCTAACAGAAAGGCATATTCAGCGAGACGAGACGAGATGAATTTTTTCTTCTCGTCAACGATGGGTCTAACAGAATATGGGTGTATATAAATTAAATAATAATAAATAATAATAAAATAGTCTTTATTTCAACAGAATTATAAAGCTAGCAACAAATTTTGAATACATACAAATTAAATTCATTTTTTGTACAATGTAGGCTTAATCTAATTAACAATTAATTCAAATTAAATATTAGTATTTAAAATAATTCTGATTACCTTTTTAACTTATACTAAATAACAATTAATTTATATACTGTTAAAAACCAAACATTTGAATTATGAATTAAGAATTAATAATTGTTCACAAATGTACAACAAATATAGTAGAAGATTAACACAATTAGTTATTATAACTAAAAATATGTATATACATATTAGAAAATATAAAAAAAAAATCAATATAAAAACAAATAAAATAAAAACAAATTGCCAAATTAAATTGTGTCAATTTTTCCTCTTTCTTTCTTTTTTTATTATGATTACATTATAATAACTTTTTAATTTTTTAACATTTGCTAACACAATTACTGCGCGTAGCCATTAGGTCATAGTAAAATATTTTATATATATAATAACTGTTTTTTTTTCATCAACTCTGGATCAAATTCTGGAAGTAAAAAACCGACCCAATACGACATGTATGAATAAATGTGGTTTACGTCATGTATGAATAAATGTGGTTTCATTGCTAATGTGTTAATATTTGTAGAAATCAAATCTTGAGTATAAGAAACATACAAGATTGTTTCCCAGCATACTCCTGTGTGGGGCAGATAAATGAAGAGATTTTTAAATAGTTGAAAAGTTTTAAATTTTATTTTTAATTTATCTAATATATTGTTCTAAATTTCATTTTCAATTTTATTCGTTTTAAATAAAAACAATTTTTTACACAAATTCATAAAATTTTAAAAGAACCACTCAAAAATTATTTTAATTGTAAAGCAGCTCATAAAATTTATCAATTTCTTAATTATTTATTTTTTTTTATTATTAAAAGAAATAAAAGCTAATAGTTTTGTTTCTTTTCTAAAAATAAATTAAAATTAGTCATTTAGATTTATTGATGATGGGTGCTTTTACATTAATAGAAAAAAAATCATTTGTTTTCAGTCAGAATGATCGATATTTCTTATATATACATGCATGCTTGCATATATTTATTTTTTTTTAATTATAATAGAAATGAGATAATACTGAACGTGTCAACTTTTATATCGTTCATTAATTTTTATATTTTAATAGAATTATATTGAGTAGAAGAAACATACTAAATAATACACGTACTCGATTAGCTCCGATCTTTTGAGTATCTTTGGCAGATTTACGTATATATCTTGTTTTATTTATTTTTATTCGATTGACTAAGCTCATTTATAATATTCGTCGTTTTATTTCAATAATGTATAGCTGTATTTTAATAACATAATATAAGTATTTTTTTTTTTTAATATAATTACAAGTTTATGGGTTGAACAGTATATTACATATAAACAGTATATATAACAGTACAATAGTATATAACAGTACAATAGTATAAAATAAACAGTACAACAGTATACAACAGTATATAACGGGTTGAACAGTATATAACATACAATATATTTTATCATTTACTTTATCCCAATAACAAAGGGTACTGGACCAGGTCCAAAAATTGAATAAGGCATATTTTGTTATGATGTTAGCATTTTAATGCTTAATTTCTAATTTGTCTCGACTAGCCGATTTTACACATTTTTTATAGCTTGAAAATAATGAGATTTTACAAAAAAAACAAAAAAAAAATTGTTGAGAATACAGTTTTTTAATAATTTAATACTTTTTAAGAAGTGAAATTTAAGAGAACGGTGTTCCAGTGTATGACATTTTGGATTTTAGATGTTATCCTTCAAAAAAAAAAAAAGAAAAAAGAAAAAAAATGTAAAATAGAATTTAAAATTATTTATTAATTTATTTAGTGATTCGTGAACTTGCAGTTGAAGCTGCAGGCCAACTTCATGTCCTTTTCCCTTTCGGAATGTGGGACTTCTTAACAAATACGTAAACTAAATACATTTCATTTATGTGCCTATCGCAATATTCACTTTGTTTTTTCACTTCAGTTTTTTTCACTTCATTTTTCACCCGTCTGTGGAATAAATCGGTATCGCAAGTTTCACTTTCTGTACAAGAAACAATGTTGAGCAACATTTAAAAAATGTTGTTTGATGAGAAATGATAAGAAATGATGTCAATATAAATTTTCTAACTCTTTTATTCCAATATGTTAAATATAAATATTGCTAGTTTTTTAACATTATTGAGTATAGTTCTCATATTTACAGTAAGAAAGAGTGTTAAAAGATTTTCTAACTCTTTTGCTCTAGTAAAAGTAATAAAGTGAAAATAAAAATCATCTGGATGAATTCTATTCGGCTCGTTTTTTTGAAGTGAATAACATACAAAGGTTGAAATTTGCAAGAAAAATGTTTTGGTGTTTTAAACAAATAGGAAAAACATAGTTAAAGAATATATTAAAATTATTATATAATATCATAGAGTAATCATATAAGTAGAGTATTAACGTAGAACAATATTTGTTAATCATTTTCTTCTAAAAATGCCGTTCCATTTTCACTCAATACCCCAAAACACTCAAATATAATTTTCGAAACTCAATTATTTTTACTCAAAATTTTTTATTTATTGAGGAGAATATTTCATGCAATGCCTCTATACTTCTAGCCTATTCACAGAATGATTTTTCCGGAATTTTATCGAATTACGATTTCGTTTTAAGTTTTGTTTTAGTTTTGTGTATAAAGTTTTGCTCTCCCAGTGACTAGGCTAAGAGTATAAGGCATTGTTTGATAATTTGAAAAGTATTTACATACGTATGTACTTTTGATTTATATGAAGAGTGTATATATGTGTTCACCATACATTTACATATCTAATTCAATACAAAAAATATATGTATATATAGAAAAATGTAAACAAAAAAACACAATTAATCGCAAAGATAATGAATGAAATTGTATCCATACACTAATAGGTCAATGATAGCCTCACATAATCCAGAGAATTTTTTTAAAAATAATGCTAATAAAAGAATAAAATTTATTAGTAATACATTACAAATCGTGAACTTTGTACGGAATACCGTTTTGTTTTCTTTTCTCAGAACTTGGTTAAAAATCGTATTTCAATATTTCAGATGAAATAATTTTTGAAGAAATAAAAACAGCCAACAATCCATATAAAAAATAAAATGTCCAGTTTTACTTTTTATACTTACTTTTTTAAATTTTGATAGCTTGTTTGTTTGTTTGTATTCATAATTATATTATGTATTCATATATATACTATTCATATTATTATCTACGGTAAGAAACAGACAAAATTGACAAAATCAAAATTGCTGAAAATTTAAAAATACACGTAGGTACCTTACAGGTAGGTACTTTTCAATAGAAATCAATTTGAATTATTTTTAATTTTACAAAACCAACATTAATTTTTTTGTCCCTTTCACAAATCACAAATTTCATAAATCAAATTGACCAAGTCCAAATAAAAATATTAATTCTCCAAATTTTAAAAATTAAAGCAAAATAACAACAAATACAGTAATGATCTTGAATTCTTTAATTTCTAAAAAAAAATTCAATACTTTGATTTGTTATATTATTTGTGGTCTATTGAAAGGACTTTAAATGCATGCATATTTTTTTATACACATTGTGTAATTTTTAATTTTTATCACATAAGTAAAGTGTGAAAAACAGCAAAATAAAGAAGTATGTATATACTCTAGCATGATCATTCGCATATATACATTTTGAGTACCTACACCTACATAGAACTTTTATATCGTTGACACTGTTGGCAGCATAATAACAAATAAATATATTCATAGGTAGTAGGTACACAAATTTTTTTTATTTATGAGTATAAAATACAATTGCGCTCAACTTATAAGCAGTTAAAAATTGAGTAATATTATTTTGAGTGAACATTGAATTTTGATATTTGAAAAAGTGACTATCAAATTTTATTCTACGTGAATACTTATATGATTACTCTATGATAATATAATAGTAAATTTAACTATTATTAATAAAAGCTTAGTAGCTCAATAGTGTTTAGAGAAAAATTACATAAATAGAAACAGTTAAAATTTATTTGTCAACATTAATTTTTAACTTTACACTCACTTTTTGAAGTGAATGCTGCGATAACGAAATCGTCATCCGGACGGAAAAAGAGTGAAGTGAATGAAAAAGTGAAGGTTGCGATCGGCACATTAAACATAACAATACAAAACTTAAGAGCTAGTTTATAAATATTATAAAATAAAACATTTTCAAAAAACTAAATCTCACTTTGAAAAAGTAAATTAGAACATAATATACAACAATAGTTTATATTTGTTAATTTGAATACATATTCATTAATTATTTTCATGTTATTTATTTTTGAACTTGTGGAAATCATAATTTTTTATTATGACCAAATTATAATATATTAACTTATTAAACAAAGCTTATTTGAATTTTGATGAATACTTTTCACAGACTACAAGCTAAATGTTCAATGCCATAATATCATCATATTAAGTGGTTTCCCAGCTGATCTATTGATGTTAGATTTTTTTTGGTTATTTAAAAATTCTGATAATATTATTTTGTAACATTCTAATTCTCTTCTGTTCTTTTTTCCGTTTCCGAATTCACCTAATGACCATCTTCAATTTTTTATATTTATTTTTGGTTTGCAAAACTAATGTTCAAATAAAATTTGTTGAAAATTGAAAATTTTGCATGAACAAATGTTAAATTTGTGTTCTGCAATGATAAATGTTGTTTTCTCTCTAGTTTTTTTTTTACTTTTTTCTTGTTGGTGGTATGCCAATAAATCTTTTTTTGTTTTTCATTTTTATGTTTTCAAATTCTTCTATTCGAGACTGTTTTTTTTTTCCGAAGGTATTTAAAAAAAAATATAATACATATAATAATAATAATAATATAAAATTTAAAATTAGTGAATTTAGCATGCATGTACGACATACTTACATATAGGTAGGTACTGATGATGACATAGTTTTAAATATATTTTTAAATTAATTTTTTTTTTTTATTGTTTTTTAATTGTGTTTTTTTTGTTTTTATTTTAATTTAAATTTTCTTTTTTTTTCTATTATCATTTTTATTACGATAATGATGATTGATGCTATAGTATTGATTGAAAGAATCACAATTTGTAATTATTATTGTAGATATGTAGAACAAAAAAAAAGAACAACCACTAACCAGAGACAATTTTGAAATAAAATAAAATATCCCCTTAAAAAAACAAAAAAAATAATTTAAAATAAAATAAAAGAAAAAATGAACATAAGTGACACATAATTTACATGTTGTCAAATTGGATAGAACATTATAATTAAAGGTTAATTTACAGTAACTATAAATATATTCATAATATATGTACTGTGAATATATTTTGATTTATAGATGTATTGTGAACAATATGACATTTGAATTGTTTCACAGGGTAATTTTAATTAATCGTGTCGAATTAAAGCTTTTCTGGAATTGTATTTTCTTTTAGAATCATTTTTCTTGTTATTTTCTTATCAAACTTTTTACTTAGGTTCTAGATTAGACATCCTTTTTTTATCTAAGGTCTGAAATAATGTTTACTTTTTAGATGGAATTAGTATAAAGGTTCAGTAGAAATATGTAGATATGAAGCTCATTCTATCCTGCGCTGAGTGCATTAGTTCTCCCGCCGTTTGGGGACCCGTCTGCCAACACGTTTTCTGCCTTCAATTTTACATTGCAGAATCAGTTGTAGAATATTTTATTTGTCATTTTGCAACATATTAGCCAGATAGTTGTTTTTTTACTTGTGCAAAACAATTCACGGTTTCTACCTGTTACAATCTAACTATATTATTCACTAGATTTACCCCTTCAGCATTCTACGGTATGCCCACTTTTCAAATGCTTCCAGCTTATTCATGATCGTTATTTTTAGTGCCCACACTTCCATACCATAGAGTAGCATCAATCACACATATAGCATTTAACGAACCGGATTTTTGTTTCGAGATTGATATCACGGTTACATTGTACAAAACTGCTACGAGTATATGCTATTCGGCATTTTATTTCGATATCTGAGCTCCAATTGCAATTTAGCCAACATTTTAGATATTTAAAACTGGATTCAATTATGGTGTTATTGTATATATATATATGGTTAATTTAATTATATCCTTTTTTTTATATAGTTATGTTATGTTCTGGAGAACTATATATTATTATCTTTACTAGGGACCCCTGCTGAGTAACTATAATTTAAGTTGAAGCCAAATTTAAAGTTTTTAACAGAACAGTAATTTACGTATATACTGACATACATTTCTCACGTTATAGCAAAAATCACTCATGTTTTTAGTTAGTAAGGTTAGTAAGTTTTATTTAGGAAACATAAATAGTGCTTCCTCATATACTGTTTCGTTTCGACATATTCCTATACTAAGTGGCATTTAATGGATAAAATCACTAAAAATAAAATATTTTTCTAATTAATTATTTGAATATTATAAAACCAAATAGAAATTTTGTTGACCTGTATGCGCATTTTGGTCGTATATAAGAGTTTATTAAAGAGAAGCGAAATAAAATTAACTGCGCAGGTCCTTAAATGCTTGTCAATTATAATTATAGATGCTATAACTCTATTACATATATAAAGATGAATTTGCCAGTCATATGTACAATTCAACTGATTTTTTTTTTGTTTTTGTTGTTTTTATATTTTTTATTTCAGATGAATTTGTTTTTTTTTTTATTTTTATTTGACATTATGTACAATGTACATTATGTTCACTGCAAGTAATTTTATAATAACTGATTTTTTTGTTTTTGTTTTTTATTTTAATAAGATCTCAGCATATTGTATTTGCTGAATAATAAAACAATATGTATAAAAAAATTTCAACTGTGTGCGCATTATTGTTTGATATACAACTTATTTATATATTAGGAGTTCATTAAAGAGAAGCGAAACAAAATGAAAAGGTGTCTACTGCGCAGATCCTTAAATACTTGTTAATTATAATGATAGATGTATGTTCTAAAACATTGTCTACTTTAATGATATCGGTGTCAATTAATAGAAAGTCCGAAACAATGCAGGATATATCGTTTTTGGTAGGAATATTTAATATGAATATCCTCTCTTATTATGTAGATTCTGAAATAGTGTCTAGTTTTAGGATTATAATATTGCACATTTATATAAAAAAATATATTATAAGCAAATTCTGGTAAACAAAACGAGATGAAAAGAATTCTGATGCGGAATTAAAAAAAACAGCTTTTATAGTTTACCGCTACCATGTTAAACATAATAATGGTGGTTTAAATTCGAAGTGGCTTATTAACGATTCCGTGGCACCACAATAAATTTCTTTGGTGTATATAAACTAATTTTCCGGCTACCTATAGTATCCATCTACCTAAACTCTGATAAATTATTCTAGATATTGATTATTTTGAATTTATTTAAGCTTTTAAATTTTTAATTTGAAGCTTCTAAAATATTTGATACTCTTGATACAACTACTTCATCTATTCTGCATTTCTATTTTTAATTTTTTGTCATCACTATTGATTTTTATCCTATTCGTTTTTGTTATATATGTATTTTGTTTTTTTGATATAAATAATTTTTTGCAGATAAATTAAATTTGATTAGCTCTTAAAATAGTACTTTCTCATTCTATTGAACTTTTTAACCCATATTTACTTCTAAAAAAAGCTTGATATTTTCTTGCTACTTCTAAATCTTGGTGTTTTCTTTGTTTTTTGTTGATTTTAAATTATCTTTGACAATTTATTTACAAAAAATATAATTTGGAAAGAATATCGATTGAAATTCACTATATTATATGCTAGTTATTATAGATTTTATTTTATTTTCACGGTTATGACAGAGTTTATTTTTTGTGACTTTGTGAAAATGCAATTGAAAAAAAAAGAAGAACAACAAAAATAAAACTAAAACATTTTAAGTGCTTAATGCTGAATGATAGAAAAAAGTTTGTAGTATTTTGAAATGAACAGAGTTCAGTTTGTGTATTTAAATAGATTGGAAAATAAAATTTGAAGTACCTGTATTTGAATGAAAGAATATTTTTTTATATCCGAGTTATTGAGGTAATGATTACACTGTAATTAAATACATAATAATATGAATTTTAATGCAATAGTATACTACACTTTCTAACGATTAATATGACCTAAATATCAAATATTGTTCTGTTCCAGTTAATTCAACAGTCATTTTTCGATGAAGCGCTTAAAACAAGAAATCATCAGTATTATACTTAAAAAATGACTGGTAGTAATTATAAGAAGTTATTATAATATAACAAATTATAAAAGTATTATACAAAATTAAAAAAATGTATAGAATTGCATAAAAATAGAATTTCTCTATACTTGAAATTATCCTGTGTAATATGAATCAATTTTCAATACAATGTCATCGAATTATTTTAGTTTTGCGATTAATGCTGAAAGCTATTTTATTTGAAAAATTATCATTTCAAATATTCGAAATGCTGTCTAATTATATAATATATATATATATATATATATATGTAGTTTCCTACATATATCTGTCAATTCGACGGAACGCTCCAATACATCCACAAATTGCTTTGGTTTGTTTTCTTAACATAAAATAAAAATATTTCGGTACCACATTAAATGTCCCTATTAATCGATCGTTTTTTTTCTAGCATTGACGCTGAACTTACGCAGCTATGTAAAGTTAACACGAATAATTTGATTCTTAATTATATATAAAAGTAAATTTTCAATGATGACAAACAGAATATTGCTAAAATGACCCTTAGGGAATATAAAATTTTGCACCTTACTACATATTATATTCTGTTTAAATACGGTAATTAGAAGCGTTCTAATAAAAAAAATTCAGGTGTAATAATTTAGTAAGCAAATATTTACTTTTCTTAAATTACCCGTCATTAATGCAGGTTACAAAGCTAGTTAGAATATCATATTAACTATATAGTTATTTCCACAACTCAGCCATGTAATATTTCATTATTTATTTGTAAATGAGAGTACTATTGCAAAAACTTGCAATAAAATAAGTAACTAACATATTTAATAACATTTTAAATACATTTTAAAGTATATTCATACGTATCGTTTACTCTGTAATTGTGTAACATGCTGTATTTTGGCTTACTATATTTTTATTTGTTATCTACTTGTTAACTCGTACAGAGTATAATTCAATTAAATTTTAACTTACAGCTTATAATAACTTACTTTCCACTTTTAATCCTTTAACTAATGTTGTGACATAGGGCAAAAACTGGTAAAATCGAAAATTTAACTGAACTTATATAGAACATACAAATAGATAGGCAAAAATGTACGTTACGTATCGGTTAAATATTTTTATGTTATACAATTTCTTAACAGTATATATGTATGCAAGTAAACATAACTAAGATATATATTGGGCAATATTTTATTACATATAGGTACTAATGCGAGCCTTGTATGTTATATTATATGCTGTATAATGTGAATTAACCTTTAATGTCACAAAAATGTTTTTTTTGTAATAATTTTTAATTTTTTTTTTTAGTTTTTAAATAATTTCATACAATTTAAAAATGATTTATTTTTTGTATTACGTATATACAAAGTTGTACAAAAAATTAACACATAATTGTACTTGTGTACATGATGATGATGATGATGATTTATGAGGATTTAAAAATAAATCAATATAGGATCTCATGGGAATATTAAAATATTAAATTTAACAAAAATTTTAAATATTTGAAAACCTAAGAGATTTTTGATAAGTATCTAGATCTAAAAACATTAATATTTGTTATTTTCATGTTAGTTATTGAATGTATATATATATATATAAATTGATTTTAAATGGGTTTTGTATTTTTATTCGATGTCTAACAGTTTAAAATATTATATGTAATAAATATTTACATATAAAAAATAAATCTAAATATTACATATAAAATATTATATGTATACTTAAGTATATATTATAAAATATTATATTAAATTTACATAAAAATAAATATTTTAGAATAGAATAATGCATAGGGGTCTAATTTCCCACATTTTTAAGCAACCAAATAAATTTAAGAATTATATAATAAGAAAAGCTTTAAACAGACATACATTTAGGGTATTTTGTGTACAGACTAAAAATCGACAGTGTTTGTTATTCATTGAACACTTATTTGAAGAAATCAAACCAATATAAATATACATATAATAAATGACAACTGTACAACTGATAATAAATATGTTTATGAATTTTTTACAGGTCACTTTAATCTCCTTGTAGATGTAGAAGGTCATGAATTCATTAAATTTAACTTTTCCCCTTCGCCTATTTTATTTATTTCGTGGCCTATTGTTCTCTTTCGCTACTAAAAAATGGGGTTTAAAGTTTATTATCGTGATATTACAATGAAATTTTATAATTTTGTTGGATGTTAAATATTCCGAACATCTGTTCATCCTGTATCTTCTGTCGGAACATGTTCTAGTATTTTATATTTCATGATATTATAATGATTAAACTAAACTAAAATAAATAAATATTCATTACGGCAATTTTATTGAATAGTAGTATCTCTAAGTTACTCTGTGAGTTTTTAACTTTCTACATATAGCGCCCATCATCAGCATCTAATCTTGAGTGTTCTGAAATGTAATTCAATATTCAAATTTCTCGGTAGAACCCCATAATTGTGCTCGAAACAATTTATGCTAATGATAATTTTATTTTAATTAAATCAATTTGGCAAAAAATAATAATTCCTGAACTATCATAACACCATTTGTAACTTTTTTATACTATTTTTTTATGTTTTAATCGGTTTGGATTTAATCAGTCTTACAGAATATTTGTAATTTAACAGTTTTTTTTTTATAATTTTAAAATTACCATTACAATTTAGACATTTAAAATAATTAAAATTATTATTTTAAATATTCAAATTATATAATTTTAATTATTAATCCAACCAAAAAATTTTATTTTGAGACAAAGCCAAAATCATAGAATTGCGTTGTAGTGTCATCAAAAAAAGAAAAAAGAAAGAAAAGAAATTCACTTTTGAAAAGAAAACCTTGAACTCGCTAATAACCTTAAATTAGAACTATTATAGATAAATAAATAGAAAGTTTTATACCGTTAAATTTTTCTAGAAAATTTTTTTTCTCATCAATTGAGAACGGATCTAGATAAAATTTTGAATCAGAAGATAAGTAGATGTTATACAATTATTATTATTAGAGAATATTCACTGTTTTTTTGTTTTTGTTTTTATTCTTGTTGGCCTAAAAATATGCCAAATCAATAATAATCTGTAACCTAGTTTTTCTGTTTAGTACCTATATAATATAGATATATAATGCTTGTAGATACAGTGGCGAAAAAAAGTTTTTGACTAATTAATTTTGATGGAAAAATAAAAATTGTTTAAATATTGAACTCATCATTTTTCACAGTCAACATTCATTTTTCTGAAATTATCACATGGTATATTGAAAAAAAAATCTTTTTATTACTTTACTTTTTAATTAATTACATTATTTATTTATTTAATTTAATACTATATTAATACAAATGATAAATCAAATCAATTCGAAATCAAAAATGAAATTAAATATTTTAAAATTAAATATAAGAGCTCCACGACTTTAAGGATATTGGACATTTGATTGTATATTAAGTAGACTGCGGTTATAACGATCAGTAGAGTGAATACATAAAATTAGCTGTTTCCATTTTATTGTAGCAGTATTTATGAAATTTTTATGTAAAGTCTTAGTAATTTTCGAAATAATTCTAATATATAAATTCTGTTCCAAAATTTAACATTTATAACTTTAATATTTCAAATAAAATCAATATTATCATTTTACGGATGAGCATTAATTTTTCTAAACAAAATTATTTTACTGAAGTATGTTTCATTTTTTCACTGTTTCATTTGATCTGAAATAACCGAAATGGTAATAAATTTTACTAAAACAACCGTTTTGGCAGTAAAAACAAAATAGTTTTGTTTTTTTGTATTTATTTTACTGATTGATATAATCGCAGAGCCTCAAGGTGGATTTCCTGTTAATGGACGAACGTCCGGACAAATTTTTTAACCAATCAAAAAATTTTATTTTACCAACACATACACAAAAAATCATCTCCGGGCATTTTCTTCATCCAATTTCTGAGTTAAAATATTTTTAACTTTTGGCTGAAGGACTAAGTAAAAGAAAAGGATAGATATATAATTATTTGATAAATATTTATTGCTATCTCGATTTATGAATGAACGCATTCACATATAGAATTTCAAATGTTTTTTAAGAAAAAAACATGAAGTGTAATTTTTTTGTTTTTTAGTATAAGATTATTTTGTTTCTAACAAATGATTTATATTTTAAGATAAAAGCAAAGCGCATTTTGTTTTTTTCGAATATTACAATGTTATTATCCATTATTACTCTTAACAAAATTTTAAATTTTTTTAATAAAAATAACATGTAAACATATTTTCAAACGTCAACCTTTTTTGACTACATAACAAATGTCAGTCCTTCGCGTATTGAGAGGAAATCATTAAATTTTTCTTAATGGTATTTGTGTTTCATTTATAGTGTAAAATAAAATTGTCCGGACGTTCGTCCATGAAGAGGAAATCCACCATAAGGCTGCGAATTTTTTTTTCTGATGAAATGAAACAGTGAAAAAATGAAACATAATTTCAATAAAAAACCAATGAATTAGGCTGCAGTTATAGCGATCAGTAAAATGAATACGTAAAAATGAAACAGTGAAAAAATATTTTATTTTTACGGTGAGATGGTTATAGCGATCAGAAAAATTGCTTCCGTAAAATTTATTATCATTTCGATTTAACGTTTTCTTGTTTTGAATTTGAAATAATAAAGAACAGTTGAATTAAAAATGAAAAATTGAAGTTTTATTAATATTACTATTACCACAACATATGCCAAGTTAACAACCACTTTGAAATGCAAAAACAAAAACCAACTACGCAAATGTAAACAACAAACAAAACGTAATAAATGTAAATTAAGGTTAGATCGCATCAGAATTTTTGTTTCTGATGAAATGAAACAGTGAAAAAATGAAATGTACTTTATTGAAATAATTTTGTTTCATTTTGTTTATTTTTTTTTGTTTTGTTCAGAAAAAAAAAATACGTATCCGTAAAATGGCTAAATAGCTTTTTTATTAAAATTTTAACTTAAAATGTTAAAATTTTGAACAGAATTTTGTTTGTGAAAACATTCTTTAACCTTTCTATGACTTTTTACTAAAATTTTGAGCCTACGGCAGTTGTAAAATCGAAAACAAAAATTTTACGTATTCAGTTTAGTGTGATCGCTATAACCAGAGATGCAACCCGGTTTTTGAACTGAACCAAAAAACCACTGAACCACTGATATTTTCCGAACCAAAACCATAACCAAAACCAAACCACTTTCATAATGAATTGGGCGAACCAAACCAAAACCGAACCATTTCTTAAAATAATTCTGAAACCGAACCACAAACCAACAATATTTTGTGGTGGTTTACGGTTTGGTTTAAGTTTTAATCTATTTTTTAACATTTTAAATTTTAACATAACTAATAAAAAAAAAACTGATTGTCGAAATCGAAAGTCATAAAGATAAAATTTGTTTATAGGGAACGAAAAAAAAGTCAAATTCAATACGAAAAAAGTCAAATGTTGACATTTGGTTTGACTTTTTTTCAATACACGAATTTACAACATCTTTGAATTTTGAAGTTGTGACTGTTGTGATGTGAATGTGAGTAATAAAATTAATTAATTTCGATTTTTTAATTTTAATTTTTTGTTTTTTTCTCAACGTTACCCCAAAGAAAATGGCAATACAAAAAAATAACAAAAACCCAGTATTTGAAAAAGTTTTGTTTTCAGATAGAAACAAATACCAGCAAATGTAATGAGTGTAGTTTTGTTATGAAAAGCTATTACCCCGAAAATCTAATACGACATCTTAAGAGAAAACGTCCAGAATGCTATCAGGAAATTGATTTAAAAAGAAGAAATAAGTCGGTAGAAAAAATTACAACAGCCAGTTGCACTTTATTATATATAATATTTTAATGACGGCCAATGAATTTAAAGAAGCCTGTATTGAAATGGTCACGCGGAATGAAAGACCATTATCAATGCTAGAGGACAAAGGTTTTCGAAGAATTAGTAATCCAATTCTAAAAGGTTTAAATGAAAACATATCAATAAACAGGCAAAATATACGCGATGAAATAATTAAAAAATCTAAAATTATACGGCAAGAAATTTTAGAAAAATTAAAAAATAAATTATTTTCATTAAAAATCGATAGTGTTACTAGACTGAACAGATCCATATTGGGAATTAACATTCAATTTATTGAAAATGGAGCCATCCATTTTATTTTTAACAAAATTGAACCAAAACCGAACCGAACCGAAAACCATAAATAAAAATATTTATTGAACCAGAACCAAACCAAAACCAAATTTTGAAATTTTTAGAACCAAAACCAAAAACCAAAAATTAAAATTAACCTTAAACCAAAACCGAACCACACGAAAAATTTTTTTGCATCTCTGGCTATAACTGCAGCCTAAACAACCTAAACTGTTTCATTTTTACGTATTTATTTTACTGATTGCTATAATCGCAGAGTCTAATACGAAAAATTACATAGTTAATGCTAGAAAATATATTTGTGTAGTTATGAATTTTTACTCAAAATTTGCTAATACAATCACTGTCCATTGCTCACCCAATATAGCTGTCTGTATAATTGCTAGATTCGATATTCAAAAAAAATATATTAAGGTTAGAACATTTTTATGTCTTTTTCACACGATGGTTGGAACCATATTATTATAAAAAGTATTCAAATATTATTCATGTTTGGTTCTACATCCATCCTATACACTTTCAACGATTTCTTGAAAATTTTCTAAAAAATTTAAATTTATTTCGATAGGTAATTATTTAGAAATTTTTCAATACCTACAAAAAAAAAAATATTAAAAACCCAAGACATATTTTCCTCAACTGTCAAAAATCGACCTGACTATTAATATAGACTGAACTGAACATCGTTTTTTCTGTAATATGTAATCTTAGGCTGAAAACACAATCACGACTAATGACGAATTTTTCGCCTTCAAATACATGAGATTATATGTAAATCGTGACGAATGACGAATAACCAAAATTTCGCGTTCAAAAAATAGATCTATTTCTATTTTACTCGTCGACGAATGCGAATAACATTCAGTGATACCAACATAAATTGGTTTTACTTGATGTAATTTGTCTGTTTTTGTTGTTGTCAGTTCAAAATATAAATAAATTCGGTTCAAAATTGTTTTAATAAAACATTTTTAAAATTGAAATTCAAATAAAAAATTTTTTAAATTAGGTTTTTTAAAATTTTTCCTCCATTTTTATTTATAAACAAATTATGAAATTTCAAAATTACGAAATTTTGTTCAATAAGAAAAATGGATTGTAAGTGATTGGAAATGATATTTTTTGAACAAGATTTTGATTGGCTACTTATATTTTGGATTACATCTTTGAACATCGATTTGGTCTAGGAATTGCTCCAAATTTATTTATTGAACTTAAACCACTTACATTTCTCCAACTTCCAGATGAAAAATATCCATTTTGCAAAGAAATAATTTGGTTTAATAATATTTTTTAAAGTAATATCAATTTAAATAATAACGACAATTTATTGATTCTGTTTTTGTTTTATTAGTTTTGAATTGTGTCAAAAAAGCAGTAGCGAATAGTTCGTCGTGATTGTGTCTCTAAGAGCGAAATTTGGTTATTCATTCGTCACTCGTCATTCGTCGTCATATGGTATAAATAATTATTCAGAGTATTTTCCTAAAAACGGTAGATTTCATTACTAGACTGGAACTGTCACAGTGAAATATATCATCATGATTTTAAATATTTCTCTGATTTTATTGTTGTGAAATTGATTTTAGTATATAAAAATTTTAATCTGAATTTTAAACAAAAAACTTAAAGCAAATGCGTAAGAACTGAAACATAGAATTTCTTATAATTTAAGTGGTAAATTTTAAGCCTAAATTTTTAGTTAAATAATTAATAATTTATTTCATTGATCTGACAATAAGGGGTATTTTGGTCGATCTCAAAGATCACCACATTTCGACAGTTATCTTATAAAAATGAGAATTACGAATCTCATATCATTTTAATGACATTTTCTGCGATAGTCGGATAAAATAATATGGATATTTTATTGTAATGAACCGGCAGTACTTTATTATTCTCTCATATTTTTGTTGTTATTTTCATGTATTTATTCGTGTTCATTACAAGAAAATGTCATATCATTTTTTGTGACTGTTGAATTCAGAAAAGGTCAATTTTATGGGATTCGTTATTCTCATTTTTATGAGATAACATTATCGCAATACATACTTTAATTTTTATTTTCATTCCCTCACTGCAATGCAATTATTCTATTCTAATTCGCTAGACCACTCATTTGTTAATTTCCGTTAGCGAAACAGTTAGTATAACATTTTGACATTTTGAGTTAATTATTTCAAAAATGTCTAAATTTTATTTTTGTGAACTGTTACTGCATATATATTCGTTCCGGAAATTATTGTTTAAAAACTTTGCACCAAATAAATCAAGAATAGTAAAAAATAAAAGTAAAAAAGACAAAAAAAGAAAAATTCGGCCATGTTAATTTTTTTTTTAGTATCCTTAATATTAAAAGTTTTTTTTTTTTGTAGCACCTGCATTATTTTATAAATTTTTTTTTTCTTCATTTCAATTCATGTTAGATAAGACTTTGGTTACACCATTTTTTGTTACCAAATCTGTGAAACTGATTTTTAAAATTTTTTTTTTCTTTCTTGTTTTCATTATGTAAATCATTGTTTCTATGACGAAAAGATCAAAAATCGGCTAAAGAATGATAATTTTTTTTTTGTTTTGTTGTAAATTATGAAAGGGTCTTCTAGTGATATCATACCTATTATTTATTATTTGAATTTATTTTATGAATCTAGGAAAGTATTTGATTGTTATACAGAAATTTATATTCAAAATTTATTTCTACCATTTGATACATAATAAATTACTAACTGTTATCATATATATATATATATATATACGTATATATATATATATATATATATATATATATATATATATATATACGATATTTATAAATCACAAAAATTTCAAATAATTCTCGTGCTGAATAATGAATGCTATTCAAATGTGTACATGGTATTTTTAAAAATATCCTACAGACAAGGAGTTTTGAATTCATATATGAAATAAACCAACAATTGCAATGTAGTGGAGGAGTTGACTTTAACTATTATTTTCCTGGTATGAGAGATTAATAATATTGTTTATGTTCTTTTAAGTATGATACACATTATCAATTATATCGTCATCTCTTGACTCAGGTTATTTCATACATCTTCTAATCAGAACGTTGTTGACTCAAATTCAGCTCAAGGCATAATTGTAGAAAGGGTTTTTTCATTATCCTTTTACTAATTGGGAATATAATTTGCTTATCAATAAAATAAATATAAAACTATGATATCACAAAGACAGACTTACCCTGCAATAGATGAGATTTTCAGATTAAAATTAAGTTGATACATCGAAAATGCAAGAAATCTTATTTGGGGGGAATGTCAGAATTTTACGTAAAGAAATTAGGAGGTTCATCCCACAGTTTCGGTAACATCGTAAATGTCTTAAAAAAAAACTTCAACCTGATACAATATAAAACGAATTAAGTTGTCAATGTTATCCGTCAAATAAGTTGGCAACAATGTGTTAGAAGAGCTTTCTGAGACATTGTGTTTTAATTCATTAGTGATCAATCAAAATGAACATACAGTTTTTATTAACACTGTACAACATTGGGTTTTTAAAAATTTTTGTAAACCCAAATACCTGTCAAACCAGTCGCGGAGGCATTATCAACAACAATTGTGATTATGTAGACAATCTGGCAAGCTTTTGTGAGGTTTTGTATACCTTTAAAGATCATGTGGACGTTGTATTCAACTTTGTGTTGAGACATTTATGATGTCAAGGTCTATGTCAGTGATGAAAGGGAAATATAAAAAGATATTCTATTTGCCTTAAAAAAATTTAGCACTAAAATTAAAATGCAAATTTAATGAAACACTTTTTAACCCAAGAAAATTGGAATCACATATCCCACTACTTTTCAAGCTGAAACCTATATGCCATCGAAAAATCGGTGTCAACATATACATAACTTCAAATATTCAAGCTGCCTTAAAAGCTCTGGCTTCCTCAATTTTTAAATAAAAGCTTATATATAGCTGTTAAAGAAGTTTAAAAACCTATCGAAAAGAAAAAGATTTGTTCTTATGTGAAGCCCTTGTCATGAAGAAGCATGTATCTTTGCAAAAACAGGTGCGAAGAGTCAATTCTTAGGACCACAGCCAAAGTATTGCTCGTTCAAACGTCTACCTACAAAGAAATATTTCCAAGTGGAAAATAACAGAAACTGAAGACATATGGAATAGCTGCTAAGTTCTAAAGCCTTTTACAACGGTTAAATCAGGTAATGAGGGAAACTATATTCAATGTCAGAATGCTGACATAGTTTATAATAGATTATGACCCATTTAACAAGTATCTGTTCAAGATTGGTAGATCGAACATAGACAGGTGTAGATTCCGTTTAAAAGAAGCGGAACCTTCCTCTCATATTTTACTTATTTGCGACGCCATAGCTCGAAAAAGACATAAACATTTTTTGAAATACACATTCCCAGATTCTGAAATGGACATCAAAGTTATAATAGCGTTCATCAAGGACCTACAATTCTAAGACAAACGGGGAGGTACAATAAATCTTAATAGGTCGCGCTTACATAGAACTCCACATTAATAAAAAAAAAAAAAAAACAATAAAATCCACATCATAAGTCTAAAAGAGGTAAATTTATTATTACTATAGTATTTAGTTTTACTAAATAGTCAACATTACAACATATATTAACTTTGAGTGAAAGACGATTTTATTTAATTTGATTGTTGGAATGAAAGCGATGTAAATTTCTGTACCCGAATATTCTTTCTATTATAACCACACTCGGAGAGGTTGATAATAGACCATTATATATTTTTTAATTTTTTAAATCTTCTACACTATAATAGGTTATTTTCGAAACACTGTGTATGAAATACATATATATTTAATGTATGTATATAGAAATGTATCTATCTATTTATTAATATCTAAAAATATTATTATTAATTATTATTGTTTTTATTATTATTATGATTGTTACAGAAATGGTCATATATTTGTAAAAATATGAAATATACAAAATTAATAACAATCATTGCATGGTGTTTGCTTAAAAAAACAATGGAAGTTTCATTAAAAAAATCGATTTTGATTTTAAAATGTATAATTCGAAAGAGGAAAGAAGAAGAGGACGATTATTATAAAAATAAATATATAAAAAATCTGAATTATAATTCCAATCAATGTTAGAAAATTTCAAAATTTCTTGTTGGAAATTTTTGTATGTATTTTAAAAATGGAAATTAGGGTTTGAAATTCATATTTTAGTTAAATGAGGCTTTTATTTTCTTTCGATTTTATTCAAAGATTTCTGTTTTTAATTATTTTATAACTATACTGTCTATAGAAGAATTTTAATATATTAATATATATATATATATACACATATATATGTGTATTATTTTCAATTTATAATTTTTCGTCCTTTTCTTGCTTTTTTTATCGCTTTCTTCGTTGCCATAATTTTTTTTTCAAATGTCGTTTGAGTTTAACGAGATAGTTTCAATTCAAAGCTCTACTTTGATGTATTATTTTTATTATATTATAGGGACTTTTAATTTACCCCCAATTATAGTGTTGCTTAAGGTATTGATTGGTAGGTAGTGGCATACTCCCGAAATGTGGCATTCTTTTATATCTCTGTAATATTTTCAAGGCAAACATACAATTATTTAATAGATAGACCAAGAATCTATCATATTTTCAAGGCAAACATACAATTATTTAATAGAAAGACACCAAGAATCTATCATATTTTCAAGGCAAACATACAATATATTAAATTTAAGAATGTGTGTAGGATAAATATGATAACCCAGGTATTTAGAAAAGAAAAAGGTTGATAAATACTGGTATATGTTATGTTATACCCACAGTCTACACATTATATTTTATCTGCTTATGTAATCTGTACATGAATGTTGAAATCACAATAATACAATACACTGGTGGTCGAGAAAAATATAACTATTTAAAAATACATATCAATTCTACATTTTTTTTTATGTTAATACGTTTTAGTGTAAATCTAAATTTTACATAATTCTATGTGAATTAATTTTTATATATTTTTTGTCATAGTGAAGGCATTTGAAAACAAAATTTAACTTTTTTTACGACCCCTAGTGTAGGTAATATTATAAAATGAAGTAGGATATGTAGACATATTTAAGTCCCGAGGATATAATGAAAATAAATTATATGAAAAATTATTAAAACGTACGTGTTTTTGTGCATTGTAATAGTATTGTAATTTTAAAAAAGAAATTTTATTATTGTAGTGGTAAACTTTTATTTCTATTATATTTTATTTATTTTTTTTTTGTTTTTTTTTTTTTTGTTTGTTATTTTTATTCAGTTCTATATAGTCATGTTACAGAGACATGATTATTAGATAATTTTTCATTTAATTTCTCCTTCCAATTGAAATCATTGCTCCTGACATTCAAATTTGTATCAATATTGTTAGAAATAAGAGATAATTGTTCTTTTGAATTTAATATTTTAATAGGAAATTACTTAAATTAAATATGTACAATGAACAGGTACCAGGGATCAATGATCGAATTTATTTAAAAATATTACATCGAAAAATAAGATAAAAAAAAATATTACTGAATTTAATGGATTTTCCTGGGAGGTAACTAATTCAATATAATTTCAGTGTTTTAATACCTTGTAGGTAATAAAATAAAATAAAATAAATTAAACATTAATAAAAATTGTTGCAATTTACTTATTCAGTTTTGTGTAGTTTAATTTAGTTTTATAGTTTATAAAATCTAGCACTTATTTTATTAATGTATTCTCAGACTATAGAAATTATTAAACAGGTATTAATTAGTAATGGTGATATCGTAACACTAGATGTATTTTTTTTTTCTATATGTAATAACCGATGACAGATCATTATGCATGAATTATACTATGATTCAGGAAGATAATATATACATCATGTTCTGGGTGAGTGAAGAAAAATGTCTATAGAACATATTTCTTATTAAGATTAGGAGTGTTTATACATGGATGTAGCTTTTCCTCAGCAGAACCTCAGTGGATCTTTTAAGAATCGAGGTTGCTCTATCGATTGGTGATATTTTTAATTTTTGGAAAGGACCGAAAAGGGGCTTTTTAAGCTCGAGATTCGCCGAAATTGGCCGAAATCGATTTTTTCAAATGCGAAGGGGTACTTTTTTATTCAAATTCGGATTTTACGTTAAAAAATAAGAAAAAACTCGATTTCGGCCAATTTCGTCGAGTTTTCAGCTTAAAAAATCTTTTTTTTGTCCTTCCGGGAAATTGACAATATCAACAATCTATAGAGCACCATCGATTTAGTTAATAAATTAAAACACCCGGTTAACCAACCGGTATAAATATTTAAAAAAAAAATAAAACTAGTATAAAGATAGTTTGACGATTTACACAACCTATTCGGGACTGGAATTAAATTAATATACTCGCCCACAAATTTTATTTCTAATTTATAATAACTAAGGCAAATATATTAATTCAAAATTATTATAATAATTATTATAATTGACAAGCATTTAAGGTCCTGCGCAGTAGACACCTTTTTATTTTATTTCGATTCTCCTACTCCTTAATGAACTTCTAATATACATAATATATAAGATTATATATAAAACAAAAATGCGCACACAGTTGAAAATTTTGTACTTATATGGTTTTATTATTCAGCAAATACAAATAAACATTATACAGTTTAACATTCTATAAAAGAACGTAGAACTTTAAAAGATTGTTAGTTATAATAATGCATATGTGAGATCTTATTAAAATAATAAACAAAAGCAAATAAATCAGTTATTATAATTTACATTATGTACTTGCAAATGAATCTATGCACATATGCCAAATAAAAACAAAGAAACAAATTCATCTAAAATAAAAAATATAAAAACAACAAAAAAACAAATCACTTGAATTCTTCATTTTTATCTTTTTAAGTAACTGTTTCTAAATTTTGGTTATTTGTAGTAATAATATAGTTTTTATTAAAATTATGTATTATCTAGGTATATGTACGTACCTCTTTAATGACAAAACTTTTTATTTTAAGTAATTTTATCACTAAATGCCACTTACTATAGGGAATATATCGGAAACGAAGCAGTATATGAGGGACGCGTATTTATGTGTCCTAAATAAAACTTACTAACCACAAAACTTTTTATTAAACACGAGTGGTTTCTGCTATATCGTGCGAAGTCTATGTCAGTACGTAAATTACTGTTTTTTTTTTAAACTTTAAATTGGACTTCAATTTGAAATATAATTACTCAACAGGGACCCCTAGTAATTATTATAACTAACAATCTTTTAAAGTTCTACGTTCTTTTATAGAATGTTAAACTGTATAATGTTTATTTGTATCCGCTGTTGGATACAAAAAAAGGATATCTCCTGTCATCAGCCATTCTGGGACTTATGACTCAGTTGTTTTGAGATTTTTGACTATATTAATGGATGAAAGTGAGACAATATTGCCATGGAAATTTTGTCTCGACTCACTTTAGTGGGACATACTAGTGGCACTCTAACACTTATGACATCTAAATATTCTCTTAGACACAGCATCGTGTGTGATCGTGTAAAAATATCACTGAAGCGATACTTTTCTATTCTGTTAGACTTTTCATACAACGTGGCAGCCTTTTTTCATAACTTCAAAATTTCTAAACAATGGGGCATCGCTTCAAACTATTTTCATTTGTTTGTTATAACAAAAGTTAAATATAAATGAATAAAACAGTTAAGTGAGGATTAATAAAAAAACGTTCATTAATTTTTTATCACTTTTATTAAGCATTGAGTTTTTATTTTGACAAAAAAAAGAGAGAAAAGACTAACCTTTTGTCATATTACTGTTTTACAACACTTATGTATTATAATTATTATAATATTATGTACTGTACTATAATATTTTATTAATAATTTTTATTTGAAAAATATTTTAAAACTTGAAATTAGTTCCAAACTAATATTATCGAAAAATAGTATGAACTATATTTTGTTTATATATACCAATAATCTGTTTCTACAGTAAAAAAGTTGCCAGTACTACCAATTTATAAAATTTTCTATCACTCGGCTTACATCGTCTAAGGTGCCTATTAATATTTTCATTAATAATTGACAATTAATTGATGAGAAAAGAATAACAAATTCTTTAATGGTAGTTTTATTCTCGTCAATTTTCTCACCAATCTAGTGTCAAAATCAACTCAGTTCATGGTTTTTTTTTTTAAATTTGGGGATGCTCAGACAATTTTTTAAAGTATATTAATATAAAAAATTGACATTTAAAAATACGTAGATACAATTAGTGAAAAAAAATAAATGAATACGATATTGATAGTACGACATGAATGTGTAACAGCTCTTCAATTTAAATTGTCCAGTAATTGAAAATTAAAATAATGAAAACATTGATATGTAATAGGCTTGTAACAAAAACACATATTCAGCTAGACAATTATGCGTCTAGGAAAAAATGGGTGATTATTTAGATAGGTAGATAGGTATGGTAGGTAGAAGTGGCCATTCCAGTTGCTTTTGGAAAACTTTATTGTTCATTTTTAATAGCACTTGAGTGACCTATTTGTTGCTATTTGAACTTGCTACTAAAGCAACTCTGTGTAATTGAGAAGGTTAAGCAGATCACCAATTTTGCTTTCCGAAATTAAAGTCCGAAATCTGACTCTAACTAATACTGGATAATTGCTCAAGAGTTTCTCTCTCATTTTCATTTTTGCATTTAAGACAATAGGGTTGAATACCTAGCTTTTGACAGCGGAACTTCTTATCATCCAATGATCGGTACTAATGGTTACTACTCTTTATATATCAGTACGGGATCTGGCTAAGAGCTATTTGGTTTTGTTGATATTGTATGAGGGCCATGTTTTCGTAGAGATCGCACATGTCTTTACGTGATTATTTATTTAAATGAATAAATCTTTTTGAATCTATTAAGTAAATATTACTACCTCGTATGTTTCTTGTATCTAGGCCTGCATACTAAACCAACTGAGGTTAATAAGTTGTCTAAAAAAAAGTTTAATAAAATTATACAGTCTATTCATTTCCTTTTTTTTTGCTATTTCAAAGTTGTCTGTTGTAAAGTTAAAATTATTATACAAAAGCAAATGAATCGTTTTCCGGGTGCTTAAATCAAATGTTTTTAGGTTAAAATTAAAAAATAATTCAATATTTCATGAAAAAATTCGATGGAAGGTGAAGTGTACTACAATTTCTGTACATATTATTAATTATTCGTCGATGTGATGTTAAAATGAGCTGAAATATACGATACAATGATTGCATCGATACGTAGAGATACAAAATATTTTATTGCTATATTTTATTTCGCTAAAGGTGGTACTCGTAGAATAAACAATTAACCTAAACTCATTTTATTTTTCGTTTTTTGCTAAGTAATCCAAATCTCCTTTCAATACTTTTGTGAATTAACATTGAAGTATTTATGTGCATAAATGATAAAAAAGAATATATATATACTTTTATGCAGTCAAATTCAACATTTAATCAAACAAATTAAACAATTTTTTTTATCCAAATTAAACATTTCAAAAAATGTTGAAATGTTCTGGAAAAATGTTTAATTTGTTTGAAAAAATGTTGAAATTGATTTAAAAAAAGTATAGTTATACATTGTCACAGAAGAAATACTTACAGCAGACTTAACTAATAACATAAAGTTAAAATAGTTCAATTCCTTTAGAATTGCCAAGCTTATTTTTGCTTATTATTTTTAATTTATAAACTCCGTATTAGAAGGTCACAGGCACCGTACCAGTCTATCTATACTACTTATATATAAAATTGATTGTATGTTTATGTCCAAAAGTATTTCCCACTTCCAGTTGATCTGGAGACTTGAAATTTTAGAGTTTGGGCCGTGATATAGGGAAAAATCGAAAAGTTCCAAGAAGTTATGAGGGGACAGAGTTATTTTAAATTTTCTTTCTTTTTTTATGACGTCACTGTGTGTTTGGCTCTGTATGCACATAATTATAATCATTTTTTTTTTATTTTTTTTTTGTATCTCTCTTTTGTATTTATTCGTAATATATACAATGTAACTATGATAAAATTTGTATATTAATATATACATATATAGTATCCATTCGTACAATGTTACTCACATAGTCACATCTGGTCACATCATATCATAAGGTTAATTTGTTTTTAAGGTAATTTGGTAATTTGTTTTTTTTTTTTTTTTTTTCATTTTGTTTTTGTTTATTGTTATTTTTTTATATACATATTTACACAAACCAAGGGATTTTTTAAGAAATAAAATGAAATTTTATAATACTATTTTTTATTTCTTTTTAAACTTATAATTTAATAGCGAAAGTCTTAAAATATTTTTTGTTTTCACAGAATTAAAAAAAAATTTAGTTTCCTTTAAAAAAAAAATCCTCGAACGGCTATACTGGGACTAGTGCTTCAGAAGTTGTGATCTATTTTGTCTCCACACTTCCTGCTTTTTTGCAGTAAATTTTTTTATTTTCATTTATTTTTAATAATCACCCAAATTTTTATTTTATTCATAAAAAAAAAAAAATTTCATTAGCAGGTAGGTAGCAAAGGATATCAAACATATGTGTACATACATTATGTATATGATTTTTTTTTTAATAATTTATGTACGCTACTTTTGTACCTGATTTGTTTTTTTTTTTTCAAATGCACATCGTAACTATCGAAACTGATTTTTTTTTGTGCCTGTAGAAGAAATTCAAATTTCGTCACAATTTTTATAAAAATTTTCGATTTTGTGATGAGTTCAAATTGTTTTTGTTTTTTTTTTTCCAAACTGAACCAATTATTTTAAAACCAATTTTTTATTTATCCTACATCCCTACGTTCCTACCACTTGCTTCGAGAAATTGAAAATACAAAAAAAAACGCAAACATTTTTTTCTGTTTTCTTTTATATTTTTTTTGTTCTCAAAAAAATTTAGAACAAAAAAGATTCATTTAGAACGGTTTTGGACAATATACTAAACACCCATCAGAATATTTTTTAACAAAAAAATTCAATTACCGGAAACTACTGAACACAAAGAAATGTTTTTTTACTCAGGATCGTTCTAGATTGTTCTCGAATCTATCACAAATCACCTGTCAGAAATATTTTAAGAATAAAAATTGTTACAGAGTTGAAAATTTGTACTCGGAGGTACTGCCTCAAAATGAAATAAATACGTCTATTACGTCCGTTTTTCAAAATGTTGAGTTGTTCGGGCAGCTGCCATACAACTCCCAACACCTATTACAAATATAATGAGCAAACATATCTTTTACCGTTTTCTAATAATCTGAGTGGTTCGGGTAGCAGCCATACATCTTCCATCAACTATCAGGAATATTGAAAAAAGTTTTTATGTAACTGAAAATTATTGTATTTGAGATACTCACTCCCTCATAAATAAAAAAATGACATAAATTTTCTAAAATTTTGAGTAATTTTAATACAGATTCATATATAAATTCTGAGAAATTTTTCGTTTTGTTTTGACAGATTTTAATTTTAATTTATATTAGCCAATTTATTATTTTTTATAACTTTATTATTATTTAAACTTAAAAAATAGTTGTTTTTTTTCCAAGAAATTATTTGGAAAAACCGAAGCCGAAATTTTTTTTTTAGAAATGTTTGCCTTCAACTAAAACAACAAAATTAAACTTTAGAATCGCAGCTTGGTTTTCAAAGCAAGTGATGATTGTAATTACGGAAAAAGCAAATTTGGTGAAATTCTATGAAGTCTTGATAAAGATCATAGATGAAAATAAAGATTTCATTAAGAGATTTGATAAAAATTGAAATTATTTTTAATTAGGTATTTCTATTATAGGGACTTTGGGCCAGCAACGCGGACCGGGTACAGCTAGTAGAAATATATAATGCATTTTAAATGTGCTTTAATGACTTTCTCTCACTCTTCTGAATCATTAATGGTTGATTATACTTTTGAAAATAAATCTATTGAACGAGTCTTTGACAATAAATTATGTTTCAAACAACATTTAAACGTCATAATAAATAAATCTAACTCCATGCTAGTCTTCGTCTAGCTTCGTCAAAAGATTTTCTAAAGAATTCAACGATCCATACGTCGTTAAATCACTTTTCACGTCTCTTGTTCGACCTAATCTGGAATATGCTAGTCAAGTGTGGTCGCCTCATTACCTCAATCATATCAAAAGAATTGAAGCTACACAAAAATTTTTTTTGAGATTTGCATTGCGTAATTTACACTGGTCAAATCCAGTTATTCTGCCACCTTATAGGAACCGGTTAAAGTTATTGGATCTTAAATCATTAGAATCCAGAAGGGAGGTTGCTGATATCATATACATTATTAAAGTTTTAAATAATGAAATTGATTCTCCTTATGTTAGAGATATGATCCACTTATATATTAACAACAGAAACCGCTTTAGATCGGAAAATATTTTTCGTCCAATATTTCATCGTACCAATTATGGTAAATATGAGCCTGTTAATAGAATGTTTATGTTAATAAATAAACAAAAACACCACATCGATTTTACATTAAACGCAGCCTAACTAAAAAAAAACTGCACTTACATATATCTTAGAGTTAGTATAAATTTATAATTTTCTGACATTCTTTGGTAATAAATTCCAAAAATGTATAAATATCAATATTTTAATATTAAGATCTAGAATAAGATTAAGCTTACAATTATATTTTGTTTGTTTAATTTTGTACACTTATGTATATTGTAATATGTTTGTACTAAGCATAAATAAATAAATAAATAAATAAATAAATGAAATTTTACATTTTGTAGAACCAATTGAGCAGATCTATACATATATTTTCCAAAATTGGATTCTATTTTATTTTCTTATATGCCTATCCTAGTATATTAATAAGAAAGAACTCTTCTACAATAGGATATAATATTTTTTTTATATAATTTAATAATTCTGATTTTATTATAATTTTTTAAGTGTTTTTTTTTCTCTTTAATTTCTTAAATACCTGCCTACCTTCGAGTGTTCCATATAAAACCAAATTAAATCTTTACGATGTTTTCATTTTGTTTCCTTTTTTAATAGATAAATTTTATTTTTGTTTTTCTTTTCAATTTAAAAAAAAATTATTTCTTGACGTAATTTTAAATTTCTTAAATAAACAATTAAAATTATATTCATATATGTTTGTATCTATAAGTCGCAAATTAAAATTTTATTAGAACCTACCTCAAATATAAATATTTTGTTTTATTTATTTATTTTTTTTCCCCGCACACACAGAGTGGAGTCTTAATAATGTTTATTTGAATAAAAAATGAATAAAAAACTTTTTTTTATTCAAATTAAAGTACAAAAAAAAAAAAAAATAACCAAAACAAAAAAAAAAAACAGCGAATAAAAAGCGATACAAGATATGAAATTCTAACAATACAGTTGTATTTTTTTTTTGTTGCTTTCAAAAAATTCCATCAAAAATTTGTACAACTCATTAATTCTATCTTTTTTTTTCTTTGTTGTTTTGTTTTTTTTCTCTAGTTTTCTTTTCTATACAAAAATTAATTTAAGTAAATAGAGAATAAATTTGTCTTCGATTTTATGCAAGAATTGAAGAAAATTATCTTTAATTTATTTTTGTTGTTATTTTCTGTTGTTTTTTTTTGGCAATTCAATCGAATAATGTTACAGTCGAGACGACCTTAATGTAATTTAAAACTGGTTTGTGTTTAGATTTGTTGAGATGTGGGGGGGAGGGGGCATGAATTTAAAAATAAACCAATTAATATTTTAGCAATTAGGAGAAGTTTTTTTTATGAGATTTGTGAAAAAGCCACTTTTGGTATTTACTTGAAATATTCATTTGGCAAGAATAGTAATTGTAAGTTGTATAGGTAGTTAGGCTTTGCAGTTAATGTTCTGGTTTAACGGTTTTTTGTGTAATATAATGTCTTGATATTTTAGAAAGTTTGGGTAATTTACGTTTATGAAGATGTACAATTATCAAAATTTATATAGCCTTCTGTCGTACACCGTTGATTATTTTACGTTTTGGTTGTTATTAGTTGGAATAATCCAATATGAGGGCGTTTCCGAACCTCTCGCACTTGCACTTGATACTCGCACTAAACCTGTCAAATCGCATTTGATTTGTTGTCAAAATTTTAGTGTAGTCTCAAGTACACTAGATATCGCAAAATTAAATTTATTAAATTTAGTACGATTTGACAGGTTTAGTGCGAGTATCAAGTGCAAGTGCGAGAGTTTCGGTTACGCTCTTAATTTTTTTTTGTCCAAATTTTCCAACCAAAATAATTATTGAACTTTGGATTGCAATGTTGTAATAATAAAATATTCTCAGTTTCTGTTTTCTTGAAGATTCTGCTGGGACTTAATATTAAATTTTAAATAAATACTTATTAGGTTTTCAGTAACTAATTAATTATCTTGATTAAATTAACTTTTTCGATAGATTTAGTGGCGCAATGCAGAATATACTTGTCCATTTAGATACAACCCCATTTACTATTTCGCAGAAGTTTACTCAAAATATTTTATATAATGTTATTCCGAACTATATCAGTTCAATATATATTTACTTTAAAAATTGTCTTATCGGAAATTTTATTTTGTTACGAATCGGAAAAAGCTCTGTTGACGTTATTAGTTTTTTTTTTTATCAAGTTTTGTTGCCAAATATAATACGTATCTACACCTAACTAGCTGTATATTATGTTAATGTTTTTTTTTATAGTTTTTTTTTTTTGTATTTATTTGGCTCTACATTATTTCTATTGTTGCTTTGATTCTTCTCTTCATCAATATTAATTAATCTTCGCCTAAATGAATCAAGAACTATAGAAAAAACATCTAGTCAAAATAAAAAAAAAAATTAAATATTCAACATTTAAATATCAAACTTTTGAAAAATGATACGAGTCCCAATGGACAACAATTGATCTGGTTTGGTTTTCAAAATTATAATCAATAAAAAAAAAAAACAATGAAAAGAAAATAACAACAAAAGAAAACGACAACAAAAAACTTTTCTAGTTATGTAAAGTCAAGTAAACAAAAAAAAAAAAAAAAAAAAAAATCTACAAAAAATCTACAAAAAAGATATTTCCAAATGTACCAAATTGGGGTGATAGATCATTTTTTGTAGTTATGTTTGATTTTAAGGTGGGTGTGGTGTAATGAATTGAAAACTTTGATAATGAAGATGAATCATTTAAACATAATATGTATGTATGCTGACATGTGTCGGAACATGTTAATAAAAATTTGCTTCTATGATAATAAAACAATAGAATAATTTGAAAAATGTTGGTTCATAACAGCATTTAAGATGTTTATAACTGTTGTTTTGTTTTATGTCTTTTTTTCCACATTTTAACTATACCGATCGAAGGTTTTCATTAAATATATGAACATTGAGCTCCGATGCACCCTGAAGGATGTCAAAATTCGGTTTTTTTTTAATCGAGTAAACATTTAACAAAATTTTACTTAATTGATGCGCTGGTTGGGGCAGTGGATAGAGCGCTTGTGTTTCAACTGAAAAGTTCCAGGGTCGATTCTCGTCGAAAAAAAAGAAAAAAAAAATATTTTATGGGGTTTTCGACCTCATACTTTCTGTCATTGGGATAAAGTTAATGGCTAAATATAATTTTGAGTATAATTTGGTAACACCTTGAACAAATTGGAGCTATTCTATTTAAGAAGGTTTAGTTCCTGACAATAGTAGTAGTTTTCGACATTTAATGAGTTGATAAGCCAGAAATTTGAAAAGTAAATACACCAAATAGTGGTATGTAGTAAAAACTTGCAGTACGGTACTTAATTAAGCACGAAAAGATAACTTTACCTAAGTTATTGTCAAAAACATAAAAAAAATCACAACCACTGATGTATTTTGTCAAACCGAAATATTTAACATAAATAAGATTAGTAATACCATGTTTCCGGAATCTTCTATTATGAAATATACTTCTTCTGTCCTCGTTAAATTTTGAATCCTTCAAATATTTAATCAAAATGCTTTTGTTTGTATTTTTTACCAAAACCATAAATTTATACACTTCAACTTTGGCTATACATTAAACCCTTTTCGGAACAAACGGGTTTTTAAATATTTCTATTCGATATGCATAACTTTTTTGAATCAAATTTGTTTTTGAAAAAATTGAATTAAATTAAATTTTACAGTTTTGCTGGTTGTGAGCTTGTGAGTTGCTGTTAAAACATCGAAAATGAATATAAATTTTAGTAAAATTTATCGAATAGAACCTTTTTTTAAAATGTATGTTACAATCTTTATTCGTTATTTGTGATCCTGCTCATTTGTCAATGTCAATGCGAGTTGACGCTTTCATGCGATTCCTATTGTACATCCACACGACTTGTAAAACAAAACGAAATAACAAATTGGTCACTCGAATCGTAACATAAAAAGGACACAACATAATGCTAGTTGTCTTTTCAGCATTAACTGGAATAACAACTTCCACCTTCATTTATAAATATACCTTACGTTAATATTGATATTATTTGCCATAACTATTGTGTATTGGTTTTAACATCACTTTTTCTGTCAGTTTTTGATTGCTTTTTATTTTTTTAAAAGTAGAAGCAAAGAACAGTTTAGTGGAGGGACTTAATTAATTTGACTATTCTTTAATTGCATGCTATCCATTGGTTAAATGTAGTGATTGAAGGTGATAGACCATCCAAATTTGTTCAATTGAAACAGACTTTACTTCAAATATTAAAATAGAAATCAGAAGATAATCGAATATAACGACACTTTTTCAGTCATAACGGTTTTAGAAGAAGACTTAGTCTATTGATTATACTATATAGAAGTCTTTATAAAAACTTTTGAACTTCACTGATCTCAATGCCGTCTATTATTCTATAAAATCAAATTAAATTCGTTTCTTTTTTATCAAATTTTCTTTTAGTGTTAATATTCAAACCCCAACTGTATCATTATCTGAAAGCAACTGGACAAAAAAAAAAACAAAAAAAACATAAAAAAAATAAATGTTCTAAAAAACAGCAATTTCCTCAAAAAAAACTTTTCTCAACGACCTTTTATATAAAAAAAAAAAAAGAGAATAAACAAAAATACAAGAATAAAAGCAAAATTATGCTGGATTTTTATTATAATGTTCGGCTCATTTTATTGTGTACATTTTTTTTTTGTTGTTTTTTAAGTATCATTTCGTAATGACATCATAAATGTAAACAACAATATAAGCAGCAAAAAAAAAAACAACAATTTCAAAACTAATAGGAAACCACATAGTCAAATTCGTACTTGCCAAACGAGTGCAAGTACAAGCAGAGCCGGTTAAGTGTGAAATCATTTTTATAAGTACTAAAATATCATTACCACTTAAATCTAACCAGACTAGGGATTTTGTAAATGTGGTAATAAATTTCCCTTTTGCTTGTTCTGTATAAATCAGAATACCTGGAATTTCTTTATTAAAATAAAATTCAAATAGAATTTAAAAAAAAAAAAAAAAAATTTGACTTTTTAATTTGTGAATGGTGCAAAATTAATATCCTGAAAATTATTTCCAATTTTGAATGGCAAAAAATTAATTTTAAATTCAAGTTCTTCTGCATATGTATAGGTAAATCAATTTTTTGAAAAAAATATGAATTTATTATTTTTTTTGTCTCTAAAAAAGAAATTTCAATTTAATTTTTTAGGGCATCACTGATGATGACTTACTTTTTGTGAATAGAAAACAAAAAAGCTCAAAAATTAAAAGATTGAATCTTTTTGTAATGTAAGTGAGCTAATTTTGTAAGTTGTATTCTTCAATTCAATATTCAGCTATTCCTGGCGTAAAATTCGTCCTCTACCTTTCTTTCCTCTTCATTTAAATATTCAAAACGGAAAACAAAGTTTTCTATTTCCGAAAAAAAAAAACAAATTTTTTTATCATATTGCCCAATTTAATCATAATATTTTTGCCCTTCACATAGTTAGGGTAGGGTATTTTTTTATTTTTCTAATATCCTTGTTGTTACATCTGTGGAGTCACCGATGTGGAACTGTCAACTCTGGTTTAAAATTTTCTTTTGCAAACAACACCATGTGTAGATGACGAAGATGGGGTAGTTTTGTAATTGCAGCACCAATTAAAGAAATAATGCCCTTGATATGATATTCTCAATAACATCCTTACTTCTGGTGTTTTTCCTAAAAAAAAGAATTTTTAGCAAATCTACCTAGTAAATTTTTAAAGCTGGAAAAGCAAATTTACCACTATGGCAGAAATAGAAATACTTTTTTTGTGTTTGTTTGATTTATTAAATAGACATTCATTTGAACCTGAAGATGTCCGTGCATTGGTTAATTCGAAACATTTTCCAGGCTGCTAATCCAAAGACACAAACCAGAATTTTTTTTTAATAGGTACTTTATGTTTTGGGTAATTTTAATTGCTTTGATGACTTTCTAATTTCCGTGACTTCCATATTGTAAAAAAATGTCATAAATGTCATGATGTTAATTTTTCCGCTCATTAATTTCTGTTGCTTTTCTCTCATTATTCTTTTCCCGAATTTTAGTTAACATTTTCGAAAATAAATATTCTACATCATTTGTATTTGAAAAATTCTAGTCTCCTGTATGACCGTAAGCGCTAGTATTATTTCAACATTTTTGATATTAATCAGCCACCAATTAATTATATAATAAAAATTAATATTAAAATTTATGCAAAAGTACTGAAACTAAATCATGATCTTCGAAGTAGAAATATACGAGTATATTCAACATTTATATTATCTAATATATTATTACGCTAATAATATCTGTAAAACTTACTATCTCGATGAATTAAAGCAAAATGCAGTGACAGAAACACAAAAATGTAAATTTGAAGCTTTTTCAAAATATTACCGCAATAAATTACCGATTAAGTAGTAGAAAATATTAAAAAGTACTAATTTTTGTGCCTATATTTCAAATAATATATCTAAGTTCTAAACCCATATATGAAAACTTTAATACAAGAACCAAATAACAGACATCATAAAATTAATAAAATTTTGTTTTTGCAATAAGAGTAATTTTTGAAATCATTAAAACAATTCAAATTACCAAAAAAATTAAGTACCTATTAGCAAATTTAAAAAATTTCTGGTTTGTGTCTTTGAATTAGTCACCTCGAATAATGTCTCTAATTGAGCAATGCAGGTACATCTTCAAATTCAAATGAATGTTTATTTTGTAAAGCAAAATATTAAAAAGCAAAAAAAAATATTCCTATTGTTGCCATGGTGCTACATCTTACTTCGCCAACTTTAAAAATTCACTAGGTTTGCTAAAAACCCCTCTTATCGGAAGACCACCATAAGCAAGATATTAGAGAACATATAGCAAGGGCAATATTGATTATTTCTTCATTGGGTGTTGAAATTGCAAAACAACAATCTTTTTTTTTTAAAGGTTATAAGCCAAACATCAGGTTTCAAACGATACCCCTATATAAGAATACACAGCTTGAAGTAATTGAGTATTGTAGAAAAAAATGTCCCTTTGAGCATTATAGATATCCTTTTTTTTTGTTTTTTGAATTTTTGAATTTTTTTTAAATTTTTTTTTTATTCAATAATTAAAATTAATTTAATTAATAGTGACTTTAATTGTGACAGAGTGATGTGATACTATTTTTATATTTTTTAAATTGATTTTATTTTAGTTAGGTTTTTTTTAGATTTAATATTTTTTTTCATATTTAATTGATTTTATGATGTTTTGTTATGTGGTTGTATTAATTATATTTTTAGTTTTCCTACTTATATGGGCTTCTTAGAACTTAAATATTTTTGTCTATAAATGATTATTTGAAAGATAGGCACAAGCATTAATACTTTTAATTTTTTTTATTTACGTTTTTGCGATAATAATTTGACAACACTTCACATTTCAATTTTTTGGGTTCATGTCTCTGCTTTTTTGATTTAATTCACCGAAATGGAAAGTTTTACAGATATTGTTAGCGTATTAATATATCAGATTACCATTATAATAGTATTTTTGTAGAGCTATAAATATAAATATGTTCTGTCTTTACTTTCATGTAGTTTTAACTGATTTATATTCGTGTTCCCACATAACAATTTTATTGATATAAAACTCTTGCGCACTCTTATAACACTATTATAAATACTCTAATGGAAGTATTAGTGTTCATTTGAGTGTTCCGCAATTGTTGCGAAACGTTATAAATACGTTATAGCACTAAAATGGAGAATCCTATAAGGCACGGGAGCAATTGTTGTGATATTATTGTAATAGGATTATAGTATACATATGTATTAGTGTATATGTTTTTATTTTGAAATGAAATTCATTTGTAATAATATTTATGTTATGCGAGAGTGAGATAGAGATATTATTTTTTATTTAAAAATAATAATTTTATAGAGTTTATATTTATTTCATTTGAAAGATATATATTATTCCCATTACATCACATTATTCCCATAAAAACATCATTATAACATCTTTAATGCTTATCCGGAGTGTCACATAAGAGTTTTATATCACTTTATTTTTATAACAATAAAATGTTACGTGGGTTATGTTCAAGTATTTTAATAAAGAGTCCCTGGGGCAAATTTTAACATTCACCTCAGTATTTAAAATTCATTAGTCCAATCCTGCACTTAAAATTAGCCAGTTGTTGTTTAAGGGCGGCGGCAAATCATAATAGTCTTGCGATCTAATTAAAATATCATTTCAAAAATAAACATAATTTTTTTTTTTTTTTATCGTTTTCGTTTAGATAAATATACATGAGTATGTGTGTATATATAGCTTTTTTTTTTAAATTTTAATTTGGCGTTGAATTTTTTTTTATGTAAACAATAATAAAAAATAATGAGCAAAACATTTGTTTTAAAATTTTTGTTTAAATTCATTGCTAACTATAAGTTCTATAATAATCGATAATTATGTTAGTCTGGTATTCGTTTTTTTTTGTTTTTTTTTAATTTATTGATTTTAATTTTATAACAGTTTTATTACAACTCAATGGGAGTTCGTTCGTTGAATAATATTTCTCTTTAGTTAAATAAATATTATGAACAGGAAAACAATTGATTCCTAAAATTAACAGTATGTTTAAACCGGTATTTTGCAGTAGAGTTTACCGTAGGTGTTTTTATATGCAATAAAAATTGGTTACCCTCTTTGTCTCTAATTACAAAATCCCTAAATTAAAATCCTAAATAATAAAACCCCCTAAACCCCAAATTAAAAATCTCACATTCAAAAACATTTTTGGTGAACTAATTTAGGTTAATCAATCGAAAAGCCAAATCATTTAATTGAATTGGCTTCTTAATTTAGTATGTGCACCTTAACGCCTGTAATGTAATAACTGCAAAAATAAAAACGGTATATTTTAATGAAACTGGAAATTATCACTGAAATTGTGGCATTCCTGTGAAACAAAATTTGATAAATATGTTTATGATAGACGGATTATGTCAGCGGAATTTTGGATTAATAAACAGCAAAACAAATTCAAAGCATTTACGTTAAGTTGTATAAACTTGCACACAACAATTATGCGTGTACTTATTTGTTCCAAAGCAATACAGATACAATTAAAGATATAGTATTCCGTAATACGCTTAAATATTGAGGTTTATAATTGATTGCACAAAATGAAGGGTTAATATTTTTTTTTTTTTTTACAATATTTTATTCAGAACATTCCAATCTAGTAAAAAAATTAAATTTATTAGCTTTTCCCAGAAATTAGATAGATATGAAAAAAAATATATTATTTACGCGATTTTTGAAAGTTTTTTACACAAATAGTTACATATACATAATTATGTATGTAAATTTATACTCACATATGCTAGTCATAATGTATATGTTTATATAATGCTTTTTTGGTTTGTTTTTTTAAATATAGATTTTGGATAAATTTTGTCAAGATAAAGTGATTTGAAACGCAATAAAGCTAAAGTCAATAATTTTGTCGGTTTTTAAATTGATTATTTTATAAAATATTGCCAAGCAAATAAAACTGACACGAATGAGATAAACACAAAATTAACAAAAAAATAATTAACATGTCAAGGACAGATGGTTTTTTTTTGTTAATTTTTTTTTTGTCTTTTTACACATTTCTAAGTCTATGTTGGATGAAAAACCTAACTGTTTTTATACATTTGGTTTTTTTAAAATTTACAATTTACAGGAAGTATTGAACATTTTTAGTTTCAATTATTTTGCCAGTGTGTAAGGTTTAACTGACGGTTGGTCATTTGATTCCAATATTATCATAGCCAATAGACCTTGATAATATCCAATAGTTGGAAAAATAATTTACGATTTTACGAGCGAGTTAATTTTGTTTTTACAAACGCTTCACAGTTACAAAAAATGTGTGAATTGGATATTTATTTCTAGTTTCAATAGATGGATGTTACTCTCGTTTTCTTTCGTTTATTTTCGTTTCAAAAACTTGATTGCTTATATTCAGTTCTCAACTTTCAATTGTATTATATTTATTTACCAATTTGAGCCGAAATTTACGACTATTTATATACATACGAGTATGTACTTTGAATTTAGAATACCAATATTGTGAGTGGTTATTCGTTCAATGGTGGTTATTGTGGTTATTGCTTCAATGGTGGTTATTAATTCAAATTAAATATATAACTAGGTTCGATTTAACTAGTTAATTATTATGTTTTTGTAACCAAAACTGAATAACACAATATAACAATATTTAATCCAATTTTTTTTCTTGAAACAGTAACGGTAAATATTTAACTTTCTAGGCAAATCACTCTTCTGCATTTGTTGAAACGGTGCTGTGAAATTTTTCGAAGTTCCAATCTTCTCTTAATATACAATATATATATCAAATGTATAGAGTCAAGCTGAATTATTACTGATGGCAATGTCAAGCAACCTCAAACATAAATAAGTATCGTTTTTGAAACATAGGGGCACCTATTCTGTTTTATAAATAACAGTTAGAGTACTGTGACCAAACTTAAAATACAGAGTTGAACTAAAATGTTGCTACAGCTGTCAATCGAAGAAGTGTTTCGAGTATTTTACATATATCACGCTGGGTGGCGCAGTAGGTAGAGCACCTGCCTTTCAGCCGAAAGGTCCCAGGTTCGATTCTCGACGAAGGCAAAAAAAAAAATGCTTTCTAGATTTTTCAACCTGGTCCAATACCTTTTATCATTGGGATAGAATAAATGATAAATAGTTGAGAGTTTTGCTTATCACTTAAAATAAAATGGAACTATTATATTATGAAGGCGAAGTACTCTACAGTGGACATAGTTTTCCACATTTAAATTAGTAGATATACCATAAAAATTCTACAGAAAAAGCTATTGTATGTAATTGTGTATTCCAAATCTCTGTGTAAAAGCAGTTAGAGTGTTCATCCCATAGAAAAAGATATAGATTTATTTTTATATAAAATCCATATAAAGTTTGAATTACAAGTTACCTGAATCCAGAAAATCGACTAGAGTTGTGTCAAAAAGGTGTAGCGTTTTGTTGAAAACGATTTAATCTTCATAAATTGTTTACAATCATTCTAAATTCAAAATATTCACTATAGTTCTGCCAAAATTGTTCCGTTTTATTGAAAGCGATATAAACTTCAAAAAAATGCTTATTTATGTCTGACGGGGCTGACTTTGATTTAATCGGTAATGTAAACAAGCAATATAATTGTCAATGTAAATCCTGAAAACATCTATACTTTACTTACTGAGGTTGCATGTAGAATGTGTGACTGTGGTGTGTGTGTGTGGTGGGTAACGTTAATGATGATAATCATTGAATATCGTTTTGGTTAAATTTAGGGCTTCCATTACCGAATGTGGAGACATCTAGAATCAGTTATTTTAAAAAATTAATTTCTATGTTAAACATTTTTGATCCAAAACAATAAAAATAGAATAAAACAGAAAGAGATTAAAATTAGAATTAACAGAAATAGTTATTCACATCTGTTTTTGCAGCAGCATTCATGTCCCACCCTTTTTTTCGTCAAAACTTGTTATTGTGGAATGTACTACCATTCCATGTATTTCTTCAAATATATGTCTTGGAAATTTGTTAACAAATAATTTTTAATTAACTTTCCATACACAAATTCTTAATCTTCAAATCTTAAACTATTATACTAACGTAGAGTAACCAATACTAACCTATACTAACTTTTACTAACTACATGAAATATTCAACTTTATGCTCAATTAATTAGGGTGTTTATCTCATTATTTTAGCAATTAAAAAAAAATTTAAAAAAAAAAACAGCCTTCAAATATTTCATTTTTTTAATTGACAAAAACCGGATTTAATCATATCTTGTCTTCTGAGCGTAAACATTATAGAATCTAATTATTTTAAAAATTCTAAACTATAACTATAAGTATAGTAGGTTTTTACAATTTATTTATTATTAGTTAAATTTTTCATAATGTATTTTTTAATTCTGTAATTGAATAATGTCTAAAATATGTTATCATATTTTACATTTTTACGGACCAATCATTCTATTTTGTTTCAGCTTTTAAAAAATTCTATTGAAACAAAAAATAGTACATAAAAAAAATTCTAAATATTAATTTTGAAATAATTAAGATCGCTTAATTGCACAAATATGATCAAATTAAGTAAGTATAATTATCACGATATACTTATTCATTACAAAGTAAACAATATTCGTAATAATAACTTAATTTTATGTTTAAAAACAAATACATAAATACTGATAAAAAATTATTACACAATGAAAATCAAAAGAATAAAATTTCTCAAAAGTAAATAAATTCAATTTTATACTACTACACTGAATTTATATAAACCAGAATTTTAGACTCGCAAGGCAAAATAATGTCAACGAATAGTATTTTTACAACCCCAAATAATTTCGACTCTTAAGATTTTTCTTCAAAAGTATTTTTAATTGATATTTTGTTAAATAATCGAAAAATTAAATTCTAAAAATATTATCACTCATTGATTGATATATCAAACCAATAGTTTGTCTTATAATACCTTTTGATACTTTAATTTGCTGTTTATTGGTATAATATGACGTCACATAGAATCTTATTTGTTTTTATCATTTTTTTTTTCATCTTTGAAACAAAGTCTCAATTAAAATTGCTTGTGTACTAAATTGCGGTATGAATATTAAAATAAACAAACAAATATTTTTTTAAAAAAGCTAAAGCACACATACACAAGGTGTTTTAGTTCAAAATGAATTATTACTATCGTATATATTGTTATTGAATCGAAATTGAAAATGAAAAAAATTAAATAAATAAAAAAGTGGGATGGATTAAATATTTTCAAAAACAATTAATTCAAAGTTCGTATAATGAATCTAGTTGTATTATAGTTATGATATCTAGTAATCCGGTGGCAATATCCATGCGTTCGTTTACTTCATCGTAATTCTATAGTATTTATAAAAAATAAATATACTGATTTCAGAATACTGATGTTCTACTAATATAGAATGTACTGCCTGATGGTACTACAGTTATTTGCAAATATACTGATTACAAATATTAACATTGCAAATATGATTTTTCTTTTGTCTCTATTGTTACAACTTCTATTAAAAGGGCAACATATTAATCAACTGATCTTAGTTATACTGTCAGTATTATGCTTAGATCAAACACATCAGACGTATATTACTAGACGAAGGCTTGATTCATTTAATTGTGCATTAAGTCATAGGGTTAGTAAAACACCGCCACTATTGATTAGAAAAAACTGAAAATAAACTAAACCAGATACATGGTGTTAGTAGAATGGTAAAAGTTATAAGTTATTACCTATGTTAACAGCTATACATGTATTAAAACTACTTCTAAAAGTTAGGCCGAACTAACTAAACTAAAAAGAACATGTTAGTAAGTCTCAGTTGTACGTACATTAAAACGTAATCGTTTTCTAACAGTTAAAACACTTAGTTGTCGATCAAAAGAACTAGATTTAGAATTTACTTCACAGAACATTCTAGTGATTGGCTCGAATATACCATATTTAATAGAGTGGAAGGTAATTTGGAACAACTCAACGGTTCTGAGATTATTCCGAATGGATTTTTCAACCAAATAATTTGAAATTTCAGGGTCTAACGTCTTACCCGAAAGAATCTGGTGAATAAAAGAGATATCTGTAATAACCCGACGATCAGACAACGGTTATAAGTCAATGAGTTTAAGACCGTGGGAATAAGGTGGAAGTCGCAATGGATCATTTCTTACATACTTATTCAATTATATTCAATTAATTTTCAAATGATTTATAATTTAATTTATTTATTTATTTATATTTCAAGCCCATTTCCCAGATGTAGACCTATTATTTTTTATTGCCATTTATTTTTTATCCCAATGACACAGGATACTGAACCAGCTCGAAAAAGCTATAAATTATCTTGCTTTTATCAGGAATGGAGCTTGAAATATTTCGGTTGAAAGCAAGCCCTTAAGCGAGTTATTGCGCCCCCAGCGTGTTTTAATTTATTTTTAGTTACTTTTTTCTATATTAGAATTGCTTCACAACAATTTTTCATGTATGAAAGAAACACTTTTGATATTCGATATTCGACCTGTTTAATATTGCTAACCATAGTACTGATTACGGTAAATTTGAGCCTGCGTCTAGAATGTTACGTGAATCTAACTCGACAGCAGCTTGTTTTGATACTAACCTTAGAAAAAGAAACTAAAAATTAAAGCTGTATAATCGATAAATAGTTATGGAATTGATATTTGGTCTTTTTCTATTTTCTTTATGTATTTGGTTTTATTTTTAACATTCTACTAACTATAGCGTAACCCACGTAATAATTTTATTGCTATAAGACTCTTGCGCACTCTTATAACACTATTATAAACACTCTTATAGCAGTATTAGTGTTAATTTGAGTGCTCCGAAATTGCTGCGAAAGGTTATAAATACGTTATAGCACTAAAATGGCGAATCCTATAAGGCACCGGAGCAAGTGCTGTAATATTGTTATAGGATTAGCATACATGTATTAGTGTATATGTTTTTATTTTGATAAATGATATTCATTTGAAATAATTTATGTTATGCGAGAGTGAGAAAGGAATTATTTTTTATTTTCAAATGATAATTTTATGGAGTTTATATTTATTTCCTGAGAAAGGGAGATAAATGTTAGTTAATAATATAAAAAAAATGTCTTACTAATAAATAATATTTTTCGGTCAAAAATAATTGTATTAATATTTATAATTATTGTGACCAAAATGCAAAATTTGGCTGGGAATGAAATTTCATTGACATTTATCATAAAAATAATTCGAAAAAATACAATGCCCTCGAAAAATAACCAATTTTTAAGTAAATAAAAGAAAATATATTTTTAAATTGCATATTTTAAATATTTAATAATGTAAAATAATTAATGCATAACATCAAATTTGATATTTAAATAATTATTCTTTTAAGTAAAAATGATATTTTTTAATTATATTATTTAAAAAAAATTTACCTCGTTTGTAGAAAATAATGGCCGTCGCAAAATACTTATCTAAAAGCTACCGTAAGTTTATTAGTAACATTATAGGAATACAGTAAAATAATAACACCACTACTGCTATTCCAGCAATTCTATTCTTATAACAACACTTTAACTCTTAATATAGGATTACGCACTTTTAGATTTATAAAAACATTGCTGTATCACTTGCGGAAAATCCCATTATAATAACTCCCGCAATTGCTATAAGAACATTCTTATAGCAATATTAATTACATTATTCTCATAAAACATCATTATAACACCTTTAGTGCTAATCGGGAGTCATATAGAGGTCTTGTAGCACTAATTTTGTTTTTATAACAATAAAATGTTACGTGGGGTGTTAGCTATTTATTTTTCTTCAACTATAGCATGTTTATTTATTTTTATCTCTTACTAACATTAGTTACTAACGGTAAAGGATATTAACCCATTGGATGATGATCTCACCGCTTAGCAACATGATGTAAGCTTTCGTCTATAATAGACGTCTGTACACAGTACACAGTATTAAATAAATTTACATACGATATATGGAATTCTGCAGTAAGTATTATGTATATTCTGTAACTGTACAAAAAAATAGAAAGAGATGATCGTTTAAAATGAAAATATCAAATGGAAGTGCTAAACTACCCATAACCGAAAAATAATGAAAAATTTAAAAACAAAATATGTACTCACATTTAAAAGTATTTATAAAATCACTAAATTAGGACTAATGCATCGAATAACTGGAATATATTATCAAATATTTAAAATTTCATTGGAATTATTTTGAGACTATAATTTTATATAATCTGCAAAATTTGAAATATTTGAAAAAATAAAATATTTTATTTTTTGTGTGAAAAAAAAAAATGTCAATTAAAGACTGTTTGACATTATTATATATATACATAAAGATGTATATCTACATATATCAAATTGATTGATAGGTTTTGTAAAATTGTTTTATTTTAAGAATTTTTTATCAATTCGCGTATTTGTATACGTACATATGTGAATTTCTCTGTTATCAATATTAAAAAAAAACATTCGATCGATATTTAAATGTTATTGGATAAATGTGAACAATTTTATTGAGCATTATTTTAGTTAGGAATAATTTTTATAAAATATTGGAATTTATTTGAAAAAATTTATAAATTTAAAGAATTAATATTTTTTAAAATAATAATATTAAATAAGAAAATGCCAAAGAATGTTGTATCAATTTCTGTTAAATATTTCACTATGGATTTTACTTAAGTAAATTTATTTCCTGCTCCAGGGTCTACTTACATTTATATGTAAAATTCAAATATTTTGAATATTTTTTTTTTTTTTATCAAAGTAAAGGACTTTTATTAAGTGTTTACATTCGGAAAAATTACTAAAAAATTTGTAGTTTATTTTAAAGCTCTCTGATTTTATTTTTTTTTATCCTGGAAACCTGATTTAGAATTACATTTTTTTTAAAGATGAAATGCCAAATTTATATAATATTTCTTTGTTACAATACAAATATGGTATTTCTATTGACAACTACAGAAATTGTTCGAAATGATGCTATTTCGATTTGCTGGTCAACATAATTATAAGTAATACTTAGTGCATTAAAATATAAAATTTTTATTTTTAAAAAATTAAAGACTATTATTTTATTCCGACACGTGTTTCGACCTTTCGGTCATAATTATGGATTATAAATGGATACAAAACAAAATATTACAAGCATTAAATACAAAAAATTTTTTAATAAATTTAAAAAATTTAACTATGGTTAAATTAAATTAAAATTAAAAATTTAACTATGGTTAACATATTGAAATTGAAAATTTTTAAATTTAAATTGAACTTAGATAACAGGTAACAAATAATAAATTTATTGATAATTGAAAATACAATCATAAATAGCAAAAGAATTTAAATTATTAATTTCTATTTGATTATTAACAATGTTTTGTTTATTTTTTATTGCTTTCTTAATTTCTAAGCCTCCATAAAATCGAATTTTTTTCCTTTACTGATTAAATGTAAAGGTTTTAAATTATTTGAAATGATGTGGTTTTCGGATATACAATGTTCAATTAATCCTGTTGTTGTTTTCCCTTGTTGCATACTCATTTTATGTTCTTTCATCCTAGTATTAAAACTGCTATACCTGTTTGACCGATGCAATGAATTTGGTAAACCCCACTTTTTTGCAGTATTTGTTTATCTTAAATTTTGTTGTTAACTAATTTTCTGTGAAGATTATTATTATTAGATTCCATCGTGAATATATTATGTTTTTTTAATGTAGCAGAAATTTTATTACTGACTTTCCTCATATAGGTAATCGAACAATAGTTTTTGTTTTCATCACACTTTCCGACTAACAAGACTTAGCGTTTTTTGGTATAATTTTCGTCTTAGAATATTATTTACAATGCATTCGTCATAGCCATTATTTTTAGGGATTATTTTAATTCCTGCATGAAATCGTTCTCTGACAACGGAATATTAATTAAACGATGAACAAAACTATTAAAAGCAGCCAATTTTATATTGTAAGATTGTTTAGAGACTGCAGGAACAACTGTATCTGTAGACGTTAGCTTCCTATATATTTTATGTTAGATAATTGTTAGACACACCTAAGGTGAGGTCTAAAAAGTTTAGTACATTTTGGTGTTGAATTAAAGGTAAGAAAATAAAGGTGACCCCATATAGGTAAACCTTCTTTTTGAGAATAAAATTTGTTGTTAAATCTAAAATACCTAATTTTGGTCGAGACAAATGTTTATAAGTTGAATCAGCTCATTCTTTTTCCTAGGATCAATTCTTAACGAGTCTAGTTTTGATTTTAAAATGATCTTTAGACGGTCTACTGGAATTGACGTGAATAAACTTTTCATGTCAAAAGATACCTATAAAGCATTATAAAAGGAATTAATAGACCTTTCGTTTATGAAACAAATTCTAATAAGTTTTTGATAGAATATTTTGATGAACACATTATTAAATTCTGTAGTGCTTCATTTAGGTAAGCACAAAGTTTGTATGTTGGCGCATTACGATATGAGACTACTGCTCTAATAGGAATATTATCTTTTGATGAATTTTTTCGCAAACCATAGAGAACTGGAACTGAAGGGTTCATTAACTTAAAGTTAAATTTGAATTCTTTTAAAGTGTTAATGAGATTACGTTTAAACTTGTCTGTGGGATCTTTGTCGAGGAGGAACAAAAAAAATAAAATCTTCTACTTTTGATATATAATCTCGTCTATTCAAAATTGTGATAATATTAACTTTGTCTGCTTTGCTGATGACAATTGTCTTTGCATTTATTTTTGATAGATTCTATATTATTGACAAAACTGTTTATGTTGCTGTGGCGTGTATTTCTATCAATCAAATAATGATTACGGATAATTTTATCAAAATCCATCCTTTCCATAGTTGATATGTTGTTTTGAGATAATGTCATTTCAGTTTTTGTAGCCAATTATTCATAATCTGATACCTTATTTTGATAATTTGGAGAGAATTTCAAATCTTTATTTAATAAAGAAACCTCTGGATCGCTAAAAACTACATTTGATAAATTTAGTGAATTTACTAATCTCGGGGAAAATTTATTCAAAGTATCTTTTTGGTTTCCGTTCTATTAATTTTCTTTTCGTTCTTTACTACTTGTTTTTCCTTTAAATATTTTAATTTCCTTAATGATAATGTAAATGTATTGAGTTATCTACATTTTCTCTTATATCCGTAAAAATAATGTCAAATGTAATGTTATCGAATCTCTTGTGGAGTTCAGTATGCATTACTTTTAAATGTTGTCCTAGGTGAAATCTTCTGGATTATGACCGAAAGGTTTAAACACGTGTCGGAATAAAATAATTTTGTGAAATTAACAAGAGTCTTTAATTTTTTAAAATTTTTTTATTAAATTTGACCAAGAGTGTACAAGTGAAAGTATAAAAGGTATAAAATTTTTAATATACTTTATGTATTCAATTTAAATATTTGTTATCTTAAAGCTATTTGATAGATAAATATATTTAGCATTTGTATTTAATGGAAATCAATGTCTACTATAATTAATTATACCTTATTCTCTTTTAGTTAGATCAAATATTTGAATTTAGTCCAAAATGAATTTAAATTTCATTATCTGATTCCTTGTCTCTTGTTTTCTATTACATAGTTAATAATTTAAATGCTTTGCTTTTTCCACAACATTCTCAAAAGTTTTATTAAACCGTTGCTCATCTGATTTATAATCTAATGTCTTTTTGGTTATTTACCTCTACACATTTTTTTTTTTTTAAAATCTACATTATTATTATACGACTAGGTATCTATTTGCAACACAAAATTTAAGATAAATTTACTTTTGTTTTATGTTGAATTTTAGCTTAAACCACTTTTAATAATTACCGCCGCACAGTGATGTTGAATTGTATTTAAACCGTTAAAAATAAAGTTATTATAGAATAATTTATTTAATTATTAAAAGGAATATTTTAGTTGTATCAATAAAATGCAACATGATATATCATTGCTAAATTTTAAGTATCAATATCGATTCATTTTAAGTCTAACTTAGTGTTAGAAAAATGTTATAAAATGTTTAAAGTGTCACATGTTGTATCACATATGCCAATATGTCAAATTCTTTATGTTTTATATTACTACTTACTTTCACAATAGATTAAAAAACTTGCGATTGTGGTATATTCCAATAAATACAAAATTTCAACAAAATTAATATAAAATTTTAGGTATACCAAGTTCTGTTATTTATCTTAAAATACTATAATCGTAATTTTTTAGTATATATTTTGTGATAGAAGTGATAATATATCAAGAGTCACATTAAAATGAAATTCACTAAACGAGTATACATTCATCAAAGTTTTTCTATCGGCTAAATGACTATTCAATGTACTTATTTAGATCCAGTTGACTGTAAATAATAAAAATTATATAATAAAATTAAGTTAAGCTCAAATTTAAAGTGTTCATAAATTTAACATATTATAAAAATGGCAATTTAGTAAAATTAAATAACTATTTACTAATTATAAAAAATCGAAGTACATTATTTTGTTATTAAAGTAAGCATTTTATGAGATAATATAGAAATGAGAATTTAACTAAGTCATTTGATACATGATTGTAATAACTTTTAACAATTATTCGTAAATTCGAAAATTTTCTGCAACGAACAGGATCAAGTATAAATTTTACTGGTTCACAACACATTTTGGTTTAATTAAAAAATAATTTACTTTTTTTGTAACCAATGACCTAAAAAAGAAATCCCAAAAATACATACCATTTGAGATTACTGTTATGAAAAGCGTTACCATATGATAATTATGATAATAAATCTCAAAAGAGTATAGGTTAATTTAAAACTAGTTGATCTTGTCACTGCATATTTTCATACAAAATTGATCAAATCTAAGTTTTATAATGTAATTGATAATTACAAGTTGTTCCAGAAATATATAAAAACTTTTTCGAAATTTTCATCCTCTGATCAATAACAAAAAACAAGAAAAATCGATCTAGATAATTTTCCACTAACTACGATTAAATATAGCTTCTAATACGTATTAGAATATATATAAATTAGGATAATCCGTCTAAAATTAACTAATAATAAATTGTTCAATAATGAATAATAATGAATTTTCAAATAAAATCAATAATAAATTTGTTCTAAAATTAACTTTGCTGGTTTGTTGTTTAATGTTCTTAATTAACAATTTAGATTTATAATTAAAAACAATAGTTAGCTGTACACAAAACCCCACATATATGCAACATATAAATTTATTTTGCTTATTTAATGCAATAACAATTTCTACAACTATAATTAGAAATTACATATTGAGTATTTTTTTTATAGTATAATTTTGATGCAATATTAAAAATAATAAAATTTAAATAAATTATAGATTACTGAGAGTGTTATGATGAAAAATGTGTAATAAATCTTATATTTCATCTGCAACGTATGCAATTTCAATCGTATTCTTAAATATACCAAAAATTAGAACGTTGAACAACATACGTTATAGGTGTTGTGTACATTTGTATCTTTCATTATAAGACCCTCAGTGTTTCGATATCCTTCTCTTCACTATCATAATAAACCAGTTGTTGCAATAGACATATAGGTCAGTTTTATTAAAATAATTTTTTTTTTCTAAATTTTGACCGCATTTTTTAATATTTTGTTTTACTGTGGGTACAAAGAATGTTGTAGAAATATTTTAATATTCAGTTGAATAAATTAGATTTTCAGATTCAAAAAAAAAAAAAATTTAAATGAAAACTTTACCATAATCTATAGATATTCAGTACTGTTAAAATGTTGAAAATTATATTTATAGAATGTTATAATTATAAAAAGGTCCATTAATCTAATAAATATATTATGTTTTCTAAAATTATTAATCTTCTAAAGATAACCACAATTTTTAACCATTTTTATATCAGAATTCTCATACCAATATTTTATTTTATTTCTTCCTCCCCCCCATCAATGCCTTGTTTTGTGTAACAGTGTTAACCCTTTAAATTATTAGAGAATGTTTTATTTTTCTTTTTTTTTTCTTTTTTGTGATACCCATTAGAATTAAAAAGAAAGAAAATCTTCTTAATACTTAGATGATTAATTAACGCAATCCTTTAATTATCCTTTTATTTTTTTATTGTTGTGTATATGGATGTGTAAATTGTATGTACACTGCTGAATAAAATTATAAATCTACTCTTATGTTATTAAAAATAACGTGAGAAATACCGTTAACCGAATGGATTATTTCACCTAGTGATATGTGTCATTGCAGTTCGGTAAATTGATTTGATTGTACAATTATATTTTAATAGTATCATTCAGTATGTAATGTATGAATGTATGTCATAATTATAATTTTATATGCAGTAAATTTTCTTCTCTCTGTAAATGATAATCTTGATATCAACTCAAGCCTCCTTCATTCATTTGTTCCCCATTTCACTTGTGTATGTTGTGAATAAAATGAATTTTAGGTATTTGAAAAAGGTCATTTAAAAAAAGACTGACTCAACTAATAGGGCAAAGATAAATTTAATTGTTCCACCGCATCTTGAATTGTAAAACTATACTCTTACAAATTAATCTTTATTAATCGTATTCAGCTGTTATTTTATTTGTATATAGTAGTGTACATCCTTTTCAAAAAATATATTTTCTTGATTAATAATTAAATTTTTTATTTTTTATATATTTTTCTTTCAGGTATGTCAAGACAATAGAAAACAAACACAAAAACAAAATACAAAAAAGGTAAAATTTAATTTTTTTTCTCAAATTGTAAGCTTTTTAAGCCTATTGTGTTATGTTTTAAATAATTTTTTTTTTTAGAGTTATGTATACAACTTTTTGAATTAATTCTTATGAATTTGTTAACACTCAAAGAAAGATGTATCCATCCACTTCTCATTCCACTTAAATTTTCATCAGATGTTTATGTACTCAAACTTTATATAACTAAAATTGATTTTACGGTTATTCTGAAAAACGTAGTCAAAAATATTTTTGATGAAGAATGGGATGAAATTTCAAATCACACAAAAGTTATCGAATAAATGTTTATTGAGTTGATTGGTTTCATCTTTGATTCAAGCTATTTTAAATTTTTAAAAAAACATTTTTAAACTTTTAGGTGGTTAGTTAAGTTAGTATACCTGTCCTTTTCCGAATTAGTTTTGATTTTGTAAATCAAAAAATATCTGGATAAGCTCGACAAGATTAAGGTGCCTATTAAGTATTTCGATCAACTTTCATTGAATCGTTCATTGTTATTGTTAGAGTTATTCGATTGTAATCGTTAGTGTCATTATGTATTTCGATGAAAATTTGATCGAAAGTGTTTTAAAATGCTGCCATTGTAAAAATTAAATCTATGATGAAAATGACATATGTTTGATTCTTTAACTGTCAAATTCAAATTATTATACGAAAAAAAAAACAAAACAATAGTGTTATAACTATTAGAAATTTTTAATTTAAAGTTTAAAGTGTTTAAATAAAATAAAAATTATTAAATTAAAAGTTTTTATAAATAAAATGATTTTAGCAGAGTTAAAATTTTCAGTTTCTGATAGTGCTGAAAAACGCTATTAAATTGTAGAGTTAAAAAACAAGCCAACATATAGTCGGGATTATTCCAATCCACTGGATTTGGTAGATTATACGTATATAATTATTATACGTAAATACATGAAATTGATGAGTTTTTATTTACAAAATTTAATTTTATTAACAGTTTTGATCAAAATTTCCTGTTAAACAACATTGCTTTTTTGGATTTATTAGAAAAATTAGGGTAAAAATTAAAATAGCCAATAAGTAACACTTCGATTCCAAATATAATTAAATTGGCCAGTGTATTCAGATTCTGTGCGGTTTGTACCTAGGAAATGATTTGCAGCGTAGGAAATGATTTTTATGTCGGGCTAGCAGAGCTAATTTTTTCTGTTATGCTTAAGGAAGTTTCATATGAAATTTGCAGTTTATACTTATTTCCAAAGCGGATCAAATTCCATTACGCACTAGAAGAAAAAAGTCAGACAAACATTATTTTTATGATTAAAGTAGAATTACTGAAATAATTTATTTACACTAACTTTCAAATTGCAGTTTATTTGTAACTGGTCTTTCATTCCTATTAAAATTTATTTCAATACAAAATAATTATGAAGAATAAAGTAAAATACCTACTAACATTTCAACTTTTAAATTTATTTTTATTCCAAAAACTATCGCAAATATAAAACAAACACCAGGTGTCCAAGCGTCACTCTTTTATTTTATCCTTTCAATTTAAAATTGAAATAATTTATACAAAATCTCTCTTTCGTGATAAAATTTTACATCAATAAACTTTATCGATTTCGTCGACAATTTCTGAACGATAATGGCAATTTTGCATTTTGACAGTTCGTTCGATCAAAACGTAATCTTTATCGAAAAACATAATAGGCACCTATATAGTCTATAGACTTTATATAGCACCTATATAAAGTCTATATATTGCCGAACAACTAATAAAATTCTTTCATCCAATTTATGATCGAATACATTTAATAATCAAACAAATCTATAAGTTAATTTCACCCCGTTAATTTAATTTTATGGATGGCTTATGATACAATAAATAAAAAACATATGACAGGATAACATTTCTTATCTTCATTTTAGCGTTATTCGATTTAAAACACATTTTTCATCCTAAAAGTATTTAATTTCAATTATTTTGCAAACAGATTTTCTCTCTTATTTAGTTTTTCAATATCTACGATATCGCTGCCGTTGTTCTTTGTGATGAATATATGGCGGAATATATTTTGCTACTATTTAACACTACATTGTGGTGTATACTGTTATGTATTTTAAAATATTAATTTATTTTAATTTTAACCTTATAGACAGATTATAATATTTTACATACACACACTTTTTAGATCATTGCATTTAATAATGAATTTACTCTTTATTATTCCTAGTTTGCTTGTTGAGCTTTTTTTAGGAATATCCTTGATATTTATATCTATATATAGTATATTTTATATTGAATTCAAGGATTTATATTATCTTTAAATACTACTACTATAACGTACACTACGTACTCTTAATAATTAAATGAGTATATGTATATACATAATATGTTGCAGTGCGAGTGCCAGTACGAGTATGTATGTATATATGCATTCATAAAATCATTAACCTACTTTTTTTATTTTTATTTCTAACATCACCAACACATCTTTTCAATTTCATAAATAATAATATATATATGTATGATGGAAAATCTCGTTTTTATTTACAATTTTGATTTATTTATTTTAATTTTAATTTTATCTTAATATTTTGATTCAAAATGAAAAAAAAAAAAATAAAAAAAAATCCATTAATCATTTCTCACTTGCATATGACATTTAACCTTAACGAAACCAAGGTGTATACTTAAACAAAAAAATAATAAAAAAAAAATAAATAAAAGCTTGGTCGTCTGGAAAATAATTTTAAAGGAAAAATAAATATGAACGAAAGGAGTTGGCTTACTTTATATTAGGATATCTAAAAATAAATAAATATTATTTTCTTTTATATCTCTTCTTATTCTTCTTGAAAAATTATAATTCAATAAAATTCCAAATGAATCTGTAAAATAGTTAGCTCAAGTATAAATAAGTGTTATTTATTATTTTAGTGGGGTGTGGACTGATTCGCAACTTTTATAATAACTGAGTTTTATAAATTCATTTTTATTACTTGCGAGTGTTCTTAATTTACTTAAAAACAAAAAATTAAATTTAACAAATCGTAACAATTCAAACTAAGAAATGGAAAAAAGAATTGTTATTAAAAAAAGTAGTGGATCTAATAATAATATCAAGAAGTAATTGAATTAAAATAAAAAAAATAGGAAAATTTTGTATTAGAAAATGGTGTTAGATTAGTGCAGCACTAAAAATTAACCTTAAAATTATTTTTTATTTATTTGTAAATTTATTTTCAACGGGCTTATTACCGCAATATATTATTATAGAAAAAATATATAAAAACTTTTACGTAGTACTAAAGGTGTGTTCGTAGTTCGGTGTCTTGCAGATTTTTTTTACCTGACATCATTACTTTGTTAAATTGCATGTACTTTAAAAATCTTTCAAAAGCAAACGCACTAAAATATCTGCACGTTCTGCCTAACCCTGACGTGACACCGATTACTATGAACACCAGCGCCTGATTTTTATCTGCGCAGAATTTTTAGACGATATGCAACTACGAACAGAAAATCTTTTTTGTTGCGCAGGTGCGACCAATACGAACACGTCTTAATCCTGTAGTTATACTTTTTTTTTGTAAATTATTTTCTACGGTATCTAGATTCTAACTTTTCTTTTTTTTTTAATTGTATTTGTATTTATATACAGGGCCTTTCAGAGCTGAGAGAGGCCCGGGTCAATAAATAATATGAGGTCTCTTGTTTTTGTAAAAAGACAAACTTACATAGTTTTTTTATATTTTTTAAATTTATTTAAACAAAATGAAATTAATAATTACAAATAAGCTTTTCGAACTTTAGTGTTAGCAAAATCTTTTATGATAATTGAAAAGTCAATATTTCGTGCAATGTTTCAATTTATATGTAAAATTGATAGCCCATTCAACCGTTTTTGATTCATTACAGATCTGTTAAAATTTTAACCATTTTCAACATACTGAAACTACCTTACGCTGAAGCAACGTAGGTGGGTAGACTTAAAAATATTCCTAAAGCTGTTGATATATTGGGAAACAATCCAATTAGGATTTTTTCTAAAATGTTTAGCAGCAACTTCGCTGGAGATGAAGATGATTCTATATCAAAGTTTACTTCAAAAATATTTTTTAAAAATATCATTTCATCACATATTTCATTTGAAATTTTCTTTGGATATTTTAGGTGCATATTTTTTTATCTCGATTATATTTTCTCATCTGATAAAGTTTGAAAAGTGCAAAGGAATCCAAAAGTCTGGCAAATTTTGCGTAAAGACTCGTCAAGTCTGTACGACGTGACAAGCCTTAAATTAACCGAATCAATAATGTATATGCAAACATTAATTCTACAATGCTCTTCAGCATCAAACTGTGACCGTAATATGACGAGTTAATTGAAAATCAGTTGACATTTTGGAGAGTACGACAATCTCTTTTGAACTTAAGAGTAATCTGCCTCACACTTCACTTTTGACTTCATCCTTGCAATAAGATTGTTAATATTTTTCATTTCGATGTCAAGTGTTGCATTGCGTTCTTCAATAATTAAATTAGTTTGTTGCAATAACGTTAATATTTCAAGCCATATTGTTGTCAAAAGAATGCATTCGAATGTATCCAAATATTGAAAAATTGACTGAAGTTCGGTAAATGCGTGCGCGTGAATTTTTACTGTAATTTTTGTATCGTTGCATAATCTTCTAATATATTTTATAAATCATTAGTTGAAATAAATTTATTGTTGAACTCAAAATAATATTGCAACATAATTTTTCCGCACCTACTGTGACCAAATTAGGAAATCAATGGAGGCTCTTTCACAACTCGAGGCCTGAACCAAATGGTCCTCATGGCCCACCCTCTGTTATGGCCTGTTTATATATACAAAAAAATAGCTTGAAATTTTGTTTATTAATTGAACTTTTTCTATAAATTTGATAACATTCTCCGTGGTTTGTAAATTATGTTCTTTGAGAACATGACGTTCATATTTTTCATCTCTGTATAGATTGCAATTTTACAAAATATATTTAAGGGAGTCACACGAAATCTCCAAAATCAAAATCCCTAAGACACAGAAACCCTTGACTTTTAAGAAGCCCCAAAACCTCCAAACACAAAGTCCCCAAACAAAAAATCCCCAAACACTAAATCCTCAAAAACAAAATCCCCAAAAAAATGTTCAAAAAAATTCCAAAAAAAAATGTTTTAATTTATATCGGAAAAATTACAAATAAAATAATTTTTTTTGAATATTTTTTGCGATGCTGTATGCATTTGCTTGACAAAAACAGGGATGCAATAATTGAGAAGCGGGTATTTGGGGGGCACAAGTTCCCGACCTTTAAAATAAAATAAGTCTTTCATATTTTTTACTAAAACTGACACGTATGCCTTTACCAGCCGTCGTCAAAAACAGGGTTCTAATAAATGAGTTGCGGGGGTTTGGGGGTAGTATCTCCGACTTAAAAAATAAAATTGGGGATTTTTAAAAATTTTGTTTGGGGCTTTTGTTTTTGGGGATTTTTTGTTTGGACATTTTGATTTGGGGATTTTGATTTTGGGGATTTAGACCCCAACTAATGTTTGATTGTAATTGAGGAATTGTGTTAACAATTGCATGTCGGGAGACCATTTTTAGGTATTCCAAAGCTGTGCGTAAGCCTGAGTCTCATAAGAACAATTGAAATTTTCCTGCTGCTTTGTTGCATATAAATCATTCCATTTACTTGGACAATTTAATCCTCTTCAATTTGTTCGAATCGGGAACTGTATTAAAATAATTATGGTCATATTTAATGTTTGAATTGCTTAATAAATATTTTACTCTCCTAAAGTAACAGTTTAATATAGATTTACGTTATTATTTATATACAACCTAATGTTTGGATCTTATCTTGTTTATGGATTGGTTATTAAAAAAAAAATAAACTATATTAATTGAAAAAAAAAAATTAAAATTAAAAAACAAGAACTAATCAAATTCAAATATAAAGAACAATATTTGCCAATTAGCGAAATTCTACAGTCTCGACATATATTAACGCTTTGATGTATATAATAAAATATTGAATCCAGTTTGAATATTCAGATTCATAATGTACTAAACAAACCGATATTCAAACCATCCAAACGCTCTAAAATATTACACTATAATCAATGTTAATAATTCCGATATTCATCGAAAACTGAAGATCTTATTTGTAAAAGACGAAAAAATGAAATGAGCTGCCCGACATAAAGCGCATCTGATACAACATATTAATATCGAAGGTTCTAGTTTAATAGACAACCAAAACATTGTAAGCGATTAAACGAACGAGACCACTTGACTTAGGTTATAGCTTTCTATTTATCAAAACCTTATTGGATTTTGGTAGATCAAAGGTATCGTTTATTTACTTGAGCTAAAAGTATGAATTAATGGTGAAACTATTTTCAATGTTGCAGTAATGATAAAAGAGTTATTAGTGAGTTAAAGTCCCACAGCCCTTTAAACTGCTATCCCCGTTATTGAACAGTCTTTGAAGCCTCTTTCGACAATTTTACTTTTGCATTTAATAATATTTGGATAGACGGTTTAGTTTATAAATTATTAAACTATGATTTTCCCAGACAGTTAGTCAACTTAGTACAAGATATGTTGTCAGAGGGTGTATTCGTTATGGAGAATAATAATGTCACAGTGAATAAAATATTTAACATCGAAAATGGATTACAACAAGGAGCGGTAAATTCACCAATTCTATTTTCAATATACATAATAGAGTTGATAGAGTTATTAATACGCATACAAGGTAGTAGTTATGTTTTAGCTTTCGCAGACGATATTATTCTGTATTCTGCAAATAAATCAGTAAGAGAAATCCAAAATACACAAACTGCAAAGATGTTTAATATTTTGATAAAATACTGCAAGATCTGATGTTTAAGAATAAACTTTAATAAATGCGAAACAATTTTATTCCGAGATGTTATAGGCAAAGTAAACCACAATTAAAAAAAGAATTGGCGAAAATTCAATATAAAAATTCCAAATAATGAAAACATTGTGAACAGGAAACCAGTCAAGTACTTGAGAATTTTGCTAAGTTAAAACCTGAATTTCACTAATCAAGTTGATAACGCAATTTTGAAAAGCATCAAACCTCTAATGGCAGCGAAAGGGTTGTTTTGCAATAAAACAATCCAGCCCACAATCAAATTGATAGGCTATCCAACACTTATTAGGTCAGTGTTGGCATATGGAGCACCCATTTGGTATAATATAAGTGCTAGTAATATGGAAAAAATTAGGAAAATGAAACGGAAATGCATTAGATATTGCCTGGGGAAAAATAGAACACCGCAATCAGACTTTAAAAAATATTAAACAGATTCGATAATTTTTTTATCAATCTGATTCATAGGCATTTCGATAGATCAATGATAAATACAGGAAATGGCTTAATATCACATGTATATTATCATAATAATGAAATGAGCCTACAGAAAGGTTTTGTGTCCCCAGAGTCCTTTATTTATCTAGATAAGATAGGTTATATATACAAAACCAAAATACTATGTCCCAATATTATTTCATTATAACAGACAGCTACATGTAAAATTATCGATTTTGATCCTCAAAATTTAATTCAGGATCAATTAAAATTTGATTTATTCATCTCGGATAGGGACAAAAAATATAAAGTTGATTACTGGTGGTTGGTGGAAGCTCCATTAAATAGATTAAGATAGTGTAACTTAGTTTAAGTTAGGATGAGTTAAGTTTTATTTTAGTTTATAAGATTCTTTTGGGAATTAATTTGGCTTTTAGTAAAATTTTACCAAAAATAAATAGTTAGTAAAGATTAAAAATACATAAGTGGTAACTTGGTATAGAGTATAAGAAAAATATCAAAAGTACAAATCTGAACGAAAATTAATAAAAAAATTATTTAAAATTAAGTTAGTTAAATAAGGAAATAGCCACCGTTTTTGTAAATAATTTTTTTTTTCGGTATAATATTTTATGTAAAAAAAAAAAAAAAAAAAAACGATTTTACTCTTATTTGGAAAATATAAAATGACCGAATGTGAAGTTACATACTGTCAAGTAAAAATTAAAAAGGCAAATATTTAAATGTGAAAATTTGCTACTACCTAATGAATTTTGTTACGTGAATGAGAAAAAGGAGAAGAAGCTAATAAATTTCATCTTTATCACTTCATTTCTAACTAAATTAGACTAAATAAACCGACGTGATATTTTTGCAAACCATCTTTCTTAACCCACTTTCGAAAAGCATATATCTTTACAAATTAACTAATTTTATAACACATGCTAAGTGGCGCAGTTGATAGACGATTCCCGAATGAGGAAAAAAAAAAAATGCTTTATGGGTTTTTCGACCTGGTCCAGTGTTCTAAAATAAATAACAAAAAATAAGTAAGAGTATCTGGTATCTGGTAACAACTAAAATAAGGTGGATCAATTCTATTTAAGAAGGCTTACTGCCTCACAATAGTATGTAATTGTTTTCCACATTTAACGAGTTGATAAGCCGAGTTTATTAAATAAATACTCGAAAAACATTGTAATAAAATATTGTGACTGCTGTATCGTACTTAATTTAAGCATGAAAAGGTAATTCTACCTAAGTCTACCTGTCAAGAGCATAAAAAAAAAAATATTGAAAACAAGTCCACTTTAAAAAATTCTAAATGTACAAACGAACTTATTTTTTATATATACATACATATATGTAGAAGCAAATCTATAACACTAACTCAAGACTTTGTTTTCTGGGCTGTCATTTGACAAAAGAAAAAAAATATATTTTCTTCATTTTTATACTCCATCTTGATTTTGTACTCCTTGGATAATTTTTTTTTATTGTACATACCCCCCCTAACATTTAATTTATTGCCATGAAATAACTTGTAAAATATAAAAAAATGTCATGTTTCGTTTATAATGACTCTTCAGAGTTTTTCTATGTAGGTGAATGCATAAGTGAACCTTGAAAATGCTTCAAAAACTATTTATTTTATTACTAAATGTTATTGAAATTTAATTCCTGAAATTTTTTTGGATTTATTATTGTTGAATTTTTTTCTTATATTTTGTTATTAAATATGTAAAAAGCTGAGCGCTCTCGCTTTTTAACAAACAATTAAAAACAGTATTGTGGGTGATGTTCTGCAAGCAATTATTGTGTAATCGACGTATTGTTTTCTTTGTAATTAAATTTTTGCGATAGAATTTCTTTTCATTTGGAAATTGCGAAGTCCTTTATAAAGCTAAACCTAAAATTTAAAAATTTTACCTAAAAAATGTTCAACATGAGATTTTTTTTATTTTATTTTATATATTATAGAGACCGTTACAAATTTCTCCTCCTCAAACATAAAACATTAAATAAATTTTCCTTTTCTTAATTTAATGTTTTATTTCTTCAATTTTTTCTCCCCAATTTTTCGTATTTATCATTTCTAGAAAATTAATTTTTATTTTTGTTATGTTTTAGTTTTTTCTACAATTTCGTTTCGTTTATAAATATTTCTAACTGTATATAGCTTGAAAGAGTCCATCTGTATCATCATTATACCAGCGGTGTAGCACACTTTAATTATATTTTTAAGAGGTATTCTGATATTTTAAATACCATTAAAGGGTAACAAAGTTTTTTAATATTTTTTTGTTGTTGTATCCTTTAAAAAAAACAAATCCTATTTTTTGCATCCTTTAATAACAAAAAACTAAAAAAAAAAAAAATTAAAAAAAAAAAAAAAAATTGCTGAAAATATGAAAGTTTTCCACAAATTTAAAATGTGTCTGGGTATTTTGAGCGTCAACATTTTCACTCTGCATACATAATAATAATCGCATCAATGTTAAAAAACATTTTCAAGGATATTCGAATAATAAAATATATAAAAAAAAAAAAAATAATAACAATAATAACAAAAAAGAGAAAAGAAATGAAAATATATAAATGCCCAAATAAATGAAGAGATGAGGTGACATAAAAAAGAATGAAAGAGATTGTTAAATAGAGAACAAGAGAGAGAGAGAGAGGAGAAAAAGTGAAAAATAAAATCTGAAAATAAATTTATTATGATGAATGTGTGAAGATTTTCCCGGTATTTTTTTATTGCGAATATATTTATGTGCATAGATGTGAAAAATTTGAAAATTATGCATTTAAGTAACGTTTTATTTTGTTGATATTTTTGTTTTTATTTTTTTTGTAATTTTTTTTCTTTTATCTAATTGAATTAGAAAAATAATTACAATTGGGAGTAAATAATTTCTATTTTTATGTTTTTCATAATCTTTTCATTTTATGAATTTAGAAATATTGTTTTATTAAATTATTTAATACTAAAAATATTATTTAAACAATTGAATAATTTCTGTAATTAATATGCATTTGTTAAACTTATTTAGATGACTAAAAATAAATTTAACATTACCACATTTTATTATGTCATTATTTTTTAAAATATGAAAACCACAATGCTCATTCAAATATTTGTGAATGACAACATTGAAATGGTAATTCCAACATTTAGTTATATACGGAAAAAAATATTGTAATGATAAAAAAATACAGAAATAAATTATTTTTCGTTCTCAATGTCATATTCAACCAAATCACAAGCTGCAATAAAAATTTCGATCTATAAATAGGATAGCATATTTGTATTTTTGTTGAAATGAAAATTTCGTTACCGAAATCATACGTGTATGATTCTAAAAATGACGATGTGGAAAATAACGTTGTTGTGGTTATGTAAATTAAAATTAAATTATTAATTCTTATTAAATTATAACCTTAAATTGATTCGAGTGGGTCAAGCGGATGAAAATAGTTGGCTAAAGAATCTACTAACAAACTTTTGTTGAAAAGACGGAATATCGGCAATCAATTGTAGATTTTCAACTGGAGATAAGCAACTCGAAATTGATTGCAAAGTAATGTAAAGCTGGTAGAAAAATCAGGTTCAGAATTTTTATGCTCTGTAGCGCAAAATAAGAACTATTTTGTTATTGAAATAATCAGCCGTACCGGTGAATTCGATCGAGAGACTAATTTTGTACTCATTTCAAAAAATGTAATCAAATTAAAAATATAACGAAATGTAATGACTTTTATGTCAAATTTAGTTCAATTGTCAAACTAATAAATTTAGATTGCTGTTTTAGAAATAAATTATTAAAATACATAATATAAGTATAGTATTTTACAAAAGGAAAATAAAATATTAATATAATTTTTTTTTTTGTTAATTTATAGTATAGATAAGGTATTTATGGTAATAGGGTTATAATTTCATTAAATAAAATACATAGTTAAATTTATTAAACAAAAAAAATGTGCTGTATCACTTTATATTAGAATCATGAACTTATAGCTTTTTGACGGGTAGAGTTCAATAGATATGACACTCTTTTTCCAGCAATTTTTCTTTGATCACCATTTTTTTTTGCTTTATTTTAATAATTTTTTATTGTAGTTTTCACTTTTTTTCTCTACCCAACATTTTTTTTCTCTTTGCAGCCTTTTTTCTTTTACAATTGATTTTAAAACGTCGTATTTCCTTTCTTTTAGTTGGTACATTTTTTTAAATATTGGATTTGCTCTGACGCTTTGCTATAAATTCCAGTAAGAATTTTACAGAATGATTTATTTGATTTTCCTGTTGTATTTCAAGTCTATAAAAGATTTTGAACCAAGTAATCCATCAATAATCCATTTAAACTATTAATCATGTTTAATAACACTTGCTATGTGTACGAATCACAAACTCAAAATTAACAAAACTCACTCAACAATTAACAAAAATCACTCAACATTATTATAACACTGACATAGACAATGAGAATGATTTTAGCTTGAATAACAAGTCTACCAACAGTTTCTTTTAACTAATCCTTATTCTATTATAATATAAGTTTTTTTTAAAAATTATAGTCAGTCCAAACCTAAAGCTAAAACAAAGATCTACATGAACATACTTTTGATCCTATATAATCCCCATTTTCTATTATATTTTATCATGTACTTCCGTCTTTTATTGTGGGCCCAAATTGTTTAACTTTTCAGCACATTCCTAGCTCCATTTTTATCAGTTTAGAGTCTCTACCCTTTACCTTTTTTAAACAATTGATGTGCTAAATAAGTATTGTTTTTAGCAGGTGTATAAGCAATTCAAATTGCTTATCTGTAAAATTTCGACACAAATCAATAATAAATAATCTATAATTATTATTGACAAGCATTTAAGGTCCTGCGCAGTAGACACTTTTTTATTTTATTTCGATTCTCCTATTCCTTAATGAACTTCTAATATATATAATATATAAGATTATATATAAAACAAAAATGCGCACACAGTTAAACATTTTGTACACATCCGATTTTATTATTCAGCAAATACATTATGCATAAGTGAGATCTTATGAAAATAATAAACAAAAGTAAACAAATCAGTTATATTTTATATTATGTACTTGCGAATGAATCTATGTACATATGCTAAAAAAAAAACAAAGAAACAAATTCATCTCAAATAAAAAATATAAAAAAGCAAAAACAAAAAAAATCAGTTGAATTGTTCATATGACTAGCAAATTTATTTTTATATAGTAGAGTTAGAGTACTTCATTTTGATATAGTAGGTCACTTGAATTCTTCATTTTTATCTTTTTAAGTAACTGTTTCTAAATTTTTGTTATTTGTAGTAATAATATAGTTTTTATTAAAATTATGTATTATGTAGGTATATATATACGTACCTCTTTAATGACAAAACTTTTTATTTTTAGTAATTTTATCACTAAATGCTTCTTACTATAGGGAATATATCGGAAACGAAGCAGTATATGAGGCACGTGTATTTATGTGTCCTAAATAAAACTTACTAACCACAAAACTTTTTATTAAACACGAGTGATTTCGGTTATATCGTGCGAAGTCTATGTCAGTACGTAAATTACTGTTTTTTTTAAAACTTTAAATTTGACTTCAACTTGAATTATAATTACTCAACAGGGTCCCCTAGTTATCTAAATAATAAAATAAACAATAAAAACACAAGAACAAAAATGGTTATTGGTTTATAAAATTTTGAACGAGAAAATTTTCGATCAAAAATATTCGAATTTTTTCGATTTTGGTTTTTTATGTTCTTGTCAGTAACAGTTAGAATCACCTTTTCATGCATTAAGTACAATACTGCAATATTTACTATGTCTAATATTTTTCGAGGTATTTATTCATTAATTTTTCGGTGGAAATTTATTAAAGTGGAAAGGGATCACGACATTATCTGAAAAAAAAAATCTCGAACGAATAAAAATCTGGAAAAAAAAATATCTCGAAAAAAAAAATCTCGAACAAAAAAAATTTCGAAAAATTAAATATGGAAAGCAAAAATCTTGGAAAAAAAAATCACGAATCTCAAATCTCGAATTCGAAATTTTTTAATAACATTTATTTACAGAATAAAACCATTTTCAAATTATAATCTAAGCAAGTTGAATGAAAAAAATCCAAATAAATATATTCGAAAAAGTAATTATTGAATGATAATTAAAGGTAATTAAAAGTAATTATGGTGAAAATTATTGAAAATGTAATTTCCAATACAACCACATCGGGTCAAATATAATTTAATAATTAATATTGATATGTATAATAACACCATGACCAATAAAAGAAATAATATAAATATATAATATACAAAAATATATATCAAATAATTAATATAATTTAATAAAAAGGCCCACATTTCGAAAGGGAAGAGGAGCTATAAAGTTGGACTACAGATTTATATCTTACGTATCCTACCAACTGGTAAAATAAATAAATAAATAAATATTAAGGAGTAGGATTCAAAATAAGCCAATCGAAATATTACAGGGTATTTCTTTTACCAGAATATTTATGCAGGTGTCTATGCACGATCCTGAATTTAGAAAGACTTTAGAGTTGGACTCAAGATAAGGATATTCTCTATTTCCAGAATATTTACCTTAATTTTTTTTATGTCCAAATTAATAATGATTAGGGTCGTATGAAAGTAGATAAATAAAATTAGAACAAAAATTATTTTAAATTAACATACGAGTATAATTTCCCTCGTTCGACATTTTTTTTTTCCATATTTTGTTTTTCAAAGTTACAAATTGATTTTATTGACAATATTGACTCAAGTGAATTTAGACGCCAAACTGTCAAACTGACTTAATGAGTCCTTAATGCCATAATCGTTAACCGATACTTTGCAGAACTTAATGCGATATCACGACGTACCTTTTTGCAAAATTTCAAAAAATTCACTTAAGATAGTTTTTCGGAACTATGTATACCCAATATTTTTTAATCGAAATTTTTTTTTCGAGACATTTTTCATTAGAGATTTATTTTTTTCGAGATTTTTGATATCTCGAAATTTTTTTTTCAAGATATCGGCGGGGGGGGGGGGTGACCTTGTGGAAAACTATTACTATTATCAGGAATTATTAAGTTTAAACTTCTTAAATTTTTTTTTTATTTTTTTTTATACGCAGGCTGGTTAGGATCGTTAAAAGACACAATGAGCCCCGTAGCTTGACATTGTGTGTCAGATTCTTACCCACTAAACCATACCCTTGCGATCTAATCCTACAGGATTAATGAGCAAATTTTTTTCTTGGCTTTATTTTATTTTTCAATGTAGACTACATTCAGCGATGTCTATCTAACTTTTCATTTGAAGTATTCGTCCATACCCTTGAAGACCCATCGCATCAGCGACGAAAAACTGCTCAAATAGCGTAGTTCCATTTTATTTATATACTTTCAATTATTTTTTGTCATTTATTTTATTTATTTTATTATAAAACAGTTTTTTGGCTTCATCTGCTTCATCAACCCTGGAACCTTAGCTCTATACAAACTGTCCAACCCAAAGCGTCAATAAAATTATGAACTTTATGTAGATTTGACCATATTTTGTTATCTTTTATTGATTTTTAAATTTTTAATTTAAATTTCATTGTTATTTGATAATTCATAATTTGTTTTTTTTTTTTATTTTGTTTTGTTTTAATGATTTTTTTGGAACATTTAAGTTTTTTATAAAAAGAAAAAATTTACAAAAACAAGAAAAAAAAATCATTATTTTTTTATAACATTCATGGCAGAATTCTTTTCTATTCTCTTCTCTTTTTATTATTACAAATAATAACACTATACATATTATACACTATTCACCTAAATAAACCTTGGTTTGAATATAGGGATAAAAATATCCTTGAAAATTTATTTAAAACAAAAAAAAAGAATAAAAACCAGATTCCTTTGTATATCAAATCAAAACAAAACAAAGAAAAAAAAGGACAAGAAAAACCAGTATAAAAATTTTTCATGTTTTTTTTTTTTTTTTTTTTTTTGTTTTGTTATTATTTTGGGAAAAGAGGGGTAAGAGAGAAAATTTTTGGGGGGTTTTTTTGTTTTTTTAGTATATACATATATATTTTTATCTCTGGTTTTCTTAACATTTATGTAAGTGAATCGAACAAGAAAAAAAAAAATTATAAACAGTCAGCGAACATAAACGGGCTGTCATTAGCGAAAATTGTTACATTGTTGCTGTTTCATTTATGATAGGATTTATTAATAAACGGACTGGCTATTATATCTTTTATTACATAAAAAAATTTTCATTATAAAGGATTCTGTTTTTTGTTTTTTTGTATTCGTGGCTTGAATAAATTATAAATATGTTACACCACCCTATTGTTTCTGCAATAGTTAAGAATATAATAAATATATTTTTTTTACTCTGAAATCTGTCTCATTATTATATTGTCATTTAAAATAGTTAAAATATTTGATAGCGAAACCCTACTGTAATTTGATTTATTGAAAATATGGTAAAAAGGAGTATCAAAAATGAAAGTATACTTTTGTGTATATTCAAAAATTATGTATTTTTATAGGACATGTTACGTACGGTAATATTCCCGATTCGATTTATTCATCAAAAGATAAATACATTTACATAGATTTATTCTACATTTTTCTTCAATGATTTGTTTGTAATTTAATTCATTATTCTGATGAGTCTGTTGGGTTAGAATACTTGTATATATTGGATACATTATGTTCTGAACATTTATTTGTGTTTGGATTCTGACTTGAAAATAGAAAGTCCCTGTAATAAATATAGCTTTATTTCGCTATAATTTAATTTTTTATCCTCTATTTACCCTTCATCATTTATTCTTTTTGGGAATGTATAGGCGTTTGAGACTGTGCTTCAGTTTCAATTATCATTATTTTCATAAAGTGGTTGGTTAGTCTACTCTTACTATTCTAAGAATTTAATTCCATTTGGAATTTGTATCCGTGCTTGTCACATTGTAATTTTTCATTTTCTTGCATCCTACTGATTAGCAAATAGAGGGATTGATGTTTTGTATAATATATTTATTTTTTTTGTATTCTAGTCATTGGCATAAGATACAGATTTCGGTATACCTAGTGTGTAGTTCTTTGTTAAGGTGATAGTCTAATTTTGTTCATGCGTTTGATAGCATATATTATATCATGGTATAAATTCGTAGTTAATATGAATGCAAAAATTAAAACTATGCTGTTTTAGAAATTTATACTAATTGTGGGATTTACTGACTCGAAATGTAAACTATAGGTAATGGGTTTACGTACCTACATGATGTTGACTTAATAAGAATATCTTAATGGAGTGGGCAACATTTTGTTTTACATATCACAAACCTTAATTGATTTTGAGTCACAAAATCGAATACTTTTTGATAGATAATAACGCTCCTAATGTTGGTATATTTTTAAAGACTAGTATCGTATAGATTTATATCGATTAGTGTTTTAGGTTATAAATAATCTGTTGTTAAAAATATTTCCTATAGGTGTAGAAATAGATTTGCACACCATAAACGGATAAGTATTCTGATTTTTTTTATTTATTCAGATTATTTGAATATAGTGATAAAATACTGTAATGTCTATGGAGTAGTTACCAACTATGTTTAATAAGTTTTGATGCAACAAAAATTTTGCAAATATGTAATATGATAATTTGCAAAATTATAATTAACTAGTATTCGTCCGCTTCCCAAAATTCCATGAATTTTGAAAATAAAATCGTACTCAATTTCATAATAAATTATTTTACGTCATTTCAATTTATTTTTGGTACTATACATTAATTTTTTTTTATTAAATTATCTTAGACAACAACCTCATAAATAATAATTTATTTAAAAAATAAATAAATTTAAATTTAATTCTGGTTTGGAAAATCAGAGACTATGTATGTTGGTGAGTTGGAACAATTTGATAAATTGAAATTTTTGTGTGTTAAGATCGGTATACTTATACATGGGGTGAAATTTTAAATTGAAATTTCGAATTGAAAATTTTTGTATAATTATTTATTTTCGCTACGTTTCTTTTTAAATATCCATCATTTAAAAGAATAATAACGTAAATAAGTTGTGAAATTGTTCAGAGATTTTTACCGTACTACTTTCTCAATTTACAGATTAAATTTAATGATGGCGATGAGTGGCTGGTGCAATTGAATGCTCTTCTAACTTATTGATGTTTGATCTTCAAAAAAAAATCCATTGACTTAATTTTTATTTTAACAAATAAGGGATTTTAATTTATTTGAAATATTATAGGACCCAAATGATCTGGGTTTTTATAAAAACTTGTTTTCTAAATTTTTTGTATAATAGTAAACTTTTTCTAAATTTTTTGTATAATAGTAAAAATAGTCGAATATTTTCCTTTTAACTTTACTGATATGCTTATCATACAGATACGCGTATTTCTGATGATCTGGTCTAGTTTTATGTAAATCAAAGATCACCAAATAATTTGATATTTTTCGTGATCTAAATTATCATTGTCTGATGGTATTTTGACAGTTGAAACAAAAAATTTATTCACCTTTTCGGTTGCTGTTTTGTGTGGAAGAATGAACCAAAGTGATTTAAACAAAGACCCAAACCGTATAATGTGAATGTTTCGTTTTTTCTATCAATTTGAATTGTTTTGAAATAATTTTCATTAGTGGTTGATTACTCATTACAAAACTGAATTTTTGTCTATTAATTTTTTTTTTAATTTTTAAAATTCAGACAGTTAGATTTAGATCTGTATTGTTTAACTAATATAAAACTGTCAAAATTATTCATTTACAATTTACACTCTCTGTAATATATTAAAATAATTTTTTTAATATTAATATTGTACTTTTTTTTTGTTTTTTAAATATCCCGGTTGTTGTGATTTATTTTTTTTTAAAGATATTATTTTTATCGTTTAAAATTTTTTAAAAAGATGTCATGACATTCATTTAGCATTAATGGCGAAATTTAGAAAATTTACAATATTAATTTAAGAAACAATAAAAAGAAAATAAACAACAACAACTACAAAAATACAAAAACAAAATATGGAATTAATTAAGGACTATTAAATTTTCTGTAAATTTATTTATTTCACAAATATTTTTTTTTTATAGATTTTTATATAATCTAAAACTGTTCAATGAAAACATCAGGGTCAGAATTATAGTCTTGTAATGTTATGTTTATGATGGAATTTTATGATGGTCCAATCAAGATACATATTTAGTTGTTTTTTGTTATGGGTATGCTGGGAAATTTGTAATCTTTAGTTGAATTGATGATCCTTAAATGATTTAAAAGGAAATTAAAAAAAAATGTAATGTGTACATATATATATATACATATATATATATACATATATATATATATATATATATATATATATATATATATATATATTTTGGGAGAAATTTGTCACTTTAACAAGAATTTTATCGCCTTTGCAAATATTTTTTACATTAAAATAACTGTCAAAATTGAATTAAATTTGCACATTAGTATAAACAAATATTATGATATTTTATATGTAACCATCATAAGCCGTATTTATTCGAAACACTTTTATTTGCTTATTTTTTGGTATATATTTCTTAGAATTACACTAAGTACAATTTTTTCTGTGATGTTTTAAGAGAGGCCTGGCCAACCCAAACTGAATAATGTACTAAAAATTTAAAATTTAATCGAGCTACAAAAAATGTATATATATACATATTATCATTGATTAATAATACTATAAAGATAGACATTTTCATACAACAGAAAATGTTCAGCTCACTTTTTCCATTATATATATTATCTGGAAGATAATCAATGTGTTGGTGCATTTTCTATATTCAATTTGAATTTTTAAATTTTTGAGCGTTTTATACGACTTTATTCTCTAAATAATTTGTATGTGTTTAGTTTCTCTATACTGTTCTTGAATATTATTGTTTTTAACTTTTTGTTATTTGAATTTGTATAGGTAATTTGAATTTTTTTTTAATTGATAGGTACAAAAATTTCAAATTGGATAGCATTTTTATCGAGTAGTCTTTCAAGAATATTTTTTTTTATTTTTCTCTCAATATACATTGTAATAAAAGGATTTTTATAATTGTTGATATTGTGCATGTATATTATTTGTAATAATAAATTATAAAATTATAATATAATTTTATAATGTTTAGGAAACGAAAATATTTTTCTTGTTTTAATTGAATAATTTTCAAAAATAAAACAATTTCAAAAAATTCAAATAATAGTGAACATTCATCCACGTAATGATTTCTAATATATATTCATACATACATATACGTATGTATAAATTTACAAATAGAATCAAATTTTTATTTTTAAAAGGCTTTCTTTTTGATTTTTTCAATATGTGGATATGTATGTACGCATGGATTTTAAAATTATAACAGAATTTAAAAATATTTGAAAAACTCATCATTAATTTTTGTAAAATTTATAAAAAATCTTAACGGTAGATTAAATTGAAAAGTATATTTAATATGTTTTTTTGTTGCAGTAAGCACACAATTTATTTTTAAGATAATTAAATCTTGCAACGCACAATTTTACAATAGTATTTTTCAAATTCAGAATTTTCTACTTTGTCATTATTTTCATAACAAGAGCATTAAATATCAATATCCAAAGGCTTGTCATGATTTACTCCAGCTTTGAAAATATATTGTTGTTGTAAATGAAATTAATCAAATTCGTAATATATTTGTAAAATTATTTACAACTTATTGTGCAGGTGGATTTGTTTAGAGCTTTTAATTTTTTAAGATAATCTAACATTTTCTCTACGAACAAATATGGACAATTTTTAATAGTTGTTTGTACGTATTTTTAGTATAAATATTTGAAGAATTTAAAGAAAGACCAGCAGTGTACATATTACTCACAACAGCAAGTTTACTTTATTACTCATTATTATATGGAAAAATTAAAATTATAATTATTTTGTTTTCGTAGCTGCATATTTGCATATGTAAATAATTGAAAAGCTAAAACAGCTAAGATTTTTTGCAAAGTACTGGGACTGATATGAGTATTTCCAGTTTTGGGCAATATTTTTGATGAGCACTTTTCTCTTTGGAAACAATTTTCTTAATTATATCTCAGTTAATAATTTCATAAAATGTACCAGTTACCAAAATCATTTTTTATATAAATGAATTTATAAAGAAAAAGAAACATCTTACAGTATAAAAAGGGATTGTATAGATGGTGTGGAAGATGTAGATGGGGATAGAAAACAAAAGCTAGCAACAGAAGCACATTTCTTTATGACTCAAAGTTTACATGAAAGTTATAAGTACGCATAGGGTTACAATTTATCCAAAAATAATTTGAAAAGAGTAACTTTAAAACCTTTAATTTTTTTATCAATTTACTACTAAAATATCTTAAGGAGCTAACAAAGATTGGTTCTAAAACTGTTGCACCTGCTTGTGACTAATGCAGTACAAATCGAAATACTTATGAATTACTTGGTGTCAATAAGGTAGACTCTTTTTTTATGATTGGAATGGAAATAAAATTTATGCTTAGTTTGATATGGCATCTTATAAAATCTGTCAGAAATTCTTTTATAAAACCCGATTTTGAAAACTGGAATAATGATATTATTAGCTTTCAACAATTTTACCTAAAGTTCGTAGCACCCATATTAATTCTAACACATTTGAAAAAATGTCAGTAAAATCAGCTTTTCAATTATTTAGTCATAGTACATATGCAGCCATAAAAGCAATGAATAACACTGATCGAATTTTTTTTAATTTATTGAGTAATAAAGCCAATCTGACTGTTGATTTTGTTTTAAGAGTTAACTAGTTAATTGATTATTCAAATTCTTCAAATTTTAACACAAAAAATTAAAAATTTTGAATTCACAACCGTTAAAAATTCTCCGTTTTTATTCTTAGAGGAAAGGCTAGAATATCTTAAAAAATCAAAAATTAAAAGTACCAAAAAAAATGTTTCCATTAATGGAATTGCCCAAAGAATAACTGCTGTATTATCTTTATCAAAAGATCAAATTGATAGAATATTAATTTCTTGATGACGCGCAGACTGAACCAAGATCCGTTAGAAAATATGTTTTCTCATATAAGATCTGCTGGTGATTATTGCAGAAATCCATCTGAACAACAAATTGGGAATATTTTTGCTAAGACGAGGCGAGTATTTATAACGAAAATACATCCTCAAATTGTGAAACAGATCACAACAATTATTTGGACATTGATGCCAATGAAGATTTTATTATTGAAAATTGTCCTGAAGAAATGAGAAGGAAAATGTTTTAGCTTCAACTTCAAATACAGTTCAATCACATAGTAAATCATTTAGTAATTTTGAAGAATTATCAATTAGATATTTTGCTGGATTTTGCACATAAAAAGTGTCAAACTGCCATACATGTGGATTATACTACTATTTTTAAAAAATTAACACAAAATTTCAAAACGAAATTTAAATAGCTATTCATAATGAAAAATTAGAGATGAAATAATTGAACGTAGGTATATAAGTACGTATGTACCTAAAAACCGATTTGAATTGAATTTAAAATTTAAAATTGTATTTAAAACAACTTTAACAAAAATTTGATTCTATTTGTAAATTTATACATATATGTATATGTATGTATGAATATATATTAGAAATCATTACGTGGATGAATGTTCACTATTATTTGAATTTTTTGAAATTGTTTTATTTTTGAAAATTATTCAATTAAAACAAGAAAAATATTTTCGTTTCCTAAACATTATAAAATTATATTATAATTTTATAATTTATTATTACAAATAATATGCATGCACAATATCAACAATTATAAAAATCCTTTTATTACAATGTATATTGAAAGAAAAATAAAAAAAAATATTCTTAAAAGACTACTCGATAAAAATGCTATCCAATTTGAAATTTTTGTACCTATCAATTAAAAAAAAATTCAAATTACCTATACAAATTCAAATAACAAAAAGTTAAAAACAATAATATTCAAGAACAGTATAGAGAAACTAAACACATACAAATTATTTAGAGAATAAAGTCGTATAAAACGCTCAAAAATTTAAAAATTCAAATTGAATATAGAAAATGCACCAACACATTGATTATCTTCCAGATAATATATATAATGGAAAAAGTGAGCTGAACATTTTCTGTTGTATGAAAATGTCTATCTTTATAGTATTATTAATCAATGATATTATATATATTTTTGTAAGTAAGATTTTAATGCAATTTGATTGAATTTTGAATTGAAAGCTTCTTCCACTTTCTTCAAACAATCAGTATATTAAAAAAATCCTTGTAACTATATACCGATACACTAATATTATTGAGTTGAACAAATAAATGTAATTTGACCCTAAAAATTAATTAATTTCAGCACTACTTTCAGCAACAGTTTTATCAACACTAAAAATATAGTTTAGCTGCATATTGCTTTGCCATAATTTATAGCCTTTTTAGTGACTGCAAATAACTATTATCGATCAATTTTTTAATGAAAAAAATCATTCATAAGGAGTTGTCGTAATATCGAATAAAGTATATGTATGTGATCGGTAAAAGGTCTTTTATCGATCTCACAAAAGATCCATAAATTTTTAATTTATATAAAAAAAAATTAAAAATAATAATTATTCTTAATCAAAAAATTGTTCGCTCATATAAAATAGTTAATTCTCAATTTTTATATTTTTCTCTCATTTTTAATAGTTTCGAAATAATTTTTATTTTTTCTATTACCGATAAAAGTTACAAAGCAATTTTTATTTTTTTCGATTAAAAATAATTCTTATGAGCAATTTTTATTTTTTTCGATTAAAAATAAAAATCATTTTCTATCACAATTGTGAAGCTATTTCAAAACATCTCTACACTAAAATTTGCAATAGCTTCACAATTAGAAAATGATTTTTATTTTTTTTTCGATTAAAATAAAAATTGCTTATTTGTGTCTTCGACTGATAGGAAAAAATAAAAATTATCAAAGCAATTGAGAATTAAAATCAAAGATGAATTTGAAAAGCTATATCTTCTAAAGTACTGGATGGATTTACATGGGACAGGTAAATTAATGGATGGGAATTAGACTTTAAAATGACTATATTATAATGGTAACAGGTCATGTAGGTTTCGAGAAATTTGTATTTTAATTTTAAAAACTTCGGGGGGCCATCTAGCTCTTTTTTGGCAGAGTAGAGTTCTGGGACATAATTGGTATGAAAATAGATACTTAGTACTACTTTGATGAAAATTTTAGTGAAGAGATGTTTTGAAATAGCTTCACAATTGTGATAGAAAATGATTTTTATTTTTAATCGAAAAAAATAAAAATTACTTTGTAACTTTTATCGGTAATAGAAAAAATAAAAATTATTTCGTAACTATTAAAAATAAGAGAAAAATATAAAAATTGAGTATTAACTATTTTATATGATTGAAAATTTTTTTGATCAGAAATAATTATTACAAATAATTGATATGAAAAAAAGTTAAAGAATAACTCTTTCAGCATGATTTTTTTAATAAAACAGTTACAGTCTATAATATTTGGTATATTTTTCAAATATTTTTAAATTATTTTGGCATGAGCTGCATGAAGCTCATGAACCGCGCGTTGTTCAAGCCAGTTTTAAGAGATGATAATTTTACTGTTTAATAAAACAAAGTAAAAATAATTAAATAATATTTCATATAATTATAAAAAGCGTAGTAAAGCAATTATTAATAAAAATTCGCTGTAGTAGAGATCATTGTTAAAAAATAATTAATAAATCAAAATTAGAGGCAGCAACTAAGTAAATTCCTATTAAGAATCCGAATTGGGAAGTTATTGAACTTCGATAGAAGTTATATATGATAATATTTATTTCGTATAATAAAAATCCATTTCCTATACCAGAGCTGAGTAGGAAAACATTATAACAGTGAATCAGAGAAAACACTAATTACTTGACAGTACAGCATAACAAAATCATTTTTAAAATTAATCTAACCAAAAATGAAAATAAATAAAGTGAAGTTTGAAATATCGAAAATTAATTTTATTATGATGCTAAAAAAAATTTTATATTCCCGCAAACGAATAACAAGACACAAATACAGAAATATGTTTTGAATAAAAGGAAAACGACACATTTTTTTTGTTTTTGATTGGCTTCATTTAAATATTTTTATATTTTGATTTTCTCTTATACAAATTTTCTACAATATTATTTTTTTTCTCTGTCATTTTGAATTTTTCTATCATAGTTATAATTTTTTGTTGTTTCTATTTTCATATAAGTATAATAGTTATTTTTTAATATTTAACTTATTTTTTGCTTCGTATATGTACTATCACCCTTCGTCACTAAAGTTTCTTCTTCCCGAATATTTTCAAACATAAAGTGAAATTAAATATTAATAAATGAAAGAGATAGTATTATATTATTTTTATACAACTAATACATATATTAGAATTCATAAAATTTCACTCATAAATATTTACAAAAAAAAAAAAAAACAAAAACTTTGTTAACATTATTCATAAATGTACAGAATACTAATTATAACTCATTAATCAAAAAAAAAAAAACAATCACTCAAAAAATTGCTCACTTTTAAACTTGTATAACTTAAATAAAATTTTCCCTAGAGAATGAATAGCCCTAAATAACAGAATAAAACACTATTATTAAATATCATACCTGTTGATATATAGTTAGAGCATATTGGAAGACAAGAAATTCATATACGTTGTAATATATTAGATATGAGTCTTAATAATTTATGCTCATTTTATAATAATAGAAATTTACTGAAAATGATGAATTTTTGGGTTCTGTAAGTTGAAGAAAAACTTAAAATATTTGTGAGCCAGAGAATATTGTATTTATTCATAACAGTAGTGAATCAGACCGATTATATGAAACAGAAGGTTTGGACGATTCGAGTTATACAATTTATTCATAGTTAGTTGATAGATTTATACTACAAATTGAAAAAAAAATTGAATTTCAACAAACTCATTACTAATCTACTAAGTATTTTTATGACTATTTAACCATAATATTTTGAAAACTCATAACATAACTATTTTATTTATTTATTTATTTATTCATTTAATTTCTCAAAAAGAGCTAACGAAGCTCGTATAGAGTGTTTACAATTCGTTTTAAAGTGTTTAGTCAAGTGCCTTGTTGCAGTGGTAAATTACCGGTTTTGTGCTAATATGTACTTACAATTTGAATTTTTATATTCCTATAATCACCGTTAAAATGGTTATATTTAAATTTTAGTAATTGTTCCAATAATTCCATAAATTAATTCTCCTTTTGCATTATTTTAACATTATATTTAATACTTATTATTTTATAGTTCTGTGCTATATATCAAACATGTATTGGTGTGAAATAGTGACAATTGCGTCACTGTATATACAATTCATTGTCTTGGTATACTAATGATAATTCAGAACTCAGGATATTAGAATATTTCCACTTAAAATATGTTAGTAATATAATTTACAAAATCTCACTGCTATCTAACATTTTTACTGCCATCATATGATGCAAAGTGTAACTTATTAGGTTTACCTAATTTTTCTTCTGATATCGTAAGACGTCTTACATACCCAATATTATAGAAGTGATTAGGATAAAAATGAAACCGGTTGTAAGATTTTCTTATACATACTTAGTATTTTTTTGTTGATTTTTGTTAGTATGCTTATTGTTAGTCTGCAATATGTTAGTTGGTATAGACTCAATAAATAAATATTGCTCATATAAAGTGTTATGATAGTGAAAACCCGATTTAAAAAACTTTATACAAAGAATTGTGTTGTAGTTATAAATGCAAGTTTACAGATTAACTATCACATATTGTAGTTGGGCATTGAGCAATAAATTACTACTTTCAAAGAATTCATTGAAAAATATCTCTCTAATCTCTAAATTGATTTGTTGTGTGAGTATGGGTATTTTTATTTAGGAACTTGTAATATTTTTTTTTTTTTTGTTAAAAACGGTGTGAATAAAATTAAAGACCAAAAGATTTAAAATGTGAAAAATTTTGTGATTTAAAAGTTTAAATATTACATCGTATTATATGCAAAGTATAAATACCGTATTTATACTTTCTGTTTACATATAATATATACCGAATGTTCCAGAGCATGCGTATCAGCTTTTTAAGAGGGGAAGGAGCCGTTATTTTAAAATTTAAAAATAAGTTTGCTAACTATCGATTGGTGGTATTTCAACTTCCGGAAAGGACGGCAAATCGGTTTTTTTAAGACCAAAAATCGCTGAAATTGACCGAAATCGAGGAAGGGGTACATTTTTTTTATGCAAATTTGGATTCTATGTCACAGAATAAAAAACTTTTGCAAGGTACCTTTTTTTTATGTTTTGTTTAAACTTTGTAGGAACCCAAAACTGAGATCAAAAATATGATAACTTGAAAAACTACTTTATTTATAAAAATGATTATTATTAGTTTTAGTTTACCAAAGGAAAATATGGTGGATTTTTGTTTTATTATTATTAATTTTAAAGAAAAATACTAAGAAAACAAAAAATAATCATTTAACATAATTTTCTTATTTTTTGTCGTAGAATCTGAATTTGCATTAAAAAGTACCTCTTTCCATTTGAAAATCTTGATTTCGGCCAGTTTCGGCGATTTTTAGTTTTAAAAAACCGATTGGCCGTCCTTTTCGGAAGTGCACTCCAGATTTAGTTAACAAATTTTTTCTTAAATTGTAAAACAAAGCCTCCTTCTTAAAAACCTGATACGCATGCTTTGGAACACCCGCTATATATATACACTATAGTTAACATTTTGGCATTAAAAATTTGAATGTCACGGACTGACTGTTAAATTAGTTTGTAATTTTTTTTATTAATGATATTTCCTTGGATTTAAAGAACCAGTCTAAACTTAAATCTTTTATGACTTATTGAATAATGTTAAAGATAGAACAGTATCAAATATAAAAACTGATGTTCATACATGAAAAATGCACCGTCAAGATGTAGTTAAATTACAAGAAAAAAACTTATTTTTATTCTTTTAAAAACAACAGTTGAATATTTAATTAGTTAACTTAAAAAAATTGATTTGATTTGAAAATTGATTTGATCCAGAAAAGTTCAAGCTTAAAGAATATCAATTTATGAGAAAGTTAAAGTAGACTATAAGTACCAGAACAGAGCATAATTTCGAAGTAGTTATATTTAAACTCGAATGCTTGCCAATCTTTTCCTTACCTGTTCCTGCCACTAAAATATAAAAAAAAATTGAAATTCGAACACAATTTAAAAGTTAGACTTAGACTAAAAACTTATAACTTATACTCAAACTAAAATTAAAAACAAAAAAAAAATTATTATTTTGAAAAAACTGGCAAAAATATTAAAACTAATTTCACCAGAAAATTACAAAATTTTTCAATTAAACATTTTTTTTTTTTAAAAATAATTAAAATTTTATTTAATTAAATTTTCTTTTTTTTGTTTAAATTTAAAATAGTTTTCTCATTTAAGGATAACCAAATTTGTTAATGAGATATTGTATATTTCACAAAAACAATAATTCGTGTTGTTTAAGGATTTTGAAATGAATTTGAAGTATTGATTATCCTTTTTATCATCTGATTATTTAATTTATCTTAAAAATCAATTATAATTACTTCAATTGAAAATATAGCAAATTTGATTATATTTGAATCTTACCCATACATACATATATTATACGTAATATATATATATATATATATATATATATATATATATATGTATAGTAAATTAAAATCCCAATGCATTTCAATTGTGATTATCATCATTATCTCATCGGTTTCTACAGTTTGAAATTTATTTAATTTTGTTATTGAAATTGCATTATTTTGAACAAATCTATTGTGTCCAATTCATATTATTCTGATTTCCAAAGTACTTTTTTTGTTGCCTTTTTTATTTTTTCTTTCTTTGAATTTTATCAATTAAAATGACAAGAGAAATTTTATTATATTTATTTTTGGTATAGCTTTGTTTTTATTTTGTTTTGTTTTCTTGAAGTATCTGTCAAGTTAAGAGTATTCTATGATGCAACTTGAAATGATAACTATATTTGCATATCCTTAACTTTTCAATATGGTTAGGTAACTTTTTTCTGTATTATTATTTTGAATTTTATTGAAATAATTCAGGAATATAACAAATATAACAATAATAATGCAGTGTGCACCCAATTCTATTAGATTTTGTCTCTCCCCCTCATTTTGCAATTATAGTTAGAATATGGTAAAAAGAGTGAAGTAAACAATTGTAAACGATTTAAGTTATTTAAGTATTATGGTATTTATATTCTATGAAATTGGATAAATTTTGTACAGAATAGAGTACAGTTAAAGTCAAAAATAAATGTATACTGATAAGGAAAAATAAAATTAAAAATGTTTTAAAAGATAAAAAAATAAAGTTTATTTTTTAAAATTTAACTAGTGAATCCCCTGTGCAATTGCACAGAAGTAGTTCTTTCAAACACAATTTTATATAAAAAGGAATATTTGTTTTGGTGTAATTGTAGTTGTTTTCTGAATCGCTTGATTATTGAATATATATATATATATAATGAAATTAAAGTATAATACTTAATACTTTATGACGAAATTAATACTATTTTCAATATAATTTAACACAATAAAATCCCATTACTTTGAACGTAGTAGATCGATGAATTTTAATTCGTTTATAGTCGAAAACGTTTGTAGTCACAATTCTGTTATAGCAATAGTCAACAATTTGTTTGAAAGAAAGTAAAAAACTGCATAAGTTCATACAATCGATGTCGTTACATAACTAACTTTAAAATATAACCAACATTTTTTCAATCAGTCAAAACAAAAGTGAATTATTTTATTAAAAAACTGATTTATATATTGTCTTTTTCTGTTCTTTATTACAAATATGTATATTTTGCAATTACATAACAGAATTGCTATTTATAAATAAAATAAAGTTTAAAATTGCTATAAGTACGAAAAATATTTTATTGAATTTGATTTTGTTTATAAAGGTGCAATTTTTTTGCGACTACGCCTAGTCACGAAACGGTTATAGTCAGAAATATTACTGAAATTTAGCGAATGACTATAACCGTGTTTTACTGTATATATTTTTTTTAAATAGTAGAAGCAAATGAAATAACATTATTTTATTAAATAATTTTTGAAGAGGATGATCTGATCTGATTTTTGTTTTTGTTTTGTTTTTAATTTTTTTTTTATGTTTTCGTTTTTTTACTTTTCTTATAAATTTAAATAAGATTAATATTTATTTTAGATTACAAATGGCGCTCAACTTGGAAATAACCGTCTCTATTTGGTGTAACTATTTTAAATGTTTTAAGTATTCAGCTAAAAGAACTTGCTAAAATTTTAATATTTTTGTGTTGTAATTTAATATTTAATTATTCTTTGCTTTTTTAATCACCAAGTCGTTCATCTTGATTTAATATTTTTGTTTTTGGTCTTTTGGATCTATAACTTTTTAATTAATTTTTATATTTTTATTGAACGCGAAAACTATCGGATCACTAGGAACGATTATATAAGGTTAATTTTTACGTTACACAAAAAGAAATTTTTTGTGGAATGATCCAGTGCGATCCCCAATCTTATTTTCAATCTATAATTTCCAGCCATTTAGATAAACATCTTTTTTATCCACCAAATCATTCTTTACAATAAGCCAGCTTATAAAATCTCATAGCTATTTGATTAAAAGAACTAAAGTGTGAAAATATAAAACTATCTTAACAACATTGAGCCATGTTCCGTTTTATCTTAAGATTTAAAATTTTTTGTAGAATATTTTCTAAAGTTTATGTTCTAATTGTACTACCATAACTATATTAATTGATTTCAGCGTTAACACATAATGTCACTCTAAAAAAATTTCGAACATAATTTTAATTTGAAATTAAGTTCAGAATTAGTTTATGGTGATGGGGAGGGTGATGGCCCAATGTATACTTTGCTTCCTTTACCTCAAAAAAGTAAACGAAGTCAGTGTAGACCAAATGAAACTTTGTGAAATTGCTTTGATATTTGTCAAAGGTTAGGTTATTTATCAAAATTTTGTAAACAATTCGGTTTTAATAATTTGCTTATTCAAATTTTGTCAACAATTCGTGTTTATTATATATATTTGTTTTTAATATTATATATGTACATTATAACGGAATTACAAGAAGTTTTTGATATTTTGCATATAAATGTCTTGCTTTCTAATGCAACTTTATCTCGCAAACTTCTCCATCTTTTCCTGCGATTCTCTATTAAAATTGAATAAAAATATTCAAAACAATTTTTTTTGGAGCAATGAAGGAATTTACCAGATTCTTTAAGGTTTTTTGCTAAGTCAGTCCATCTTTCAATAATTTATTTCTATATTTTAGGCGGGTTTTATCCCAAATATCCTTATATTTATAAATCTCTGCAATTAATTTCTCTTCAAACATTTTTATTCAAAAATTGAAAAAGTAGGTTTTGTTTTAAAAATTTAAAAATCAACGTTCAACAAACTGTCAAAGTAAGCAAAGCAAAGTATTGAAATGAAAATTAGTCAATTCGTTGCTTTGCTTCCTTTGCTTACTCTGATTACTTTTTGCATTTGGTCAAGTACAATAGAAAATAATGTAATTTAATTCAGTTGTCAAAGTCGACAAAGGAAGTAAAGGAAACAAAGTATACATTGGGCCATCACCTTAACCTGTTTCATGGAAACATGCCTTGCGGTGATAAATACTAAAATCATCAATATGTTTAAATGTTAAGTGATAAATGATAAGAATAATTAAATTCATTTGTCCGAAGGCAAACGGAAATTACAGCAAACGGAAACGGAAATCTCAGCTGAAGCGGAGTTACATCAGAAGCACATGGTAAATATTAATATCAAATAATCATAACAAAATACCGCGTCTTGTCTCAAGTAGTTTATTTCTGACTTATGTCCCAATTCCTGTTGAATCATAAAAAAAGTTTACAATAAACTGATATAAACTAATATTAATATAACCATAAAAATAATTAGAAACTGTCAAGGTAAAGACAGCATTACAGAATTGATGAAAATCCTCTACTTAGTAAGAAAATCATTTGGGGTTAAAATTCAATGGAGTCGACGAATTCGTTTAGAATTCGAAGCGACAATGTACAAAATATGGTGTGCCTAAATGATAAAATTGATGTGTAACCCCCTTTCACCTTTTTGATGATTGTTTACTATAAACTTTTAGTGTACATTCATTCACATTCATTAAAACAGAATGTTTATACAAGAGTTTGGAAATTTTACAAAATTTTGGGATTTATGTTATTTATGACCCTACAGTTATTTCTTGTTGCTGTTGTTGTATATTTTTTTTTTTTTTTTTTATTATTATTAAAAGTACAAACTAAGAAAGATATCCTTGTTGTTCATTTCAATATTTGTATCCTTAGACAAGTAATTTATATATTTTGTGGTTGAACTTTGAAATTTCAAAAAAAAAAAAAAAAAAAAAAAAAAACTAATAACATGGAAAAAAAAAGGAAAAATTTTGAACAAAGTTTTGTTGTTGTCTTACATTATATTTGCCAAATGTAATTTGTAAAAAAACTATAACAAAATTAAAAATAAAAAGAAAAACTTTATATCCGATGATATTTTAAGAGAGTCAAGGATATTTTTTTTTTTTATATGAAGGATATTTTTATGAAAATAAATTTTTTTTTTTTGGTTTTGTTTTTGTTTTTATTTTTTTTTTATTTTTTAGTTATGTTAATTTATGGAATTCAATATAAGGAAGTAATGAAAGGATTAATTTAATATTTTCTTTTTGAAAAACGAAACAGGATTAAAAAAAAAAATTCCTAATTGTATTAAAAAGTTACTCTTCTCATTAAAATAAAGCTATAATCACACAAACAGAGAGAAAAAAAAAATTGTTTTGAATTGAGTTTATTATTTGTGTTTTTTATTATTTGAATGTTTGTATAATTATTATTTGCAGAAAATTTGTATGTTTTGTGTTGTTTTTGTTGAATGGATGAAATCTTTTGAAGTGAGAGAATTAAATCAACTAAAACTAACTCATTTCGAACTTATATACAATAATTGACTATGGTATAGTAAAAATTTCTATATAAATATAATTATTTTTAAATTTAAATAAAAATATTATGTTTGCAGTTCTAAAAAATATTTAATTAGAGTTTCTGAAACTGTTTTTGTCCTATGTAAACCATATGAAAGTTCGAGACATTTTTAAAGAGTCTGATATTCAAATAGAAATGGTGCTTCAACTGAAAAGAAAGAAATAAATGTTTCGCTGCTTTAATGTAATAAATTTCTCAGATCCTTGGAAAACAGCAATGCAGATTTCAAGTCTAATTTTAAAAAATCTGAATAAATTTTGACATTATGCAAAAGCAAACAAAGAAAATTTAAGAACACATTATCGATGTTCTTGAACCAAAAGGAATTAATGACTTACATTTATTTTTGTATTTGTCAAGTCTTATAGGTAGACAGATACAGTATAGACAGGTAGATAACCTCATTAGAATCTGTAGAACAAATCTCTTTGTAGAGTGATTTTTTTTTTTTCGAAAAATTGGACGGCCACCTGGGGTTATATATATTTTTATTTTTTCCATTTCACAGCATCATTATTTTCTAAAGTTTCCGTTTTCGGCTTACCAAACTGGTTTTTAGTATCGTCGAAATAAGAATGTTTTCTCCTGCACGCTATTAAATTTGATCGGTTAATTTGAAAATGCTTGCATTCATTCAAAACATAAGCAAACAAACCAGAGAGATTTGGCCAAGGGTCTGTTACGATCAAATTTAAAATATAATTATTTCCTTTTCCAAAACATATATAAATAATTTCAATGCTCACAATAATATTAAAATTAAATAAAAATCTATTTTACTATTTACAAAACACCACATAAATTATTGTTCTCATTATTTTCAACAACAAATTTAGCTGCCTTATGGCTGCATGATAGCTATTTTCAATTAAACGTTTATGATAACTAAAATCATATTTTGTTTTTGGCTGCAGTGCCATATCTTTAATTCGATTCTACTACTTTCATGCAATCATAAAACTGATACTGAGAAAAGTCTATAATTTGTAAAAAATCAATTCATAAGCGTCAATTATTATTGCTACTTTGAATTACACTTTAAAAGACCTATGTCAACTAAATTTTGACTTTTGCGATGCGCTAAAAATCCAATTTTCAAGATAATTTTTCTTAAACTATCATTTTAATTTACTTTATTTAATTCTTTGCTAATAAAATGTAATTTATTTGACTTTTTATTAATAGTTTCTAGAAAAAAAAAATTGAATTCCATAAGAACTCAAAATTTCAACTTCGCATCAATTTGTGACCTAGGGTGCTCCAAATTGTGACTGTTTGGTGTTGGTATTTGTGATATGAAAAATAATACTAACCTCAAAACTTTAATAGCTATGTTTATCAATTAACAAAACATAATGTATCACATATTATTTAATAAATTCAGTTAGTGAAAAACATAAAAAAATAATTAGAATTAATAGTAGTTAATAATACTTAATTATAAAAAGAATTAAACAAAAAATAAATACAAGTTCATAACAGAAAAAAATATTCTTATATCTATACTTTTGATATTATTAGTTTTTTCATTGAACTGCGAAAATATATTTCCTTAACGAAGTGGATTCGTTTTGCATTGACTAAAACTGATTCAACATTTTTATGAACAATGTCACTGTCATTATGCCACAATATATTATCCTATTCTGGCCACTTCCAATTATGACCTCTTATTACCATAACTTTGACTTGATATTCATCGGCTTTTGTTTCTAAAACATCACCGGGGAAATATTCATACAATGACGTATAAACTAACTTTAATCTCGGATTCTGATTCTATTGAAGGACTTTCGTTATGTTTATTTTCTACCCTTCTTTTCAAATAAAATCATTTTGAGTTTTTGTTGTCGTTATTACATTTGTTGTTCTATGTTTTATTCAAAGCTTTATTCTTTTCTTCATTTTTTTTTTTTTTGTAATAAGCAATCCACAAATCACTTCTAGCTACGGATGGAAAATTTTCTTTAAATCATTTGTTGCTCTTTCGTTTTTGTTTTCTTCAGACTTGTGGGCCAAAATAGAGAATTTGTAAATGATAAAATTAATACATATACTATAAATACCTTCTACTTATTTTTATCGTGCTCTTAAATTTTTTTGTTTTATATAAAAGATGGGTGTCATATTTGTGACCGTTTTGAATATAATTATAACCGCTGTATTGCTTAATGATTTTCAGCTTATTTTATTACATTTTGTGTAGATCACAAAATGAGCGATGATTTCTTATTTAATTTACAGTAAATAAATATACATGACCAATATAAAATTAAATATATTAATACCCTGATAATATTCCGGAAATAATCTTAAAAAATTGTTCTGATTCGCTTGCATACCCTTTGTCTATTTTATTTAATTTGTCTCTTAAAGTTGGAATATTCCCTCAAATGTCGAAAAAGGCCTATATTAAACCGGTTCATAAAAAAGGGTTAAAAAATGATATCGCAAACTATCGTCCAATTGCAAAGCTATCGAGCATCCCAAAGCTATTTGAACTTATGGTATATGATGCGATATATTATGACTGCGCTGCTTTACTTGCTCCCAACCAGCATGGGCTTATGAAAAAAAGATCTGCTGTCACAAATTTGGTGGAATCTTGCTACACATTTCTAAACTCAATGGAGGCTGGTCTTCAAACAGACGTGATATATACTGACCTAAGTAAGGCATTTGATCTTTTACCCCATAGTGTAATTCTGCTGAAGCTGCGTAAATTAGGTTTTCCCAATTTTTTATTAAATTGGATAGATTCTTATCTTTTTAACAGATCTTACAATGTGCTCTTTAGATTTACCCCTTCAAGTACGTACTACGCTAATTCTGGTGTTCCTCAGGGCAGTCATTTGGGCCCACTAAACTTTATTATTTCCGTCAACGATGTAATTTCGGTCCTTAAAAACAGTAAAGTCATCATTTATGCGGATGATATGAAGATATTTAAAGAAATTAGCACAACTAAAAACTCGGCCCTGCTTCAAAACGACTTGAATACCTTCTGAAATTGGTGTATAATTAACAACCTATTACTGAACGTTGACAAATGCAATGTCATTTCTTTCACTCGCCGATGCGCACCATTCACTGCTGATTATACTTTGGACTACAAAGTTGTCAAACGAGTGACGCAATTCAAGGACCTGGGAGTGATTTTTAATGATAAATTGTTATTCGTCCAACACATAAATTCTATTGTGAATAAAGCAAACTCTATGTTGGGGTTTATTAAGAGATGGTGCAAAGAATTTAACGATCCATACATTTTTAAATCCCTTTACATGTCCCTCGTAAGACCCAACCTGGAATATGCTAGTCCTGTCTAGTGTCCTTATTACACTACTCATAAAAATAGAATTGAGGCAGTTCAAAAGAAATTTCTACGTTACACTCTCTGCCACTTACATTGGTCGAATCCGCTTATACTACCACCATACATTCATCGCCTTAAGCTTCTACAATTGAATACCTTAGAAACGAGAAGAATTACTGTTGAGATCCTTTTTATTTTTCAAGTTTTTAATAATCTAATTGATTCCAACAATATCAAAACAAAAGTCAATTTGCACTTTAATTCCAGTACCCGTTTTCATTCAATATAATATTTTTATCCCATCCTTCCATAGAACCAATTACGGCAAATCAGAACCACTAACCAGAATGTTCGCTACCATCAATAAATACAAAAACTTTATTGATTTTTCCCTGACCATTCATCAGGTCAGGAATACTCTTGTATCCCAGTTGCCATAGCTTTTGCGATCTTTCTAATTTTTAACACGAAGTAGTTTGTAGCTTTAGTTATTCTTATTTTCTTTCTTTTTATTTTTATAATATCATATTTTTTTTTTGTAATTTTAATTGTAAAATTATTAAAACCAAAATGTAAATTTAAACTTAGAATAAGAACTCATTGTAATGTGTTTGAGCTAAACATGAATAAATAAATAAATAAATTAATTGTAAAAAACAACTACAATTTGAAACATGCAATTCGGATACATTTTGCGGGTAATTCGGCTCCAATATTGCTTGAATAGCAAGTACTTAATACTTTCCAAATAAAGGTAATTTAAATTTATAAAAAGTAATAAAAAGTTAACTATTTGGTTATAAAAAAAACTCACTTCAAAACTCTAATTGTGATCTATAGGTCACAAATACCGCAACAGAAAAAAATTATAGCCTATAATTTGGGCCGCTTTTAATTATTTAATTACTCAGCTTTTTTACAAAATAATCACATTTTTCGATCATTTTACGTTAAAAAATCGCTAGAACTTTATTATTAGGCATGCATTTAATTTTATAATAATACCAATATTTTGCTATAAATTAAAAACATTTTTATCAATTTCTCACTTAAAAATCTTGATGAAAACTGAAATTACGAGAAAAAGTAAGGTGCTTAATGACAAATTGATTTTTTGGCACGAAATTTTCTATTATCATATTAAAGTACTAGTACTAGTACAAGTAAAGTATTCTTTTGGAAAATACATTTTAAATCAATTTTAGGCTGACTAGATCACAAATACCCACTAGGTCACGATTACCCACTTTTACTATACGCACGAGCATGTTCGGCCGAAAACAAATGTTCGCGGTAATATCAAAACAATTTTAATTTTTCCGCAAACATAAAATTACAGACGAGTATGTTACACGAACACAATATTCATGAATCTATTTAGGACTTAAGGGGTTAACTTTTGTTTATTAATTTAAGTGTTCTAGTTTGCTAAACTCTTTCTTGTTTTTATTATTATAACTCAATTAAATTTTTTGTTTTGCATAATTTTTTTTTTTTTTTAATATTAATTAGAAAATTAAATTATTAATTAACAAAGTTAAGAGGGTAAATTTAAAACTTCCTAATTATATACCTGTAGTGCTCCTACAAGTAGTATTTAATCTATTTTCGCACGTCTTATAATTCTCTTTTCATTGTGATTTCAACTTATAAATTGCTTTAAGAGATTTTTTCACTACATTAAAAATAATGAATTTCTGCTTTCGACAAATTATGAATTCTGCTTGTATTCTCAAGAAATTCTTAATATGTGCAAAAACAATTTTTCCACTTTAAAAATTATGCAAAATGGATCGGTGAGAATGTATTCAAATTTAATCATCACTTCTATTTATATGACTTATGATTGCTACAGTGTTTTTTGAATTAAAAATTCTTACTAAATCTACACCGTCAGAAATATTACTGTAATATCAACAAAAAAATATATATAAATGGGACAATTTCTCTTGTTAGATGTCCATGTCACGATTAATTATAAAAACTGTTAATTTGACATCTTTCTGTTATCTAGTGGTCTCCGTTATTATTTTTTGAACTATAGTTATTAAATTTGTTAAATTATGGTTATTTTTGTTTAATTATTTTAAAAAAGGAATATAAATAATAGTATAAGTATACTTGGTGGCATAACGATAGAATATAATAATAATTATTATTCTTTATTTCATTAACAACTTAAGCTAACTTACATCCTAAATTTACAAATTTATATAACAAAATTAATTCAGATTTCTTAGCCTAGTATTTTAATGAAATAGCTAGATTCAATCTGTTATCCAAACAATAAGTGGCGATTGAACATTTAGATAGCAAAACAAATCAATTTATTAATGGGGAAATTGAGTATAAAATATGATAAAACTAGGGGCCCCTGTTGAGTAATTATAATTCAACTTATAATTTAAAAAAAAGAGTAGTTTACGTACTGACATAGACTTCTCACGATAAGGCACAAACCACTAATGTTTAATATAAAGCTTTGAGGTTAGTAAGTATTCATAAATACACTTCCCTCATATACTGATTCATTTCCGATATATTCCCTATAGTCAGTGGCATTTAATGTATAAAATTACTAAAAATGAAATATTTTTGTAATTAAAGAGGTACTTATATACATTATACATATTTTTAACCAAAACCATATGATTACTACAAATGACCAAAATATATAAAACAATAATTCGAGACAGTTACTTAAAAAAATTAATAGAATAAATTCCTTTAAATTTGTATCAAAATAATAAGATGTTGAATGACACAAAATGGATATATTTTATTTAAAAGTTTGAATATTATAAAACAAAATAGAAATTTTTTCAACCCTTATGCGCATTTCTGTTGTATATACAACTTATTTATATATTAAGAGTTCATTAAGCAGAAGCGAGATAAGGTGAGAAGGTGCTTACTGCGCATGTCCTTAAATGGTTGTCTATTATAATTATAAATAGCTACTTTAACTCTACTATGTATCGATGAAATTGCCCGTCCTATGAACAATTCAACTGATTTTTTTTTGTTTTTGTTTTTTTATATTTTTTATTTGAGATGAATTTGTTTCTTTGTTTTTATTTGGCATATGTACATAGATTCATTTTCAAGTACAATTGTAAATTATAATAACTGATTTGTTTGCTTTTGTTTATTATTTTAATAAGATCTCAGATATGCATAATGTATTTGCTGAATAATAAAATAATATGAGTAAAAAATTTTCAACTGTGTGCGCATTATTGTTTTATTTACAACTTATTTATATATTAGGAGTTCATTAAAGAGAACCGAAATAAAATGAAAAGGGTGTCTACTGCGCAGGTCTTTAAATGCTTGTCAATTATAATTATAGAAACTAAAAATTAGAACAAAATTCTAAAAGAAATTATATAAAAAAATGAAAAATAAAAAGTTAAAAAAATAACAAAATATTCAGAAAAATATAAAAATTATAAATAATAAAAATTTAAAAGTATAAAAACATTAAAAACAAAAAACTGTTAGAAAAAAAAATGTTATACTACTGGGTTCAAAAGATTTTCAATAGAGTCAATCAACAGATAAGAGCTATGATTTAATATTCTTAAGAAATCTGACTTCAACTCTTTCGCATCGATAATTTTCTGGCAACTTGTTGAATAGACGAGGCGCAATGACATTATAAAAATGACAAAAGTGTGATTTATTGATCGTTGGAATAAATGCAAAATTTCTGGTATTTACTCTTAAATTGTAAGTTCCATAAAGCCTAGCTGCAGTATAACCGCAGAATTGTTATAGAATATTTTGAGGACTGATAAAACAAAGCCCCGGAGTGGAACCCCGATATTAATAACATTTTCTGAACTCGTATGGTTTGTAATGCGAACTTTTTGCCTTCGATTTTCTAAATAAGATGCGAACCAATTATGTATAAATCCTCTGAAGCCCGCATTATGCAATTCATTTAATAAAACAACCATGGTCCACCATCTCAAATGCTTTAGTGATGTCTATAAATAAAGCAGCTGATATATTCGACTCGTTTATGGCACCATAAAGTTCACTGCACAATTTCAACAGAGCGTTTTCAGTTGATTTACCTCTGAATCCAAATTGAAAATCACTCAAAAATTAATTTCATTAAGAAATTTTAAGAATATTCGGAATATTCCAAATCAAAGGTATATATAATACAATAAACGACCAGAATGTAATAAAAAGAATAAACAACAGTTATTTCGTCAACCTGTTTTGTTGTTATTTGATATCTGAGATTGAATAACAGGATAACGAAATATTCAAATAAATACAGAACAAAATGTGTGGAATATTCCGAATGAATAAAAAAAATACATGCTCACGTGTTCTAAATATTAACAAATGAACGAAAACAATCAACAAAAAATCTGTTTGTTATTTTAACAGTTAAATACTTGTTATTTTACCAGTTACTGACATCTAAAATGTTAAACTATTGCAGAAAAACTGTTGATATCCAATCAACAAAAAATCTGTTATTTTATCAATAAAATACTTTTTTTTTATTAAAACAAAGGTGGCTCTAATATATCGGGGCTAGACTATTAAATGTAGACTTTTAACCCTTTATTCTCTCCTCCACCCTCAAATAAAATACTTAATAATAGAAACACTGAAATAAAATAATAGGAAGTACTGTTATATTAATTACAGAAATTTTCCAAATCTACCAAGATTTTTGCATTAAAATCGGCATTAGACTATTAAAGTTACTGTATCGATTTCCAGTATAGATAAAGTCAAACCCATCATAATAATTGTAATAAATATGAATATTAAAATATTTGTAATTCGTCTATACGTGCCTATGCGTCTTGTTATTTCTCAGTGGAAATAAATGCTTTCATCTTCTTCGTTTAAATTTGCTGGAGGTATTCTAATCTTTACATCTTTTTTAATTGGTTAAAATTGATAAAGTCGGCTTTTATATCGTTCCGTACGAATTGATAAATTTAAACGTAGTTCCAGCAAAAAATTGACTTTTACATATTTCAAATACCCAAAGAAATATTTTCCTGTAACCTTAGTATTATTTTTTCTTTAGTTTAATTGGAATGAAATCGTTAGGGATGTATGTTGTTATTTTCAACTCAAACCCCCTGCCACAGTAAAGAATCGATAAAAAAAAATTCTACTAGAGTTTTTTTTTTTGTAAAAATAAAATTTATTTTCGTTTCTTCATTTTAATTGTTCAATTTTGTTCTATTTTTGAAATTTTCTATTTTTCCAGACTTGAGAAATAAATTTATCAATTCGATAATTGAAAAAAACAAAAAAAAAAACATAAATTTCTAGATAAATCGTTTTCAGGTTTTTAAGTTAAAGGTAGACAGTATTTTTTTTTTAATGGACACATCACATCTTTTCCAGAATTTTTTTTTTCTATTCATTTTTTTTTTTATAATTTCCCTAATGAATATCTCATACATTTTTGCCTCCTTCTTCTTCTTCTTCACCTTAGTTATAGTGTAGGCTCATAAAATTTAATAAAAATGGAAAATAAATTTTGAAGGATAAAAAAATATTTTTAGAATTTTGTTCTCTTTTTATAATTATGTTATTATTTCCTTATTAGTTTGATCATGAATTAGGATATACATATATATACATATAAATAATGTAATAACGAAACTAAATATAATATATAAGTGCGTATATTGTATGAGGTAGTATAGCCTCATAACGGAAATGACCTCAAAATCAGTCACGTTCAATTTAATACATGTTTCAATCTATTCATATGTGTATGTTTGCCATGTAGTGTATACCTATATGTACATAATATATACACATATGTAATATGTATAGATATGCATGTTTGAATGTTTTATGGATTAAAAAAATTGTTCATTTCTTTTTTATACCCACAAACAATTTTTCATTATATTCACCTCATTTATAAAAAAAAATGTATATAATTTTTTTTTTGTTTTAGGCTCCCTCTTTTATGTACCTAACTATATATATATCTACAGCATACAATTTATTGACTAAGTATAACGGTGGTATGACAGTTATCTTAATTCGATTTCACAAATAGACACTTAGCCTAATACCGGTTGATAAAAAAACAAAAAAATAATTTGCAAAAAGCTTTTTAGCAAAAGGGACAGCCATTTAAGAAAATTATATTCAATAAACGAATATTTTGATAAGATAATCAAGTGATTTTTATTTTAACGCTATTAATTTCCTATTCTGATAGAATTATTATTTATTTTCCTTTATAATTTGTTTAAGTCCAGCTTCAATTTGAAAAAAAATCTTTAAATGTTGACAGCGACATAGACGACAAATTTTGTTACAGCAAGACTCCGACAATGTTTTAGAAACACTGCTTTTCCTCACTACAAAAATTTTAAAACCTATCTTATATAATAAAACGTAACAATCTTGCTGCGCAGGTGCTGTAGCAACCGTTGCTATAACAAAACAAAATAACAAAAACAAAATAGTAAACAAAACAAAAAGTAAAGTAAACAAAGAATTTCTCTTCTCTGCTGTGTTTGTTTATGTACCTTCCTCATTATATAAAAAAAAAAGCAAAAACACAAAATAAAAAAATAAAAACGTAAACCAAAATTTTTTCTTCTCAGCTGCTTCGAAATAGCATCTGTACTTAGTGTGTACTGTGTTGAAAATAAGACTGCTATTAAAAAAAAGACTTCTAATTGTGACATATGTATGTAGATATGTATATTCTAGAATTGATTTTGAAATTATGTAGGATTATATTACCAATGATATGAAATAATAATAAAGAATATTCAAGTAGAAGAAATTAATAAAAACGTAAAATCAAAAGAAAAAAAATTCTTTATTTTATTTTTACTTCATATAAAGAAGTTGTTGTTGTTAATGTATGTATATCATAATTTCATACAGCATTTATAATAACATATGAAATAAATAAAATATCTAATTTTTATTAATATACATGTGCTCATTGTTTACAATATTCATATTAAACATCATTAGCTTTATTTTGACCTGACGCTGACTGAAAACTGAAAAAGAATAAAATATGTCACATCCGTTGTACATCCGTCTCCGCCCTACTAAATCGATTTTCAGTATCAATCACGCCTGTCGAAAACATTGTTTTCTCCCGCACTATTCCTAAACTTTATAACTTTGATAATGCGAAAAGTTCTCGCATTCACCCGCGAAATAAAACTTACTGAGGAAACGGAGCAAGGCAAATTAATTCTAATTCCAATAAACTATATATACAAAAAATGCTGTCTTTGTCAAGAAACCAAAAAAAAAACGCACCTTATTCTTTACCTCCTGGGTGGTGTGAAAAAAAAATAAATTTTCATTAGAAAAATTGTTGTTGTTTAATTCAATTTGGTTTTGTAAGAAACAATTTTTCAATTTATCTGTACTTAGTGTGTACTGTGTTGAAAATAAGACTGCTATTAAAAAAAAGACTTCTAATTGTGACATATGTATGTAGATATGTATATTCTAGAATTGATTTTGAAATTATGTAGGATTATATTACCAATGAAATGAAATAATAATAAAGAATATTCAAGTAGAAGAAATTAATAAAAACGTAAAATCAAAAGAAAAAAAACTCTTTATTTTATTTTTACTTCATATAAAGAAGTTGTTGTTGTTAATGTATGTATATCATAATTTCATACAGCATTTATAATAACATATGAAATAAATAAAATATCTAATTTTTATTAATATACATGTGCTCATTGTTTACAATATTCATATTAAACATCATTAGCTTTATTTTGACCTGACGCTGACTGAAAACTGAAAAAGAATAAAATATGTCACATCCGTTGTACATCCGTCTCCGCCCTACTAAATCGATTTTCAGTATCAATCACGCCTGTCGAAAACATTATTTTCTCCCGCACTATTCCTAAACTTTATAACTTTGATAATGCGAAAAGTTCTCGCATTCACCCGCGAAATAAAACTTACTGAGGAAACGGAGCAAGGCAAATTAATTCTAATTCCAATAAACTATATATACAAAAAATGCTGTCTTTGTCAAGAAACCAAAAAAAAAACGCACCTTATTCTTTACCTCCTGGGTGGTGTGAAAAAAAAATAAATTTTCATTAGAAAAATTGTTGTTGTTTAATTCAATTTGGTTTTGTAAGAAACAATTTTTCAATTTATCGAATTATTTCCATCTTTTTACCAAAACAAAAAGTTTTTGCACCTGACTTACCGTAATACACCTAATATTTGATTACATTTCCTAAAATTCACTTTTTTTTTTTTGTGCAGTTTCAAAAGAAGTTCTGTTTTTTTCTAATTACAACACCGTCTTGAGACGGGCTTGACAACTAGTTTTTAAAATAAAATTCTTTTACGAGGGTAGTCTGAAAAGTTTCCTGTATTCATATTAAAAAACGGGTTTTTTTGGATTTTTTTTTTATTTATCGACATAGTCAATCACCTTTCAATTCAATATACTTTATTAAACGTTTTTGAAATGTTTTGATTCCCTCTGAAAAATACGATTTTTTAAAATTTTCGAAATATGTTTCAGTTTTAGCGATAACAATTTCATTTGATGTGAATCTCTTTTCAGCAAGCTATTTTTTTTAAATTTGAAAATAAAAATCACTTTAGCCTAAATCTGAACTGTATATTGGACGTGTGACAATTTTATACCGTAATTCATTCAATTTTACTATTGTCAAACCTGATGTGTATGTGTGCGATGGTGCGTTGTCTTAACGGAAAACAACTTTTTGCTTTGCTAAATGTGGTCGTTTTTGCTCGATTTCGTCATTCACACAATTATATATGTAGCATTTATTGATTTTCCTTTTTCAAGAGGGTCGATAAATGTCATACCTTCTGCATCCCAAAAAAAAAACAGTTGCCATAATCTTTCCTGCTGATTTTTCTGCTTTTGTTTACTTTGGCGCAATTTCACCAGGTCCTTTCCATTGTTTGGACTGATTTTTTGTTTCTAGTATCTAGTTGTGGACCCAAGTCTCATCAACAGTTTTGAATCGACGTAAGATTTCATTTGGATTATGCTGATATATTGACAAAAGCTTATCACAACGTGTCCAACGAATAATTTTTTATGGCAATGTTAGTAAACACGGCACCCATCTTGCTGATAGATTTTTCATAAGGAGTTTATAATGTAAAAGGTGCCCAACGCTATCTATATTAACATTTTCAACATGTTTGCCAGCTCACGAACTTTTACTGAACGATCGTTTGTCACTACAACATGTAGTTTTCTTATAACTTCAATGGATGTAGCAAATTTTTGTCTCTCTTCTTCTTTGTTCATTCTTTACACTTGTACGACCGCGATTAAATTCAGCTACTCAAAAACGAATGGTTTCATATAATGGTGATGAAGTATTCTAAAGTACTATTCATATCCTATTGGATATCGGTTGCTGACAAACCTTTCAAAAAAAGATAATGAAATGCAGCACAAATTTCAAATTTATTCATTATCTGAAAACAACAAAAATTAACTGATTAGATAGCGGTTTCACAAAAAACTATTTAAAAGATCGATTTGAAAATTTAAGATACGCAACATAAAAAATTGTTCTTTGAAATGGCAGTCATCTATAATTATAATTGACAAGCATTTAAGGACCTGCGCAGCAGACACCTTTTCATTTTATTTCGCTCCTATTTAATGAACTCCTAATATATAAGTTGTATATAAAACAATAATTCGCACACAGTTGAAAATTTTTTACTCATATGGTTTTATTATTCAGCAAATACATTATGCATATGAGAGATCTTATTAAAATAATAAACAAAAGCAAACAAATCAGTTATTATAATTACTTGCAGTGAACATTATGTACATTGTACATGTGTCAAATAAAAATAAAAAAAACAAATTCATCTGAATTTATGTACATCTATAAAATAAAAACAAAAAAACAAAAACATACAATTAAAATGAAAAATATAAAAACAACAAAAAAACAAATCACTTGAATTTTTCATTTTTTATTTTTTTAAGTAACAGTTTCTAAATTTTGGTTATTTGTAGTAATAGTATAGTTTTTATTAAAATTATGTTATATACCTCTTTAATGACAAGATTTTCTATTTTTAGTAATTTTATCCACTAAATCCACTATATCCACTTACTATAGGGAATATATCGGAAACGAAACAGTATATGAAGGACGTGTATTTATATGTCCTAAATAAAACTTACTAACCACAAAACTCTTTATTAAACACGAGTGGTTTCTGCTATATCGTGCGAAGTCTATGTCAGTCCGTAAATTACTGTTTTTTTAAAAACTTTAAATTTGACTTCAACTTGAATTATAATTACTCAACAGGGGCCCCTAGTAAAAATTTATAATATTGAAAAAAAGATGATGTCACTGAAACTTTTCGAACTGCCCTCGTATAAATAAAAAAATTAAATTTTTTGTTTAATATTTGCGAATTTCTTATAAATAGGATATTATACGAAAAGGCTTTAGACCAAATATCCATTTGTTAGCTGAATTTCGCAATTTAAGTTGCCCCTAAATTTAAATGTGCAATTACACACCGGGAGAAACAAAATTTAATATTATTTCTTGACTGTTTTTATTATGTTTGGAATAATTCAGAAAAAAAAAATTCCACAAATTATTGTAGGCTGTCATAATTATTTCTAAATTTTTGAAAGCTATTAAGTATACTGCTCCACTATAATAGGAACAATGAATTTGGACAGAGGGAGATTGAATATACTAAAGGGTGAAAATGCAAAAAAAAAAATTTTAACATTTCTCATCATCCTTGTTTTGTAACCCCATCCGTGAGACATTGAGTAACATTTCTAGTAAACATAAATACATATAAAATGTCATGAATTTTTAAATATTTGGTTTGGTATGGTTCGACACCAATAATACAAAACCTAATACAAAACATAAAAAAAATAATCATAATATCGGATTTTGGTTGATAAAGCCTATGACGTTCCTACTGGAGTACCTACCATATAAGTCAGAGTCTAAAAAAGGGCAGTGTGAAGCACAGAAATATGAATATATATTTATTACGAAAAATTAGTTTTGTAGAATATTAGTCGAACGAATTCAAGATAGAGAGAGAGAGACAAGAATAGCGGTAATTTTATAATTTAATAGTATGTAATTAAATTGTAGCGTATTTATTTATTCCATGTTCACCACCATATAATGCACACCATTTTTGTAATCCCTTTGGAAATGTGTCGTCAAATATTTTCTTATAATTTGTCTTGTCTTGTCTTTTTATAAATACTTAGTGTGTTGAGGTTATACAAATATTGTTAAAAACAGGTTTTTAATTTTGTGATGAATTTTTCTGTTTTTCTAAAGATTAGCAATTCTTGATAATATCCAATCAGTTTTCCATGTCAGTTTTTTTTTCACAATCAAATATTACTCAGAAAACTTTTTTGTAAAATAAGATAAGAAAATTGAAAAAAAAAAAATATAACAGAAAAATAGATTTACCCTTAATTTGACAATTTTGTATCTCACTGTACATTGTAAAAAAACTCATATCAAGAACAAAAGTGGAACAAAATAGTTGAAAAGAAATAGAAATAAAAAAAATAAAATTAATTTTTTTTTTTTAGGTTTGTTTAAAATGAAAGATAAAGATATTATCAAAGAAAGTGAAATAGAAAAAATGTAAAAGAGAGTGAAAATAGAAAGGTAGAACGAATTAGAGTTGCACAAAATATGAAATACGAAAATAAAAAAAAAATAAAAAAAAAATGAAAAAAAAAGACTTTAATTGCTCTGTCGATTGAAAATCACTGCACAATTAAATGATAGGCACTTGTAAAAATAATGTTTTCTATTCAATTTTAGTTTTTCTCTTGAATAATCCTTGATTTGATTGTAAAAAATATTTTTTATTCTTTTTTTTTGTTGTTATTTTTGGTTTTGCAATTGAAACAATAATTATTGCAGAATTACAAATCGAAAGTTTGTAAATAAATAGGTAACAACTTCAAATCAATTAGCAAAAAAATGTAATTTTATCAGATTGTATTTCTAAATTGTATTGTTTTTGTACTGTTTTTAAAAGGATATCACTGATAATTGTAGAATTTTAATTTTAATTGAATGTGTTAAATAAAAATAAAAGTTGTGACAATTTGATTTGAAATTTTGCTTCCGTATTAATATCAGTATTTTAGAATTTTCTTCACAACAAATAAAGTTTTATATATTACCATTTTATGTGCATATATGTATAAATGTAGGTGTGTGTGCTATAAGTTTGTTCAAATGTGTAACGGTTTCTTATATAAATATTTGTCTATAAATTTATACATACATTATTTAGAATCCTTAAAATCGCGTGACTTTTAATTGTTCCGTTATTTTTCTTTAGTTTTTGTTTTATTGGGATTGGTGTTTCCGTTCTATTTTTTTTTGTTTTTGTTTTGGTTTTAAACAGATTTTGAATTCTTGATTTTCTTCAGAGTTAGTTAACAGATCACTGTAGTTCATATATTTTTTTATTTAACTTAATTATTTGAAAACTTAAAACTTTTCTAGATTTTTGTTCAGCATCTGCAAAATATTTTTCTTTTGCAATTGTTTACTACATAATAAAATTAAAATTGAATCCCTTTGCAAAGTCACGTACATACAGGCATCTACAGGAATCGTAAAGGAGTATTTTTATTAAATTAAAAAAATAAAAATTTCCATCGTTAATAATTATTTCATAATATATTGTGAACATCGATATTTGGAAGGCAATTTATTTGATTTATCAGTATTTACGCGTCGTATAGAACGTAAAGAACTTAAACAATATTCAATTGATGAAAAGTCATATACGATTATATTATAGGGAAAATATGTCTTTAAGCAGGGATCTTTGAAGTCATATTTACTAGAATTCAGTGTTGTAAAAAAGCTAAATTAAACATAAAAAGGTAATAAACTGAACTAAAACACATTAATAGTTAAAATGGACTGTTGCACTTACCCTTTATTAACTCATCCAAGCGTAAGTAGATTCATTTAGTCATTTAATTTGACACTTATAAATAGAAGAAAAAAAAAAACAAAAACAAATTTTTCTTATTCATAATACGCTAAGGGTACCTTTGGTATTTATTATACATTCGTCTTCTTCCATGCATCTCTTTCTTCGATGTCTAATACTCATTTACTTCGTGATCTATCTCTAGCCCTATTATGCATTATTTTATTTTTTATTAAGCGTTTTTATTAAGGTCATTGATCTCACGAATGTTTTTGTGTATACCGGGTGTTCCAGAGCATACGTATCAGCTTTTTAAGAGGGAAAGGAGCAGTTATTTTAAAATTAAAAAAAAAATTTATTAATTAAATCGAGGGTGCTATATCGATTGGTGATATTTTCAAAATCCGGGAAAGACCGGAAAAGGGTTTTTTCCGACCAATAATCGCCAAAATTGGCCGAAATCGAGATTTTCAAATGAGAAGAGGTTTTTTTTTATGCAAATTCGAATTTTACTGCAAAAAAATTTGTTTTGTTTAAACTTTGTAAGAACTAAAAACTGAGATAAAAAATATGATAATATGAAAAACCAATTTATTTATAAAAATGATTATCATTAATTTTAGTTTATCAAAGCAAAAAATTGAGCATTTTTGTTTATTAATTTTAAAGAAAAATACTAAGAAGCAAAAAAAAAAAAGTATTTAACACAGTTTTCTTATTTTTTTAAAGTACCCCTTTCCATTTGAAAATCTCGATTTCGACCAGTTTCGGCGATCTTAAAAAACCGATTTTCGGTCATTTCTGGAAATTGAAAAAAACTTGGCGCCCTTGATTTAGTTAACAAAATTTTAAAATAACGGCTCCTTCCCCTCTTAAAAAGCTGATACGCATGCTGTGGAACACCCGGTATATACGAATATTTATTTATTTATTCTTACTTAGTTCAAGCGTTTACAAAATACGATATTAAAATTATAGATACAATTTTTAAATAATTTGGTCTAAATATCTTTGCAATATTTTTAGTTCAAATATACATTCATAGTTCGTATCTCGTACGTCGTACCAGTGTAGAAATATAGAGCTTTGTATATCATTATTTTTGCTTGGTGTTATACATTTTTTTTTACTATAATAATTTTCTGTTTGTGGAATAGCACTGGGGTCCAGTATAAATATAATTTTTTTTTTACACAGCTCTTTGTTATTATGTCTAGTGATTGTAATACCGGCCGAAAACATTAATACCGGTATTTCGGTATTTTGCTTTACGAAAACCGGGATACCGGTTTTATACCGGTACTAAGAAAGTTATATAAGACATTAAAAAAATTACTATTTTTAATTCATATATTAAATTCAATTACATAAAGAAAAAACTATAAAAACAAAATTATAAAATTCATATTAAAAAAAATTATATATATATATATATATATACATATAACTATTTAAAATCAACAGACTGTCACTATATATCATCAATCTTAAATATATATACATATTATGTAAGTAATATATATTTTTTAAAGATTGGAACAATATTATTTATTAAAAAATTGAGCTCGCAGAAAACAAAGTTCTATCAGTCTTTCTGCATCTAATTTAACTGCAAAGTTAAATTTGCTGTTGAAAAGGCTCTCTCCGTTTCTACACTACTTGGTGATTATTTGTTAACATCATGTACCCTCTGTAGATTCAGCCCTAATATTCTTTCTACTTCAAAAAAGCAATTTATTTTTTAATTGTTTGTTCGACTCCTAAAGAACCTTTATTTACCGATGAAAATGGTTTTTTCAATTTTTTATTGACCGCTATCTGTAACTTTTCCTTTAAGGACATATCATTGACGGTAAAATACTGATTTTTGTTATTTGTATTTTCTGAGTAGTTTTTTGAAGATTGCAAATGTAACCTTTTTATCAAACGTAGAATAATTTTTCTAACAGTTACTTTAGTAATTTTTGTCTTGAATTGATTTAATTTAAAAAATATATTTATAATTTAATATTTTGTAAAATACCGGTATTTAATACCGCAGCAAAGTGTCTGGAATACATGTTTTTCGGTATCCGGGATCCGGGTATTGCAATCCCTAATTATGTCTGACTAGCCGTACTTAAATTAATTTTATACTTTTCGTTGAGCAAAACTTAACTGTACTACCTACCTACCTACTAGCTACCTATGGTGAACTGACCAACTTAAGTTACGTCTGGTAGACCTTCATTTGATTTGACACTTTGAAAGAAGAAACACCATTTTGAATTTTATTTATAAAGGTAATATTTCTTCTTTGGAATATTTTTCCGGTCTTGTATAGGTATTTATTATATAATGATTAAAACTCTTATTATTTAAATTTCCACAAATTTTATTTTTGAATTAATTGTAAATGTTTTACTTATTTTATTTACACAAATTTTATTATTAATTTTATTATTCTTTGTATTTTATAACTATACTTTAAGATTTCTTTTACTTACACAACTACAGATTTTATTCTATTCTCTTCAATTGGGTCCATCTGAGGCTGAGTTTTAATCTAACAACAGTGTCTTTTATTTCTGTGTGTGCACATAAACCGGAAATAGTAATTTGACGGTTGACATACACCATCTATTAGATCTATTACATAACTATATTGATTTTATCCCCAAATCAAATGTAATTTTACTTAATACATTTTTACTTAATTTTACCAACGAGAAACTGAAACTGAAGTTAATTTAGGTACGGCTAGTTGATTATATGTAAACCCATAAGAGCATAAATGAGTTCGACATTTACTTAAGTACGACGACTAATTACGCCAATTATCATTAGTTAATATTACCCCGTGATGTATGCAATTTTCTACTGCTTCGAAATTATATTTTTCAATTTTAAATGATTACGTTCTGAAAATTCGGAAATTATGCTCTAAAATTTCGTTTATCTTGCATTTATTTTCAAAATATTATTGTTTTATTTCACTTTCCTAATTCACAACCAGATGGCTTCCGACACGATGTTGTTATTTCTGGTAATTAGTTCAATGTAATTTACATTTACATTTACAGTAATAATTTGTTATTTTTTTCTATTTTCCTAAATTTCCCTATTGCTCAATTGAGTACTAAATTGAACAAGAGGACATATACAATAACTCTTTGTTGTAAACCTAGTTTTCATTATTACTATCTCTAAAATTGTAACTAAATTAAGTGATGTTAAACTTGAAAGAGTATATAAAAGCAAAAAGCTAATGAGTTTTTCAACCTTATAACCTAAAATGTGATTTAAAAGGGTATGATTTATCATAAGAGACAAAAACACCTGCTCGGATGAACTAAAATCACTACTTCCGCTTCTTAAGAAATTCCGTCGAGGAATTTGAGAGGCTACAAATGCCCACCCCTACACCGTAGAAATTCCAAGATGGTTGAAGACTGGTTATGGAAATTCGTTTATATAGTCAGAAATTCTAGAATGTGAAATCGCATGCCACTACAAGCATTCTTAAGAAGGGGTAGTTTTTATTTATTTTTTTTTTATATAATTCCAAGTCTATAGAATGAACACCCTAGCATTTTTTTTTTGTCTTCGTCGGGAATCGAACTTGGGATCTTTCGGTTAAAAGGCAGATGCTCTACCTGTTTCGCCACCCAGCGTGTTTGTTTAATTTACAAAAATTCAAAGTGAAACCGGAACGAATCCTTCTTCTTTCTCTTTTTCTAAACTATCCCTTTTCTTTTCTTTTCCAAAGCCGGCGGTACGAAAGTATAAAGGTTTCTCAGACATAAGTGTTGGCTAATAATATAAGAAAAAAAAATTTAACAGTTTTCCAGACTGGCCGATTCAAGATAAGTCGATTTTATATTATTCGTAGATTAAGATGACAGAAAAATCCCCATTCAGCTGCAGAACTGGAGCAAATATGCAAAACTTATTATTTTAATTCCATTTCTTATTATATAGAAAGCTTAATGAATTATAATAGAATACATTTATGGAATGAGAAGTGTATTTTCTACAATATCATTATATATCATGGCAAGTACAGTCATCTGTCAATTGTGTTTTTGTTAACTGTAGGCTAAAATTAAAATTTACACTAATCGGTAACACTACACTTACTGCTAAAAAAAAAATATTTTTTTATTCTACACGTATTTTCAAATTTATTTTTCTCAGAAACCATTACACTGAATATGCTAAATATTTTTCACTCTTTTGTTTTTATTTTTGGTCCTTATATTAATTTATTTACTTTCATATTTAGATATTATGTTACATATTTATACAGTGGTTAAAAACTAAATGAACGAATATTTTTTTTAATGCTCAAAATACTCAAAGTTAAAAAATATTTCAAATTAGAAGAATAATTGTAAAAACTATTACAGAGTATTGCAAATTGCAACAAATTATCTCTACCAGTTAGGGAAAATTTTGGTCTTTTGTACACAACATATATCCGTTTAGATGTATCTTTAGCAATGGTTCACAGCAATATTGTAATTGTATTCGGTCATAATTTTCAACTTTTTTGAGCTTTTTGTTAATTATTTGATCCTTTTTTATAAAACATGTAAACAAACACCTTAGTTTTTTGAGCCTTAATAAACCCTGCTATATATTCACATTCGATAAGTTTGTTACGCAGTCGTATTCTTTATTTTCTAATATTTTTATTTTAAACAAATTTCAGTGTATTTATTTAACTTTCAAATGTAAAAATTCCATTTTTGTTATATATTACTAAAAACCAAGCTTTGACATGTTGTTACTTGTATAATTATTTTGTATATATATTGTTTGCAGTAGCTCAGATCACTGTAATTTTGTTTACAAAGTGAAATTTATTGATTTTCTATATTAATTGCAGCAATATCTTAACCTTAGTAGTTCTGAGTAGTATTTCGGTAGTCATTTAAAATAGCATTTTATAAATTTTTGAACACTTAATCAATTTTTAAACAATTAATTCGCAGCATAACTTGATTGTAACAAGTTCAATAACTATGTCATAGGTTTAGGCCTTAATTTAATACCGTTAAAATGCATTCTAAATTATTTTTTACTTTTATATGATGTTTATTAAAAGTAGTATTCATATTTAGTAATCGATATTTAAAATTTAAATATAATTTGAAAAATTAATTCGAGAAAATATGAAAAATTCAATGAGACGAAAATAAGAACAGTTATAAATTTTCATATAGAAAAATTTAATTAAAATCATGACCACAGAAAGAAAAGAAATACCGTAACTATAATAATTATTCGTCCATTTTTGTTCGCTTTTGTACATATACGTATTTTTAAATTAAAAATGCAAAAAACAAAAAACAAAATTGAATAAAGTAGTCAAGATTTTACAAACTAACATACATCCAAACAACTATACAATACAAATTCGACCTTCATTAAATACAAACGTGTGGGTGGTCGTTTTTTTTTATTTTTATTTTTTTTAACTTATTTTGTTGTGTTTTTTTTGTTTTTAACTGTTTTTAGTTTATTGAAAGGACAACATAGTTATGTATATATATACATATTAGTATATGCAATTATATTTATGAATAACCCATAATAACAACAATTTCTCTTTACATTCATATTCATAATAATATAAATATAAAATTCATATATAGTTCGTTACCTATCAAGGTAACAAAAACAACAGCAAAAAAAATGAAAAAACAAAATAAATAATAAAATCAAAAGAAAATTGAAGAAAATATGAAAAATTATTGTAGAAAGAGCTAGAGATTAGAGAATGAATCTAAATAATAAAGAAAAAAAAAATAATAATAATAACAAAACAAAACTAACATGTCAGGTTGATGATGGCTGCTGACGACGACTATGATGACTGTTATGCTAATAGCTATGCCAGATTGTTCGATAATAATTATTTTGCATGGCAATAACTGTTGTTGTAATTTGCCTCTTTTGTTGTTGTTATTTTATTTTATTTCAAATGTTAATGTTTTATGATTTTATGTGTGCATGTTTAAATGTATGTAAACATATATATTATGTTATGTTATGAAAGTTATGTTGTTGTTTTGTATTGTGTGATTTGGTTTAATTATTTCTTGTTTTTGATTTGTTATTATTCGAATGTAATGTATGTAGGTATGTGTTTGTCGTAGTCGTGTTTGTTATTTTTCAATTTTTGCGTTTTACTTTTTATAGTTTTTTATTTAACCAATATGATATTGAAAATGTGGCAATAGTAAAATATGTAATACGGGAGTACATACTATATTATTACATATAATAAATTGTGTGTTGTGAATATTGTTTTGTGTGCTTTTAATTTGTGTTTTTTCTTTTTTGGTTTCATGTTAATAAAGGATTTAAACAAAAAAATAAATTGAAATAATTTTTTTTGATTTGTGCGTATTTTTTTTTTGTTCTTACAAAGTACAGTGAAGTATCGATAATTTGAATTACTTAGATAAGTATAGAATCGATTATATTTCGAATTAAATTAATAAAGTAAATTAACGGTTATGGGGGATGTTTAACATGCATTTTATGTATATGTATATATACACATGCGATTTTATTTTTCGACGACGATTCAAAGTCAAAATGTAGATATTTTTAAGAATTATTTCGCTATTAATACTAATACTAATAACAGTATTTTCTGATTATCTTATATACTTTTTTTTAGAACAAATTTTGACATAAAAATCATTAATAACTTGTCGTCACCTCTATATTAGTGACAATCTGATTATTATCTACCTATAAGTTGTTTAAATATTTCTTCGATTTTTGGTATGTTTAAACGACAATAGATTATAATTAATGAGAATTTTGAAAATAATGTCAAAAAGTTATAAAAACCATAAAAAAAATAATACCAACTTAAAAAAAAAATTTTGACATTGATAATTTTTTTTGGCTGTCATATATGACCCTTGAATGATACAAAAAAAAAATAAACCAATTTACTTTTATTCAGTTCAGTAATGATTTTCGTAACAATTTCTTTAGAAAATTTTAATTAACTTCCATATTTTTGGGTTTAAATCGAAATATCAGTTATTATGCAATATAAAAGCACTTAATCATATCACACAATCGTTTTAAATGGATTTGAAAGAGCTATAACCACTCTGAACCTGATGAATTTGATTTGTCGGAAAACTATAGAGCAGTTAGTTTGACTAAAATGGATTTTTGAAAGTTTATAGAGTTTATCTGACTAATAGTTCGATCAAATAAGCAATGTAGCATTGAGGGTAAGTGTTCGTGAATAAGAGAACCTTCGTTATCATTTATAATACCTTCCGCATGTGAATATACAAATGAATTTTTTTAAAATATAATGCTCTTTAAAACTAATCATAGAATAGTTGATTTTTGGCATATTTACTTGTCACATACATTTCAATTAAAAATCATGTTCAGAAACAATCCGAATGAGAAACATTTTCTTTTGAATGAAGCAAAACCCTAACTCTAATCGGGATTATCGAATATAAACAATTTAAATTGAATGTTTTTAGTGTAGTTTTATCGGCAAATAAAATCTTGTTTTCATTTACCTTTTAATTCAAATTAGTAAGATTTTACTGTATTATTTTGTTTTTAGAACTTGATAGATAATTTTAATTTAAAACAAAATTTACTGTTACATATTTTTTAGCGATTTATTGTCTTTTTTTTTCTATGTATCCTTCACTAATGAGCTATAAATATTTAATATTGTAAATGAGTACATACATTGTATGTAATTGTAATTAAAAATGTATAATACTACACTATATAGATTATGGTGTATATAATTAATTAATCAGTGAATTTACCCTGGTTGGTATTTAATGTTACAAATTGGAAGGATATATTTTTTGTGCAGTCATTTTATACTAATTATGATATTCGTTTCACTTCCGTTTAGGTATATATGTAGGTATATCTAGTATATTAGGTATATCTAGTATATTAGATATATCTAATATATTAGTATTCCGTCATCAATAGCGATGATAAAATAAAAACATTTTTCTTGAATATTACTTGCGGCACAAAGTTAATTTTAGTAAAAGTAAAAAATAAAGTCAAAAGGCTTGTGATTAGCGTAGGAAAAATCTGTCTACTCAATTTGTGACGACATTATTTTTAAACTTTGTGTTTCTATAGTAACAAGCTTTTAAACTAGAAATTTCAGATGACTGATAAGGATCAAATAGTATTATGGAAACTTATAAGTAATAATTTTGAGTAAGTTAACAATGGAATATAACTACAAAAAGATAACAATTTTCAAACAAATAATGACTCGTGTACACACCTTACGTAGTTATGATTCTGCTGACAGATATAATTTAATGCATGCACCTTATATTTATGCAGTATTATTCAATTGTCAACTGTCAACTTTTAAGCCATACCATGTGGTTTTATAATGGGCAGTCTTTTTTCGATTGTTCAACCATTAACATTGTCAACAATCGCGATCTTTTGTATTATATTCTTGTAACGTGTAATTTAATTTACGATATTATGAACTTGTATCAATTTTACAGTAAATAAATATTGTATATTAACAAAATCAATAAAATATTATCAAACATAGAATAAGCTATTGCCTACTTTTGGAGATTAGTCGAAAACCGGAGACAAAATAGTTGCTGATATATTCGGACCAGGTTGAAGTTTAGAACTACGCTTGGTCCGACTCCGCTATCGCTCACACTGAAACCTATGCCATCGATGGATCAAATGCATCATATATACATCATTTCAGACAACCAGACTATCTTAAAATTACTGGCTTATCTTACTATAATCACTATAGTATGCGAGCCACTGGAAATTCTTGAATAACAGAATACAAAATAAATGTAAAAACAGGTACGAATAACAGGACCTGGCATTGCACGTTCGAAAGCCTACTTAGAAAAAACTTTGTTTAATTGAAGAAAATCATAACATATGGTAGAGTTGCCTTTCAAGGACTATTGCAGTCTAAAACATTTTTTAAATTTAAAATTAATCGATTCAAGGTATTCAGTCAGAATGGATCCAATTTTAGAACACGATTCATCCAACAACAGAATAAAAGGAACAGGTCATGGATTTTATATATGAAAAATAGGAGTGATTCAAATTATAATAATTTTGTTAGTCTTTTTAATTCATATAAAAGTCTTCTGAATTTTAACTACAGAAATTATTTATCCGGTATATCTACCCAGATAAAGCGTGATCCCAAAATATTTTGGAAATTTGTAAATTCCAAACGCAAATCAGATCAGTTTCCGGCGTCAATGTCTTATAATAATAATTCATCCAATGATGCGACAGTCATTGCAGATTTCTTTAAAACCTTTTTTTCAAGTTGTTTTGAAGACAACACTTGTGAGCCGGACAGCTATGATTCTTTAATGGCTGTTAATTCTCATATTATTGAGTTACCTGAAGCTGACTTTTCAAGCTTAAAAATTAAATCCTACTTAGATCGATTAAATAATGATTCTTTTCCCGGGCCAGATAATGTGCCTGAAATCGTGTTAAAAAATTGTTCTGAATCACTTGCTCTGCCATTGTCAATTCTTTTCACTCGTTCTTTTGCATCTGGCATATTCCCAAACTACTGGAAAAAGTCGTTTATCAGACCAGTGCACAAAAAAGAGTCCAGAAACATGATTACTAACTACAGGCCTATTGCTAAATTATCTTGTATCCCAAAAGTTTTTGAAAAGATAGTTTATGATTCTATATATGAAACCTGTTCAAACTTTTTATCTTCTTGCCAACATGGTTTTATGAAAAATAGGTCAACTGTTACTAACTTAGTAGAATGTCTAAGAATCTTCTTTTTGCAACACAATGGAAGCTGGTTTTCAAACTGATGTAATATACACTGATATGAGTAAAGCGTTTGATATTCTACCACACAATGTTATTACTAAGAAGCTTGCTAACCTTAATTTTCCACCAACATTCATAAATTGGATTCAATCGTACCTAGTTGACCGAACATATAATGTACTTTTTAGATCAATTATTTCTGATCCATACAATGCTAATTCTGGAGTTCCGCAGGGCAGTCACTTAGGACCACTACTGTTCATTTTATCTATTAATGATGTAACAACAATTTTGAGAAATAGCAGCGTATCCATATATGCTGATGATGTCAAAATCTTTAAGGCAATTAAGTCACCTAATGAAGTTACTTTACTTCAAGAAGATCTTAATTTGTTCTTAAACTGGTGTGACGTCAATGGATTAAAATTGAACGTGGAGAAATGTGCTCAAATCAGTTACACTCGTCGGACTTCTCCGATAATTTCGAATTATACCCTTGATAACAAGATTATCAAGAGAGTTAGTTGTTTTAATGATCTCGGGGTCATGTTCGATGATAAATTATCATTTAAACAACATTTCAACATTATCGTCAATAAAGCAAATTCAATACTAGGCTTTGTTAAAAGATGGTCAAAAGAATTTAATGACCCTTATGTAATTAAATCTCTATTCACTTCTTTAGTTCGCTCAAATCTAGAATATGCTAGCCCAGTATGGTTACCTAACTACGTCGACCATATCAATAGGATTGAAGCTATTCAAAAGAAGTTCCTTAGATTCGCTTTAAGAAACCTTCCTTGGTCTGATACGTTTACCACCTTACAGAGACAGACTAAAACTTTTACACTTAAACACTCTTGAATCTAGAAGAATAGTTGCTGACGTCATATTTATTTTAATGATTAATTCTGGAAAAATTGATTCACTAATTATCAAAGATAAGATCAATCATCATCGTAATATTAGTACACGTTTTCGTTCTGAAAATATATTCAATGTTGTTCATCATCGTACAAATTATGGTAAGTTCGAACCTATTAACAGAATGTTTCTCTTAGTTAACAGGTACAGAGACAACATTAATCTTTCTATGAAGAAGGAACAACATTGAATTTAACTTGTTTTCTTTGTTACCATAACCTCTTATTTTCGTCATAAATAAGTAAAAGTTATTGAATATATATTTAAAAATTATGATAGTCTAATTTCTTTTTTCTTTTTTTATATTTAAATTAAAAATTATGTTTTTTGTTTTAATATTAATTTTTATTCTAATTTTAAGAAATATTTTTGTAATATGCTTGTGTTAAGTATAATAAATGAAAAATAAAAAACAAGCATATGTTTAAAATTGAAAGGACGACATAGTTATATACATATTAACATATATAACTATGTATAACAAATACAGGTAGATGCATATTCTGCTTCCAGGAAGAGGAATCCTTCTTTCATCTTTCATTTGCATGCGATACCGTAGTTACAGCCGTCTAATTTAAAATAGATCTGAAAAGGTCGTGCGAATTAAATATTTTGATATCTATCTTTATATACACATATAATTTTTTTTTCGTATGAGCATGTTGTGACCGGAATCTGTCAAATGACATTTACACTGTCAATTGACAGTATTTGAATTTAGGATCCTTAATTAAAATAATTTTTAAATTTTAGTATTTATCAAAGTTGATATTATGACAGAATGTTTTTATTTTCTTAAAAATTAGAAATTGAAAATTAAATTTAGCAAAATTGAAATAAAAATCATATGAAAATTCAAGGAGGGTCAATAACTGTAACAATTGTGTTTTGCATTAGTTTTTTTTTTTATAAAAACAAACAATCGCCAAAAAATTTTTTAAAACGGTAAATGCCAGCATTTTACAATCGTATTCATAATGCTGACATAACTCGCCTACATGGAAATTAAAATGAAAAACAACAACAAAAATTATTAAATATTAACTATCATGTTTTTAAACTGGAAAAAAAAGTGTTGCCAGATTTGTGTACATAATATGACATATATTTATTTCGTACCCTATAACACAATCGAAATAAATTCTTATACGGCAAACAAATGTTAAGTTTGTTTTCGATTTGTATATGACCTTGTATACTATAATTATGATCTCACTCACTTATACTTTTGAATTAAGGTGTATTTTGGTTGATATAACTGTATATCACGCCATATTTAATTTTATTATATTTATAATATTTATTTTGAATTCCTGTAATTCATAACGACAATTAATATAAAATAAAATTATGAAAAAACTCCAAAAACCGCTAAAAATATTTTCTCCTTCTTTTTAGGTTATAAAGTTAAGGCCATAATATTATATACGAAAGATTTTTATTTATTTCTTGTTAAACTTTGAAATGCTTTTAAGATTTTCTTTCCATTTGTTCATTTTTTTTAATTTTTTTTATTTTTTTTTGTTTGTTTGTTTTCTGTTGTATTTTATTAGAACCAAAAACCTGTTTTTAATACCCCATTGGGAATGGTGCTTTCGAAACTTAAAATAAATGGCAACACAAAGCAAAAAAAAAAAAATAATAAAATAAAGGAAAATAATGAAAATGAAAAAAATAAATAAATGCTAGCTAAGCATCAGTAAAAAAAAAAAAAAAAAAAAATTCTGGAAGAATTAAAGTTAGGGTAAGGTAAGGAAACACGATGTTTTTACATTTGTGTATAAGAATATAATCCGAAGGTTACATCCTTGCTATACATAATATAGTACATTGATCTAATTATATAACATTAATTTTTTTTTTGTTATTGTTGTTCTTATTGTTATTGTTATTTTGAAAAAGAGAATATAATATGCTTTTAAGATGAAAATGTTGTTTTATTTATTTATTTATTTTTTTTTTTTTTTTCATTTGCAACTTGTTTCTCTCTTTTTCTAGAATTTTAGGACTTTATTCTCTAATCGAAATAATTTTGATTCAAAATAAAATGAAATTGTATACAAATAAATGAATGTACATCATGTATGTATATATATATATATAACATTAAAGTCACAATGTTAAAGTTTTTTGAAGTGTATACTTAATTCAAAGATTTCTCTGTGTTTTATGTTAAAGATCCAATTAAATGAACACATTTAGAATCACATAGAATCAAATTTCGAATAGTTAGAACAATTTTTATAATGTGTGACTATGTAATAAATATCTATGCTTTTCCTAACAAAATAGTTTCAAATATATTTTACTTTGTATTTAAGTTATAAGACATGTTGTTTTGTTGTGTATATTTGTTATACACATGTGGAGGTCGAAGAGAAGTACAAATCTAGATCAAACCCTACATTAAAATCGAATATAAGTTTTTTCTTTTTTTAAACAAAAGATCACTAAACATTATCTAACTGAATCTTAGTATCATCTAAATTGATAATATGTATACTTGTATAAGAGCTAGGAAGATTACTAAGATATAAAAAGCTGAGGTGTTAACCATTTTAATATCTTCTTAAGGTATTATTTCTTCTTATAATTTTCCTATAAATTCTAATCTCTTGTAAGTTTTTCACGTTGTTTAACCATGGCGACTTCAAAATATTTTTTTCCATATAAGGTAAGAGCACCATCTACCGTCAGTTTAGTAGCTTCATTGGATAAATGACATTGTACATTAAAAAAGTTTCACTATAAATGAATTTTTCTAATTATTATTTAAAAATATTAACAATTACCTGTTCAATTATGGAAAAAACAATTAAAAAATATAACATGTAACATAAATAAAATTATTTTTTAAATTATTGTTCGGTATCCATTTACCGACACTAAATTTTTGCCGTACCCAAATACCGACAGCAGTTGATCCAACTACCGACAAGCTGATATTCCTAATGTTTTATGAATATTTCAAATAAAATAAAATTTGTTTACATATAGTTTTAATTAGTTATTATCCATGACTGTAACATATGAGTAGCATTGGGAAACAGAGCCACCAAAATTATGCCGTTTTTTCACAAAATTCACCTAAAGAAAATTTATCTATATTTATATAGGAGTAGTAATACATTTCTTTTCATCGTTCCCAATTTTAGTGATCATCCGTTTTGAACCATTTTTTCACTAGAACATATTATTAGGCTGCCTAGAACAAATCTGTCTCGTCGCAATTAAATTCTTGAAGGATCCAAAGGAACATCTAGCAAATCTTCTTTTGTCAAGGTTTCTTTAATATCACTAAACAATTTCCGAATATTCTTCTCGGTTAAATTCGCCCGAGATTCAGGCAAAATCTGTGATACTATGTGGCATACCTGAACTAAAAGGATTCGGTTTCTTTAGTTTCTTGACTAGCTCAGCTACGAGTCAAGAAGTTGACTTTTTGTTATGGAAACTCCCAGTTAACCATTTTGTCTGTTAAAATACTTTGCGGTCTAGGTTTCACATTAGAGTCAAACCTCTTTGATATTTTATCGTATAGATAGTCATAAGTGAAATGGAAAATAATTTACTGGCCTTGAATATGCTCTGATTCCCTGATTTACAGCCTCAATAGATTTATTTAGAATTTCTTTTGAGTATTGTAACTTTTTCGCGGATATATCTTTAATTATTTTGCAAAACCAAAAACAAAATAAAAGCAAAAAAAAAATAAGAGTACCATTTTACCGACAGTTGCTCCTTCTACCGACATACGTAGTAGAGTTAATTTTTTCGACATAAGTCAATTTATTTACAAAAAAAACTTTGAAGTCCACATTTTTAACTGATAAGTTTTTAATCATTATTCATTGAAAAAATTTAAAATAATAAAAAAATAACAATAAAAAACGTGGTTTAATACGGAATAGTCTGGTTCCATTCACCGACATCTGGGTGAACCTACTACCGACAGCCCAATTCAATTTTCATTGTAGTGGCTTACCTGACAGCAATAAGCTCCGGTAATTCGATTTATTATAAACTTAAATAAATAAATTTTAAATCAAAGTGATATTGGTAGCACAAATGGACATAATAATTGATTAAAAGTGAATTAAAAGTGAATTAAAGTGGCTCTAATACTGACAGTGGATGTAATACTGACATATGAAGCGATATTTTCATTTATTACGAAAATAATTCATATAAAACAACCGTTTATTTTTTTTAAATTAAATTCAAATATTCAAGATTCATATTTCGTTTAAATCACCCCGATAGTGTACAAAATAGAAGAAGTATCACTTCTAATTCAAAAGTGGTCGTAGTAATACGTGTTGTTGCAAAGATTCGTTAAAATTTATGCTTAAATTTTAAAATTACTTTATTTTGTAATATTTTCTATGTAATTATAAATTAATAACTAATTTTTAAAGAAATACATTGTTTTGTTATTCAGTTTGAATTACTAAAATGTATTTATATTAAAAAAGTGAAATTAATTATTAATTTTAATTAAAATAGTTTTGTCAGAATTAGGAGCAAGCGAATATACATACTGCTCTTAATACTGACACATATATGTCAGTATTGGGAAAAGGAATATTAATTATTAAAAGCTTATTACAAATTAAATATTTAATATTTTTTTGAAATTCTTTTTACTTTCATTAGATATTTATTGTATTATTTTATTGTCCTAATTCTGACACAGGTATTTCATGATAATTAACACATAATTAAAGAAACATAAAGACTGTCAGAATTATGTCCACATATTAGCTCAGTATTAGACTCTTAATATGTCAGTATTAAGGTTTTAGATTTTGAAATTATTTTTGTAAAATTTAAACTGTTTAATATGATTTTTAATACTTTCTGTATAATTTAATTAATGAAAAATTTGTTAAATATATGTGGATTTAAATATGACTGTAAGTTTTGGGATTAGTTCAATGCAATAATAGGCCTTAAAGTTGGGTGTCAGTATTGTATACAAATATTATGTCAGTAAAGCAAAGAACATTTTGTGTTAGCGTATAAAGGTGAAAAAGCCGACGAACAATGATGAAAAGGAGTGTCTTACAACACTTGTTGTACGGAATGTTGCTGGGGATATTTCATCGCGAATCGTTGTCTACAAATATAAAAGAATTCCCTTTGCGTTAGGAAAAGAAAAATGCCTAAAGAGGAATGGGGTTTTCCGATACTTGATGGATGACTGGCGAAGTATTTTATGAATACATAGCAAATGAATTTTTATCCTGATTTAAAAGAAAATGGTGCTCAATTTCCAGTAATTCTATTCTTAAATGCATGTTTCTCACTTATCATTAGGGTCAAGTGACTTTTGCAAGGAGAAAAGTATAACATTAATTGCTCTTTACCCCAGTGCAACTCACCTTTTGCACTCACTAGTTGTTGTTGTTGGTATTTTTCGTCCTCTTAAGCTAGAATGGAAGAAAGCTGTTCATAATCGGAAACTGGAAACCGATAGAAAAAATTAATGAATTTTTCCATTATTCTTAGAAAATTTTATCTATTATTCTTATTCCACATTTCTTAGAAAAAGTTCTAAGAAATGAAGCTAACGAAACCACAATAAAAAGTCATTTTCGAACATGCCTTATATATTTATTTTCAGATGAACATATTTTTTACGCTCTTGACAGTAACTTAGGTAGAATAACCTTTTCGTGTTTTTAATTAAGTACGGTACTGCAATTTTACACTACAATATCCACAATATTTCGAGTATTTATTTAACAAATTACTGGCTCTACTCATTAAATGTGGAAAACTACTGCTATTGCCAGGAACTAAGCCTTCTTAAATAGAATAGTTTCATTGTATTTAATTTTTTACCAGATTATACTCTCAATTATTTTTTGTCATTTATAATGTTCCAACGACAAAAGGTACTAGACCAGGTCGAAAAACCAATAAAGAATTTTTTTGCTTCATCGGGAATCGAACCTGGGACCTTTCGGTTGAAAGGCAGGCGCTCTACCTACTGCGTCACCTAGCGTGTAAATTACACCAATTCCTGTGAATTACCAGTTGCCAGAACTAAGAGCTATACTTTTGATTTTATTTCATCAAATATATTTAATATACATTTAATACATTTAAGATATACTTAAATACTTAGTCGTTTTATTTGTCATCTATATTTATTATCTATAAAGCTATTAAAAACTGCATTACTATGCATATGTCAGTATTAGGAACCAAAACTGTCAGTAATAGACTCAACAATTTTTACGCATGTCAGTATTAGAGACAAAAATTTCTTGTTGCTAATTTCTTAAAATCATGAATTAAAAATGTTTTAAATTTAATTTATGTCTTAGCCAAATTACTCTTAAATATCTAAATTTTCTGATAAAACAATTTTTTTGGGAAAATAATTATAATTTATATAAAAGAACTTAATTTAAAGTTGAATTTGTCGCGTGCACTGTCAGTATTATATCCACTTACCTTATATAAAACCCTATTAAAAACAATTTTGTCGGTAGATGGGGAACCTAAAAAGTCACTATCCAATCTATATCCAATTACCGACAAAATTTAAAACATATTTTTATCATTAATGTTACATCATTTTTATTTTAAATTTGAACAAAAAATTAATTTAAAATATATTAATGTACACATTTTTTTTAGAAAGAAATGAATTTCGTCGTTAGATGGGTACTGTCGGTAAATGGTGTCTCTACCTTAATAATATTACTTAATATATTTACTTTAAATCTAATTTAATTCATTTAAAAATTATCCTTTACATGAATTTTAATTTGATTTTTAAATCTACTCAAACGATTTTCAATTTTTAATTCTGTAGGAAAATTGTTATATAATAGCAAACCTTTGTAAATGATCATATTTTTTGTTTTTTCATTTCTATAAAAATCTAGTCTAAAGTTAGCATTATTTCTTAAATTATATTCATGTATGTCTCCATCGTAAGGTATTATTTCTTATAATTTTCCTATAAATTATAATCTCTTTAAGTTTTTCACGTTGTTTAACCATGGCGACTTCAAAATATTTTTTTCCATATATGCTTAGTTTGAGTAAATTGTACTTTTATTTCTCATAATATGGCTTCGTTTTTATTTTGTTAAAGTGAAGTATTAATCTTTTTTTTTTCGATGTACTCAAAACTTCAATATTATTTTGTCCCTGTGTTACTATATACAATTTTTAGAATTAGCCTCTGTAATACCACATTTCTATTGATTTTTGGTTTATTTACTAGAAGATAATTTCAATGTCCAGATTTCAATACTAGCTATGTTCTTTTCATACCGGTCAAGGTCTAGGTTTTATTAAGTTCAAAAGAACGATATAGGTTAATGATCTGAATAATTTTTTTAAGTTGGCAAACCTGCTAATTGAATTATCTAACATTTCATATTCAAAAACTACGCAAGCGCTACTCGGGATAAATATAAGCTATGTTCTTTTCATACGATTCAAGGTTTAGGTTTTATTAAATTAAAAAGAATGATATAGGTTAATGATATGGATTATTTTTTTAAGTTGGCAAACCTGTTAATTGAAACAATTGAAAAACTACTAAAACAGTGATAAATATAATTACTAAAAATTTAAGACCTATATATAAATCAAATAAATATCTGGGTTTTGCATTGTTGTTGTAATTTCATTTTATAGTATTGACCTAGACCGTGAATCGGATGAAAAGAACACAGCTACCTGTGACAAAGGCAGACAATACAATATGCTTTGGATTTCAATTTTGTCCAACAGGCAAGATATACTTAAATTTTGGTTATGCGTTTCACTTTTTAACATCCAGTTATAACAGAAATTTTATTTGTATCGAAATGAATTTTTAGCTCAGATTATTAATTTTGTGTCTGTTGTGCTAGTGTTAACTACAGAGTTTCGATTGACTGTAAATTAATATATTTTACGTATAATAACAATAAAAAAAAAATTTTAAAGTCAGATTTTTACCTGTTGCTTCAAGATTGACCAGTCTTGTTCAATATGTGTTAATTCTGTGTCGGTTCATTTCTTTAAAATAGTGGAGCTTTTATTTTTTTGTTTAATATCCTTACTGGTTAAATAAATTTTTTTGTATTTAATGCTTTTAATATTTTTTGTTTTGTGTCCATTTATGATCCATGATTATGACCAAAAGGTCGAAACACGTGTCGGAATAAAATAAATTTGTGAAATTAACAAGCGCATTTTACTTTTTATTTTAAAAATGTTTGAAATAGTAGTTTGCTTATTCAAAGTGTGGACGATCACTCTTCTTTTGGTGCTTCAGGCTGCCGTCCTTTCTCGCTCTCAAAATATGCATGATAAAAGTGTTTAATTTCTTCTATGAGCTTGGATTTTACAATCAGATCTGTTTTTTTTTTCTGGACCGATCCTAGTTATAATGCCACACTAGGCTAACCCGTGATAGAGTTAAAGCAAGCTTTTGTACATCTATCTATTTTCTAAAAGTAGGTTAACATTTTAAAATAGAAATATTGGTACAGCAGTGGGCCAACGAAACCATTATTTTCTTTCCTATATATAGTATTGATAGCTTGAAGCCAAGATAGCTTTATGTTTGTTGTATCTGGCTGTTTTATTATCCAAATTTTTGCACTATAAATGACAATTGGATAAGAGAATTCACTAGCTTTAGTTTCGTATTTTTGCAAATACTGCTTTCTTCATATATTTTTGTTAATTTGCATATATTTTGCCACTGTTAACTTTGCATTGATGCATTTCCCTTAGTCTGGTACAATTAACCAGAGTGAGCTATATAATTTGGTATACTGTTTTATAGTGATCAATTAACTAAATACTCTGTTGGTGATCATTTGGTAAATCACTTATCATCATTCATTATTTTTGTTCTGTTTGAGTTCATTCCAAGGTCGTGTTCTTTATTTACACATGTTCATAATTTTTTCATAATTACGTCCTCCTCTATCATCTCCAAATCTGAGATTACTCACTTTTTTTTTTACCACCAACTGTTATTTCATCTTCCAATTCGCATCTAACACTTCTCTCATAATGTACTCCGTATATATATATATATTAAACAGAATCGGAATGAGATTGACAACCTAGCCTGATGGTTTTGATAACAGAAATTTTTATTACATTATTTTGTCGATGGGACTGGTTAAAATTTAAGTACAAAATTACAAATTACTAATTTTTGATTGAAGTTTAATTAAAATAGAAAAAACTCGAGATAAGCTTATTTAGAAAAAAAATGTGTTGGGAAACAATAGACTTTTAAAAAAAATATGACCCGTACGTAAACTAAACTTGTATTTTTGGAATTCTTAAATTGTGTTCCAAAAGATATTTGATTTTTCTTGGATCAAATTTTTTTGTTACTGAATATACAATAATCACATACGTTACACACACACACACATTTAAATATATTTTCCTTAGTATTATTAGTGTTTGTATTAAATTAATTACAAGCGACTAATAAAACTAATAATAATGAGGCTACCATGATAAAAGTTGAAAAAAAAAATGATACATATATATGAACATAATTTCCTTCCACATACCGTTACAAGTATAAAAATAATTAAATTTGTAAATATAAAAAAAAAATGTTTGTTTTTTGTTGTTTTATTTTAACCTTGAACTTTTCTACATCCTTATTATTCCATTTTTAATGTTTGTTAGTTTAATATATTAAACTTGACTGCGTATTAATCGCGTTATAAGTTATGTACCCCTGATGTTGATGCGTTCGTCATTGAAGTCATGAGATATAAGATATTTGTTTATGAGTATAGAACAAAGTATTCCTGTTTAGGAATTTAATTCTTTTTTTTTTCATCTGCAAATACATATATGTATATCATATATATATATATCTGATTCAAGGATGAAATTTACGTAGTAAACAAGTTTTGTAATAAATTTGTTGTTTTTTTAATGTTAGTTTAAAATAATGGTGCAGTAAATTTCGTTGGAATTCGGAATTATCCAGTCATAAAAATCGTTACATTGAACTTCATTTTGGGGCGGTCTTAGCTTATCCCAATTTAATGTAATATAAAAAAATGTCATTTTATCCCTATAATATGTAAGTTCTTACTTTGTCATATTGTACCAAATTATTATATTAATTTTGAATATTTAGCTTATAACAAGGCGTCTTAAATCGTCTTCTTCCGACTCAAATTCTTTACTCTCCAACCTAATGATGATGGAGTAAATAATAACAAACATGAAAGAGGTAGGTCTCAGAAGAAAAAAGAAAAAAATTAAAAATTGCTACGTAAATGCTGTGTTTTCAAGACCTTCTACATCAGTTATTCTTAACGGCAACAGATTAAGTATAGTAATATTTATACGAAAAATAAATAAGTAAGCATGCTGCGAGAAATCTATATGAGGTATAAATTACATATTCATAACAAGATTGTATATACCGGGTGTTTTAGAGCATGCGCATCAGCTTTTTAAGAGGAGAAGGAGCAGTTATTTTAAAATTTAATAAAAATTTTGTTAACTAAATCGAGGGTGCTCTATCGAGAGGTGATATTTTCAACTTTCGGAAAGGACCGGAAAAGTGTTTTTTAAGACCAAAAGTCACCGAAATCAAGTTTTTGCAATGGGAAGGGGTACTTTTTTATTCAAATTCAGATTCTACGACAAAAAATAAGAAACTTATGTTAAATGATTTTTTTTTGTTTTTTAATTTAAACTTTGTATGTGCTCAAAACTAAGATAAAAAATGTGCTAATATGGAAAACAAATTTATTTATAAAAATTATCGTTTTTAATTTTGGTTTACCAAAATATGGTGGATTTTTGTTTTATTTTTATTAATTTTAAAGAAAAATAATGAGAAAACAAAAAAAAAAGTCATTTAACATAAGTTTCTTATTTTTTGTCGTAGAATCCGAATTTGCATAAAAAAGTTACCCTTCCCGTTTAAAAATCTGAATTTCGGCCAATTTCGCCGATTTTTGGTCTTAAAAAACACTGTTCCGATTCTTTCCGGAAGTTGAAAATATCACCAATCGATAGAGCACCTTCGATTTATTTAATAAATTTTTTTGTAACTTTTAAAATAACGACTCCTTCCCCTCTTAAAAAGCTGATACGCATGCTCAGGAACACGCGGTATAGAACAAATACTGTAATTAACATTTTAGGATTTTCAAACAAATTGACAGTTTCTTAGAAATAGGCATTTCATCGTTAAATCATAGAGTAATCATATAAGTAGAGTATTCACGTAGAACAATATTTGTTTTTGATAATCAGATTTGTTTTTAGTGATATGTTTAGATTTATGGAATAAAAGTCGAGTTTGCTTTCACTAATCATTTGTATTTATTTTGCAAATATCGATATTTCGGAAGCAACTTACTTCCTTCATCAGTGCTTTGCGACTAATTAATATTTACACTAACCCTTACATATATATAATTTGAACCCTTAATAATATGCTCATTTTGTTAACAATAGTAATTCCTTAATAGTGCTACCTAATCTACAGTGTTTTATTTTTTTTGTATAATTAATATTTATTGAATTTAAACTAGTCTTACGTAATAACCCTTATTCTAGTATTTATGATCTTAATTCTAACCTGAACCTGATTTTTAATTTTAAAGTAATCTAAATAATGGTGAGAATCCACTACCTACATCATTATTAAGTCTGTTGTTAACAGGTGTTGTTGCCAGGCTTTCATACATATCTAGTTTATTATTTTTGTTTACCTCTTTTATTAATTTAAAAAAAAAAAAAAAAAAATTCAATACTTTGATTTGTAATATTATTTGTGGTCTATTGAAAGGACTTTAAATGCATGTATATTTTTTTATACACATTGTGTAATTTTTAATTTTTATCTCATAAGTAAAGTAGAAATGCGAGCAGTGAAATAAAGAAGTATAAGTATATACTGTAAACTGTAGCATGCATTTTCGCATATATACATTTTTGAGTACCTACACATACAACTTTTATATCGTTGACACTGTTGGCAGCATAATCAAAGAATATCTATAATAAGAAGGTTCACTGGAAGTCATGATATTTTAACAAACCCATTTACAAAAAAAAAACCCATTAGTTAAAGAAGCAAAGAACTATTGTAAATATTTTCTTATGTAAGAAGTTGTGAGAAAGAAAGAGTGCGATATAAACCATATAAAAAAAAAATTAATTTTTGCAATGTAATTTTAAATAGCCCACGGGAGATTTTTGTTTATTTATTTAGCCCACTAGAGATTTTTCATGTGTACAGTCGGCTGAAATTTTGTGTATGAATTTTTTTAAAAATAAACGTATTAAATTTATTAGGGTATGAGAATAAATAAATTTTGAATGATTGATTTTTTACAGATCCCTATATAAAATAATATTCGTTTCAAAAACATATGTTATTTCTTAAATATCATATTATTTTATTTTATTGGCTTATAAGGGAAATATATTTTTTATCATTCATGTATTTTCAATATACATAGTTTTTTAGGTATTGAAATAGGTAGTTAAAAAGAATATCAAGCGGTTTGTTTTTTTATGAATAATCCGATGCCTTTTTAGTTTCTGAAAAATTAAATTGTGCATTTTAATCATCAATGAACTAATAATACATATTATATTATAAGTAATATAATGCATTTAGGTACCTGTTAATTTTATAAATAGGTAACAAAGTTGAATATTAATAATATGAACATATCAAATTTGAATAAATAATATTTTTTATTGATATGCATTTTAAAAAAAAAATTAGTATATAAGAAAGTACTTAGAAAAAAAAAAATGCAGATTATATATGAAAATTAAGCAGTGTATGTTATATTTAAAAATAAATCAACTCTAACGCTTAAAAAAAGTTTTTATAAAAACTATTCTATACACAATTTTTTAAAAATGTTTCGAAATTGAGAAAACATCATCTTGTTAAGTGTTTGGTGTGCGGTGCTGAAACAAATTTTAATTTGGAATTAAACTAACTAATTGAAAATAAAGACAATATTTTTTTCATACAAAAAAATTGTTCGTTCATTTTTTTTTCACTTTGTATTTTGAATTTTTATCTCTCTCTCTTACAAATTAAATTCTTATGACTATCTATTTCTTACAATATTGGAAATCGACTGGAAAAATGGTGACCAACACATTGACAAATTATAAAATTTTATTCCAGTGAACCTTCTTATTATGGATATTCTTTGGCATAATAACAAATAAATATATTCATAAGTAGTAGGTACACAAATTTTTTTTATTTGTGAGTACAAAATACAATTGCGCTCAACTTATAAGCAGTTAAAAATTGAGTAATATTATTTTGAGTGAACACAGCATTTTGATATTTGAAAAAGTGACTAGCGAATTTTGTTCTACGTGAATACTCTACTTATATGATTACTCTATGGTTAAATTCGATTTTAAGAACCTACCCTTAAAGAAATTAAATCAGTTGACCCCATAGGTTTCTTTACTCTCACTTTTGTTATATAACGCTTTTATCTCAGACCTATTGTTATATTATTTGTTTATAGAGTTTAAATTTATCATTCACACCTTTTGGTCAACTTACTGTCCAGGTGTGAATGAATCCTATAATTAAGTAAGGCAAGAGTTTCCGCTTTTATAGGCCGTGAGGCCGCTCTTATAAATTATCGATATTAAATAGATTAAAACAAGATATTTGTTTTAGGTTGTGGTCATCTTTGATGACCAAAATTAACTCTGTTTTTATTTAAATTTTTGTCTTTATTTTCGTTTTTCTGTCTTTATTTAAAAGTCGGCAAACTGTAGTTTTATAAAATTAGTTTTCCACACAATACCATACAGGAAGATTCCTGTACACCATTAATTCAAGAAATTTAATTGCATATCCATTTTTGGATATCCTATAAAATATAAATTAACAATAACGTATGTAGATATGTAATTTATTTCAGATGTGTTGAGTTTTTTTTTTTGGCTTTGGTTTTTGGTAAAATCGAAAATTAATTAAATATATATTTTTTTCAGCTAAAAAATGTTTGAATAGATTTTGATTGTATGTATTGCTTCTTTTTACCATTAAATTAATTTTTTTTCTCTTAATTTTAATATTGTCTGGGATATCATTGGTTTAGTAAGATTATACAATTCGTGGTATTGCAATAATTAATGAAATTACTTTTTAAATTTTAATCAGTTAATTAGCCATCACTTAATTCCTTAATTTTGAAAGCAAAAATAAAATTATTTTTTGATTGAAGCTATATATATATATATAGAAAGTACAAACAAACTAAGAAATATTAAACACAATTCAAATAACAAAAAAAGCTTTAATCAAATGAATTGGTTCACCTCAAGATAAAAGGAAAAATGATTGCAATTTTTATTTTTTTTTTATAGGTGGGTAAATGAAGTTGTATTGAGTGACATTTGTTTTAACTTTTAGTTTAAGTTCTAGGTCTAATCTAATTGTTTGACAAATTGAGCTTTTTTTTTGCAAATTTAATATTTTTTTAATTAAATACAATGGGTCCTTATTGGCCTTATGGGCCTTATTGTGGTAAACGTACGTAATTCACTTCAATTCGAATTGATATTGTACAAAACGCGTGAAAAATCTATTTTCGAAACGTTGAATAACAATAATGTCAAAAACAGACACTGAAAAAAAAACACTAGGTAATATTGACAAAAATCTGGGTTAAAATGACAAGAACTAGGTAAATATAGCGTCAACCAAAATGATGAGTCAATATGACAAAAAAATACAAATTTTTTTCATTCTGTAAATATGACAAACTGTTGTCTATATAACAATTTAAATCTGTAGAAATGACAAAACTAAATTTCTCAATATGACAAAATGAATTTTCATTATGCTAAAATATTTTGTCAATGTAATAAAATAATATGTTGAAATGAAAATAATATTTTGTTGATTAGAGAAAGAAATATATCAATTTAAATAAAGTTTTGATTAAATCAACAATTTTATTTTGTCAAAATAACCTCCATTCAACTGTCGAATTCACAGAATCATTTTGTCAATAGAATATATGGCTAGTATAAGATCAAAAATATTTTTTTTTGTCAAATCTATTTAGTTGTCGATTTAGCAGAATTATTTTGTTAATAGGATATTGTATGCATATACAAATAAATAACTTTATTTTTGTTTTAACATATTTTGATGATAAACTAATCTGTAAGTTAATTCTTTGTATGCATACCGTACTCTACAAGTTAAATGTGGAAGCATATCTTAAATTAGCAAAAAAACAAGGCAGTCCTTATAAGCACTAGCACTACATAATATATGTGGGTCTGAAAAATAAATGCATGATATTATTACAGTTAGAAATAAAACAATAATAGTCTTGTTAACAATTAATTTATTTTATAGCATTTCTATTATTTGAGAACAAAAAAAAAAAATTAAATTCATAAATTCATACATTTAAATTGCATTCATAATGTATTAAAATAAAGTTAAAAAAATAATTTTTTTTTTACACATTACATTTTTCAAAATTATACAAATAAAGCTCAAAATATTTAAAAAAATGTTTAGACTTCAGTTTCTGATCGTTCCAGCTCTTTGGTTCATATCTTCAAATTATTTATTTAATAAAATAGTAAAATTTATTTTTTTCCTTCTTCAAATTATTTAATATTTACTATTTTTAATAAATGTTTTAGTTGCAAGATTCAACTAAAACTAAACAAATTTATTAACATCGCAAATTTAATAATTCACTAGTTCTGTTAAAATGCATAAGTAAATAAATTTTAGCTTTAAATATTTCACATTATGTATTTAGTTTTTTAACTTAATTCTAATATCTTTTTTTAATTTAATTTTCCAATTGTCTTTTTTTATTTAACTCATCACTTTTTTTTAATTGAACTCTTTAATAAGCAATTTCAAAAACGCAACTTCACAGAAAATCGCACCTTTACTTTTATATTTTCAACTAAAATGGAAAAAAAATTGTTTGTGAACTGTTTACAAAATTCTTTTGTTAATCTGACTATGACAGCATCAAAAATTATAATAATAATTTCGTTATTGACAAAATAGATTTTGTGGAATTAACAAAAACTTATTGATTGCAATGAACTGCATAGTAAATTTTTTTTGTCAAAGTAAGACAAATTTTGTCAAATATACAAATATTGATTTAAAACGGTTTTTTGTCAAGATAACAAAATATTATTCACTTGGATAAAAATTATTATTTTTTTTTAGTCAATTTTACAAACTTATTTTCCATTTTACAAATTATAAATTTTGGAAAAATTATAAAAAAATATTCACAAATTAACAAAAAATTGTTGAGCAAACAAACGTTTTTGATAAAATAGAAAAAAAATTGTTGTATGAATAAAAAATTTTTGTTAACAGTTTACAATATTATTTTGTCAATCTTACTAGGAAAAATTTTTTCAGTGTACATTTTTAACATATATGTTATGTGAAAGTTAAAGTTTGAATTATTTCTAAGGTGTTTAAACAATTTTTTTTTTATTGATTAAGTACCTAAAAAAAATTATTATTTTTAAATTTATTAAAAAAATTTTCAAAATGGATAGAACAGCGGTATATTTTGTTGAGCAAATTAATAATAGAAGATTTGTTAAGCAAAATTTACAACATGCCTTAACAAATCTTTAGTATTAAGGAATATTTGTAATGATATTTTTGAAATAGACGATAAGAGGTAAAAATTCGGAACATTTTAAATATTTTTATATACGTAAATTTATTTTAAATCCATACATACTTTTAGTTTTATGACCAACTTTCGTCTGAATAAATCTACTTTTGAATAATGTATTAAAACAAATTGAGGAAGATATACCGACATCAACTGAATCATCATCTTCAACACCTAAATTAAAACCTTGTTTGAGATGTTTTACTCAAGGTAGTTTTCATATAAACATAGCTCTACCGACCACCTTCTCACAAATATTGTCATCAATGCTGGATATACATATATACTAGAGACAACATTATGTTCAACATGGATAAAATTATTTATGATTTAAATTTACTCAAATGAACAAGAACATAAAAAAATATAAATATTTTATCTACATTTAACTGTTCTAAATTTTTTAAACGTGAACTAATCTTCGTTTCAATAATACAAAAAAAAAAAATGTCGTACGTTTTGAACAATACCAAAAATATATACGCTGGTGGCGCAAGCAAAAAAAAAAATGTTTCGGAGTAGTTAGTCACAAGCATTGATGAAGCTTCCGAAAAATTGATATTTGCAATCAAATATTAGAAAAATATTAGTGAAAGGAAACCTGACAACAATTAAATTATTTAATTTAAATCATCACTAAAAATAGAAAAAAATCCGATTAAATTAAAAAATAAAATTAACGTTTAGTTTCGAAAATGACGTTTGACATTTTTCTCTTCACGTTTGTCGCACGTTTACCATAATACCAATTCACCGCGTTTCGATTGCGTTTGCTTTTACCACAATAAGGCCCAATAAATATTTTCATTACCATATGCATCTGAGCAACTATACCGGACCATTATGGTTAGATAATACAGGATCAGCTTACAAGATTTCCACCCTCTATATGCATTCATTGTCCCGAAGCCCTTTCAAAAAATATTCTTAAAAAATAACCATCCAATAATCTATTTACATTCTCATAGAACTCCGTTACAAGTCCTTAAATTCTTAAATAAATCCCATATATCCCTAAGAATATCATTTCCCACTCACACGACATCTTGGACGAAATTTAGTAAACGCAAGAAATAACATAACCAACAGATACAACACTCTAACTAAACCATATATTATATAGCCCGATGGTCAGGATGTAAAAATGTGGGTAATTAACTTATTTAATTTAATTTTGTTAGATCTTTAGATTAGGATAGGACTGGTGATCAATACCAGTGAATCAATTTAATTTTTTTTATGTAATTTTGTAGTTTATAAGCTAGACATTAAGATTTAATTTAATACAAATAAAATATACCTATTTTAGTTTTTAAGATTATCAATGAACATAATTAATTTTTAGTACAGACACATTTAATGAATTTTTATTTTTTGTTGTTATTAGAAAAATAATAATTGTAATGAAATAAAAAAAAAAAAAACAAAAAAAAAAAATAAGATTATTAATGAACAGTGTTTAATTTTATACTTAAATTAGCTATTTTGTATATGTAGAATCAACTTTGATTAATTTTTGAAATCTTTAGAATTTAATTAATCTTTGTCAGTTTTTGGCTAGAAAATACATCTATACATCAAATACATCTATAGAGATAGTTTTGTATTCTGTTAGACAACACAGACACGATAGCAAATTGCAGCGACAGCAAATGTCAAAACAGTCTCGTGAGTAATTTACGTTAGACCTTTGACGAGACGCGATAGCCATTTGCTATCTCATCAAAAATTGTAAACGATAGAATATCTCGCCAAAGTATTTTGTGCTTTCTTTATGAAAAAATTTAATAAAATAAATAAATTGAATAGATAAAATAGTGAAGTTTAGATTAATAAACAATTTTTTATTATTTTTTTTTGCATTATTATTAAAACTAGGGGCCCCTGTTGAGTAATTATATTTCAAGTTGAAGTCAAATTTAAAGTTTTTAAAAAACAGTAATTTACGTACTGACATAGACTTCGCACGATATAGCAGAAACCACTCGTGTTTAATGAAAAGTTTTGTGGTTAGTAAGTTTTATTTAGGACACATAAATACACGTCCCTCATATACTGCTTCATTTCCGATATATTCCCTATAGTAAGAAACATTTAGTGATAAAATTACTAAAAATAAAAAGTTTTGTTATTAAAGAGGTACGTATATACCTACATAATACATAATTTTAATAAAAAACTATATTATTACTACAAATAACAAAAATTTAGAAACAGTTACTTAAAAAGATAAGAATGAAGAATTCAAGTGACCTACTATATCAAAATGAAGTACTCTAACTCTACTATATAAAAATAAATTTGTTCGTCATATGAACAATTCAACTGATTTTTTTTGTTTTTGCTTTTTTATATTTTTTATTTGAGATGAATTTGTTTCTTTGTGTTTTTTTGGCATATGTACATAGATTCATTCGCAAGTCCATATGTAAATTTTAATAACTGATTTGTTTGCTTTTGTTTATTATTTTCATACGATCTCACTTATGCATAATGTATTTGCTGAAGAATAAAATCATATGAGTACAAAATTTTCAACTGTGTACGCATTTTTGTTTTATATACAACTTATATATTATATTAGAAATTCATTAAGGAGTAGGAGAATCGAAATAAAATAAAAAGGTGTCTAATGCGCAGGACCTTAAATGCTTGTCAATTATAATTATAGATTGTGTTTTTGTTTGTAAAAAAAAAACCAACTTTACTATTACTGTTTTACTACTGTTTATGTACTAAACTAAAAAATATTTAAAAAATAAATATATTTATATTTTTTGTTTATTTAAAAAATATTTTAAAACTAAACCCCAAAAATTTTATAAACCATATTTTGTTTATATATACCAATAATTTTTTTTGACAGTAAAAAATGATCAGTACTACTACCAACAAATAAAATGTTCTATCGCGCCGCTTACAGTGTCTAACAGAAAGGCATATTCAGCTAGACGAGACGAGATCAATTTTTTCTTCTCGTCAACGATGGGTCTAACAGAATATGTTTAGACCCATCAGTTTATTTTACTTCAGTTTATTTTATTTCTTTCCGAATTTTACTTAAATTTTGTCACTACGAAATTTATCTCAGGGTTTGCTTTTGATAATTTAATTGATTAATTAAAATATTTTATTAAGATGCAAATACTTAGTTACTATACCAAAAAATCTCTTACTTTTTATTATATAAAAATCTAAGATTATTGTTGTTGAAAATATTTTCTAAATTATAATTTAAGAAAAAAATATTATAGTGAGCAGTACAAGTTTTTATGGAAAACAAATGTAAAACCAAACAAAAAACATGGTTACACTAATTAAATAAATAAACAAAAAAAAATTATATGGTGAACATACGAATAAAATGTCAACAACTTACTATCAAACCCATTATCAAAATAAAAAAAAAGTTTTGAAGAATCATTGAAAAGCAATTATACTCGTCCTTACAATATTTTTATGAAACGATAATCTTCTAAGCTACATCTAAAATTAGTTAAGTTGTTTGATGTTTAAAAAAGTTCAAAAATTAAAAACAAAAAAAAAAAAAAAATTAAAAATTTTTGTAACAATTTTTTTTTTTTTGTTTATATAAATTTTGTTCATATTTATTATTTGTGGAGAATAAACATGCATCAACAAAAACAACAACAACAAAAAAAAGGATACACATTAAAGAGAGATCAAATGAAAAAAAATTAATTTTAAAAATAAAAATTTTATTAATCCTTTTGGTGTTTTTTGTTCTTTTTTAATAAAGGTTTTTTACCTTTTAAAACCCGTCATTTTATGTCTTTTGATAAAAAAAAATTGGAAAAAATTTGGAAAAGATACAAAAAAAAATATTAAATAATTAAAACTTGTTTTAATAAAATTTAAAAATTAGCTGGAATTATAAAAATAATTTTATATATCCGAATTAGTACACAAAATATTAGAAAATTTGGGTATAATTTGGTATTTTTTTGGTATTTTTTGTTTTTAACATTTCAAATGTAACATACACAATATTAACTTAATATGAAATCAGTGTTAGTTAATTAACTAACCGGATAAATTAACGATTTTTATTTGTGTAATTTATTAATGGAAAAAACACTGGAAAGAATTTGAAATAAAATCCGCAGAAAATGTTATCTTACCTAATAAAAAAGTACTTAAATACCTAGGAGTACAATTACATCGTAACTTAAATTATATTGAACAAGTCAAATATAGTATATTAAAAGGTAACAAAGCTTTCATGACTTCAAAAAAACTTTTTTACAACAAAATTATTAGTAAAAGAGTTAAAATTATATGTTACCAAACATTAATAAGACCAACGCTTGTATATGGTGCACCAATATGGTACAACATCAGTGCGAGCTTAATGGAAACTCTCCGAAAATTTGAAAGAAAATGCATAAGAGTTTGTACTAATATATATAGAAAGCTCAATTCCGAATACAAGCATTACTACTCTAATAAATACTTGTACAAGGAAGCAAACATAATTAGAATCGATAATTTTGTTATAAAATTAATTCGAAGACATTATGATAAAGCACAAAAGACTCCGGAAAATGGTTTAATATCGCATATATTCTACCACAATGAGGAGTACATCAAAAAGACCTTGCTCACGGGCTTCATAGCTCCAGAGCATTTTATCTAATTGGATAAAAATGGTTATATTCAAAATCGTAATCATGTCCCTCTATTATACCATTATAATAGACGGACTACATGTAAAGCTATTGATTATAACCCGGGCAATGTTAATGGAGAGAATTTATAATTTGAAATGTCCATACCAGATAAGGACAAATTAATTAAAGCAAACTATTGGTGGTTGGAAAACTCTAATTATAATTAGCACATAGTATAACATACATTATTTTTTTAATTACGTTAAGCAGTTTTAGTTAGATTAAGATAGACTAAGTTAGGCTAGGTTTTTAATAAATATAAATATTGATATTTACCTCCTACTTTTCCAATAATATAATTCAAAGACTAAAAAACTTTGTAAAGTTGTACATAGTATAAAAAGACTCATAAAATTTTGCGTAAAAGTAACATAAAAACGGTAAAATTGGATGTTAATAAAATTAGAAATAAGTAGTAAATTTTTGTAGGCTAGACTAGTGTAAGAATGTAAAATAAGTGGGAAAAAATAAAATTTATATTAAAAACAAAAAAAATAAAAAAGTCATACTTTAATTTGTCTTTCTTCATACTCACCGATGTTCAGTCCAGTTAAAAAAGTATTTTAAAAAGTAAACTAATATAAATTTGGTAAATGAAATATCAGTGCCAACTGTTACCGATCATTCGATTGCAACAATTATTACGTGGATATGGCAATGAAATTACCATTGGCTGTAGTTGGGCAACCATTACATTAATTATTACATTTATTTAAACTTATTTAAAATTTGTTTTGTTCAAAAAATCTATTTTTGTTTGTTTAAAAATACTTAGTTTGTTTTCTTTCAAAAATTTAAAAATAAAAATAACAAAATTTACAAAAAATTGAATTTGAAATAAAAAAACTTGAATTAGAAGTGAAAAACCTATATTTATTAAAAACGTGTAAAGAACTTAAAAAAATTGATGTTGGTCCAGTATAGTATAATTAAAATATTTAAATAATATATTTCTTTATATCTAAAAATATAAAATAGTCATTATTGCATTTAAATAAAAAAAAAAACATGTTGTTTGAGTACATTTTGAATTATCAATTTACATAAAAAATCGAAATTAAGATCTCTCTCTCTCTCTCTCTCTCTCTCTACAAATGGAAAGCAACTTCGAATATTCGTCACAGCATGCAATGAAAATTTTCAATTATTTTATTTTCCTCAATAACTTTCATATCATATCAAAATAATATTAATCTTCGCACATCCTGCATATCAAAAGAAATTTTTAATTTTTCCTATTTATAAATATTATTTAATTTTTTATCGATTTTCAAAATAAATTTTAACCATTTTGCAAATAAAATATTGAAAATCTTTTATGGATATCCTTTTTAGCCTTTTCTATTTCAAAATATTTTCTATTAAATACCGATACACTATATAGACATCAACATCACATATACTAAAAAATATAAAATGGTTCTTACAAAAATAATTTATAGATGTTGTCAAAAAAGCAATCTTATTAAAAAATAGAGTCTCACACAAATCTATTGATTCTATAATAAAAGACAACACACTACAAAAACTAACCAACAAAAAATTGCCTCAATATACAGAAAAGGTAGACAGTAGAAAATTTCATATCAATAAATTTTCATATATCTATTTTTCATCCTTAAATTGATTGGGTACGAAAATAGGAGATTCCTGATGGGATTTTTCTTAGAATAAAAAAACAAAAAAAAAACAGAAAAAAAAAAGTGTTGATGCGAAAACAAGTTTTCATCTTTATATGTATGTGGCCACAAGACTATAAATCATTTTAGAAATTAAATGAGAAAATATAATTTTCATATATACAGAATTGATATAGAATATAATGTGTGGGTAATAGTGGGTACAGTGTATTTTAGAATTTGGTGTGTAATTCAATTTTTTTCTTTTTCAATTTTTTCATTAGATAGGGCTGGTGAAAGCTTTATTTAGGTGAGTGGAGGGTTGATGATATTTGATAACTAATAGTATATCTTGAAATGTTAATTTAAGATAGCTAAAAATTTGTACAGGTTTATGTTTGGTTAATTGTTGAATATAGATAGCGGTTTCATTATATTTGCAGAGTTCTGCTGAAAGGCTGACCAATTAAAATAGAAACTATAAAATGTCAAAACTCTAGCTAAGCCCTAGGCAATTCTTTATTAATTGATATAAAAATCTGTAAATTCAGCACAGAATTAACGAATTAGACTGACTGTTTCTGCAAAGAAATCTGTCTACATATAATTTGAATGTATAGCGAGTGATTTGCGGAGAATGAATCAATAATTAGAATATTCAATAATAAATTTACGAGATTTTTAGTCTGATAATTGATTTTGATTGATTTAAATTAATAATTGTTGCATTTGGAAAGGTGTTGAATACACAGGAAGATATCAAACATATTTGTGATTTTTTGGTGGTGCCAGGGAAAACCAGGCTTATATAATTGTTAGAGTATATGTGTCTAATAACGTAAAAATAAGCTCAAAGATAAATATTTTCTAGAGGTCTCTAGATTGATGATTAATATGGGGTTTTGTGGAATATATATCGGCTAGTTTGTTTTGTAGTGGATAAAACTCGAAAATTTAGCCTATAGTTTTGTATCAGCTACGGAAAATTGTTTGCGCTAATTAACTAACTTAACTGAATAATCTTCCTAAAATGTATAAAATTTCATATTTTTATACCATACTATATAACGTAAATGTACCAATTTCCGCCCCCTTAAGGAAAAATTAGTTTAAGTTGACAAAATAAGCAAAATATAAGCTTTTTTTAATTTTTTTTTTTCAAATTACAATAATTAGTATTTTTTAATTAAAAAAAAAAATATTTTCATCTAATTATAATTTAATTTTTTCTTAATAAATAATAAAATATCATAACTGCCAAAAAAAATTTGATTGTACGTATTTCCGCTCAACAATTTCAATCTGAACTAATTTCGCCCTTATATGAACTCAATTCTGCTTTTTGGACCTATTTGCGATTGGCAGTACCTATTTACGATTTTATTCAAAAAATCTATTTAAAATAATTATTAAGAGTAAAATTAATAATTAATTTTTTAAATAATTAACTAGTAATTAAATTATAAAAAATATTTATTATAATAAAAAATCAATATTATCTATTATAAGTAATTTGAAAAAAAAAATAGTTAAGTATAATGTAAGTAAAATTATTTGTTACACATAAAAATATTCATTTATTTCAATATGAAAATTAAAAAAAACTTAAACAATGCAACGATTCAGTATTTTAAACAAAAAAAAAGTAATTCAATATAACATAATTAACTTAAATATTATAACAATTAAACATTTAAAATAAATAAATAAAAGCACAAAATATTTCATATACATACAAAGTAAGAATCACATTTACTACTTCTTAGTTTTGGCATTTTTTATTTGTATGATTTGAGGTACATTATATTGTCCTCTGCTGTTCATTAAAATTGGAGGCTCAATTTTGCAGACTATGTCACTGTCTCAATATATTAGAATATCTTCTTTTACAGGCCATCTCCAAAATGTGCCAGACATGGTCATGGCTTTCACTCTTCTATTTAACTTATTGTGAAATGTGTACAAAGAAATTATTTTAATAATTTATAATGGACGCCTTATTAAAACTTTGGTGGCAAGGCAAGATAATTCCAGAGATTTTTTAAATCATACAAAATATAATATAAGTAAAACTTAGTTTTGGAAAAACTTATTCTTTAGGGTTGACGTTAGAGTAAAATTTATCTAATTGTTAAAAATAGTCGAATATTTTCCTTTTAATTTTACTAATCATGCTTATCGTACAGATACGCGTATTTCGTCTACTAATAAAAGGAAAATATTTGCTTATTTTCAACAACTAAAATATAATTTTTTCTTTAATATAAGACTTGGTATGAAGTTAGTGCAAATAGCCTACACCTGCATATTTAGTTCGGAATTAGGACATATTGCACGTATTACCGGTCGCCTTTTCATACAAATTTTTATAAAAACTCAAAATTTAGTTGTAACAAAAAACACATATGCGAAATTAAATTTATAGGTCGTAATTAGGTCCAGCTTAGTTTGTTCAATTTCAATTTAAAATCGTCCAGCTGCATCCTTATATAATCAAAAATAGTTGAATAACTTAATTAATTATTTCGATATATCATTTTCCTAATTCCGCCCGGTCGATCGTAAATACTAAGTTTACGTGTTCCTAATTTGCGCTCAAAACTAATTAGCAATATTAAATATTTTTTATTTACAAATTGAAGAAAGTATGTATTATAATCTATTTAATAATATATCTTTTATAATTATTTGAATAAAATAAATAAATGAACATCATAGTTTAATTATTATGGTCTTAACAAAATAAAAAAAATTTTAAACGTTTGAACCAATATTTTCACTAAAATGTCTACCTAGTTTAGTTTTCTATCAATAACTTATTTGTTAATATGAATACAAATGTGCATTATTTTGCATTACAACGAGGAAATAATATTGTTTTTTTATTTCAAAAATAAATTTGGAATATAAAGCGTGGAAGTATTGTATTTACAAAAAAAGGGCTTGGGCAGCATAATGTACTAGGGCGGTGATAGGTACATTTACGTTACCAGCGGTCGGCAAACTTTTTTGGTTATGGGTAAAATTCATCTAAGATGTGATTTTTTTTTAACTCGTAGTGGGTCAGTGGCAATTTTATATGAAAGTAATTTAAAAAAAAAATAGTTAAACCAAAAGTGAATTCATTTATTATCAAGAAAAATTTTTTTTATAGAAATATAAATTGGATAAATTCAGTACACAATAGTAAAAATATAAATAAAAAAACAACAAAAATAACATTTAATATTTTAACTGCTATCAGTAGGCGAAATCAATGGCTTCCATTATCCTGTACTTTTGAAGTTAATTTGGATAAGTTTGGTTCATATTTTGACATTTTAAGCCGAACACATTCATCGGAATGCTCAATAGTCAAACTGGTCCTGTTTTTATTCAAAATATATTTCATTTGTGAAAATATTTGTTCACAATTATAGCTTGACCCAAACGCAGATAAAAGAGCAAATGCAACTTTTTTGATACATGTGAATTTTGTTGGAAGTGAGTGCTGATGCCCAGCACGTAAATATCATATCAAGATGATTTTCTTCCGTTTTCTCTAAATCTCCACGTAAAGTTTTAAATTTATCAGTTCATAAAGTTGAACTTCTTAAATCAATCAGCTCTAGGCTAAAATTGATGATTTCAAGGAAATCAAAACATTGTAAACAGTTTCATCAATTACATCCACCTTCGTTATAAATGCAAACATTGGACCGTGCTTTTTCAAAGTTTCAAATCTATTTTCAAACTCGTCTTTCATGCTATTTAATATAAGACTAAAATTTTTTTTACATCGAAATCATCAACATTTCGTTTTTTTTTCTTGAGTTTTTATATGTGGGAAATAGTTAAATTTACACTTTTTTATATCCATTTCAAATAAAACTAATTTTGAGCAAAAACTCTTCCATTTTTCATATAATTTTAAAATTGTGTGGCGGTTACCCTGAAGTCGTTTGTTAAATTCATTATAATGGTTCATTATATCAGTTAAGAACAGAAGTTTTAAGAACCATTTTTTATCATCAAGCTCGGTTTTTAAGCGAAGCATATGTAACCGTAAAATGTATTCATATTCAAATGCTGCGTTCTTCTTGGCTGTTATTTGTTATGCTATGTTATGTTAAAAACTTAAAAAGAACATTTTAAGTTTTCAACAGCAACAACTTGTCTTTTTTTATATTTAGATTTTTGTAATCAAAAAATATATTTATTGATTTGAAATCAATTTTACATTTTCGAAGCGGGTAACATGAAATGATGATGACTCCGTGACCCACGGGTCATACTTTGCCGAGTGCTGCTATATACTATATTTACTATTTTGTACTATATTTAAATTTTTTTTGTTTTTATAAATTTTTAAGTTAAGTCTTGAATATTTAATGTAAATTAGCTTTTGGTTTTGATGAAATAAAATCTATTTTATTATTATTTTAAGCACTATTTTTAAGTACTATTTATCTCCAATTAAAAAAAAAATACTAATTTCCACCATTTTTCTTGTATTTTATCATATTTTATTTTGTAATTTTTTAACTCAAATGCTGCTCTTAAGTACCTATATCTAAAACGTAATATTCTCTGAATTCACTTATTGTTTTGTGTCAGGCTTAAATTGTTAAATGTGTTATATTTACTTGTATAGCCATAAATTAAATTTTGAGAGTCTAAAATCTGTTTAACAAAGAAATATGAAATCCCTGTAGAGAATTTTAGGTAGTTTTAACTTATAAATGGTTAGTAAAATCACTCAATCGTATTTCGAACTTCAGTAAACAAATAATTTGCTAGAAATATTAATTTTATTTACTGAATAATCATACGATAACAAATTAGTAGAACAACTATATTTTCCTCTTCATTTCGGCCATTACATTGGAAGTTTAGCTATTAAGCTAAATCTAAAATAACATAAATTTCTCAAAATTTATCTGTTCAGAACTATATCTACGTAAAGTTTGTTTTTTATTTTTATTATTCAATAATCAAGTATAATCATTAAATATTTAATTTGTAAATTGTATGGTATGGTAGAAATATCTGAACCAATTCACAACCAATTTTCATTAATTTTCTTTTAAATGATAACTATTTAAAAGGAGACGTAGCGAAACTAAATATTTTTTAATTTTTTTTTTATTTTTCAATTAGAACTTTCAATTTTAGATTGCACTCCATGTATGAGTAGACATACAGTATAACATAAAAACATTTTAATTTATCAAATTGTCCGAACTGACAAATATACAGAGCTCTGCTTGTTCTTGTCGTCAGAATTAAATTTAAAATATGTTTTTTTTTTTGTAAATAAATTATTAAATATAATATGGTTGTTGTCTAACATAGATTATTGTCTAAGATAAAAAAATACATATATATATATATATAGTGCCAAGAATAAATTGAAATTATGGAAAACAATTCATAATAAAATTGAGTATGATTATTTTATAGGAGCGGACAAGCGGGCTAAAAAAAATATATGGTGCCAAGAATAAATTGAAATGATGGAAAACAATTCATAATGAAATTGAGTATGATTTTTTTATAGGAGCGGGCGGATACTAATTGTTCTTTACGGTTGAAAAAGTACTAGAGTAATTTGTATATGTCATAACTATTCGAAGCTTAATACTTGTAGATATTTAGTAAGTATGTAAGCCTAAAACTCTCCTGTATTCCCGTTCTAAATTCTAACCAAAAAAATAGTAACATTGTACACGTATGAAAATTTTAAACACAAAATATTATGAATTCTTTCCAATACTAACATTTATTAATTTTAGGATTTATGATACTTTGTACTATTGTTTTTATATGGCATTTATACACGTGTAAACACACACACACACATCCATAAGTAAGGTATATTGTATGACACTTTTTGGTATAAAGGACAAATAAATTGAATATTTGAAAAATCCCGAAATCATCATTGAATTTTGAAAAACATAAGAAAATAAATTTTTATGATAAATGGATATAAGTATAAGGGAAGGCAAAGATAAAAAGGGGAGCAAAAGGAGGAAGAAAAAGAAATAGAAAATATTTTTTTTATTTTATTTACCATCAAATTTTTATTATTATTTTTATTTTAGTATTGAAAGAGATAAAAGTTCCGTTTATAGATTTTAAAATTAATATAAAGAGAAAATTGTCAAAATATACATATGAAGATATGTACTATATATATAGTATCTTATCCTTTTTATAAGGATATCACTGGCATAATGTGTACAATGTATGTACCATATGTAATTCAAAAAATATTTAAAGAATTTAATTTATTTATTTAGATATAATATTTACATATTACATATTATTACCGATTATTATTACTTTGTTTTTTGTTTTTGCATAAATATTTAAAAAGTTGACAGTTCATGAACATAAAAACAAAAAGCAAAAAGAAAAAAAAATAGCTATAAAATTAAATTTGAAAATTTACTCATCCTAATGGGAATAAATAAAATCGAATAAAATTGAAATGAAATTTTAAAGGTCATTTCAAAGATCATAAAAAAAATAACATAATTTTAAGTGGTCCATAAAGTACGATGATGTGAAAAAAAAGCAAAAAAAAAAAAAAAAAAAAAAAAGAAAGGACAATGACCCTTAGGTCAATGAAGTCTTTAAAAAATAACTTATGTGAAAAATATTACATAAATGTCTTTTAAAGATTTATTTTTTTAATTGTTTTAGATTAATTGTTTAGATTTTTAATTGACTAAGATGTTTTTGCAGACTATATAGTAGAAAATTGTATGTTAAAAATGGTTTTTGATTTGAACTCCGATATTGTAAAGATGAACCTGAATGGTTTAATGGAATTGTACGATGTTAAAAGGTTGATTTATTCCATTAGTTGGAAGTGGCCTAGTGTTGACTGTTTTTTTGTTTTAAATATAACAAATTTTTATATTTATTTATTCAATTCTCAAATGGAGCGTAATCGCTCATATAGAGTGTATTATTACATCATGACTTACAATTTTAAAGTAAATTAAGGCAAAATAACAAATTAACAAATTATTGAAGAATATAAAGAATATTGATAATAATAATAATAAAAGCAAGAACAAGTAAAAAAAAATAATTAAAATGTTTAAAGTTACAAAATATTGAATTAAAATTTCTTAAAATGTATACAATTTAAAATTTGAAAAAAAAAGAAAAAAATGTCTAGGTACTTTAAATTTAATATATGAAAAATAGTTTATTAGTTCAAATTTTAATATATGAAATTAAGTGTTTTTTGACATGTTTCAGTCTCAGCTCTTTCATCCAATTTGGAATTTTATTGTATTCATTTATTGCTGCACTGGATACATTATTTAACCCTGGTTGAATTGTTCTTATATTTGTTGTATTTCTTGTATTATATTGATGTAACACAGAGTTTTGTAATAGTTGTGTTTTGGTAGTTACTAATCCTTAAAAAATCTTATATATATGTTCGATTTGTAGTAGCTTTAATTGTAGTTCAATTGAATTAATTTTAAATGTCTTGCATAGATAATCTGTGGAAGTTCTGTGATGAAGCGAATATAGATTTTTTATGGCTTTATTTTGTAATATTTGTATTTTATTTAAATTTTACTTTGAGCTTATTCCCCATATTATAAGTCCGTACGTTATATTAGAATGAAATAGACTATAGTATATAGATCATTTCGTATAATTTGGTACTTCGTGTGATATTTTTTTAAATACACCAGCCAATCTTCTGCACTTTTTTTTATTCCGTCTACGTTTTTGTTCCAAGTAAGTTCACTGTCAATTGTTACTCCTAGATATTTGTAACACGATACCTTTGTAATTGTCTCATTATTATATTTTATGTTTATTTTTCCATTTCCATAATTCTTAAATAACATATATATTTGGTTTTCCTTATGTTGATCGTTATTTCATATTGACTGATAATTTTGAGCAATTTATTGTTATCACTATTTATATTTATTTCCATATCTGTATAATTATTTTCAGAGTAAACAACAGCTAAATCGTCTGCATACATAAAAATCTATCCTTTTAATTTTAGGTTAGCAATATTATTTATGTAACATATAAAAAGTGTTGGTCCTAGTAAACTTCATCATACTGATATAACTAAATTCTAAGCAGTAAAACCTAAACTTTTTTTAAATTAAGTATGAACAAAGTATTCTGTTACACATTTTTGGAGTTAACGATAGATAGATAGAGAGTTCGTTATTTATTTTCAAAATTTGTTAATACATAATTTATATTGACCGAGTCTTCTTATGCTTAAGTTAGAGTTTAGATTATATTAGTATCTTAACAGCTGCGAATTTTATTTTATTCTAATTTTTATTTTGCATTAAATTTGTTATTTGATTTACAATTTATTTTAATTGCTACAAGGAAAATGGTGGAAAATTACAAAAATATTGTATTTTTATAGTATTTTTAAAAATTTTACTTAAAAACTTATGACTAGTAGACTTAAACTAATTTATACACTGAAAGAAAAATCAGGTATAATTAATTCGAAATCCTATTAAAATCATGATTTTTTGTTATTAATTTTGGTCAATGTGATTTTTCCTTTTAAAATAAACATATTGAATCTATTAAGTTAATAGGAGGAATGTGGTATTAAAGTAAGCATATCTTGATATAATTTTAATGAGATATCGTATTATTTTCTGATACGACATCCTATTTATTTAATAATGTACGCGTTATATTATAATTATGTTTTATATTATTGATTTTATATTAAAATCTGTTTAACATAAAATGATCATGCCATAATTATATTTATGTTATGTTTTATAGAAATAATTATGTTATCATTTTATTTCAAAATTATACTAGAATAATTATTTTTATAGGGCATACTATTACTTCAATAGAGCGATCAGTTTAATTCAAAAAGACAACATTATTATTGTATCAATGTTAAATACTATAGAAATAATAAATCTTCTCATATTTTTTTAAAAAGGTGGTAACATAACTAATTTAATAAGACATACAATTACTTCAATGATGTGTCCTTATATTTTAATTACTTACCCCTGTTCATCTCTATTAGTATGAGACTTATTATTTCAATTATATCATAGCTTCAATTTTAATTGAAGGCAGATTATACAAATAAGAAACATATAACTCATTTTTTATTACTCATTTTTTAATTTTATTACTAATTTCATTAATTTAAATACATAATTTACTAGTTTTTATAAAAACTTGTTTTCCAGCGTTAGAGTAAAATTTTGGTATAACAGTGAAAATAGTCGAATATTTTCCTTTTAATTTTACTGATATGCTTATCATACAGATACGCGTATTTCGTCTACTACTTGCAGACTTCTTCAGTGTTTTGTACTCGACAGTGTTTTGTAAGTAAGTCGAGTACAAAACACTGAAGAAGTCTGCAAGTAGTAGACGAAATACGCGTATCTGTATGATAAGCATATCAGTAAAATTAAAAGGAAAATATTCGACTATTTTCACTGTTATAATTTACTAGTTTTATTATAAAGTAAACATGACAGAGAAAAATATTAAAAAATTCAAATGACATAAATATTTACATATAAATGATAATATGTTTAGATATGTGAAGCTTTGAATTTAAATGTTTTTGGTAGTCACAAACTTTTAGTTCTAAAACATTTTCTACCGTCAATTACAACATGAAAATTACAACTATAACAACTTATTTAATTAATATTTAATACTATGTAATTGATTTACAGTCTAAAATTTAGGATTGAAAATTTGTGATCGCAAAAATTTGACACTCTCCATGGACAGCAAATCTAAATTAATTAATATGTAGTAATGTGTACATTATTATATTTAAAAAAATTATTGTAATCAATAATAAGCAGTGCTTTAAAATAATTAAGAAAAAAAATATATTTTGCTTACCAATTTAACGCTGAAAAACTGTCTCATCAAACCCAAATTTATGGATAATTAAATTACTTAGATTATCGTGTTGATGTATTATAGATATATCACAATTATTCACAGCTAAGACACGATTATTGTCAGTAAAAAATATCCATTGGTATTTAACGAAACAGTAGTTTTTTTTACACTAAATAGGTATTTTCTTTCAAAAGATCAAATCGATTGTTTTTTTTTTTTTTTACTTTAATAAAATAACTATTTTGATTTAAGTCACTAGGTACACTACTATAATATTATAATTAATGTTCTCTCTAAGCTGCGCACGGATTTTTTTTAATTGCGCATTAGAAATTAGCTTGTTAATAATACTTATTTATTCAGTTGTTATTTGTCATAGTGCTTAGTTAGTTGTTCCAATTCTAATTTGTAAGTTTTATAAGGTTTATGATTTTGTGGTACATATTAATATATTTTTTGTTTTAATAAAAATCAAGGACAGACATTCTCTAAAATAATGTCACAAAGAAAAAAATTAAGCTACTGGTGAATTGTATAAAAAAAGTGAAGCAATTAAAATCGTAGTGGCTTTCTCTATGTTGAAACAACAACTGGTAAAGATAACATCAAAATTTTTTGAATAGGTAATGTTGTTCTTGCCAGTAAAATGAATGTTTAAATGAACTCAGTCCAAGAAATAAACAATCATTTTGCGAAATATGTAGAAATTCCAAAAAATTGGAGGAGTAAAAATGATGCTTTTGAATTTGTCGAGTGTATCAACCACCTTATCCAACAAGAAATATTAAATTAAATAAGAGAACAATTTATGCTTAACAGTGGATAAAAGCACTGATATTTCCGTTCACAAAATGTTAACTATTTACACATATAAAATACCGCTTTAATTTTAATTACAAAACTGTTTTTACTGGTATTTTACAATTAAATGCATGTGACGGGAAATATATTGTGGAGTCCATAAAATGTTTTTATTAATCTATTAATCTGGATATGTAAAAGAAAGTAAATTAACATCTGATGGAGCTGCAGTAATGCTGGGAGCCTATAATGGAGTTACAGCACACAACACAATTTGTCACTTAACAGCTCAGCATTGTGTGACACATAGAGAGGATTTGGGAGTCGATGATGCCTGGAAGGGTATCCCTTTTATTTCCCAAGCAAAAACACGAAGATATTCCATCGTTCATCATCCTATTAAAGCATAATTTTGAAGAAATAGCAAGTCTAATAGATTGTGAATTTTAGATGTTCCGACCTCTTAATGAAATACGTTGGCTTTCTCATTATTGTGCAATTATACAGTTTATTCGGAATTATGATGTCTTAATACAATATTTCAAAGAAAAGATTGACAGTTGCAATTCAGTTGATCCAATCGCAAAATATTGCTTAACAGCTTTAGAAAATAATGTAAATCGTATAACATTGATTGCATGATATAATTTATTGGAGTGATGATGTGAAAAAAATTCTTGAAGATGAAGGTAATAATAATATGAAAATGTCATCTGGGATAATTTTATTTGTTGAAAACAAAGTTGTTGGCTACCATTTGGATAAAAGACTTAATGATGCTGACATGGACCTTTTTGGAATGCTTTGGAATGCATTCATTTTCAATATGGAAATCTTATCATGGACATGGACATGGATAATAAAATAATAATGGGTGAGTATAAAGATTAAAATACTTATTTACGGAAAAATCGAAAATCAATAATCATAATTTCAATGACCTACTTCAATTGGCTCTTCGTGAAGATAGTTTTCAATATATATTACAATTTTTTTTGATATTTGTGCAACCTTTCAAACGTCGAGTGCTGATAGTGATTTACCCTGATGAATTTGATTAAAACAAAATTTAGATATAGGTTGAAAGTAAATCATTTGGGCACACTTAATGGCGGAAAATATTATTGACGTGAATTAAGTATACCATTACTGGAAGAAAAAGAAAGACAGGAAAGAAAAAAATTAATAATGTAATATGTAATTAATAAAAAAATTCAAAAACAATAAAAAACTTAAAAAATCCAAATAAAAATTTTTTTTTTAATAAAATATCTAATTTATCAAATTGTTGTTTAATTTTTTAAACATAGCGCAATTTATTTTTCTTTTGCTCAGCTAAAAAAAAAATTAGAGGGAACGTTGAATAATTTATTTTTAATATTTTTTACTGATTTAACTCTACACTTTTATAAAACAAACTTTAATTGACGACCAACGATTTACAAATGACTATTTTTTTTCTAAAATCCTTTATAAGTATTGATATTTTTTTATGAAATTTTGATGCATATTAAACTCTAATAATAAGATCAAATCCTACATAAATAAAAAAAACGTCGAATTGAATTTATAATTGCATAATAACATTAATATCATAATCAGTATATATAGAACTAGAACTAACCCAGCCCCAGTTTCTAACCTCAATATCCACTGTGCCCCATTCAATCCTAATAAGTTAAATAACTCCACTAATAAATATAGTAACTTCGTTCGCTCTCACACTTTAAATCCTCTTATAAAAAAAAATTATGCAATTAGCATTCCAAATGAGAACACTTTATCTGTAACTCCTACGTGATCCTCTAATGCTGTACAACCTCGTTCAACAAACATTGTAAAAACGACAGCCTCCTCAATTACAGCTCCCGAAACTTCATCCCCTGTGCTTACTTCACCTCCCACCCCGCAGCCCGAGTCAATTTCTTCTCTATTTGACCCTTTGATTCCCCCTGTTGTAAAAATTACTCCATAGAAAGTGATAATGGTCGCTATGTTCTAGCGCGTCTTAGGAACACTAGATTACTAGAAAATGTGAGATTATATTTGGCTTATCTCCATGATAAACCGGACTCAATCTGCGTAGAAGGTAAGACTAACACTTCTCTTCGTATATTGATCCAACAAGAAGGGCTTCCAATCGAATTGGAAGCGTTAAAAAATATTTACATGAGTTTTCATGAAAGCTTTGGTGTACCACCTAATAAAGTTATGTCGGATCTCACGTCATATGAAACTCACGTATCTTCTAAAAGAATTAGTCACTTACAAGGAGTCAGAGAAAATCACAACAAATTTTTTCGTCCCTTACCAAAACAATCTGATTATGATAAAGTTCTTGAAGGCCTCCCCCCCCTCAATGTAAACTTAACAAACTTTTACATCTATTATCAAAACGTTTGAGGTATAAGAACTAAAACAAGAAACACTTATATTAATGCTACTGTACTTGACTACGATATTTACGTCTTAACTGAAACTCGACTTTCTCCATCCATTAATGATCTGGAAATTTTCGATTCGTCTTTTACAGTTTTTAGAAAAGATAGATACAGTCAAATAGATAGTAATACCCCAAAAGGAGGTGGTGTTTTAATTGCAATAAAAAAACATATCTGCGCTAGTAAAATTTCTTTTTTAGAGTTTGATGATCTTGAAATTGTCGTGGTTAAAGTAGTGTTTCAATTCAAAAATACCTGTATAATTAATTGTTACAATCCTCCTAACTCCAATATTGATGTATATAACAGATTCAATAAGGCTTTTGATGCTGTGTCCAACAGTTATAATTCTGATGATGAAATACTTATTTTAGGTGATTGTAATTTACCCAATATAAGATGGATTTCCCACGAAATCCAAAATTATATGAAATTAATTGAACATTTTGTTAACTTGACTTTTTAATTTATATTAAAAAAATAATATTACTATTTTTGTATATTGAATTTGGTTAGTTTTGAATGTATACCAAGTAAATTTAATTGTATTTTTAATTAATATATGAAATGTAATACTAAATTGTAAACTGTTAAATAAATAAATAACATATCTGTTAGAATTAATAGGATATGAAGGAATATGAATATATAATACGACACATTTCAACAAATCGTATTGACTTTGTTCTAGAGGCATACCTCATTAAATTAAAGGTTGTCTTATTAACAATTTTATAGGATGTTTTTCTCTCAGTCGACAAAGACATGGGCAAAAAAACAAAAAATAGATAAATAAGAAATTATTAAAGCAATCACAATCACAAGCAAAACAATCACAATTTAATTACATTTATTAATTATCGACCAATTGCCTAATTAAAATGTTTTCGGAGCTGGAGCAGTTGGCAATAAATTTGTAATAATTTATATTGTATTTTAATCAACATATACAATTCATTTTGCTTGTTAGTGGCCTACAACTGAATTTAATCATTGGTTGATTATTTTTATCTTCTCAATTTATTGGTAAATGATTTTTTAAGTTATTTTAAACCTTTAAAACTAGTTTTTACCAACCGAAAGTACAAGTTGTTAGAAACCTAACCATATGTTCATTCTTGTTTTACACTTCTTAGATCAGTGTGTAATATATTTAATCAAAAATATTATAATCGATTAGCAAATCATCCAAGCTAATCGATATAACTTAACAATAGGTTCAATTAAAGTAAGACTATATATATAAAAAAATATAAAAAATTGCAATGGCAAAGTATTACATATGTAAATCAATGTTTCTTTTTGATTCGACGTTCTTAATTACAAAAATTCACAGAAAACTACTCAATGTACGACTTGTCCTTAATAAAATATTTTCCTTATCCCAGTGTAGGTACTCGTATTTAAACACAATATTTCAGATAATTTTTATTCAAAAAAAAAAAATTTATATCTCAAACCTTTCTTTTTTAATATATAAATTACTTTTTCAAATCAATATAAAAAAAAAAAAAACCGGAAAATCGAAAATGAAAAATAAATAAAACAAAAAAAAAAAAAAAGGAAAACAAAACACCTTTTAACTTTTATATTTCCCACGATATTTGGCACGTAACCGGCAGAAAATTTAATACAATTACAAAAAGACAACAAATGACAAAAATTTTAAGTAACTTTTTAAAAATTTTATAACCAAACATTTAATATTAATGATATTATCTAAAAATTAAAAGGTAAAAAAAACAAAAACAATAAGAAACAAAAAACAAAAAACAAAAAAAGAAGAAAATATAAAAATGAGAAAAGGATAAAGGTGTGAAATTATATTCTGAAGAATGTTGAATTTCAGTTTATATTTCTTTCAAAAGTCTGCCCTTTGGAAGCATAAAAAATTCAGAATTTTCATTTTATTTTTGTTGTATTTTCATCAGCAGTTTTAAAGAGGCTTAAGCTTAGTCATCATATATAATTTGAATTAAATTGAACATTCAATGCTTCAGTTAAATCAAGATATTTTGGTCGAGATAATTTTAGAATTTAGATTTGCAATTGATTCAATTTTTGGTTGGAGATAGTTGCCGTAAAACTCCTAACACTGAAAAACATAGACCTAAAAATTGGTACTTAGATAGTCCTTCAAAAGCGAACAAAACAATTGGCCGTATAACTCCTAACACTGAAAAACATAGACCTAAAAATTAATACTTAGATAGTCCTTCAAAACCAAACAAAACAAATTTACGCTTATTATCGTTTTCCAATATTTGACTTCGGGTGCAATATTACTTAATGATTAATTTACTATATTTTTTTTCAATGGTTTTTGTTCTATTGGACGGTATTCTTCAAACAATTTGGTTGTGTATATTATATACATAAATATTATGGTATAAAAATATTAAAAAATGAATTATGTTGTGAAGCAATTATCAGACCTCTTATATCAAAATGGTCTATATTTATTCTGAAATTTAATTACAAATATATTACTTAATATTTACTTATACCATTTATACTTAACTATATAGTATAGTAAAAAGAAGATAAATATTATTTTGTTTACCAAATCAAATTTTTACACAATCTGAGTTTACACTTATTGATAGCTGTATAGACAACTGAATCTTATTTTTACGTTTGATTGGAATAATAATATATCTTTTAACGGATCTACTATACCTTTCGTTAAAATTGACATTTATCATCCATCCATAAGCTTCTGCTATTTTTTCAATCGCTTAAGTGAGAATCAATTGCAGATATTACCTATTGCTTTAACTTCTCTAAAACGAACTTTCAACTTCTCATCGATTAATTTTAATGATATAAACTCTGGCAATGAATTGACGATCAATCAGTTAGTAAATTCTCTATGAAATACTAATGCATGGTTTTAACTTATATGTCTCTAAAGTTCGTGAACTTAGATTAAATGTTTGCCCTCCGTGGTTTTCTCAGGAGCTAGAACGTTTAAAAAATCAAAAAAACAAAGCTTGAAAAAAATATCTAAAAGAGGAAAACTAATACTGTTTATCAACAATTTTTTAACATTATTTAAATTTTTACAAATTATTAGCAGTTAATAAATTATTATAGAAATTGTACTTAAAACATAACCCTAAATCCTTTTGGAAATTTGTAAATTCAATAGGCAACAATCTGATCAATTTCTTAATTTCATATTCAAAAATAATATAACTTCCTCTTACCCACAACATAAAGTGCATTTTAGCTAGCCCGATTTATTTTTTAATCAGCATTTTAGAAAGAGATAGTATATTGAGTTTTTACTTAAAAATAGATAGTTGCAAATAATTTGCCAAAAAAATTCCCTGTTCAAATGCTACGGCAACATTTATTTGTTACATTAAAATTAGTTGTTTTGAAATTTATAAAAAGAAAAATCACATTATTTGTTCATACTTCTATTTTTATATTATTTTGACTCTTTCTTTTTTCATTCTTTTCACTTTATTTTTGACGACTTTTAAAAAAAATAAATGCGCTGAAGTTATTTTCATGCATTTTACTTTTTGAAATGAAAACAAATTTTTATTTTTATACTCTTCAATGTTACCGTTCAGAAAAACAAAACGTACAATGATAACACTTTAATAGTTTTAACCTAAAAAAGTCATCGAAGTATGATGAAATAAAATTTTCACGATTTTTTTTTAAAAATATCACAATTTTTTTTTAAAAATATCCCCAATTTTTTTTTTCCAGCAATAATTATCCCTGATTTATTACGTTTACTGTTCTTGTCATACATATTGAATGCCCATATAAAATAATATCATTTCATGTTATCTCTTTCTAAAATTCTAATTAAAAAATAAATCGGGCTAGCTAAAATACACCTTTATTGCTGAACCCTTATTCAATTTTTTCTTGTTCATATAGAAATAATTCGTTTGAAGCAGACTATAGGCTAATTTCAACCACATTTTAAATTCTGCTGAAAACCTCTATTTTGTCAATTGACTTCTAAGTTACTAGAATAAAGTTTTATTTAAATAAATTGAATAACAATTTATTTCCAGGTCCAGGCTGAAGTCCTTGTCATCCTCCTTTATGAATATTATTTAGTTTATCATTTGCTTTGGGAATATTTCCATCACAATGGAAAGACCGATCCGAAAAAATACTCCAAAAATGTACTAACAAAATACCGATCAATTGCAAAATTATCTTGTATTTCAAATTTAATCGAATTAATTGTCTATGTCAATTTAAAACCTATCGATATTCACAAATTTTCTATCTAATGCTCTAATACTATTTATATAAATTGCTTTCAAAAAGCCTGCATATATTGGTTTACACAACACACAATAATAATATTAGAGTAGAATACGCATTCTCTGAATATTCATCTTATATATATATACAATTTCCTTTTTACGAGTACTCTGATTGTATGCCTTTGTATTGTACATATCCCATTTGGGTACAGATACTTATTTTATATTATTGCATTTTGTGTGGTTCAAAATAAATTTTTATTTTATGTTTGCATTTTGATGAAATAAATTTAATCGGTTATTAGCTCAGTTGGTTAAAGCGTCATTTTAATATCGCAAATAAAAAAAATGGATTAATATTTAAATTTTTGTAACATAATATAACAATAAAACTAAACTTCCCCTAAAACTAAACTGTATCACTGTGTAATCATTGTACGCAATGTTTAAAAATAAATCAAATTTTTAGCAACATTAGAAAAATTCAAGCAAAAATTCAGAAAAAATTCAGATTTTAATTTTTCTAGAGCGTTCTAGAACAGTTTATTGAACAAACATTGTATTAATGTAGCACAAATACATACATATTATGTATTAATGTTTATGTATATATATTTTTGTTAAATTAAAAAAAAAAATATTAAAATCATAAATTTTTGTGTTGAAAGTTTGCTTTTATTTTTTAGTATTATTAAAACTTTAATAATTTTTTAATGGGAAAGTCGTACATATTTTGTTTGAATTCTTACAAGACGTTTGACTGTAGAACTTTAAATTAACAGCAATGGTTTTTGTCCTGAATATGTTCTAGGCATCGAAATTTTTTACGTTCTTAATTATTTATAAAAACTTTTGTAAAAAAAATCAAATAGGTCTGATTAGCCTCACTGCAGCAGGTGCTTTGTCGGCATCACGATGTAGAAGGCGCGAAGGTGCCGCAGGTCTCTAGTTTTCAATTAGTTCTACTTTCAATTCCGTCTTCTTACTTTTAACATCGCCAATTTTAAGTGTTTAGTTTAAACTTTGTATTTTCAACTTTCCATTATTTTTGTTAGTTTTATTAACATGTAATATAATTTAAATTTATAATTAAAAAATATATTTTATAATGTATATTCTAATATTTTCAGATTTAAATTAAATCATTCGATATGTTTTTTTAAGTATCCGAATGATCCTATTATTTTTCTTATTACATTAGAATTGACTTAATAAATTTAGTTTTAAGTAACACCTACTTCAGCTTGCTTTCATTTGAATTGGAAAGAATTTTCTTGTTAAATTTGGATATTGTACAGGCAAATCGGTCAATCCATATTGATTAAATTTTCAATTAGGAAGTTGTAACTGACACTTTCGAAATAAGATAAATCATTGTTACTTGATACATTTACTTAGACAGTTTTAATTTTCAGGTATCGCTAGTAATGCTGAAATCAAAATTATAGAAAAAAAATCAAATTTCAATCAAACGTATTTAGAACAATTAACAGTAACAAATTATCTTATACAATAGGTTGAATTAAAGTAAAATTGTGCTGTCGAACGACAAATATTATAATCGATTAGCTTGGATGATTTGCTAATCGATTATAATATTTTTAGCAAATCATCCAAGCTAATCGATTTTAATATTTTTTGTTCGACAGTACAATCTTACTTTAATTGAACCTATGTACGATTATATCCATTAGCTTGGACGATTTGCTAATCGATTATAATATTTTTGATTAAATATCTTACACACTGATCTAAGAAGTGTAAAACAAGAATGAAACAAGAAAATTAATAAAATAAACCATTTTAGAAAATTTTATCAAAATTAATATTTAATAAATTCAACATAATATTCAATTATAGCTTATAATTTTTAAATTTCAGTTCTCTGTCATTTGTTCTTAGATGTTTGAAATAAAAGTAATACATTTTATCATTAACAAAATATTTACCGATTATCTCTAGAATAAACTAGAATAAACATTAAGTGTTAAAAAAAAAAAAAAATGTATTCTAATGCTAGAAAACAAGTTTTTATAAAAATTAAGTGGTGTTTACCTATTAGGTACCTTGTAAATGTCACACAACAATTTTTATATTTAGTTCAAAATTCTTTCAAACATGAAATTAATCATAGCCTAATAGGAAACTAGAAAAATTATATTCTGTATAATCTCATCACATTGACCAACTCTTATATCCTAAGTGTGTCCTTCAAAATTTAAACTATCACAAAAATATGTTTACCTTGAATTTTATTTTCTTATTCTCGTTTTAATGATAAACATCGAAAAAATTATTTTAAATAAGTGAGTATGTATTAACAAAACAAAATGAAAAAAAAAAAAACAAAATAACAATAACAAAGATCTAGATGAAAACAAAATAGCAAGTTCTAAAAATTATCGCGATTTATGAAAAGTTAAAACTTTTCACGTTTTCCTTTTTTTCCTTATTTTGTTTTTCTTGTCTGAATGAATATATATATATATATATATATAGGATTATATTTTTCGTAAATTTTGATATCCTTGACATTTTACATAATATATACATATACATTATACTAACATTTATTCTATTGTATTTACAATACAATCAAAATGTAAATGCCTCTGTTCGATTATCATTAATGGATTATCTTGAAGGAGAAAAAAACATTTTTTTTTTCCTGTGTCGAATATAATTTTCCAGTGATTCATGTTATTTTTTTGTGACATTTAAGAAATAAAGTTAAAACAATATACATACATACATATATATGTACATTTATATGGTGTTTTTCTGTTATTAAATACGATCATGTATGTACTATATATATATATATATATATATATATTAGAATATATGAGGAGTATAAATTTTTGTCTTGATTACACATTGGTAATTGAAAGGATTCGTAAGGATTATTTTGAATTTTATATTAATCTATATATATATATATATATATTATTATTTTAATGCAGATCTAGACAGTAATAAATCGGTAATCGTTAACTCGAATAACGTTGTTTTTTGAAAACATTATAATGTATGGAGTGTTCAAATTTATAATAGTCTCTAATTTTATCAATCATTAGAGTCTACTGGGAATAGACTTTTTTCTAATTTAGAAAAAAGTCAATTATCATTATCATTGGAGTTTACTCGACTGATATATATTAATATTTTAGACTTTTAAAGTTTACCGGACTTTTTCAGTAGATTTTAAACATTCAACAATAAAGATGGAAAGTAATAAAGGACAATAAGTAAACATTTTGTTAAAAAAAATTAATTTAAAACACATTTATTTATTTGTTAAAAATTTATAAAAAAAAAAGTCTTAGGAAAATATTAAACATTTAAGATGAAACTCCAAACAAAACTCATTATTAAACAATTTAAAAACAAGATTTGTAAAAACTTTACTGTTAATTTTTATTACTTAAAAACAGAATAAATATAATTGTTTAAAAATGTAATAAAAATATTAAAAGATATTTTTATAGTCAATTCTACTTCATTGTGATAATGTGAATTTTTTTTTTACTGACTTTTGAAAGTCTATTCTATTTTATTTTTGTAGACTCATGATTGATCCCATATATTTATTTCCTCTATTTAAATGAGTCATAAATGTTAAGTAAACTAAATATTGACGATAGAAATACATATATAATAATGATATATCGTTTGGGGTCCAGTAACAGCAGTAATGTATTTCGAAAAAAATTATTGTTTTTTAATATCGTAATATAATATCGTAAATATTTGTATTTTATATTTTTAGTTCGTAATCTGATGTAACCATTCATATAATTGTAGAAATACTGAAAATTTTCAATTGCTTTTAAGTTAACTTAAAAGATAAAAATTTTTTTTCCAAATTTTAAGCACCCTGTTACCTAAATGGAACTGTTTGTACCCCAAATATGCACATTAATCTGAAAAAAAAGCGTTAAATTTCATAACTTTTCCGATAAGTGATACAATAGTTGCAAGAATTTTAATATCTATAATTATAATTGACATTACAAGAATTTGCAAGGACCTGCGCAGTCGACACCTTTTCATTTTATTTCGCTTCTCTTTAATGAACTCCCAATATAATAATGCATTCATGGAATCGAAAATTTTTTATTTAAACTTTCAAATCAATTTTTTTGTTTTTACATACATAATATGTATCCAGGTAATATTTTATTATTTTTGTTGGAGTATATAACATTCATAACTAATCGCCAATTTTTATTGTATTATATGCTCATCATCTATAATTATAATTGACAAGCATTTAAGGACCTGCGCAGTAGACACCTTTTCATTTTATCTGTCTTCTCCATAATGAACTCTTAATATATAATAAATAAGTTGTAAATAAAACAATAATGCGCACGCAGTTGAAATTTTTTTAATCATATGGTTTTATTATTCATCAAATAGATTAAGAAATAGGTTGAAACGAACCAGAAAATGAAAAGTAAGGTATTTATGTTTTTTAACAAAAACATACTAATTTCAAAGCTTTTCATTAAAACTTGAGTGTTTTCTGCCTTGTAATGAGAAGTCTATATCAGTCCATGCAAATCCCTGTTCTTTTAAAAACTTTAAATTTGGCTTTAGCTTGAATTATAATTACTCAACAGAGGCCCCTAGTACTAGCTTAGACATACTAGCTTATACAATAACATTTAAGTGAACGTATCTATAAAATTTTTACTTTTTTTATGCCAAATACACTTATGGCGGTTCTGCAGTTCATTTGTTACTGTAATATAAAATTTAAAGGTAATTTGTAGCTATTTCATTTATATACTAAATTTTTTACTCTTAAGAGGCATAAAGTTTAGCAATTTAAATATACTGACAGTTGAATTATTTTTTTATAATGATGGTCGAGTGCCTCAAATTTATTCACCATCATACTTAGAAATGTATTGATTTGATTCTCTATCATAAAATTGTTTCGTTTTAATCTATATATGTTTTCTATGATTATAAATTGGCCTTCAACCGGGATAATACTGTATGTACATATATATATATATATATATATATATAAATATATATTATAAATTTTGTTTTTCTTAGTTTTTTGTTCTTGTTTAATATATTATAATTTTTTTTCAATAGAAAGAGATAGATAGATATAGGTTAGGCTTTGTTCTAGTATAGAATGAAAGTTATACAATATAATATTTTGAAAGAGAAAACGATAATGGAATATAAAATTAAGGATTGCCGAGATGCTTTTTGTTTTTATTGTTATTCAAGCTCTGTTACCTAACTTGTTTTTTTTTTTATATTAAGTTTAAAAAAAAAATTATGTACAAAGAAACCGAAATATATAGAGGAGAAAAATTATATAATTGAAATTTCTTATTAAATTTGTATTTAGTACAGTAATAAGGGGATTTAATATTTCATGGTGTATTCTAACAAATAATAACAAAAAAATTAAAAATAAATTATATTTAAAAAATTAAAAAATATATATATATATATATATATACTTACGAATTAAAAGATTAAAGTGGAGGTAGGTATGTTTTAAACAAAAAAAAAACAATTATTAAAAAAACTTAATGTATCTATACGTATACGAAAACGTATTAGGTACGAAACGTGAACTGAATTTATTAATTGAAGTATTTAAATTTGATTGCGTGTAGTTTGAAAATTAAATTATGAATTATTTTTAAATTAAAATTTAATTATGTACAGGATGTACTTTTAAAAAAATTCATTGCTTAAAAGAATGTTATTTCTAGAGTTTTACAATCGTATGTATGTACTTAGTGTGTATGAAAATATTTCTAATTCTGATTGTGACACATGTATAGATATGATGTATATTCTAGAATTGATTTTGAAATTATGTACCAATGAGTACATATTATAATATAAAGAATATTCAAGTAGAAGAAATTAAATTAAAATTTTGACTTGGCATAAGAAAAAAGAAAAACATAACACCAAAAGATAAAAAAAATCTTTATTTTATTTTTACTTCATATAAGAAAGTTGTTATTGGAAATAATGTATGTGATATATTTTATTCTTTTTAAGTTTTCATCAAAATATAGCTAATGATGTTTAATATGAATTGTAATAAATATATGCATATAGTTATATTTTATTTATTTCATATGAATAAGTTGTTGTTATTGTAAATGTTGTATGAAGTAATGAAGAGTATGGATACTAATTTTGGATTACAACTTTATATTTTTAAAGGTTTTCAATCAACATAATTATATTATGAAACTTCGTTTCGTTTATAATTCATTCTAGAATAAAAAAAGGGCTAATATAACTAACTGGCAATATAATAATATTTATCTGAAATGTTTCTTTACTAAGAACTTAATTTTTATGGTATCATAATCAATTTATAGCTTTTGGTGGAAAGCGGATAATTGTAGGCGGATATTTCCGCCAAACATTACCCATCGTACTCCATAAAAGCCAATCAGATGTTATAAGCTCTTGGATAAAATTCAGCAACGTTTGGCTTAACTTTGAGCAGCTAAAGTTAACCCAAAATGTTAGATCTATAGATCCCGCATTTAGCGGTTTATTAGTTAAGCTGGAAGGTGGTAATTTGAAGAATGACTAAAATTTGCCAAATCTAATCGAAATTTCTTCGAATATGATTTGCAATAATTGTATCGTACAAAAATTTTTTTGGAGATAGTCTAAATGTGGATAATTTTTCTAACTATTCAAAAGGACAATATTGATACTATTAACGAACGAATTTTCAAAATTTTGGAGGGAAATGTAATAACTTATCTTAGTACCTTAGTGAATTATCCTATAGAGATTTTAGTAACGTGACCTTTGCAATAGGACTCGATTAGCTGTAAAAGCTCTAAAATACAATTTAATAATCGCGGAAGTCCTAATTTCACAAATATGTGTGAAACTGTATTTAGTCCTAGAATATATTTAGCTCCAACGACCACAGAACTGCTATTTATTCTTAGACGTTTACAATTCCCTGTTAAATTGGCATTTTCTATGATGATAAATAAGTTGCAAGGTCAAACATTGGAAAAAGTAAGAGTTTATTTGCCTAAAACAGTATTTAGTCATGGGCAACTGTATGTTGCACTTTCCAGAGTACGGCGGTCTGGTGCCGATAAATTCTTACTTGTTCTTTCCTTTATTAGAGTTTTTATATTAAATCGAACAAAAATACATATTTGCTTTTTAATTTATCATAGCTTTTTTTTATTATTAGAACGCTTTTAGTTACCATATAAACAGAATATTTGTAATAAGGTACATTTTTGCGACATCATATTTGGCATCATAGAAAATTTATCGTATAATTAAGAATAAAATTAAATCGTGCTATCATTACATAGTTGCGTAAGCTCAGCGTCAAAGTTTGAAAAAATGATCGAGATCTTATCAAAATAAAAAAAAAATTAGTGCAAATAAAAAGGATGTGTATTTAGAAAACTGTTCATAACTTGTGAATTATTGATCGGCGTATAGTCTTTCGAGGATTTTTTCTGAATAGGATATTTTCTTTGATTATGTTAAAAACAAAAATTATTTTAGAACCTTCGCTATTCAATTATAAATTTAAAAAGAAATAAAAAATAATAGTACGAAATTGCATTTAATTTCTCAAAACATGTATTTGTATTTGGTTGTTATTATTTTTATGTGTAAACCAGCAGAACCAAAGTCTAAAAACCAACATAATACATACTACAAATGTACATATATATACAATCATAAATCTAAAATATATACATATGTATATTACAAAAAAAAATAAAAATGTTAACTCTTTAACGCATCCCATTTCTGGCTCTAGTATACGGTTGCAAAAAAGATACTGTTACAAAGTATACGACGGGAAAGATCATACGTGATCATAAAAAATATTGAAGTCAAATATTTTATTTACTCTTCAATACTTATAAAATACTTTTAATTATTTTAAATATTTAATGCCCTGCTCTCTAGGTACCGAAATATATATATTTTATATTTAAAATAAAAACAAACAGACTAAAGCAATTTGTATGTATTTTGCAATTTGTATATGAATTTGAAGGTTCCGTCAATTTCCCAGATACATGAAAGAAACTATGTATATACAAATTCACGAACTACTAAGCAATTAATTAACCTTAAAAAAATTTTCGTTTTAAGTATAAGGTTTGATATATTATAAATAATTTTTGTACTTAAAGTCCTATATAAATTAATTATATATATACAACTTTAGTCTGATATGTTGGCGAAAATACATATAAACCAGCCGATAATAAATTGTAAAAAAAATTTAAACAATTAGTACTCAAAGTGGGTTATGAACAGATGACTAACTTTAATGCATTGTATCCTTCTCTGTTGATACAATTTAATTCTTGTAACAATCTCCTTAATCACTTATTTAGCTATGGCAGATTGTCACCAAAACACTCTGTATATATATATATATATATATATATATATATATATAATACATGCATGTAATGGAAAATATATATTTTTAAAATCTACTAACCTTACAAACCAAATTACTAATTTAATTTTACATATAATATATACATAAGTGTAATATTGATTACTGTTGTCGAATAAATTAAACTCAAATACTCTTATATTATTTTGATAAGAAAATTAGTAAATAAATATACTACAATCCAAAAAAAAATAAAAAATAATAATTACCAAAACCATAAAAAACAACAACAACAAATTTTATCGTGTATGAATATAACAAATATGAAAAATATCCTTTTAATAATACATATTAAAATTTTCCATATATATATATGTAAATACATTATATATACATACATTTGTATAATAAGTATATATATACATATCATTTTGTACTTCAAAAGGACGTCTATATTTCAAATGATTCAACCAATCAAGAACCAATAACTATTTGAATACTATACACTAACCTTAATCCTGAAATTAAACACTTCAAAATAAGAACTTTGAGATTTTTTGTTTATTTTCTTTTTTTGTAATTTTCTTCTTTTTTTTGTGTAAATTTAACAAACCTTGTAACACTCTAATAATCTATATATAAATATTCGATTTGGTGCCTATAAATACATAATATAGTATCTACTTACTTTAATATTATAAAAAAAAAAAATCGTTATAAGAAAGAAATTTTAGACTAAAGTACAATACTGATTAAAATATTGTAATTATTTCTAACCATATTTGAATTTTAATGAAGTTAAAATTTACGTTTTTGAATAAATCAGAGAAAATTCAACAGAAAAGAAGAATAAAATGTTAGGTTTTTAATTTCAAATAATTTATTTGGCATCTATTTCTTTTCTTTTCATCATCTGTCATTCAATGTGTTGAACAAACTGCTTGCGCAAAATCTGACATATACTTCATGCTTAGAAGCTTGACATATACTATCACTTTTGATTTGAAATTTATCTTTATATTATGGGACAGAAATAAATAATATTTTAGCATCATGCTTCCATTTAGTTTTCAGCAGGTTCGGAAAATTTCAGGAAATAACAATGCAAACTGTTAACTGATCAGATTCTAATAACTGTACGGATTCAATTTCAATTTTTTTTTATTCAATTTTAATTTTTACATTTACATTTGACTTTTATTACATTTATATACAGAGTTCAGATGTACTTATGGTTTTTGTTTTACATTCTGGTTTAATTCACGAACTGTACCGATATAACAATAAACTTATATAATAAAGGTGGATTACCTATTCATGGACGAACGTCCGGACAATTTTATTTTACACTATAACTGTAACACAAATCCAATCAAAGAAAATTTTATGATTTCCTCTCAATGCGCGAAAGACTGACATTTGTTTATGCTAGACAAAAAAGTTTGACGTTTAAAAAATTGTTTACATCATCAGGTGTTGTTACACACATCAGGTGTTTTTCTTAAAAACATTTGAAATTTTATATGTGACGAAAATCACGATATCGTGATAGCAATAAATATTTATTAAATAATTATATATCTATCCTTTTTTTTTATTTCAGCCTTCAGTTAAAAATATTTTAACTGCAAAATTGGATGATGTAAATTGTCCGGAGAGGATTTTTTGTGTATGTGTTGGTAAAATAAATTTTTTTAATTGGTTAAAAAAGTTGTCCGGACGTTCGTCCATTAAAAGAAAATCCACCTTAAGAGAACCTATGGTTGTATCAACTGATGTAAATTTCCGCTTCCATAGGTTGCTTCCATTTCCATTCTGTCGCTGATTTATTTTTTATCTTTGACTAAATATATACTCTACTTCAACAGTTTTACCATTTATTTTCTGCTGAAATCTTCAAGTACCTACTGTCCAATATTTATATAAAATAGAATTAGGATACTAACTAATTTTCGGTCAAGAAAACAACCTTAATTAAATATAGTTATATCAAAAATAAAACACAAAAAAAAAATTGATTTAATTTAAAAAATTTCAACTCAACTCTGTTTTAGTTGACAATAATTTTACCACCATTGTATTTCTATTTTTTATAATACCTTCCTGTGTTGAATATGAAAATAAAATCTATAATTATTAAAAAGCGAATATTTTATAACAGTTTTTTTTTCGCTAAAAAGGAAGTGAATTCATATAATTTTACACCATGAGATACATATATATATACATAATTATTAATTTAAATATATATATCTAATAAAATATGCTTTATCAAAAATTATTATCGAAAAAATTAAATAATATAAAAATAAAATAACTTTTATCTTAGACAACAACCAATTTGGAATTTAACTTAATTTATTTAGATAGAATATTGCCATACTATTTTGTATAATAATAAAATTCCTAAATAAAGCTCACTTTTCGATTTTGACAGCTTTTTATTATTATATTATATTGTTAACTGGAAATTTGAAATAAGTTTTTCTATATTTGGAAAATAAGCTTTTTGAAAGTTTGTTAAATTTTAAGTATAATTTTTGGAAATATTTTTTCTATATAAATATTATTTGAATATATATATGTATGTATCTACTTAGAGTAAATTTAATAGGTATCATGGCTTCTTTATTAAGGACCTAAATGTATGAATGTATTATTATAGGTATAACGTATGTTTGTAAAAGTGTGTATTATTTGGTATGAAACATTTTGAAGTAGTTAAAATGATAATAAATGGAATGATAACTATGTAAAAATATCAAAAATTTATAAAACACAAATTTTTTTTATCTAAATTTAAAATTTTTAACTTAAATTGGGTAAAATATATTAAAATACTAAAAATAGTTATTTTTTCAAGTTTCATTAATTCATTTTATTTGAATTTAAGTAATTTGAGAAAATAATATGAAGAAGCGCTCTATTTTGTTTTTTGATTGTTGTAATGTTGTATATACTCGATACGTATTAGCTGTAGTACGAATATTGTGCATGATGTTACTTTGTGTAATATTACTCCATATTGTGTATTATTGCGTAGCACATTTACTAACTCAGACGAATAATACAGTGTTTTACTATTACAAATATTTATTGTAATATAATTGTTATACTGATATTTTATTAAAGATATTAGATGTATAAGTGGATTTAAATACTGTAATCTATACCACGTGAAATTTTAAAATGTCAGAAATTGAATTAAAACTTATTATAGTCACTTAACATTGTATTTGGGCCACTCACAATCTTTTGTTGATTGAAGTTAAAACTAGAAAATGTTAAAATGAAATTATAGAAGAAAAACGAAAATTTAAAATAGGTTTATTTAATCAAATGCAGATAAATGATATTAATATTAGCTATTTTATTGATATTATATAGATATTGTATTGATATTAGTTAATTATAGCTAATCATATTGATATTATATAGATATTGAGATAGCTCTTTATTGTGGACTTATAGACCACTTTTGTTTTATCAATTGATAGTTCTTTATAAAATGTATAATATGATCGAACCATGGATTTGTACTTAGGTCTGGAGGATGCTTATATAATGATAACATGTAATCTATTAGAATTTTGGTGACGCAAATAGTTTTTAAAACTTTAGGTCGACTTCGGGTCAGTAAAAGAGATATTAGGGAAATGGTGGAATGCGCTGACATCATACCGCAACAAATATGACTCGAAAATTTTCAATAGATAAAAAAATTAAATATCTAATTAAAGGTGACATCGGAAATGTATTCAGAAAATTATAACCTGGTATAATGCACATGTAAATACAATATGTCAAATTTTCGGAACTGTCTGAATTGTTAAAAACACAATGTGGTTTTTTTTTTTAATTTCAATTATTATAAACATTTTTGTACCTAAAATAAACGTCAAAACAAATGTCAAAAAATTATCCTCATAATTGGTCTGTATGTTAACTCGCAAATTAATATAAATTTATATTATTTTTCTTTCATAATTTTATATTATCATTTAATAATTTTACAAAAAAATTCAGAAAATTACTAAATTAATTAAAATTTAAAAAAATCTCATAACCTAAAACTCAATAATTTTTGACATGAAAAAATTTGGATAAATTTATGAAAATTTTGCGTATGTCTAATTTTGTTTGCAAAATAGAACATTTTAACTATTTTCGCAGAATTTTATGATCACGTGATTTTTCCTCTCATTTGCAAATTTTTGCAAATAAAAGTAAACATACAGACCTAATATTAATAAATATAAGTTATAGGTGTACCTAATTTTGTAAAAGAATTGAACTGAATATTTTTGTAAAAGCAAAAAAATCTGTATAGATAATTCAAAAAAAACATTTGTTTTAATTATTCTGAAATTTAAATTAATTTTATATTTAATTTTTTTTATTTGAAATCTTATACTACTTGAGATGGGTAATCAACACTACTATTATAGTAATGTGCATCAATTTTCGGATTTACTATTTTGTCAATATTATTTCAACTATGTTGTTTACCGTTTGAATCCGCTAGTTGCGCTATTCGCTAATCTATTTGAGGATTTGTCAATTTTTCATTTTAATCAATCTAAGCATCAAATAACATTAGTTGACTGAAAATCATATCTGTTTTATTTTACAAGCTTGTCAGGCTGATTTGTTGCCAAGAATTTTGATATGGCTTGACAGCTGGCAAAGCACACACGAAATATTATCTTGATTGATTTTCTAGACGAATCAAAGGGTTTTATATATCTGCTAAAGTATATGTAAAAAAAATCTAAAACATCACTCCAGCAGTCAGTACAGATCTGTAAAGAAAATATTGGTCTCGTCTTTAAGTTGAATAAAAACAATTCGTATCAGCATTTAAACACACATCCATTTTAATGTTTAAAATGTCCTGTTATTGAGCTGTCGCGAAAACTCACATCTATAGTTCCTATATTTTAGTACACACACACACAGGAGTTTTTTTTGTTTTTATTCCACTTCATTTAGCAAATATACGATAACTTACCAGCTAAAACAGTTAAATTTTAAATTAAAAATAATTAACTAAATTAACTGTAAAATAAAATAAAGATTTTGTAAATTAGTGTAGCTTATCACTGGATAGGCTACTTCAAGTCATACTTTCATCATATTTGTTTATGAAAATACAGATTGTATAGAAATGAAAACACAGATTATAAATAATAAAAAAATTAAAAAAAAAAAAAAAAACAAATTAAAAATAACAGATATACTTGCCTATACTTGCAAAAGAGTGGTGGAATCAAAAATAAATTAATTAATATTAAGTATTATAATTAATATAAATAATTACAGTCTATACTCTATGTCTATACTATTATATCTTTAGTTGGTGTTTAAAACTACCAAGAACTATTATTTTAAAATTTAAAAAAAATAATTAACAAACTTCAAAGAAATTTATATTCAGAAGTTTATTTTGTTTAATTTTTTTTTCATTAATGTCTAACTTTATATTTATTTTTTTTCATTTCAGGTAAATCACACTCATTCAACCAAAAAAAAAAAATTTGAATATTAAAACACAAATTATAATTTAAAGGTAATAATTGTTTTGAATAACACGTAATTTAATGAAATAATATTCGATATTCTTTTTCAAATTGTCACGTAATTTATAGAAGGATGCTAAATATTTTGGGGATCCAAAAAACTATTTGAATCAATAATTAACACCTACAAAATTTTTAAATTTGAAAGATTATTAATGCTGTTTATAAATGTTTAACAATACAAGTCATCAGTTAAAAATTAAAATTTTTTGACATTTTGTTGTTTTATTTTTAGACCAGTTTCAGTGTTATAACAGCAAATTAAACTTTAAATGAAAAGATGGAAATTGTCAAATATAATTTTTTTAGCACACTTGGGGTGATATGTTAATTAGATGGAATTTGAATTATTTATTTCAAAGTTTTCATTTGACCTAACCAACCTATCTCTCTGAAAATTAACTTCAGTTAATAAGAAAGCAAGATGGTGTGATTTGAGCATGATAAAAATGTTAATTTTAAAATATTAATACCTCCCTTTGATATCTTCTTTGTGTGAACAAAAAATGTGCTGTGGAACATTAGTTCGATAGTGAGCGGCTCCCAAAATATTCGAACTAAAAAATTTTTTTTTATATATTGTTTTATAAATTTGATCGTAATTTTCCTCCAAGTAATTCAAATTTGATTCAAAAACCAGCATTAAAAAGTAAACTAATATCTTTAAAATTAAAAGATCTAATTATGTGTCTATGTCTTCACGTTTTCGAGCTATAGAGATATATAAACTATTAATTTTTCATTGTTTCGTTTCTGAATAACGGTATTTATCCCTATGATCGAACATGATGGCATTTTATTATTTATCAATCTTTAAAATCTATAAAATACTTCGTTTTTATTTAATTCATTCGAAATAGAACCTATGTTCCATACAAAAATTTTGTGTTATATAACGTAAATGTACTAATTTCCGCCCCATTAAGGAAAAATTAGTTCAAGTTGACAAAATAAGCAAAATCTAAGCTTTTTTTAATTTTTTTTTTTTTCAAATTACAATAATTAGTATTTTTTAATTAAAAAAAAAAAATATTTTCATCTAATTATAATTTATTTTTTTCTAAATAAATAATAAAATATCATAACTGTCAAAAAAAATTTGATTGTACGTATTTCCGCTCAACAATTTCAATCTGAACTAATTCCGCCCTTATATAAACTCAATTCCGTTTTCTGAACCTATTTGCGTACCTATTTACAGTACCTATTTACGATTTTATTCAAAAAAGCCATTTAAAATAATTATTAAGAGTAAAATTAATAATTAATTTTTTAAATAATTAACTAACTAGTATTTAGTTAAGTTATAAAAAATATTTATTATAATAAAAAATCAATCAAATCATAAGTAATTTGAAAAAGAAAAAATAAATAGTTATAATGTAAGTAAAATTATTTGTTACACATAAAAATATGAATTCAATATGAAAATTAAAAAAAAATTAAAGAATGCAACGATTCAGTATTTCAAACAAAAAAAAATAATTCAATATAACATAATTAACTTAAATATTATAACAATGCACATTCAAAATAAATATATAAAAATATAAAATAATTTATATACATATAAGGTAAAAATCACATTTACTAATTCTTAGTTTTGGTATTTTTTATTTGTATGATTTGAGGTACATTATATTGTCCTCTGCTGTTCATTAAAATTGGAGGCTCAATTTTGCAGACTATGTCACTGTCTCAATATATTAGAATATCTTCTTTTACAGGCCATCTCCAAAATGTGCCAGACATGGTCATGGTTTTCAATCGTCTATTCAACTTATTGTGAAATGTATACAAAGAAATTATTTTGCTAATTTACAATGGACGCCTTATTAAAATTTTGGTGGCAAGGCAACACAATTCCAAAGATTTTTTAAATCATACAAAATATAATATAAGTAAAACATAGTTTTGGAAAAACTTATTCTTTAGGGTTGACGTAAGAGTAAAATTTATCTAATTGTTAAAAATAGTCGAATATTTTCCTTTTAATTTTACTAATCATGCTTATCGTACAGATACGCGTATTTCGTCTACTAATAAAAGGAAAATATTTGCTTATTTTCAACAACTAAAATATAATTTTTTCTTTAAATATAGACTTGGTATGAATTTAGTGAAAATAGCTTACACCTGCATATTTAGTTCGGAATTAGGACATATTGAACGTATTACCGACCCACTTTTTCATACAAATTTTTATAAAAACTTAAAATTTAGTTGTAACAAAAAACACATATGCGAAATTAAATTTATAGGTCGTAATTAGGTCCAGCTTAGTTTGTTCAATTTCAATTTAAAATCGTCCAGTTGCATCCTTATATAATCAAAAATAGGTGAACAACTTAATTAATTATTTCGATATATCATTTTTCTAATTCCGCCCGGTCGATCGTGAATACGTACAACATAAATTTACGTGTCCCTAATTCGCGCTCAAAACTAATTAGCAATTTTAAATATTTTTTATTTACAAATTGAAGAAAGTATATATTATAATCTATTTAATAATATCATAATATATCTTTTATAATTATTTGAAAAAAATAAATAAGTGAACATCATAGTTTAATTATTATGGTCTTAACAAAATAAAACAAATTTTAAACGTTTGAACCAATATTTTCACTAAAATGTCTACCTAGTTTAGTTTTCTATTAATAACTTATTTATTAATATGAATACAAATGTGCCTTATTTTGCATTACAACAAGAAAATAATATTCTTTTTTTATTTCAAAAATAAATTTGAAATATGAAGCGTGGGAGTATTGTATTTACAAAAAAAAGGGTTCGGGCGGCATAATATACTAGGGCGGCGATAGGTACATTTACGTTATTTTGTAAAAAAAAGATTAAGTGTATCAAATTAGTAATTACTAACATTTCTAATACGAAGAGCTCAGATTCGTATTCTAATTATTGTATAGATATTGTAAAATTGGAAAACGGCTAATAAACTATTAAGTAAATTGATGCTTTTATTCCTGATTCTTGGCGTCTCACAATAAATCAAAATAAAAATAATAAAAAAATTACCGAACACATAGGATATCGGATACCACAGGATAATAAGCTATTTGATGAAATAATTAATGATTTTAATAACCTAGAAAGGGCTCGCAAGACCGGACCATTTTTCGAAACCGGTATCTCAGCATTGTCAAAACGCTAATACTGGTAATACCGGTATTTTTAAGTGCTAACATTTTGGAAAAAAATATGGTTTTGGGGCAGCTTTTTAATGGGACTATCAAAAATAGAAATAAAACAACAACACTTGTTTTTTAAAATAAAATAAATAACATTCTATTTTTATTAAAATAAATAAAAGAAAATTAACTCAAATCACAACTCATTTTTTATTTTTACATTATTTTTTTAATGTATCACAAAATATTAGTCTTCTTTTTCAGTCTATTCATCGATGAAATAAGCTCTCAAAAATGCTATCTAATGTGTCTAATGTTTCATCATTCATTGACGAACGTATTTTCGTGGAAATCATTCCAGCTGCAGAAAAGCACGTTCGATCTCAATACTTGTTGGAGGAACGGTAAACAAATAATTATACAATAACTGTAAATATTTTAGTCGAACCCCTTCCTCTTCAAAATAGCTGATTTATTTTCTTACTAGTTTCTAGTAATCTGTTTTGCTTTTATTTTGGCTAAATTGTTTAATGATCGTTTTACTAAGCGATATTTCTCAAGCTTTTCTTGTAAAGAAATATGGGTTGGAGGGTTGAATTCAGGGTTCGTCTTCTTCTTTCTCAATAATTTCAATATCATTTTTTCCCACATCTACTATTTTCTTATTTCCTTTACGAATGCTCTCCAAGAACTGTGGTATTTGGTTTATATGGTCAACTTTAGATAAATTTGAGAATATGTTACTTTTGTCGCCATTAGTTCGGTATTTGATCATGCTGGAATAATCTGTTCTTCTCTCTTTAATTTTTTGATGAAATTCCGTTAACAACTCTTCACTTAATATAGATTTTTCTTCAAAAAGAAACTCTAGTATGGCCTCAGCTGTTTTGAGGTTCGCATCTCCACAGCATAAGGCTTTTACGTTCAATTTTACTGAATACAAAACTGAAATTACCATTGAGATTAAACTATATTCATTTTTTGTAAAGTATAATTCGTGATGTTGTTCAAAATCATTTTTCAGATCGTCAATTAATGCTTTTTGTACGCAGTCTTTTAATTTAAAAAATCTTTGCTGCACATTATAAAGACTGCTCCATCTTGTTTTTGTGTCTAAAATTAATTTAATTTCTTTGCCGACTTCCAATGAAAAATTATCTTTAAAATATAATGAAAATTAATAACATTAATTTTTATTTTCAATACCGAAATACCGGTATTTTAATGATACAGTACCGGTATTTCGATATTGAATTTTAGAGGGCAAATACCGGGATTCCGGTTTCTGTAATACCGGTATTTCGAGTCTTAAACCTAGACCACATTGAAACCATAATGAATATGTCCTATGTCGAATTTACAATATACCCGAAGGTATAGTAGAAATAGACCAAAACAAAATTGTATTTATGAAGGTTAAGGTGCCTACTATGTATTTCGATAATGATTACGATTTGATCGAATGAAGTGTCAAAATGCAAAATTGTCATTATATATTTCGATATCGTTCAGAGATTGTCGAAAGTTTATCGATGTAAAATTGTATCACGAAAGAGACATCGAAAGAGAGATTTTGTACAAATTATTTCAATTTTGAATTGAAAGGATAAAATAAAAGAGTGACATTTGGACACCTGGTATTTGTTTTATATTTGCGATATTTTTTGGAATAAAAATAAATTTAAAAGTTGAAATGTTAGTAGGTATTTTACTTTATTCTTCATAATTATTTTGTATTGAAATAAATTTTAATAGGAATGAAAGGCCAGTTACAAATAAACTGCAATATGAAAATTAGTGTAAATAAATTATTTCAGTAATTCTACTTTAATCATCAAAATAATTGTTTATCTGACTTTTTTCTTCTAGTGCGTAATGGAATTTGATCCATTTTGGACATAAGTATAAACTGCAAATTTCATATGAAACGTCCTTAATCACAACAGAAAAAATGAGCTCTGCTAGTTCGACATGAAAATCATTTCCTACGCTGCAAATCATTTCCTTGGTACAAACCGCACAGAATCTGAATACGCTGGCCAATTTAATTATATTTGGAATCGACGTGTTACTTATTGGCTATTTTAATTTTTACCCTAATTTTTCTAATAAATCTAAAAAAACAATGTTGTTTAACAGAAAAGTTTTATCAAAACTCTTAATAAAATTAAGTTTTGTAGATAAAAACTCATCAATTTATTGGAATAATCCCGACTATATGTTGGCTTGTTTTTTAACTCTGCTAAAATCATTTTATTTATAAAAACTTTGATTTAATAATTTTTATTTTATTTAAACACTGTTAACTTCAACTTAAAAATTTAAAATATGTAGTTATAACACTATTGTTTTTTTTTTTCGTATAATAATTTGAATTTGAAAGTTAAAGAATCAATCATATGTCATTTTCATCGTAGATTTGAATTTTACAACGGCAGCATTTTAAAAAAATGCTGCCATAAAATTTTCATCGAAATACAAAATGACACTAACGATCACAATCGAATAACTCTAACGATAACGATTAACGATTCGATATGAAAGTCGATCGAAATACATAATAGGCACCTTAATTACTGTAAATAGATGTAATTTTTCACATTTTGAAGTGATTATCATGCCAGTCAAAAAATAAGTAAGCAAATAAATATAGTATGTCTAAAGCAACTGTGCGCAACGAGTTATATAGAACTTATCAAATAAGGACAAACAAGTAAATCTTGGGTAGCAACTATAAAAGTTAACTATTAAAATTTAAATCCCACCATTGGCTTGAGATATAAATCTATAACATTTTTAAGTAGACACTTTTTGTCATAGCATCAATTTAATATTTACGTGAAAGTATACTTATTTCATAAGAAGTCAAATGAAACCTAAAAATTAAACGTTCATATTTCTTAACTCGTACATAAAAATTTAAAATAAAAATAAATTTTTGATAAAACGAGCTGGAAAAAAAACCATACTTACCCCATTAAAGCCGGCTTATAGATCCCGTCGTACAATCATTATGAAATTTTCTAAGGATGGTCATAGAGGTCATAGAAGTTGCCTTTGCCACGCCTATGGCTATTTAAATACCCAATCGGCATTAGCGCTACTACATTTTATATACATTTTTTAGTTTTATTTTTTAAAAAAAATACAAATTTCATAGATATATTATTTCAAGTAGGAATAATCTACATGAAATAAAAGATCCATCTGATATCTATTGATGGATAGTGGATTATATGAAAAAAAAATTTAATTGTTCTGTATTGTAAGATTTAAAATGTTTTTTAACTTTTTCACATTATCTCATGGTTTGAAGTTTGACCGTTCTGTTTTCAGGTTTTAGAAATTCTAAAGTGAATTGATAAAATTATAGAGTTTCAAATGTAGTGTTATGTAAAACTAATTAGTATGCTAAGATTTATATAATTCTGTTTAAATTACTATAATGTCCAACTTTTTGAGATATGGTCCAATGTTCCATACAAACCGGTACGACCATCATTCATGAGTATAAAGGGATGGATGCTTTTGATCTGTTTGATATTGCTATAAACAATTATCGAATTAAAGTTCGTGGTAAAAATGGTATTGGCCATTGCCCACAAATGCATTTGATGCCGCAATGGTGAATGCATGGAAATTTAATGTTTTCTGCTCAAGGTATGAAGGTGTGATTTTTATGGGTATATTTGATTAAATTAAATGTGGTGGAAGCACTAGTGCCGTCCATGTAATCAGCCGTCTATGTGGGAGTGTACTTGTTGATGCCCAACAAATGGCAAAACGCACAGATTGTGTCGACCATATAGTGGAAAAAATGCCTAAACGCAATCGTTGTAGACAATGCGGTATTAAAACACAATTTGGTTGCAAAAAGTGTTCGTCTACTTTGCATCCCAAATTCTTTTTTGATTATCACAATGATGTACCACGAAACAAAATTAATTTTAATTTAAATTTAATTTTACAATATTATTATTTAAATACTTTACTTTTTTAGATTTCTTCAAAAAAACACTGTGAATTGTGCCTTACTTTCATAAAAATATAAATTTTTTTTTCACTAATTTTTATAACAATTTTTTCATGCTTTAGGCGGTTCTGTATTTAAATACCCATAAAGGTAAATCACCTCTAGCGACGACGTAAGTACTCCAATCCAAAAAATATTTGTTGGCTAAGTGATCTTAAGAAATTTTCCCGACCCAATTTCCCAATTCCCGAAAAACCATTTTTATGCAAATTTTCGGGGCTTAAAAAATCCTTAGTTTTTGAGTCCCACTAACAACGGCGGTTCTTGAAAATTTTGATTAGCTCACTGAGAACAAATTATGGTTCGGCTATTTTTTCTCTCTAATAAAATCAAAACTAGTTCAATATCTATTACCCAACGGCAGATATAGCTATTTTAATGCATTAAGGTTTTTGGGTACTTAAATACCCAATAGGCAGTAATGGGTTAAAAACTTAGTTTAAAGTTTTCATTTTAATAAAAAATTTCCTTGTTTCGATTCTTATAAATTTGCGTTTTTATATTGTGTCTCAAAAATGAATAAACATAAAACACTTCTAAATCTAATTACATGTAAATTAGCTTACGAATTTCGATATCAAAATTACTATGAATCTATTGACCAAAATTTTAATTAAAAACAAAATTTTATAACTCCGTATATTGAAAAAAAAAACGTAATAGTTTAAACAGATTTACCGCGTATTTTACCTGTATCTAATAATTAACTTTACAGGTATACATATAAAGTTCTACAATTGTAAAATTTTATTACATGTATATACATACATCAACACAAATCAAACTGTCAATCTGTCAGTCAGTTAAACATGTTTATACTTTTTTGTTGTTGTTTTTTGTTCTCTTATTTGTTATAATAAAGTTTTTTTTTATTTTATTTAAAATTTTAAATTTTTTCCGAAAAGCTTTAAATTTAATAAAATATAGAAAAAAAAACAACCTAGACAATAATTTCGAACAGAAAAAAAACAAAAAAAAAAATTCCAGCTAAAAATCCTGGAATATGCATCTTGTATTATTATTATTGTTTTTTTTTTGTATAAATAGAGAAACACTTGAAAACAAATAGAGAATGAGAGAGAAAAAGCGAATGAAAATATCTATAGAAAATGCTTTTTGTTTTTTTTTTTGCTGATTTTAACTCCGGGATACACGACTTACATACACATTCATAAATAGTTATTTTTAAACTAAATAATAGGATACGAATTCATACATTCATACATAAATTATATATTTACATTAAGTCATTATATTATTTTCTGTATTCATTCTATTCCTCCTCCATACATACTGTCTATATAGAATATGTATGTAAGTATGTTTGTGTAATTGGTATCATGTATAATTACAGATGAAAAAAAAAACATTATAATAAGGTATACAGTACACAATTATTAAAAATGAGCAACAGCTTAAATAAAAAGCTATCAGTGAAAAGCTTTTATCACCTGCACATGTTCAGTTATAAAATTAAATAATGTATACAATTTACTGTTGTTTTGATTTTTCTATGTACATAATATTGTGTGTATATATGCGGTTACCTATATTATATTTTCCAGTACACAAGCTAAATAGGTAAGTATACTAAAAAAAAAAAAAAAAAAAAAAATTTAATAAGTAATCACTGTATCTATCTCTGTCTGTTATTATTATCCGGTATTATTTTTAATATTATTTTGATAACAAATTTTTATAAAAAAAAGTATGCAAAAATTTTATTTCACTGTATTTCATTTTATGTCAGTGTATTTATTTATTTCATTGCATACAATTGCAAGCTCATAATGTCAAATAATTAAAAATAAAAGAGCAATTTAGTTAAGTACACCTTCAAAAATTAATCTTTGAATAAAAGAAAATTAAATTTCAATATTTAAAAAGCACTTTTCTAACTACAGAGTTCATTAATTTAAATTCAATTGTTTTTTTGGATTTTTGAAGTTTTTTGATCATACATTCAATTTATTTACTTGTTTAATAGAATTTAATAATTTTTTGAATTTTTCTTAAATTGATTTGAAGGATTCTGTTTTATTCACTATTCAAAATAATTCAACATGTCAATGGATTTTTAATTGATGAAAGCTTGTATTATATTTGTGATAACCTATTTAAAGTGAACGATAGTTTTCATTTTTACATGTCTTTTTTTAAATTCCAATAACTGTTTTTTACTTAATTATAGTTAGTACATATATTGTGTAGAAATTTATCTATAAAATAAAATAGTGAAAATGTATAAAATAGAGTTAAAAGCTAACATAATTTATCTGCAAAGTTATTTATACAAGTCACAAGAACACGAAACTTGACGTTAGATTAAATATTCCTGTTCTATATTGTGATCATATTCTTGAATCGACTGTTTTAAGATCAAAAACTGATCAAGATTGCTGGACCAAATCGAGGACAATTGACGAAATATTGCAGTTAACGTATAGGGGACGGTTGCATAAGATAGAGCAGAATGGAAGATAGTTGTAAACGAGCTGTATAGCTAATAACAACAGCATTAAATTATTATTATAATTTTTGTTATTGTTTTCCATTTCAATTTGAACGATTTAAAGAAAACCGTTTAAAAACAATTGTTTTAAAATATATCAATGCAAAAACAAGTGTTGTATAATATTATCTTAACATAGACTAACCATTTAGACTTATTGAAAGAGATAAGTCAATTTGATGAAAATCTATAATATATTTTGTTATATTTAACTGAGAAGTCAGGTTTTATAAGGATAAGCCTAATTAAGAGTAGTATGTTATATACATATTAGATAATAGGTACAGAGGACGACGAATACATAGGTAACATTTAATTACATTTTTAAAATATAAAAAATAAAATTTGTGATTTTAAATTTTTTTTGATTATAAGCTATAATATAATAAGTATTTAAAACAAACAGAACAAAGTATATTTAGTTAAGTTATAGTTAGTGTGGGAGGTATAATTTCAATTTAAAAATGAAAAGGTGTATTGCAAGCTTTAGAAGTTTGCGAATCTCTTTTTGATATCAATAATAATAATTTTATTTTTTTTTTTTATGTTATGTATATACCTTGATCACCTAGACCGGACATAGAACATTATTAATTCAAAAAAAAAAAAAAAAGATATGCCTTTATAATATCCATAACAGTAAATGCTTTTACTTGTGGTAGTACCATTGAATTTAAGCTTTTTCCTAATATTTTCAGTTATTTTTATCCCACTATAAAAGAATTTATTTCTTTTTTTTTTTTGAACATCTTAAGCTTCCAGTTTTTCATTTTTTTTTTCTACTTATTTTTAAGCTTAATAACTGTTTCTATTCAACTTTTTTGGAATTTTATTGGAAGTACTATTATATTGTACAAATCTTTATATGCATATAGGTATAATGTATATCTATAAATATAATCTGCATCTACTTAACTATATATATATATATATATATATATATGTATATTTATATGTGTATTGTTGTTAACATTGTAGTTGTTGCTCTTGTTGTTATTATTGTTGGTTTTAATCATACCCAACGGATAGATACAATATACAATTCAATTCGGTGGCCATAGACATTCATTCGTTCAGTCAGTCTTCGAGTAGATATTGTGTTGAACGGGCGGAATAACTGTTGAATATTTATTACAGAATTTTATATTGTGCAATATAAAAATATTTATTCAAATATTGGTTAGCATTTCTAATTTTTTATTTCTTATTTATTAAACTGTATATATACATATTTATATACGGGTAGTATGTTATTCCCATCTTATGACGGTTATTTGTAATTAACTGTGACGATAAGGAATCGTGTGAAACAATAAACAAAAAATTAAAACAAAAAAAAAAAAAAAAGAAAATTTATTATCAGAAAAGTGTAGTCGCACACTTTCACAAAATTACCATAAATTTTCATTATTAGACTAAATATATATATATACATATATATGTGTATATCTAAATTGATACTCAAATTTCGTTTATATACACACAATACAATAAAGAGTCAAAGAATATAATTATAATTCTTGGCACAACAAAATAATAACATAAAAACCAACAACAAAAACAAGGATATCATACATTTTAAAATTTAAAAAAAAAAAAACAGAAAAAAAAAAGAAAAAAAAATATTTAATAAAAATAATAATTTATATATTTTTTTAATAACGGTATTAAATAAATTTCTTGTGTGTGCTTTTCTCCTACTCTTTTCGAATTTCAGCACAAAAATTCCGAAAAAGGACTCTTCTATATTTACAAACAAAAAAAAGTGTTTTTTATTTAAGAAGAAAAAAAAAAAATTAAAGTTACCATCGATCTTAAATTTAAAAAAAAACCGAAATTTTTTCGTCCTTTTTTTCATAACATAAATAAAATAAATAATAATTTAAAATATTAATAATATTATTGTTATTATTTTTTATTCCTGTTTTTTTTTTTCAATATTCGTATCTCCATAAACCACATTCATAGCTTATTGTTAATGCATATGTATTAAATATATATATATATACATCATATAATATTTTATAAATGTGTATACGTGTTTTTGTAATAAAGAAAAAAATAAATAAATCTCTCTTACTTTTATAAATCAAAAAAAAATTTATATATATATACATATATATATATAAATATATATTATATTACTTAAATATATTTACGTATTATATTTATACATATATTATATACTATTTATGTATATATATAAATATATTAAATACCGTGTGTGTACATGAATATATGTTAATTAAAGTTAATGCACTAAAAAATTAAATTAAATTAAAAATATATATATATATATTATATATACATAAATTGTATATGTATAAAAAAATAAATAATTAAATTTATTATGGAAATATAAAAAAACAAAACGTGAATAACAAAAAAATAAAATAAATAAAAAAAAAAAAAATATTTCATTAATATAAAATTATAAAAAAAGTGAAAACAAAAACATTTTTTTTAAACCATTTATAGGTTTTATTATTAAATTGAAGAAAATAAAAGAAAGTTATTATAAAAGAGATATATCTATAGTATATATAAAAAAAATGCATATATATATAGAATAGTAATTAATATTTATACGTACATGTGCAATCCATACTATATTGTGGAATTTTATTCAAATAATTGTTATATTTATATATATAATATAAAAAAGGAAAACCAAAACACAAAATAAAAAAAAACAACAACAACAACAATAAGTAAATATAAAATAATAAAAACAAAACATAAACCAAAATAAAGGATTAATTAGGTGATTGATTTACGTGAACGGAATTTTATAAATTCATCTATCTAAATATTTATATATATATATATATATATATATATATATATATATAGGTACCTATAGACTTAATTTGGTACCTATTTTGGATCCTGATTATAATTTCGTATTAATTAAATAAAAAGGTACAGTATTTTCATCCATTTTCATTTTCTCTATTTAATAAATCTGTATTTACTTAGAAACATTTTTTTTTTTATATAAAATTTAAAAATAAAAAAGAAAAATTTTATTTTATTAACATTTTGATGGTAAATTTTTACAATTCAAATTAATTTTTTAGTTTGCAAAAATTAGTAATATTTATTTTTAAATAATAGAAAGGGACAATTACTTAAATTTTACGAATATTTAATTTAAATTATTTTATTTAAATTTCTTTAAAAAAAGATAATTACTATGCAGTTTTTAAATTGCTTTTTAATGTAACTAATAAAAATAATGGATATAATATCAAACCACTAAACAGATTTCACATTCCCACATTAATTGCAAAACTATACCTAGCCGAATTGATGGGTATTGAGGGAATATTAATATGAATTTTTATTTAAATGCTAAAAAATAAGTGAGTTGATAATTTAACGTCATGCAGCATACTACATGTCATTATACATTTTAGAATTACATATACAAACGTGCAACGGAGAACTTAATGCAAGGAAAACTTAATGTAAAATTATAAACTACATAAATTAAAGTTAATTATTATATATATAATAGATTATTACATTGAAGTGATCAAACACCCCGTCAACAATATTACGTTATGTCACGATTTTGTCGTGAAGCTGAAAGTCATATATATATGCAAGTCAGCCATACACAAACGGTTTGATCAACAAAATGGCTCTCATTTTAGCCTCACCCGAATTTTATGATGTCACTATGCATCTCCAAAACAAATATTAGTTGTGTGTTTTTTTGCTGAGCAAACTTTAAGCAATTCTAAGCAGTTTGTAAAGAAAACGAGGCAGACAATTGAATTTTTAACGAAACAACCTCAGAAATTGACATGTTATTATTATGAGTGTTAAAAATTTGTTCGTTAATAAAAATACATACCAAAGGAGTTCATTACAATATTTATTTTCTAAAAATTTTATAAGAAAGTAAAGCTTGCATGACAAGTAGCCAAAATATATATAGATACATATTTAAACATTGCATAACTACCCAGAGCTCCGGATTAACAAAACTTGCGTTCTTTCGAGAATTTTTATGCAAGTTTGAATAGTTTGCTTAGCAAAAAAACGCATCATTATTGTCCTGCAACCCCATCCGTGGAGCATAGGGCGGAAGTAAATTCTTTCCAACGGCTCCTATTTGCGGCTAACCTCTTCAGTTGTGGTCACATTCTTTGTTACGGTGTTTGCTTCGGCTAAGACAGTTGTACTCCACGTTTTTCTCGGTGGAAGCATCGCGACGTGTACCCTGAGGATTCCATTCGAAACATTGTTTCGCGATGTTGTTGTCAGGTTTCCTCAAAGTATGCCCGATCCAATGCCATTTCCACGTCTATTTGTGTTTGTTTCGTTTTTTGCCACAGCGTTCTGTTGGAAATGGTTTGTGGCCAACGAATGTTTAGGATGGGCATACACTGTTGTTTTTTATATTTTTACTTTATATTCATTTAGATTTTTGTTAAATGTTACTACTATAAGTAATAAAACCTTGACTTCGTAAATGTTTCAACACAAAGTTGAATACAACGTCCACAAGATATTAAATTTATACAAAAGCTCACAAAAGCTTGAGACATTGTCTACATGATCACAATTGTTGTTGAACGATGTCTCCACGACCGGGTTGACAGGTATTTGGGCTTACAAAATTGTTTAAAAATCCAATGTTGTAGAGTTTGGCTTGATCACAGATGAATTAAAACATAATGTCTCAGAAAGCTCTCATTACACAATGTTGCCAACTTATTTTTCGAATAAAATTGACAACTTAGTTTTTGTTATTTTGTATCAGGTTGAATTTTTTTTTTAAGACATTTACGATGTCACTGAAAATTACATTTAAAACTTCATAGAGCGGAATTTATATTATTATATTGCCTGGGTACAGAGACCGTAAAATATTTTTTGCCATCTCTATTTTGTTCTAAATAATAATTTGACATTTAATTTTGCGCGCGCGCAAGAATTTATCGAATATTATACTCACTAGGTGGATCATAGAGTCAAAATCACAGAATAACAGTATGATAGAATACCGTTATAAAAGGGTTAAAAAATTATATTTAGTTGATAAAATAATTGACTTTAAGGACATACAACTTGTAATTAAAGAAATCTAGCATATTAGTTGATAATGTGTTGGAGCTTAAATCATCGTTAAGAAATCCTGTTTCTACTTTTCTCTAGATACCAACCGTTTTAATACAGTCGTTAGGTCACCATCGTTAGTTTTAAACCTGTTATAGAGCTATAGGTATATTTAAATATAGGAATGTGTAAATAAAACTCATATGAAACCTACTCAAATGTCCCAAAACAAAGTACTAATGAATAATAGTTGAAATCAGAGGTGGGTCGTATTCGAGTAAAAGTATTTAAAATACTATAAAAATATTTTGTTTTTTTGGAGTAAAGTATTTACTTTGATGCGTTCCCAAATACAAATAGAGTATTTGAAAAAAGTATTTTGAGTAAAAGTATTTGACTTGATTTTTTCAAATACAAGTAAAGCATTTAAACAAGGCATTTCCAATACTATTTTATTTAAAAGTACTTGAAAATAGTATTAAAAATTTTTTTACTTAAATAATTTTACTCAAATACTTGAAATCAAATACTTTTACTCAATGAGTATATACCATAATTTTTGTATTTTACCCCTCAGCTCTGGTTCAAATACATATTTAAGTGTATAGATAGTAAATCAATATGTACTTACAAAACGGATTTAAACAAAAAGAATCGGTGAGTTGATCAGACCAGCGATAGATAGAAGTGCTTTCAGAAATATATTTTATAATTTTTTAGCTAAGTTCAAAACCATCCTACCCCACCTATTCAAAATAATACCATCGAGAAGGAACAACTTGTACTGTAGAATTGACGAATATCAACGATCACGAGTATATCCCAAACATTATAATAAAATAATCCGCTTTAATTACAAATTTTAAGAATAAACAAAAAAAAATGATCAAATTTAATAGACCTAATGTATATTATACAGTTAGATAATAAAATAATTTAATAAACAATTAGAATTACGAATTAATTTTGATATTTTTGATTCAATTATTATAAAACGTCATGCTATGCTATATTTATTCTATATAATACAATTCTATCCTTTGAAAAGGGGTGAATATGAAAAGGGGAAATACAATATTATTGATTGATTTTTAGAGGAGTGTGGCCGTAAAATAAAGACGAACAAATGAAAAAAAAAAAAAAAAAAACGTTATAGTGTTTAACATATGGTTAAATTTCTGAATCATTTAAAATTTATATAAATATAAAAATTATTTTTCATATTGAAAATTGTTATTTCCTACAATTATTATGATGGTGATGATGATTAAAACTGATGATTATACCCATGATGATGATGATTATAATGATAGTGAAGACGATAAATTGTGAATAATTTAAAAATATCTTATGTATACACGTACTCGATAATTTCATATTTAGTTTGCGAGTGGTTTTTTAGAGTTTATTTTCAAAATTATCTCTGTTTTATTATTTTAATTTAAACAAAAATAAAAAAAAAATAAAATAAAAAAAAAATACGAATTTATGCTTCAATTTAGTTATAATTATAGTTTTTCTTTGAAAATTTTCGAAAATTAATTTCGAGAATTCATAAAGTTGAAGCAATATTTAAACTTTAAATTTTATTTATTTTTTCATTAATTTTTTCTCTCATTTTTTTTTAAATACACCATATTCTAAATTTACCTTGAAATTTATAGTTAGTCTATTAAAAATAAAAAGACTACTTTTGTTATTGTTATTTTATTGTATTAATTTGGATATTTAAAGGTTATTACATACATTTTTATTTTTTTTTATATATATAATATATATTAATAAAATTATATAACTATATAATATATAAAATAAAATATAAAAACTGTTGTATTAAAACACTTCGAATTGAATTGAACATTTAAAAATATTGCATGCTATAAAATTATTTTCTATTTAAAAAACAAAAGCTATAAATGAAAGAAAAAACGTGTAATAATTGTTTTAAAAACAAAAAAAAAATTAATTGTATTAAATTCCAATTAGCAAGAAGCTGAATCGATTCAGAAGGATTTCCATCCCGTCTAAAATGGTGTAATATATTTAATATGTAAAGCAGAAGTTATTAAACAATAACAAAAATAAATATAAAATAGATATGATGTTAGGTGAATTAAATATTTATTTATCATTTAGAACAATTACACTATTTGAAAATAGTAAGGTCCACAAAATAACTGTGAAAATACAAAATGTAACATTCTTACAAATCACACATTCCAAGTTAGAGTTAATTTGAAATTTTTGAGAACTATTTTAAAAATCTACTTATTTATTAGTACAAAATCTGCTTTCAGGTGTTCAGCCTTGGTGAAAAGCTATTTTGGACATAATTTTTTCGGTTTTTTTTTTAAATTATTGTGTTAATAAAAGTATCCCGAAATGAAGAATTTGACTAAAATTTTGTTTTACTAGAACCCTCTTTATCTATCTCTAATTAGTGTTAAAAAATATTTTGAATGTTGTTTTATACCAAAAAGATTATAGGTGACAACATAATATGTAGCTCAATGCCATTTATCTACTGTTATTCAAAAATTATATCTTAAACTTTGAAAACTGTCGTTACATTTTCAACTGTTACTTAACGCTATTTAAAAAGATAGATTTAATTTTGAACAGAACAATTTCTAGATCTGTAACAATTCTCAAAGTTCATACACTGGTTCCACGCAAGATTGAGCAGTTGTAGAGTAAATGTACAATGTGTTATCTTTATTACTGTGTAATGAATGCCTATATAATAACAATAATAATAATGATTTCACTTTATTAGTATAAACAGAATTGGGGTGACTAACGACAGATACAGCTACAACTTCTGTCAAAAAAAAAAATGCAAAAACAGCCCCATACATTTTATATGCACATAAACACAATTGCGGATACTGTAGCTGGGCGATGAATACAAATTAGAAAATTTTTTATTTTTGTATCCGTCGCCCAGCTACTTTTGGTAGCATATGATTGAACATATGATTAATCGTAAACAATTTCCAACAACATTTAAATATTAAAAGTAAATCTGTTTTCTTTTACATTCTTTGAAATGGCTTTTGAGAAAAAATAAATAAATTTAGGAAATTTAATAGTTTTTGTAGCTCTACTTTGTATCCGTAATTGTGTTTATGCCAGTGATGTATTTATCGTCAGTAGCTGTATCTGTCGCTAGACGCCCCAATTCTATTTATACCATATACCATATTGAAAACGTTACAGAACATTGATAATCATGATGTTGATTAATTATAACAATATTGTTGTGTTATAAGTTCAATAGTACTCTCATTATTATAGCTTTATTTAATATTTATTACCACATCGTAATTATACTTAGAACAATTTGTTTTATTACAATCTTTGTTGTCGATTTTCTAATTTTCTAATGTAATAAATTAATTGTCAAAATTGTATATGTATAAAAATACTATTCTAGAATCTAGATAGTAAACGTTTATTATTTATTGAAGAATATTCTAAATTTAAACCATATATAAATGTGGAATGATTATGTTCCCGAATATAGGATCATATGTAATTGTATTAATATTTTTTGTATAAAAGACTGTCTGATCTCACCTTATGATCTCTTTTAAACCAGGAATTTCATTAATTGGTGTTGCATACGCCTGAAAATGAGATAAAATACAGTTTATATTTTATTCATTCTTCCTCCTGGCCTAAAAGTGAGAAACAATCTACATGCAAGAATATCCAAAAAATAATTTAACTACCCACAAACAGATTTTATTTTTTTTGTTTTTTTTTTTTTTAAATTAATTTTGTGGTTTTTTATGTCGTAAAATCAAAATATTTAAATTGACTATACAATTTAAAATGCAATATTTTCTAAATTATTAAGCTAAATGGAAATTTCCACTCAAATGTATATATATATATATATATTTTCATTAAATTATTACTAATTATATGTACCCAGACATATAATAAACATTACGTTTAATTATATTTATATACAAAAAAACTAAATAAAATTATTATGTTGCGTTCAATTTCCCACCATATGTCCAAATTTTATCCAAATTTCTATTTATAATTTCATTCTAATTTTAATTAACCAGTATCCAATTTATGGTAATAATTTATTAAATATATGAAAATAAAATACACCATCACCTGTACTCGTAAACAATAGTGCATATATACGTGTGTGTATATATGAAATTGAAATTAAACCTGTCATAATATTAATTAAAAAAAAAAATGAATTTAAGTAGGCTTAAAAAGAAAAAACAACCATGTGTCTTTGGTATAAATATGCCATTTTCATCGCTAATTAAAAATTTTGCATTGCAATTGATTAAAATTGGAAAATAGTGACTTTCATTTATTTTACAATTTAGAATCAAACTATTTCAATTTCACATTTAAATGTCACTACAAATTTTTTATTTACTAATACTTTTTTTATTAAAAAAAGTTTAATTATTTATGAAATAACAAAAAAATTTAGATTGTTAACATTTCAAATTTAATTGATAGTTATTAAATAATATTTGAATTTCCTTTCACTAATATATTTCTGTTTTATTACAAAATAATATTGATATTTTTAATTTAATTTGATACAGATGATATTTCATTTATTAATCGACATTTGCAATAAAATTGTTGTTTGTGAAAAATAAAAATTTATATAAATCGAATAATTATTTTATTACTATAATTCAATTTTTATTTAAATTAATACAAATTATGTATACGTCAATAAAAACAAATTCAATTATGAAAAAAAGGTTCGATTGTTTTTAATAATTGATTGATTCTAGAATCTATAGTTTAAACAGAGAATCCTCTTGAATAATTCGGTATAGAACGAGGGAAAGCACAGGTACAACATAACTATTGCTGGTAACTGGAATAGCCTTCTTTAAAGTTTTGATTTCACTAATTGGTTTATTAGACAACATTTACGAAACTGGTAATTCAAGATTTGGAACTGATACTGATAATGCAAGATTTTGCCTGTCATTCGATACAAAAATTCGAACGACATAAAATCGATACAAAAAATGGAATGCTTAAGTTCGAAAAAGTAATCAAAATTGAGACCGACATAAGTTCGATTTAATTCAACTTTTAATTCAAATTTAGACGACATTCCTTTTATATTAATAATTTTTGTCGAACTTATGTCATAAGTTCGATAAATTAAAAATGATATAAGTTCGAATAACAAACAAATTCAAAATAGGTTTTTATCTGAGTATTGCCAACTATTTTTACGCACACATATATAAATATATATAATATATATAATATAGACATATATATATATATATATATATATATATATATATAATATAACATATATATGTATTTATTAATAGTTCTTTATATAGTTTAATTCGACAAATTTTCCCTAAAATAAAGCCAAATGAAATACGACCAATTTAATTTTATTTCCTTTTCAAGAAGCAAACAATGTCAAATTCTATTTTTTTGTTAATTTTAATTTTATTATACTTTCTAGTGATATTATTACCTATACTAGTTTGGCTGAACTGAAATCAGTTCATCGAAAAAGCTCCTACTTTTCCTATATGGAAAAATTTTATAATAAAATATTTTTTAGCCACAAACTATAGCTTTTGCTGTAGCAGCTAATATCCAACAGTGCAGCCGCCGGTCGCTTCCGCAAACTCTCGGATCATTACCATATACAAACTAGCTTTCCCTGTAGCAGTTAATGTCCAACGGTGCAGCGGCCGATCGCTTCCACAAACCCTCGGATCATTACCATATGCTTTTGCGCCCCACATCCTTCGTTTTATGAATTTTTTCACACACAAAATATATGCAAATTGATAAATAGTATAGTATATAAATATACCTGGTCCAAATATTTTATCTGCAAAATTAAAAAGTGCTTAAAATGGCTAGCTATTCGGTATACCAGTGCCAATGTTCTAGCTATCAAATATTTCAATTTTAGTTTTAAGTTAACTATAAATGTAAAATTAAAATATTACAAATAAAGCACTACTACTACTACTACTATTTCAATTTTAATTTATAGTTAAGATTATTCTTTTATTTTATTTCAATTTTAATTATATCGAACTTATGACATATGAAATATAACGATAACGTGTTCGAAAAAAGTTATTAAAACTAAAAATTACATAAGTTCGAAAGCTGAAGTAAATCGAATTTATGTCGGTCTTAATTTTGATATTTTTTTTCGAAATTGTGTCTTATATCACAACTTTGATATTCTGCCCAATGGCCCACGAGTGGGATTGTATGACATCAATGATGATGATTTTGTCAAACTGATATAATTTTTTATATCGAACTGCCTGAACCACCTGAAAATTTTTGTGTAAAAGGTTTTTGAATTTGATTTTCAGTTCAGTTCAAAACAAAAAAATTTACGGTTTTCGAAGTGAAATTTAAATTTGATGTGATTCAATTGATTAACTTTCAGTGAGTTGAATCAATATGTTTCTGATGTTGACGTTTCCAATGCCCAACTCACAAAAATATTTTTTTTTATTTTCCAATTATTTGTGTGATAAATAGGGTGGAAAACAGTATACATATTTTTCTCGTTTCACTGATCCTCCCTCTACTATTATTTAATAAATAGTTTCCAATATCGAAACGTACCATTACTAAAGTTGGTGCAAGCTTTCTAGTGCTTGAAGTCGGAAGTATTTGAAAAAAATAAATTTTAACACTTAGAGCCCTATTACACATAAAATCAATGATCTATCATTGGTCAATATATTGTCGATCATTGACCGTTGATTGACCGTTGATTGACGAGAAATGATTGATGGTAGTTCTATTCTCATCAATCATGCTGTTAAAATCAGCGAAGGTAAAAAAATGGCTTTTTGGGAATGTTCAGATAAGGTTATTATATTAATTTGTATTGTAATTTTAAAAAGGATAATTTTTATATTAATTTTAATAATTATAGCAATTATTGTAAAAAAGCAATTGATATATTATTCAAATATGCAAAAAAATAATTTGTTGTTTTTTATACACAACATTTACTTTAAAAATTCAATTTAAACTGAAGTCAAAAACATTTCTCCAGAAATTATATTTTCAATATTGATATATGTTTCGAAATTATCAATATATTTAGAACACTTCCACAGTATTAATGTGCCATCGGTCATCATTCTTTTCATCAATAAATTGTCAATATATAGACGAAAAGATTGATGAAAAGAATGATGTGAAATATGCACCTTTTCGTTAATGACAGCTAACTTATTTTCTATCTTTAAAGTTAGGCGCCATATATTTTAAAATACCTCACACGTAATTGTTCCTAATTAGATATACAAAAACTGTTATACTGCTTATCTTCACTTATCAGTGGAGTATGATTTCCTCTTCATACATTTTTAAATAATTCTAATTTAATTTTATTAATTGATTGTTAATTGAAAATTCAATTCAATAATGTAATAATAAGTTTGCCAAAATAATACAAGCAAATGCTATTAAAATGCTATTTAAATATTAAAATAAGAAACGTATTTAAGTATAGTTTATTTTTTGTAAATGTAAATATAAATTTTATATTCAGATTTCCATTTTCAGACAGTCATATTAAATATATATATACTATACTATATATGAACTAGTATAGGTATAGATAACTATTTTTAACTTTTATTTTTATATTTTTAATCGATTAATCATTATTACTAAACGATTATAATCGATTATCGTTTTATATAAAAAATGTCTACAATAAAATAGAGAATATTTTCAGAAATAAAAAAAAAAAAAAAACAATTCTCCATATGGCTTATAAATTTAACATTTTTATTTTATTTTTATAATTCATAAATATTTATACCTACATAATATTTACAAAATAAAATTTTATATAATAAAAAAAAAATTAAAGTTTTTTTTTCACAAAAAAAAAAACAACAAAAAATAAATAAAAATAAAAAGCCAACAAATATATACAGCTACATTTGTATTAGATTCGAGTGGTGTAGGTTTGAATGTGTTTTCAAGGGATGGAAACTTTTATTAGTACATATTTATGAATTAAATTCTATTGTTTTTATTTTTATTTAAGGATATTTTTGCAATATATAAGTAGGTACACCTACCCATGGATGGTTATAATAATAATATTTTTTTAAGAACCGAAAAAAAAAAATTCCAATTTTCAAATAGAAAAAACAGAGGCAAAAAATTATGATAACCAATTGCATATTGCAATTACATATATCTGAATATCTTCTAAATTTAAAATTTTTCACAATTCGCTCATACCACCAACATTATTTCGTTCGACAACTCTCAAAACCCACAATGTTGACTATCAGTATTGATGAAGTCAATGTAGGATTGAGCGCTGTACGATAATGAGTATTGTGCACAAAGTGTTTGTAATTTGTTTGTATTATTGTTGAGTAAGGAGGACATATCTAAAACAGAATTTGTGGTATAGTTCTGTACAATTCTAAAACAATAGGTAAACCAAAAACAATATGGTTAATATGATAAAGGAATTAACGGATAGAACATAGTTGCAAAAAAAATTATAATGGCAAAATATGTACGATTAGCTAGTTTTTCTGTTGGAATTGTAGTATCTAAAATTTGTTTTATGCACAACATATGTACACAAAACTGTTTAATTCTGTATTTTGTTTTATAATAAATAACATTATTATACTTTATATTATGGCTCAATATCGTTTTCACTAATTGCAGTTACGGCCTGATATCTGTCATATCTCCAACCAAAGTATCATCTCTCTCGACGATGTGCTTTCCAGGGTTTACATTTCGAATTTTTTTAAACTGAAATATTCTCTTCCATCTGATTTACATGACTGGGCCCAGTGAAGGTGTCTTAGTTTGACTTTTTTTTTTGCCTAGGTACATATTGTACTGCTGACATATTATTTTAACGTTATATTTTCTGCTTATGTCATAATATGCGAATTAGGTTGATTGAAAGTCTAATTGTTTCGTAGGCTTCAATTTCGCTTGTGCTATGAATGCTACATAATTCAATTCGCTTAAAAGCAAATCGTTTAAAAGCAAAATATCTATAAATGCATAAATTTCTGAATAATATATTATAAACTTACATACTTTGCACGTTGTTTAATAGCACATGATGCCAATTTTATTAATGTGTTGAAACAACACAAAAATATAATGCGGCCAGCTTTAGAATACATACTACATACTATGTACAAAAATATAGCTATAAAAATTCAAATATAAATGACATAATATGTACAAAATATCTTTCTCATACTTTTATTTACAACATAGCACCTACATAATTAAAATTGAGCTAATAAAATATTTTAGGACTTATCTGTTTAAAAGCACAACATGCTTAAGTGCACAAATTTGCGTGTTTTCTTCGATGTGCTCTTAAGCGAGTTCAACTGTATAAGCAATGTATTTTTCATTATTCCTTCAAATCTATTGTTAATACAATTTGGATAGTACTAAAGTAAAATATTTTGTACATTTTAATTGGTTCATCTTCATCATTCACCTATTGATTCTACAGCTTAGGGTGAGCCTTAATATCGTTTAGAACTTTCATTATTTCTGCTATATCTGTCAACTGTCTTCAATCCATTAACTCCAATATTTTGATAGTTGTCCTCGATTTCGTCCAGCTATTTTCATCCCGATCTACGTCTTGCCTTATAGTATTGTACGGTATTTTAATTCGTTATTTTTCATAAATTTTAGAAAATAAAAAAATTTGTTGTGGAATTGTTAGTCTGCCAAATTTATGCACAAACCAATTAGGGTATTTCATCCCATAGGCTTGGCAATAGTAAAACGAAACTAGAAGTTTTCATTCAAACTTAAGAAATTGATTAGCTTCAGACGACTAGGTGCTATTCCAACCTCTTATAGAATATCAAGGGCGCATGCAAATTGTTTATACGATTTAGAGTTTAGTTAATACACTTAATATGAACGTATATAAAATTTTATTCATTATTAAATATTATTTTTCGTTGAATATAATTTAAATTGTACACAACAGTGATTTACAAGCACTAGCTGTCACGGCTATCAGCTTGAATACAATTTTGAATATTGATTTTGTTGTTAGTATTGCCATTATTATACAGTTTACAGCACATTAAGAATTGTAAGTATGAGCTGAATTTTTTACTAGCATATTTTCAAAAATACATATACAACATTTTTTGAACAACTATACACCATATTATTTCATCCAACAAGAAATTAAAAGAGTTAAAAAAAAAAAAAAATTTATAAGATGAACGTAAAAAATTAAATTTTTCATTGAAATTCTGCAAAGGTTTTCATTGGCTTTTTTATGCAAATACAAACAAAAATAAAGTATTTATTGATGAAGCTTGATTGCGTAGATACATACATAATTATGTATAAAAAAGAACTTAAATTCATACATGTATAATAAGTTCATACATAATGAATTTTAATTCGATAAGGATGTATCATATCTTTGGACTCTCCCGTTTTAGATTTTCCATTGAAAAAAAATTTCAATAAAAAACAAAAAAAAAAATTAATTAAACTTTCCAAATTGATAGTTATTTGAGAATGATACAAATTGCAAAATTTTTCCAAAACATTAACAAATGATCACATCACATGATTTCAGTTAATATAGGCAATACTCGTACGAACGATTGATTTTTGCTATCATTTCGAAACTCGAAAACAATATGAAAAATTTTTTTTTGAAATATTTGTAAATTTTATTTTTTAATTCGATAATTTGTCAACTGTGCACAGTGCAATACTGTTATATTGTTATATTGATTAATTTATAAGAGTTTAAAATTAGGTCGAAGATAGAAAATGTAATTAAAATTATTCTGTGAATCTGAAAATTAAATAATTTTTACACTATGATATGAAAAATAGTTACTGAAAATTTAATGATCAAATTCGATTCATTGGATTAAAACAGTAAACAAAAAATAAATAGTCGATTTCATTTGAACAGTAGTAGACTGAAACAAATATCAAAATAATTAAAAGATAAAATTTTGTTATTTTAGCAGGTTATTGACGTCCTATGCTTTTCTGATTTGTAATAAGAACACAAAAAAAATGTTGCGTAGAGTAGAAGAACAATCTTCATATACCCTTCAAATGTTTATTATGTTACTAATTAATACTATCCTATTAATTATTCTGTTAACTATTAGGATCAGATACGTATGTTGAGTCCGAATCTTCGCTATTCAAAATATTTTTCACGTGAAAACTATATACGATTAACCGCTGTATGATAATGAGTTTTGTGAAGTGCACAAAGTGTATGTATATAGCTAAAAATAGATGGAAAAAATTTCTCCCATCAATGTGCGATATTAAATCACAAAAACAAAGAACCTGTAGTAATATTTTATGATATCAATCACTTTGTTGTTCTATTTTTTTATAGATGTTTTTTATTGATAAAACAGACAAGTTACACTTAGCTCAAAATCCCAGATAAAAATTTTAGTGCTATAAGACTCTGGCGCACTCTTATAACACTATTATAAACACTCTTATAGCAGTATTAGTGTTAATTTGAGTGGTCCGCAATTGTTGCGAAACGTTATGAATACGTTATAGCACTAAAATGGAAATTAGTATAAGGCACCGGAGCAACTGCTGTAATATTGTTATAGGATTAGTATACATATGTATTAGTGTATATATTTTTATTTTGTAATGAAATTCTTTTGAAATCATTAAGTTATGAGTGAGTAAGATAGGTATTATTTTTTATTTTAAAATAATAATTTTATGGAGTTTGTATATTAGTATCATTGCTATCAGTGACAAAATAGCACTACTACTGCTATTCTAATAATTCTAATCTTATAACAACACTTTAAGTCTTGTTATATAGAATGTATCTGACTTGCTGAGAATCCCATTATAACAACTCCCGCAATAATTGCTATAACAATATTCTTATATCAACATTAATCACATTATTCCCATAGAAACATCATTATAACACTTTCAGTGTTTATCGGGAGTCATATAGGAGTCTTATAGCACTATTTTTGTTTTTATAACAATAAAATATTACGTGGGTTAGTTCAGAATAGGACACAATTTGTAATTATAATACAAAATTTTTTAACTATACTTTAAGTTTGTACAAAATGAAATTCAAAACTGAAATTATACTAAAAAATCAATTAGTAACTTTTAAAATTTACATTATATTCATATTTATTGCCCAATATCAACATTTCTATTAATGGGTTCATGTTGACCATAATTTGTGCGGTGTAATGTAATGGAGTTTATTATTTGTTCTATACTTGTGTCAGGATAACACTTTAACGATTTGAATAACAAAAATAAAGATCAACTAATTCCCGCCTTTTATTTAGATTTTTAAGTTGAATAAGGAAAGATAAGATTAGGCTATGTTCATACGAAAACAATCTTGCTAATTCATGCTAAAACAGTTTGGGTAGAACAAATATAATTTTTTTTTTAACAGTTTTTCTCTGTACGAGATCAAAATTCACCATATGCTTTCGGACAACGCCCCTAAAATTTCAACTAATTTGGTTGAAAGAACAAATCGGAATAATCTCAGAATTGTTGAGTTGTTACACATTCCCTTTCACCCAACAGAATATATCAGATTTGATCCAATCTTTAGATTGATTGGTGAAATAAATTCTAATTCTATTTCTTTTGATCATGTCAACTAAGAGTTTAAATTCTTAAAAAAAGATTGCGGAATAATGTACGTGTGCAACTGAAACTTGTTGTTATTTTGTTATTTACTGATTCGGTCTAGCTTTTTAAAGTAAATTTAAGTCTATAATTATTGACAAATATATTAACTTATGATATTTACTTCTCTACTAACAGCATGTCTCTTAGTTTAGTTTATTTCAATAATATTTTTCCATTTAACGGAAGCGGTGTTTTACTAACCCTACTGGAAGATGATAATATATTGCACAATCAATTGTAGCAAGCTTTCATCATGAATCTGACAGTATACAAACTGAAAGTGTGTTAAATATGGGATCTAATGAGACAGCTGTAAAGTGATTTTAGAATATGAGAATAGTTAAATTGCTTTCACCAACGTTTTATAGAGCCCAATCAATGATTACGATAGTTTATCATTGCAATGTACTTCTAGTTGTTTTTTAGTGTATTAAATATGGGATCTAATGAGACAGCTTTAAAGTGATTTTAGAATATCAGAATAGTTAAATTGCTTTCACCAACGTATTATAGAGCCCAATCAATGATTACGACAGTTTATCATTGCAATGTACTTTATTGTACAATTTATTTTTTAGTGTATTAAATATGGGATCTAATGAGACAGCTTTAAAGTGATTTTAGAATATCAGAATAGTTAAATTGCTTTCACCAACGTTTTAAAGAGACCAATGATTACGATAGTTGATCATTGTAATATACTTCTACGTAAATCATAATGCAATGAACCAATTCTATAGAATACTTTTAATAATAATGAAATGATATTAGGCCACTTAAATAGAAGGTATTGGAATGTATATAGTTCGATAAAATACATCTTTGTCAAATCATAGCAGTATCATGTTGTAGCATTATTCAAAGAACGTCAAATTCAAGTGGTTAAGTTTGTTTTCATCTATAAGACTATAATATTTTTTAATTCGATAGCTGATTTAAGAATAATTTTATTTCTTGAAATTGTTTTGTCGGATTCAAAATTCGAATTATAAAATTAGAGAATAAATATTTTCGCTAGTAGTTTGGTTGATTTTTTAAAACAGGCATATACCCTTGGACACTATACCTATTATTTATGTTTATTGTTACCTAGACACGTCTTATTTTTCCAAATTTTACTTGAATAGACAAGTAGTTCTCTTGTATGTAACTGTAACATAAAAATATGCAAACAAAAATTTTTAATGTTGCAAAGAAAAATCAATTCAAGCTTTAAATCTTTGTATATTGTATATGAACAAGAAAACTATTTAACATTGTGAATATTTGGAATGAAATTTTGTTTCACATACTACATTTAGTAGTTCACAAGTGTTAAAAGTCTTTAAATATGTTACTTTTATCCAATTTTCACTTGTCATAAGTGTTGTTAGTTCTTCCACTACAAATGAGTTCTATTTCCGTCAATTTCCACAACACAAATATTGTTATGTATATTAATTCTGTTTATCCCACTAAACAATCTACTAAGTGTTAGCTGAAATGTTGATTTATTTTATCTTATTGTTGTCTGGATCAACTATAATTTTTTGTTTTCTAATTTTTATTTTTATTTTATTTATTTTTGCTATACTTGTTTCTCCAAAAACAAAATCAAGTAAAAAAGGTATACACGTATAATTGATAATTTGGTGAATTGTACTCGTTTGTACCTTAAATATTCCATATCCTTCTTATAATATGTACATATACATATTTTGCAATTATTTATTGATTTGAAGACTGAAATAATAATAAAAACAATAAAAGGTAAACTAAATAAAATAGAAAAAGAAATAATAATAATAATAATATTATGAAAACAAAAGTAAAATAATAATAAACAATAATAAGAAAAGAAAATAAACAATACAGAAAAATGATTTTTCTACAGGATACATGCATACAAGTACGGGTGTTAGTGTTTTTATGTATATTTTAATATGAAAAAAATTCAATCGAAAAATATTAAACGTAGGATTTTTTTTTTTTTTCATGAAAGTAAAAAAACCTGGGTTTATTGATTCAATATTGTTCACTTTTTTTTTACTTCTCTTTTATTTTTATTTTGTTAATTTTTTATTCCAGGATAAAATAAAAAAGCAAGGAATTTGTGTAGGATACATTTAGATACAAAAAAAAAAAGGTGATACATCGAAATCTTTTGAATGTGATTTTTTTTTTTGATTATTGAATTAAAATTTAGTCCTCAGTTTTCAACTATAATTTGTTAATGCAGTAAAACTTATTAAACATTTATTTGATTGGGATCCACCTACATTTTATAGTTCTGCGGATTGTATTACTTATTATTTTTGATTGGATATGTTTATTTAATTCGCAATTGGAGCGTGATTGTTAATATAGGTATAAGGCTGGCGAAAAAATATAATTATTTAATTATTTTATCAGTTTGGTTTAACTTCGCGCCTGGATCCAGTTGCTATTCTGTTCCGTCAAAATTGACAGGTAATACAATCTAAAAATCTAGATAACGGTTTGTTAAAATTGTGCTGTAATTCTACAATACTATTTGCAATATTCATTTGAACTCATTATTTTAGTGATCAATTTAGAAAACAGAAATTGATAATTAGAGTTTCTTAAAACTCAGTCTTTTTTTGATCCGCCGAATCCGATTTCGATTTCAATTCTGAGTAAGAAATCATAATTTTAATTTACAAAAAAAAATATATAGTTTATTGAAGAGAATTCAGTTATCAGACAAAGCTGACATATTACAGGGCATTCCTGTCCATATATGACCATCATTTTACAACCATCACCAGTGAACGAAACTTTATTAGTTTTAAAGTTTATTTCAAAACTTTTTAGATATAACCAAAGGAACTAAGTTAGATAACGAACATGATCCAAACAATCTAACTAGACCGATATTAAATTGTCCTTTCTTGTCATCATCGTGTAAATTGATGTTTATGTATACCTATTCATACGAATGCTAGTCCCTTCGTCCAATGTGAGTATCACAACCGTTTATTTTGCTTTAGTTTATCTAACGCCCACCTATAACAACTGACAACATGAAATAGGTCACTCAAGTCGTGGTATCAAAAAGGCACAATTAAGTGCTAATTGGTTTTTCAGAAGTAACTGGAATGGCCACTTCTACCTACCTACCTAGTTTATCTAGAAACAGATATCATCATTTCTTTTTTTGCTTCTCAAAATTACTTTTGGACAAGCATCATGATGCCGAATTCATTCTTAGGTAATTATAACCACATTATAGAATTGATTCCCGAATAAATTTGGATCTAGTGCTGGCTCTAATTGATATCCCATCAGAAACTACTAGTACAGAACTCCTAACGATATCTCTTAACGATCTCTTCGTAGTTGTACTGTAATCTATTAGTTAAAATAATTGAGAATTCTAAAATGTCTAGACAATTTTCGTCAGCACGACTAAGTTTTATCTTTTTTCATATTTGATAATTTATCCAGTTCTCACTTTTAATTACCAACATTTCTAACAGATGGATCAATTAATTGTATTTTTCCTTAAAATCTAGACTATTTATTGTAATAGTAAATTTCGGGGAATCGGGATTTGGCAAATTTCAGAAACGGATCCCGATTCCGAATCCCAGGGGAAAAATTCGCCGAATCCGATTATGAGTTATTCGGTATGAGAAACTCTATGGATAGTGCATTTTTCAACATGACTTTTTACTCAAATGTTAGTGACAATGGTTTAAAATCTTTAAAGTTTTGAAGATGGTTTAAAATAATACACACTAGCTTTGGTGAACAAAAAGTTGAATATTTTTAAATTTATTAAAACGGTAATTCATCATTATCTGTTGGTTTTACTGCGTCAAAGCTTTACCTCGTTTACAAATTTCATCCATGCTTCTCTATGTTGGGCAACTATCATCCATCCATCTGTTACAATCTTTCGACAGTTTTATACGACTTCGTCCATCAATCTTGATCTTGGTCTGCCACTTGATTTAATATATTACGGTATACTGTGTATCTAATATTCATTTTTGCATCGTTTGATTATTCATTTTATCCATCTTAATAAGTTTTACATATCAAGCTCTATATCTTCTCGTTTGGTCTAATTTGATATCGTCATTCATTTTTGGACAAAATATTTTTCTCAGTATTTCTCTTTCAAATTTTTTAAATTTATTTTCTTCCCTAATTGTCCATGCTTTGCAGCTGTATGCTAAAACAGGTCGTTATATGGTTTTATCCATTTTGAATTTTATAGAAAATATTTTCGCTATTAAGTTAAGCTTAATGCTAAAATTGCTGATTTTTCCGCCAAGACCGAAAGTTGAACTAAGCAAAATTGAATTAGTAAAAAAATTTAAATTGAAGTTCGTTTTTAAGGTTTTAAAAATTTTAATAAAAAAATTAATAAAACGAATATTCAGAATCGATAATTGTGTAGCCACTCAAAGCTAGTTGAAATCACTGTAATAATAAATAATAAACAATAAAGTAACTATACCAATATTAGTTAAAGAAAATGCATTTTTAATTATTGTAATATGGTTAAAATATCTCGAAACCCGACTACTTTATATTAAATATTTCTTGGGTCAAAATTCCTTAAATCTTCTCTCTAAGACACTAAATAACAGTAAAATATTTTAGTAGCAAGTAGGTGTACTATACCCAAAATATCATAAGTATTTGTAATGTTTTTATGGATTGGATACGTACGTATTCTTCGTACACGTATAAAATAAACAGTAAACACTTTTATTGATTTTCATTGTAGAATATTCGAAAAATAAAAATTTATACTATAAAATTAAGCAATGGTGGATCATAAACTTTTATTTACTTTTATTATATAGATACTTTATATCAATTTTTGTTTTTTGTTATATTTTGAAAGAATAAAAAAAATAAATCAATTAAAATCACTATCATCGAATTAATCATCGGTTATTAAAAGATATTACCGGAATATCAGTTCAATTTTATCTGTCAAAATTTTTAGTTGGTTTTTTGGAATTTAATTTCACTGGCTTTTTACCACTAACCAATAACTAATTATTTAAACTATATGCTTGAGTTTAACACAATCATGTTAATTTAAAATACATATTAATTAAAATTGTTTTTTTTAGAAAATAAATTTTAATTGGGAAATGTTGTTGCTATATAAAAATAAATCTTATCGAATTGCAAAATTTTCTTTCAAAATACTTTCAACTAACATTACATAAGTTGTCACAACGACGAATTTTTTTTACTATTACAAAAGTCGGGCAGTGGGTTCGGCTTCAGCTTGAATGTTCTAATGACTGATAGTAGATTTATATTGTTATTTTTTTGAAGTTCATGTACACAGTCAGGTTTGGTAATTGTTAATTAACTAAGTTGAAACATTATAAAGTAAAATCTTCTAGTCAAATTTAGCCTTTCTATTTATTTTTATTTCTGATCCATCAGAGCACTCTGCCTCTTTATTAACCCTTTCCTGTCGGCTACCCTTTCCCGTTGTTTAAAACGAATAATATTTTAAAGCCAGAGTAATGTTTGGCTAGAAAAGCCAAAAATCAAGTTTGGTTCTTCTAACCCTTGTAGGTTCCGATCTATGGACCGTCCTATAAATAGGCCAACCGGCAAATATGGGTGCATAATTTTAAGACCAAAAGTTTAAACAAATAAAAATATTATTTTGGTTTATTATATTTTTTAGAGTTCGAATGACAAAAATAAATACATTGAAACAAACTAACTAAATATTATAAATTCAATTCATAAAGAAAAATAAAACTATTAAATTTTAGAAACTTTTTTAATTATTAAACATTACATTCCCGAAATGGAATAAAAACAATAAAAAATAAATAAGAAATTCAATTATATGATAAAAATTTAGTATACTTTGTAAAACATAAACGACTAATGCATAAGGTCTTTTTGCAAGTGATGGAATAATGAGCGAAGCTGTTCCTCTATTTTGGGAAGAACGCGATTTTAACATGATTCTGTACTTATTGCTATTTTGAACAATTCTATCACCACTCATATCAGCGCTAAAATTTGCAAAACTCTCGTTTCTCTATTTCAACGTTTTTCTGAATGTATAGGATTTATAAAGTCAATATTAGTTAGCATTGCAGAAACACTATTATCACAAATATCTTTATCTTGAGTTAACAATAAAAACGAATTATCATTAGTATCTTCGATTTCATCATTTTCGTCCCAAATTTTCACTTCTATTGCACTTTGAACATCTCTTGGGAATTCGTTTTCAAAGAGATTTTGATCATAAAATTTTCACAATTCGTCAAATTATCTAATTCTGGTGGGGAAATTTTTACGTTTATGACATTATGATCCTCAAAATTATTTTGAACTCCCAATAAAGCTTCAATAGTTATACCTGAAGACCCTTGAACTCACTTTTACCATGCAAATGCTTTTACTTGTGTCATAATTACGCTTTACATGTTCCAAAATAAAACTACAACGAAATAAAAATTCTTACATACTTATGCCGGTTGGACCATATATATTAGGACGCCAATTTTTAAATAAACAAATAATTAATATTTTCAACTAAAATTCAATATTTAATAGTTGTCGAAGGTTCTTTAATGCTTAAACAAATAAATTTTTGTAATTTGAACACAATTAAATATTTTTCAGATATTTATTTTTTAAAATTTTGTACTTTCACTTCTACTATTTTAACTTTTTAAATTGAGTTTTTAAATGTTATTTATAAGCTGAAAAATTGTAGTTACTATATTGAAAAATGTTACTTTATTTTTTAACTTCAAAATAAGGTACTTTTGACCGAGCTAAATTAATTTTAATGGAAGTTATACGTATTTGTATGACATATTGTTTGCTGTCCTATATATAGGCCAACCGGCAGGAATGGGTTAATCAAAACTTAAAATTGTCAAATGAAAATAGACTATTATTAATGAAAATGACTTTTCAACCAGTTTGCTCCAAAAATTACCGATTAAAAAATAAAAATATTAGAAAGTACTAATTTTTGTGACAATCATTCAAATAACTCATTTATAGAAAAACATATCCAAGTTCTAAACCCATATAGGAAAATATATATTCAATACAAGAACCAAATTGCAAAAACATCATAAAATATGAAGATTTTTCGAATTAGAAATATTTCTAAACTCATCAAAACAATGAAAATTACCCAAAAAATAAAGTACTTTATAAAATTTCCCTGTTTTGTGTCTTTGAGTCAGTCTAAAATGTTTATAATTAATCAAGACAGGCACATCGTTAAATTCAAATAAATATTTATTTTGCAAATCAAAATATTTACAAGCAAAAAAAAAAATGTCTTATTGTTCACTCTAAAAAATGTTGTTGAATTTCACCACCTACATTAATTGTAGTAAAATTCAACAGAACATAATTTTGTTAACTTTTACACTAAAAATGTGTAAAAATTTTACTATCTTAAACGTGTGAATTTCCCTACAAAAAAGTATAATTTACTATCACATTTTGAGTGATTTTCAACAAAAATGTGTGAATTTCAACAAAAAAAGTGTGACTTCTCTACAAAAGAAGTGTGATTTACAATCCCATTTTCAACTATTTCAACGATGCTGTTTTTCCCTGCAAAAAAAGTGTAATTCGAAAACAAACTAATTTTGTAATTATAATATATATTTTTCAGCTTAACAATAAAAATTGTATTAGAGTATTTAATTTAAACAAAACAAGAAAATCTTAAAATAAAATAAAAATCTTAAAATAGAACACAATTACTTAAAACTAATTCACAAATATTACATTTATACATAATTTATTTTATAATTTATATATTAAATAATAAATTTTTTATAAATAAACACTAATTAATTACTTAATTCAATATAATTTCAAAAATGATTTCAATTAACTATTTCATTAATTTTGTAGAATTTATTGGTGATTTCAATTACATATTTCTAAAACTTATATCTTATTTAATAATAATTATAATAAGAGTTACATAAAAACCTCAATTAAGCTTTTTATTATATTTAGATTACTAATTTTATTAAATTCTAAATTATAATGAATGATTTTAAATTTAATATTTTATTGAAAAATTATACTTTATTAAATATAATTTTATATTTTTTTGTATCACACAAACAATTATATTACATATAATTAACACCACGTTTGAAATTTGACTGACTTATGAAATATAAATGCTGACGGTTATTCAACGTAAAGTATCAAGTATGCTATGGTAGTGGACAATCTTGTCATATTTTCAGATTTATTTGATTACCATATTTTTGGACAATAATCAAAGTTTCAGTTTTCTTCCCAAAAATGCCACGTCTTTTAAGATTTTTACAGATTTTACAAACTTTTCTGAATTTATTAAAAATTATATTATAACTAATATATTTGAATCATATTCATTTATATATTTTTTATTTCAATGTTTCAAGTTTTTGTAAAAGCGATATGGTAATACTAATAAATTATAAACTACATTACTTTTGCGTATTTCCAACGAATTAGAATTAAATGGAAGTGGCTATCCATACAAAAAAGTGTCCAATGTTTTGGGTATATTCCTCTCTTTCTTTGGTATTTCCGATTGTCAAAAAACTGAAATAGACGAATATATTCGTTCAATATATTTTCTCTCTTTTTAATGGAAATTATTTTGATAAATAAACAGGATAGTGCTCTGAATTTAATATGCCTCAATTTGTATGTATTTTGACTTAAATTTTTTTTAAAAAATATGATGAGTAAAAATATCTAACAATAATGGATAAATTAATCAAAATTTATTATTAATACATATATGAAAAAAATATGAGAAATACAGCGCTTTTTAGTTTTGAATTTTAAAATATTTATTCGTTTTTTTAGATTTTAAATTCTTTTCTATAAGTTTTTTCAATAGATTGATTATAAAATTTTTTACATATTTGATATTTATTATATAAAAATATATAAACTTATTATTGCCGATTGTCTATCCTATACTTATAAATATGTAAATAATATGTTATTAATATATTTGTATCAAAACATTTTCTTTTTTCCACACCACCATTGAGGTAAAGAAATAGGAGCGTTTTTTTTAAAGTGGTTTCCCCAAGAGGCCTATTCCACTTCATTTTACAATATGGACTATGTGCAATCATTTTTTACACTTTTAAAGTTTCTTTTAGAAAATATAGATTAGTGCCCTTTGAAATGGATTAATTTTGTTAATTTATTTCTTACACTGTTTCTTTCATTATGTAGTTTTAAGGAATGATGTATTCGTGTATTAAAATAAATTTCTGCAATACTTTTTATTAATAAACAAAAATGATTTTCTAAAGGTTTTTGGTCAAACATATGATTATAGAAATTTTGAAAAATTTTAGAACCTATAAAATTTATAAGAACTTTGGAAATTAAACTATATAACAATTTTGTTTTTTTTAAACTATTCGTTTGTCGAAATAATAATTCGCAAAACTTACATATATCGACTACATCTTTAGAAGGGTAAGTTAAGTAACCTTCTGTTTTATATGAAATTAATGAATATTCCATTGTATTCATTTCCACGTCACTTGCTATGATTGCAGAAATACATATTGCACATTTCAATTTTGATTTCAGCTTATATACAACAAAGCCAGCAATATATTCTAACTGAATCGCTAAATATTTGAGTAGCTAAACCAACCTTCATTTTACTATCATGGTATTTTATGTGACGCAATTTTAGTTTATTACCTAAATGCAGTAATTCATTTTGTTGTAAGTTATGCAATGCTTCTACATATTCCCATTTTATTATATTTCCATCTTTGCATTCCAATATCTTTTTGTCACCTAAGGCATTTCTTAGCAGCTTTATTACGTGGCAGGGATCATAAAAAATTCTGATTTTTTTGTTATTTACAAGAAAAAAAGGTAAGTCCATTAAAATGTTGGCACCAGTTAATTTTTTTGCCATGGTTATATTCGATGCAGCACCATCAAATGTTAACGACACTACATCAATTCCAGTTTCCTGTATTTTCTCAATGCACTGAAGCACAAGCGTTGATTTTTGTTCACCATTGAGGCTATTTACTAGAAAATATGCAACTGGCAATTTCCATGACCCATTAATTGCAACAACCATAAAAACTAAGGCTTGTGTTGCTTTTTCCTCTACAAATTGAATTCCATTTCCTAAATCAACGTATCCATGAACCTCTTTCCCATCAAAATGTAAATGTGGTTTTATAGCAATTTCATCCATAATTAACGAGCAATCCTTCAATCCATCGTTGTTTCAAACCATCGTCTTTTGGGAAACTACAAACATATATATACTTTTTTTAAAATTATATCCAATATATTCAAATATATATATAATCCAATATATTCAAATATATATATAATCCAATATATTCAAAATAAATATTTAAAATGATATTCAAAAAAAAAAATTTCTTTTAAATTAGGATATTTAAATTATCCTAATACTACACTGTTTTGTTTAGAAGTTTTTAAAAATTCAAAAGATGTAAAATATAATACTTACATATGTAAAGACACGTAATTTTCTTTTTCCAAATGAGGCTTACAGCCTGGAATGATACAAATCTTCTTTTTACGTTCCATTTTTCCTTAAAATTTGTAATTTTTTAACAATTTATAATAAAAATCAAAAATTTTATTGACTTTTTTTAATATTTATTTGACAATAACAAATTTTATTTTTGCCTACTTCATTGCTAGTGTTCGTACTTTTTGAAAATTTCATATATCCATATATTACACACTACTGCTACATTTTCAATATTTCAGAAACATGAATGATTTTTTTTTTTTCAAATAATTTAACAGCAATACTTTTCTGTGTAATAATAGAATACGGTAATAAAGTAAAAGAAAGTTTAAATTGAAAAAACATTGTTATTTTTATTAAGATTATATTTTGATACCTTTTATTTTATTCATACTCAAAGATTTTACTAATTTTCTATTTAAAAAAACTATATTGGCCTACACTGAAAAAATTTTTTTTTTGACAATTGGAGACCCAAACAAACCAAACAGAAAGAGAAGTACTAAAAAAATATGGACAAAATGTTTGTATTTTTGTATGGGATAGCCACTTCCATTTAATTCTAATTCGTTGCGTATTTCCACGCATAATTTGACGTAATTCCAGCAAACAAAACGAAACGTGTACATTTCCAATAGATGGCGTGGAATACAACATTAAATGCGTTGCAAACAGAAAAATGTGGTATATTTCAATTGTGTAGTGCTAATTCACACATAAAATGTGTGATCAAAAAAATAATGTGAAATTACACATTTTTGTAGTGAAATAACAAATTTTATGTTGAAAATTAAACATTATCGTCTAAATTAGCTATAGTAAAGTGATTTCACGCGTTTTTTGAGTTATTTTAAAAAATACACTTCGAAAGCGTATTTTCATTCGCTTGATCGGAATTCTCTACAAAAAATGTTGTAAAAACTACATTGATTGTAGTTAAATCCACACCATTTTTTAGAGTGTTGCCATGCTAGTCAATCTTGCTTTGCCACATTTCAAAATTCACAAAACTTTATAAAAATCCTTTTTATGCAAAAAAAAAAATCTCCAAAAGTAAGATTTTATAGAGAACATATCGAGGGCAATATAGACTATTTCTTCAATTGATACTGAAATTATAAAATTACTACTACATCTTCAAATGGTGTCTCCGTTGTATGCAAAAGAAAATTTTAAACTAGAATTGACAATTGTACATCGATGACTCAACGGTTGTTACCTCCGTTGAATCACCGATGATGTACAACTTTTAAGTAGATTGTTAAAAAAACAAAAATGACCTATGTAACATAAATGTAACACTTAAAATGGACAACATACTACGAAAAGTTTTGTGGAAATATTAAACTTTGTTTTGAGTTAAATATTTAAATGAAGAGGAAAGAAATATTTTTTAATACTTATCCTGCGAATATTACGCCAGGAATATTTAATATTTAGCTCGTCAATATTTTAAATTAATGGTCTATCACTTTAATTTTACACAATTAATATATTAATTTTTTTTTTACTTTGATTAAACACTTTTGTAAAATATTAATAGTTTGCATACCAAATTAAAGTGGACTTTTATTTTTTAATTATCCTTAGACATTATATTTACCTTGTTAAAATCTTTTATATTTTCTCTGCCTTCTTTAAATTACAAAATTTTTAAAATCTACTTAATTGAAATAGAACAAGAGAAAAAGAAAAGAAAAATAATATTTATGAGATATACAATTTGCAAATGAGTGCAGGCAGGCAGGCATTATTTTATTTTTCCATTTAAGCACTGAGAATTTTCTACTTTAAACAATGTGTAAATTGTTAGATAAAAAAAAAAAAAAACAGAATAAAATGAAAAAAGAATATTTTTTTAGATGAGACAAGAAAATAGAATAAATTTTATCTTAATTTATTTCATTGTAATTTTTATTTCTAAGAATTAATTTTTTGTATGTATTTTTTAATACAGGATGCGACAGCATGTTAAATTTCTAGTTAAATGTTGATATAATATAATGATAAAAAAAAATTTATGTAAAGTCACAGATTATTTTACAAAATCTATATCGTATTCACTTCAATAATACAATTCGTTATAATATTTTTAATTAAGTATATAATTTTTAATTTATTTTATAGAATATGCTGTATGCTCTAGGTGAAACATTTTTGACAACACAAATTACAAGCTCTAGTTATTATATACTATATAAAATAAATTTATGTAATTATAAATTTAATTAGAAATTATTAAAATTTCCATAGCAATTTATTTTTAATAAAAAGAACAAGTTGGATTTATTAATTAATAATTTCAGTTAATTTTAATAATTTCTAATTAAATTTATAATTACATACATTTATTTTATAGTTATAATACATTTTACGGTGAAATTTTGGTCGATTTTTATAACTCACAGATGTAGTAATGACATCTTATAATCAGTTATAAAATCAATCAAAATCAAAATCAGGTAGTCTAACACTATAAATGTACCAACTGATGAGTTGTAGTAGTATTATGATGAACAAAAAAAATTCCTAAAAATAATTTGGTTAATTTGCTTTAATTTAGTCTCTTCATTAACGATTTACCACTTTGTTTATCGGAAACCACGTGCAGATTATATGCTGATGATGTTCAATGACTATATGCTGATGATGTTCAATTGTATATTAGTGGATCCATTGCTAATATCAATAGATGCATAGCTAACATTAATGATGATCTTGATGCAATTTTATTTTGGTGCAGAAATAATGGCCTAAGATTGAATGCATCGAAATCACATGCAATGATCATATTTTCGCGAGGTGTAGATACATTAAATTTACCTAAAATCAAAATGAATGACGAAGTTATTCAATATGTTGAGAAAGCTAAAAATCTTGGGGTGATCTTCAATAATACTTTAACTTGGCGAGACCACATTAATCATATATCCAATAAGGTCTACTCTAACTTACGCAAATTATGGAAGTTCTCTTTCTATCTAAACGGTTGGATCACAATCACTTATAATACCTCATTTCTTATACTGCGATGTTGTTTACTCTGGCATGAGTGTAGGAGAGTTCAATGCTCTAAAACTTCTATTTGCATGCATGTACACGTTTTCTAACGAATAGACGTAAGTACGAGAGTATTAGAGATGTGTCGAAAATTATACTTAGCTTAACATTCGATAGTTTTCTAAAGTTTATCTATGTTTCATGAAAAAAATTATGCTCAATCTACTGCCTGAATACTTAAATGATAAGCTAGTGTTTGGTAGATCGCTTCGTAATTTAAACTTACTCATACCACGTCACAAAGGTCGCATCAGACATTTATCGTATTTTGTTCGAGTTGCTATTATGTGGAATATGATGCCGAACTATATTCGTTGTGTTAGTCGGTACAAAAATTTTGTTGAGCTCTGCAGAGAATATTTTAAAAATATCAGGCGTAAGATAATTTTTATTTTAAGTTTATATAAAATAAATTTTTTGTTTTTTTTTTCTTTTTTTGTTCTTCTTGTTAACTATAACTTTATGTGTGTGTAAACTAAATTAAACCAAATCAAACTGAATTGAATATTGTAGTTGTATAGGAAAAAGACTAATCGTCTTATGTACAATTTGTATAAATCAAATAAATAAATAAATTTGTCACTGTGATCTATCTTCTGATGATGGTATAATAACAGTATTAACTTCTTCCTAAATATTAAATAAAGAACGTTTAAATACGAATTATTTAATTTTTAGGCAATATTCAATACATTCCATACAGTTTTTTTTTCATAAACATAATGCTGCAAATGAAGTTTGTTCATAAATATTTCTAGCTTAACAGGAAAAATGAAAAATTACAAACTAGACACCAAATGAAAATCAGTTGTGTTGCTGTTTTTATTTATAACACAAAACTACAAATGTAAAAAATTCAAATTTTGATAATTCTATCAAAAAAATTCTACAGCATTTTATTTTTCCAATATGTGCTTATAAAAAGCCCTAATTTCATCGATTTTTTTTAGAGGATCAGAGAGAATCAGAAAAAATTGAATGACTAAAATATCGTGATTCTGAAATATATAAAGAAAATAAGCACATTTGAGAAAAATATGTATGAATTGAGCCTTAGTTAGCACAATATCAAATTCGATGGAGAAAGACTGTTGATATTCTATACAAACACGAGAAGCAAGAAAATATATTATTGATTGTATAACATTTTTATAGAATTTATGAGAAGATATGAATTTTATTTGAACCATTTCACAACCGATTTTCCTTATTATTCTTTTTTCAAACGATTGATATTTAAAAAGAGACGTAGTGCAATCATTTCAATTAGAATTTAAAATTTCATCCCATGCATAAAAAAAAGTGTTCTTGAGTTTTCTTGTTTTCCTCTACAGAATTAAATTTAAATTTAAGTTTCTTTTTAAAATTAGTTATTAATTACGAATGCGGTTGTTGTCTTAGATAAATCAATAAAAACAAGACTGTCAAGAATAAATTGAAATTATGGGAAACAGTTCGTAATGAAATTAAATACGATTTTTTGTCAAACTTCTCGAATATCGAGTAGTAGGCGAATACTAGTATAATTTTAATTTAGCAACATACTAGAAATACATTTAAGTCAATTATAGTAATTTTAATTATTATAGATAAAACCTCCAGACTTAACTATTGTATAATTTCCATACCACTCTCGCAGACTACATATAAGTACTAAATTCATATTAAATAAATAATTAGAAATTAACAAGATACCGTATTTCCATGTGACGTCATGGAAAGTTTTGCATTTTTTTTTTTGGTACAGTAAAATTAATTAAAATATAAAACAAAAAGTTAGTTATAAGTTGGATTAGGAATGAAGACCTACCTGCAATACAAATCTTCTTAAGTATAAAGGATTATTTCAAAACTAAAAGAGAGAGAGAGAGTTAAAACTTCGTATAAAGAAGTTCCTTCAAAAATAATTGATAATCTCTATCATCGTTAGAGGTGTTCTACGTTGTCCTACTACGTCTTCAATAGATTTAAGAAAATTATTTGAATTAAAATTATATTTTAAGGAAAAAAAATGGAAATCTAAGTTGTTTGAATTAAAATTAAATTTTGAATAGAAATCTAAGTTGTTTGAATTGGAATTGAGTTTTGAATAGAAAATGGAAATTTTAATTTTTAATTCCACTAAATTAGATATTCTCCAACAACTCAATCTAATAATTTAAAATCATATAAACAATCACTGTTCATCAGTTATATTAATATCGTTTAAATTCAAACATGAGCCTGTTAATAACATTTTCATATTGAAAGAGACTTGACAAATTTTCTGATATAATTTTCTAAAGGAAAGTTTAGATGCACAAAACCGAATTTGAAAATCTCCTACGACGTCCTGAATATTTAGCATTTAAAAAAAAATGATTATGCTATGCTGAATGATTATTGGCACACTACACTGAAAAAATTTTTCCTAGTAAGATTGACAAAATAATTTTGTAAACTGTTAACAAAAATTTTTTATTCATACAACAATTTTTTTTCGATTTTATCAAAAATTTTTGTTTGCTCAACAATTTTTTGTTAATTTGTGAATATTTTTTTATAATTTGTCCAAAATTTATAATTTGTAAAATGGAAAATAAGTTTTGTAAAATTGACTAAGAAAAATTAATAATTTTTATCAAAGTGAATAATATTTTGTTATCTTGACAAAAAACCGTTTTAAATCAATATTTGTATATTTGACAAAATTTGTCTTACTTTGACAAAAAAATTTACTATGCAGTTCATTGCAATTAATAAATTTTTGTTAATTTCACAAAATTTATTTTGTCAATAAGAAAATTATTATTATAATTTTTGATGCTGCCATAGTCAGATTAACAAAAAAATTTTGTAAACAGTTCACAAACAATTTTTTTTCCATTTTAGTTGAAAATATAAAAGTAAAGGTGCGATTTTCTGTGAAGTTGCGTTTTTTGAATTTGCTTATTATAGAGTTGAATTAAAAAAAAGTGATGAGTTAAATAAAAAAAGGCAGTTGAAAAATTAAATTACCCTTAAAAAAATAAAAATCCCTTCAAAAACAAAATGAAAAATGAAATAAAAAAGATTTTTTGAAGAATTAAAATAAAAAAAGATAACTTAATTCTAAGTTAAAAAACTAAATACATAATGTGAAATATTTAAAGCTAAAATTTATTTACTTATGTATTTTAACAAACTAGTGAATTATTTAATTTGCGATGTTAATAAATTTGGTTAGTTTTAGTTGAATTTTGCAACTAAAACATTTATTAAAAATAGTAAATATTAAATAATTTGAAGAAGGAAAAAAATAAATTTTACTATTTTATTAAATAAATAATTTAAAGAAACAGTATGAACCAATGAACTGGAACAAAGAGAAACTGAAGTCTGAACATTTTTTAAATATTTTGAACTTTATTTGTATAATTTTGAAAAATGTAATGTGATAAGAAAAACTTTATTTTTTTAACTTTATTTTAAATTTTTTGAATGTAATAATGAATTTAATTTTTTTTTTGTTTTCAAATAATAGAAATGTTATAAAATAAATTAATTGTTAACAAGACTATTATTGTTTTATTTCTAACTGTAATAATATCATGCATTTATTTTTCAGACCCATATATATTATGTAGTGCTAGTGTTTATAAGGACTGCCTTGTTTTGCTAATATAAGATATGGTTCCACATTTAACTTGTAGAGTACGGTATGCATACAAATAAATAATTTACAGATTAGTTTGTAATCAAAATATGCTAAAACAAAAATAAAGCTATTTATAATATAATATAAATTTAAAACAAAAATAAAGTTATTTATTTGTATATGCATACACTACCCTATTAACAAAATAATTCTGTTAAATCGACAACTAAATAGATGTTATTTTGACAAAACAAAATTGTTGATTTAATAAAAACTTTATTTAAATTGATACATTTCTTTCTCTAATCAACAAAATATTATTTTCATTTCAACATATTATTTTATTACATTGACAAAATATTTTATCATAATGAAAATTCATTTCGTCATATTAAGAAATTTAGTTTTGTCATTTCTTCAGATATAAATTGTTATATAGACAACTGTTTGTTATATTTACAGAATGAAAAAAAATTTGTATTTTTTTGTCATATTGACTCATCATTTTTGTTGACGCTATATTTACCTAGTTTTTGTCATTTTAACCCAGATTGTTGTCAATATTACCTAGTGTTTTTTTCAGTGTATAAACATCTAGTGACATATTTTATTTCTTAAGAATTTACCTAATTTTTTTGATTGTGTATTTAATATTCTTAAATTTCGAAAATTTTAAATTTTGTACGAACCCTGTTTATTTTGTAAAATAAAATACCAAAATAAATATAAATTCTGAATATTTCTGATGCATTGTAATTCATAATGAATCGCAATGGATTTAATAAGGACATTAGTAGGGTCTAGGGTATTGTTTTTGTATACAGTATAATGTACAGTAACAGTAAAGAAATCTTTTTAGTTTTGTTATTCTTTTGAGCTTTATATTATTTTTATTATAAACAAATAATTTGAAAACAAAATAACCTGCTGAGAATTTTATTTATTTTGACTATAAACTACTGCATTCAATTTAATTTATTAATTTTTGTATTATTTGTATTGTTTGTTTATATTTGTGGTACCCAACCCATTGTTAAAAATATACTGTAATTTGACTGCTGTTATTTCGAAATGAAAAATAGATGAAAAAAGAAATGAAAATTTTTTTTTTATAAATAATTTACTTTTCGTACATCGACAAGAGATTTTTTGTTTTTATAAAATAAAAATATTTAATATTGGAAAAATTTTTAAAATTTCTTTTATTGAATTTATTTTTGTGTTGTTATTGCATTTCTTTGACCACCACAGAACATCATAGCTGGTATCAAGATATTTCTTTCATTGTAGAAAAATAATAAAAACAGATTGAGTTAAAACTTTGAAAGAATTGTTGAATTCAAAACGATCTGATGATTAATATCTTTTAGTGGTTATGTCATCTTGACTAACACAAAGATTATGAGTATAAATCTTAGTTGTAGATAGAATGGTATCTAACTTTGGCATGGATTGTTAAGGATTTTTTAATTATTCTATAGGGTGATTAAATTCGTACTATATATTTATTCAAACATTATGACCATTTTTATTTTAGAATTGATCCAAAAAAATTGGCACTTGTTTTCAGCATTGTTTGTTAAATTTTCATGGAAAAATACAGAGCTTCACAGCGTGTAGAAATTGTTAAAATTTATTACAAAAAAGATAAATCTTTTCAGATTACGCTGCGCGAATTACGTAAAATTTATATAGTTAACATAATCGACATACAGAGCTTTAGATTACGATTCAATATGAATTACAATGCAACACAAGAATATGTATAGTTATTCACATACAGTAGTGACGCGGTAAGTGTAACTATCGATAATTTCAATTCCTCAGTATTTGCAACAACCTATTTCAATTCTACTGCTTCAATAAAGGCAACTGACAAAATTTTCTGACTCGGTAAAAGCAACATTTGTACAAAAATATTGAGCAACAATTTATAGTGCATGGAACAATGTTGGTTCTTCAAAAATTTCTAATTGCTTTAAGAAAGTTATGCCTTCCGCAACGGAATGTGATTCGGAAGATGAAATTCTTTTAAATGAGCTCAGGGTTCGAATTTTTTTTTTTTTTTTTTTTTTTTTTTTTTTTTTGCGTGGATTGGTGGGAATCTTCATAGACACAATGAGCCCCGTAGCTTCCATTGTGTGCCAGATTTTTACTGACTAAACCACACCCCTCCCATTAATACTAGTCCAACGGACTAACCATTAATTTATTGCTATTTTGATTTTCTTAAAGAAAAAGTTTACGAAATTCTATCGTATTAAATCTAGTGGCTTAGTTCTTTTAAGCCTTCTGACATCATTTTGATTATCTAGCAATTGAGTGGCCTCAACGTTAACATGTCCCTCCAGACGAGCTATATGCTTTGTTGCATATCTTTTTATTTCATTTTCTATGCAAGGAATTTTTAGATCTCTGTGCAAATCACTGTTGCGAACATATCAGGGGGCATTTACCATGTTGCGCAAGACTTTATTTTGGAATTTTTGTATACAAAGCACATGTGTTTGTTTGGCACATCCCCATATTTGTATGCCGTACAACCATATCGGTTTGAGTATCTGATTATATAACAAAATCTTGTTATGTATAGGTAATTTAGAATTACGACCTAAGAGCCAGTACATTTCTCTATACTTATTTTCAAGCTCAAATTTTTTCTTTTTAACGTTCTCTTTCCATCTAAGTTTGACATCTTATGTCATTCCTAGGTATTTAGCATTGTTTTCTTGGGGTATATTGACCCCATTCAGATTTACCAATGGTGTTTGATTTTCTAATTTTTTATTTGTAAAATTTACATGTACTGATTTTAACTCATTGAGTTTAATTTTCCATTTCTTTGTCCAGAGGTATAGCTTGTCGCTTGCTCTTTGCAATTTATTTGTAGCCTCGTCAATATTTGATCCTACTGCCATCAACGCAGTATCGTCAGCGAATGTAGCTACAGTTATATTTTCCATTTCTGGTAAATCATTGGTGTAGAGCAAATACAGTATGGGACCCAGAATACTACCTTGAGGCACACCCGTTTTAATATCTCTAATAGTAGAATACTCTTCGTCTTGTTTTATTCTGAATAGTCTGTTTTCTAGATATGATGAGAGTATATCTACGTATTGTTTAGGTAACATATTGTTTAGTTTATTTATTAAGCCTCGATGCCATACTTTATCAAAAGCTTGGGCTACATCTAGAAATATGGTAGAGCATACTTTCTTTTCCTCTAAAGCTTTTTCTATTATGTCTGTTATTCTATGAATTTGATCGATTGTCGAGTGCTTAGCTCTAAAGCCAAATTGATAATTTGGAATCAGATTACTATTTTCTATGATCGGTCTCATTCGAATCAATAATAGTTTTTCAAATAATTTTGATACTATTGGTAGTAATGATATTGGTCTGTAGGATTTGACCTCATTTATGGCCTTACCTGGCTTTGGTATCATAATTATCTCTGCTATTTTCCACATATTCGGCACATACCTTATTCTTATAGCAGCGTTTATAATGCGTGTTAGCATTGTTATAGCTTTTTTCGGAAGTTCTTTCAGGACTTCCGATGTAATTAGATCAAAACCTGGAGCTTTTTTATCTCTGAGTTTTTTAATTTGTTCAACTATTTCACTCTCTGAAAATGGTGATATAACATTTTCTTGCCAATTATTATTTTCTTCAGTGAGATCATCCGAATCTGTCTCGTCTGGACAAAAAATTTCTTCAAGATGATCTGCGAATGTTTCAGCTTTATTTTTATTATCTCTCGCCCATTCACCGCTTTTCATTCTGATTGGCGGGATTTGAGAGATCGAGGTTTTTGTACTCTTTGTTGCTTTCCACAACGAGTAGTTATTTTCTCTTTTAGCTGATAAATTTTTTATATATTTTTCAAAATTTTCATTTTTAAGATCTTTAATTTTTCTTTTAAGATTCTGAGTTAACCTATTTAGCACAGTTTTGTCTGCCGGATCACGCGATTGTTGCCATCTGCGTCTAGATCTTCTTTTTATTTTTATCATATTTAATATTTCTCTAGGGTAGTTGAATCCTACCGATTTATATTCACAATTTTTTGTATTATTCCATCCAGCATTTTGAATAATTTTAATAAAATTTTCTACTTCAGAATCTATATCACATTTGGATCTTAGTTTTGTTTTTATGTTTATTTTGTTTTCTATTTCTTGTTTAAAGCTAGCCCAGTCAGTTGTCTTGTTCGTTAGCAGAGGTTTCGACTGTTGCTTAATAACCTTTTCATATAGACTTAGTATGACTGCAGAGTGATCTGAGTCCAAATCATGGTTATCTTCTAGCTTAATACAATTGGGTGAAATTTTTTTTGTTATATAAAAATCAAGCAGATCAGGAGTTTTATTTCTATCAGTTGGCCAATAGGTTGGCTTACCGGTAGATTGGTAAATGCAGCCTTTTTCTTTTATAGCTTTTCTTAGCTCTCTTCCTCTCGTAGAGGATACTCTAGACCCCCAATCTATGTGCTTGGCGTTGTAGTCACCTCCCAGGATAAATCTTTCGCCAAGTAGTTTAAGAATTTCTTCAAACATGTTATTCTTTATGTTGTATTTGGGTGGGCAGTATAATGCACCGACACAAAGGCTTTGTTTAACAGACATAATTCGTAGCACGATTAGTTGGAATTCATCTATTTCTAGACTAAGTTCCTCGTGGTGCTTAATATCTTTCTTTATTAAAATTGAGCTACCACCTCTGGGTGTATTACTCGGGTGGTTTGCGCTGTAGCATGTATAGTCATTTATTTTAAGCGATGACTTATCTGTCATATGTGTTTCTGTCAAGAGACATACATCAATATTTTGTGTTCTCAATAGAATTTCCAAATTATTTTTCTTGTTCAGAATACCATTGGCATTCCACGTGACTATACGAAGTGCGTTCTTAACCATGCCTTGCGGATTTATTTTTTGGTGTATACATATATATTTCATTATGTTTGTTTTCTAATGTGCATAGTCTTGTTGAGATTTCATTCATTGTTTTTATCATATTTTGCATCATCTGCATAATGGTATTTTCAGTCAACTTTTGTGTAGAAACTTTATTTTGTTCTTTCGGGTTTCTTTTTTGACTTATGTTATTTTGTGTTACCTGTGAATATGATAAGCCTTCTACGACTTTTTTCGACGTAAAAGTTTTAGGTATCTCTGAAGTTTTAATGCAATTCTGTTTCTGTGCACTAGGTTGCCTAGGTTTTGTCTTTTGTTTTTCTTGTCTATGTTGCATTTGTTTTGGGGCATTTTTTTGTAGCTTCTTCCTTTTTTGCAACTCTCTAGCCTTGATGTAGAAAATAATTCAAGTGAATCCGTACAAAATATAGTGCAACAAATTTCTAATGGAGACATATTTAACGAATTTGAAATTATTGATTGGGTTTTGGAAAAAAACAATGATGATGAGAGTATTCAAAATTAGCCCAGTGACGAAAGTGATGAGGAAGAATTGAATGTTGTATCTATAGAAAAAACGAAACATACAGAGGCTATAAAAGCTTTCGATAATTCTATCAAAATGTGTCAAGAAAAGGATATTTCTGTGAACGACCAAATCACTTTGCAGAATTTAAGAGAAGCCAACGAAAAAAAAATTGAAAAATTAACACAGAAACAAATTTCAGATTTCTTTCAAAATATTATTGTCATAATTTTTATGTATATAAATAGTACCTAAATGTTTTTGATTGAATAAAATAATGAGGTTCTTTGTTTTTTTTTTAAAGTTTATTTTATGCTATTTATATTTTCTGAAATAAAATGCAATGAATTTATATGTATTTTTGAAGTTTATTTTTTATTGTTACAGCAAAGAAGAATAAATACATATTTATATGATAGTATGACTATTCACATAGTTAATTACGGTTATACTCGATTATTGCAACATTTCAGCCATAGCAACTGCCTTGGTTTTAATTAGTTGCACTTACCGCGTCACTACTGTAATTGAAAAATTCAAAAAAAAATATAAAATTCTGATACATAAAATATTTTTTTTTCACATTAACAGCCTTAACTTAAGTTAGAGGAATACTGTCGTATTATGGTGGACAGGAAAGGGAGAAGGAATTATTAATTAGTTATAGATTAGAAAGAATAAGGAGATCAGTTCGGTGGGAATTTGCAAATAATATTAATATTCGTTTTGAATTTATTCTACAATAAATACATAAAAACTATTCCTTCTTCAGAATGCTTGCAGTGAAATAAAATTCCACATTCTAGACAATCTAATTCTGAACAAATTTCCATAACATCATAAATTATAGAATGATATAGATATTGTAGAATTGTAGATATTGTAGAATGTAGATAATGTAGAAGTAAGCATAATTCTAATTCTCTCGATAAATTATAGTTTGAACAATACGGTGTTAATCAAGGGAAACGAGATCCAGTGCAAAACATTTACATCATTTATTAGACGAGTATGGCGTTTTTATACTCTTCCGAAAAACCTTACAACAATTTTTGAAACACCTGCCTTGATACGAATTATACTCCACATTATAGGTCTTATCTAAAGCTTTATATATTTTTTTAGCAAATATTTGAATAAAAATTACACTGCTTACCTAAATAATTAGTAGCACACTCAATATCAAGAAAATATGGTTATTTGAGTGAAACTATATAATTTAATTTACTCGCATCTACTTAGTTATATTTTAAATTCGTTCAACCCGAATCTTAAGAGTAAACTATAATAGTGTAAATATACGTATAATAGGATCAGTTTTGAAAATTTTGAATTTGAATCGGGTTGCTGTAACACAGTATGTTAAAACTCAACTATGTATGACTCTGCTTTTCTGTAATGTCACTATTTTGAAAAAAAAAAAATTATAAAAAAAGACGGCAATATTCTTTATCTATGTGAAAAAACTAGTTTTATTTATGTTTCCTTACAAAATTTTTCAGAATTGTATTCAGTACGAGTATGCATCACCTAGAAATTAATGAAATAATCAGTGGGAATTTCTGTATATTCCTCAAAATTAGAAACGTAAAACTAGAACGTTAGAGCGATATAATTATTAAATACAAAATATAGAATTCAGATTCTAATGCGTGAACTTGAGAACTCATTTATATTTAAACGGATTTCTGTATACTTTTTAGAGTTTTCTCATCATAATTCAGTTAAAGCTAATATTTTGTATATTGTTCTTTAATTATATATATTTATTTAAATTATTATTATTTTTTATTTATTTAATTTATTGTATTACACGCAAAGAACGAGGAAGGTTATCACAACCTCCAAATGGGCTGACTGTATATAATGCAACAGTTGCCATGACCCCGTGCAAAAAAAAACGTTTATATACTACACCCATATTCTCTACTTAGACCCATCGTTGACGAGAAGAAAAAATTGATCTCGTCTCGTCTCGCTGAATATGCATTTCTGTTAGACACTGTAAGCGGCGCGATAGAACATTTTATTTGTTGGTAGTACTGATAATTTTACTGTAAAAAAAAAATTATTGGTATATAAACAAAATATGGTTTATAAAATTTTTGCAAAGTATTAGTGGGGCTTAGTTTTAAAATATTTTTTAAATAAAAATAAATATAAAAATAAAACAGAAAAAGAAAAGATGGTTTTTTTTGTTTTCAAAACAAAAACACAATTTTAATAATAATGCAAAAAAAAATAATGAAAAATTGTTTATTAATCTTTACTTAACTATTTTATCTATTCAATTTATTTATTTACTTCAGTTTTTTGATAAAAAAAAAACACAAAATACTTTGGCAAGATGCTCTATCGTTTACAAATTTTGACGAGATAAAAAATGGCTATCGCGTCTCGTCAAAGGTCTGACAGAAATTACTCACGAGACTGTTTAGACATTTGCCATCGCGGCAATTTACTATCACGTCTTTGATGTCTAACAGAATACAAAACTCTATCTCTTCAGAGATATTTTCGGGCGATCTCACGAGATGGGTCTAACAGAATATGGGTAATAATTTATTTTTGATTTTTCTTTTTAAAAGCGAAATTGATTTTTTTTTGTTTTCTTTTGTCTATTTATTGAAAGTTGAAGAAACCAAACTTCATACATATATTTGGTAAATAAATTAAAACCAACGAAATACGAGTAAATACGAGTAATTGCTAAAATATTAACAAGCGTTTAAACTTATTTAAATAATTCATGCGTACAGCACCAAGGGTCGTTATCCATCAACATATATATAATTTTCCTGAATTTTCGGTATAGACTCTCTATTGAAGAGGAAAAAATCTATGATTTTTTCCCCGTAATTTATGGTGAGTTAAAATTAAATTATGTCATAAAATAAATTAAATTATGGAGATACATATGTCAAAGGAAAAATAGGTTGAAACTAGTGTCAAATTATAAAAATAGGAGGCGAAAGTAGAAAGAGGCAAACAAAGTCACAGATTAAAATTAAAAATGGGTAGAAAAGTAAAAAGGCGAACATTTGTAAAAATATTTAAATAATTCGAACAATACATTCTGCTAGTTACCAAACAATTTTCTAGATCCCTTGTTTATATATTTTGTTATTATATATCGATATCAAAATGGAAATTAAAGAAAACTATAACACAAATATCATTTTTTTGTAATTATAATTTCATTATTTTGTAAACCATCCGCTTCGGTACGGTTAGGGTTGATCGGGGCATCTGTAATTTTACTTGTTTCTTAAGTTGATAACTAAAATAATCAATAAAATTTGACTATTACAATACAATAAACGATTTTGCATTACCGCAAGCACATTGCGGCTGTGAGCATCGACTTGTCTGTAATTTATCTGAAACAATTGTATAAAAATGCTGGAACTCAGCAAAAATATCATAGACATATTCCAGCAACCGATTAAATTATAATATTAGGTGTAGTAAACGATTTTGCGTTACCGTAATTGCAATGCAATACGGCTGTGAGAACCGAGTTATAGTTAATTTATCTGAAATAAATATGCTACAACTCGGAGACGAATTTAACAGCCGATTCATTTTAGTTACTAGACCAAATAACATAGTTACAAGCATGCCCGAATTAACCTCTTCGTAGGCCCTAGACAATTTTACCTTTAACCCTATCGAATAGTTTTTTGCCAGTATCCCTAATGAAGTCAGCTGTGGTTTATTTTTAAAATGCGCTAATTTAATTCCAAAGAAACCAGATGGTCTGTTCGACATGATGCTACTAAGGCTCTATTTATGAATTATTCAGAAATTCAACAAGCATTGTTTGAAATAACTGAAAGCGAACGTCAACCTGCTCTGGCTGTGCAGGAAGCGAAATCTTTAATAAAAAAGCTGAACAATTTTGAAACAGCATTGATGTGTGTTATTTGGAATGATTTATTACAAAATATTAATATTGTCAATAAAGCTCTGCAGGAGACTGGCATAGAATTATGCACTATTGTAAAATTATTTGATACTCTCATAGCTTACTTTCATGATATTCGTTTAGAGTTTGATAAATTTGAAACCATGGCAAGCTTACATCCTCCGAATATAAAGAATTACGTTGTGACGTAAACGAACACGAAATAGATTTTTTGATGAAGTTTTAGACTACAAAGATCCTAGCTTGAGACTAAGTGCAAGTGACAAATTTCGTATAGAATCTTTTTATATAATAGATTTATAATTGAAATGCGTAAGCGACTTGGAGCATATCAAATGTTATATGAAAGGTTTACTTTTTTGGTGGACAGAAGTTTAACAAATAATGAAATAGTTTCGAAAGCAAACCAGTTAGTGCAAATATATTCTCCAGATTCTTGAAGATGCATTTGTTGACGAGTTTTTATTATTTTCATTAATGTATGGGAATAAAAAATCAGTGAAGGATAATTGCACAAATAAATGATAAACTAGTTACCAGTTTTCCTAATGTAAATATTGTGTTAAGAATTTATTTATCGATATTTGGACGGAATGCGGAAGGGGGAGCGGAGCTTTTCAAAGCTTAAAAGAATAAAAAATTGCCTCCGATCAACTATGGGACAGGAACGATTATCATCTCTTACGCTTTTATCAATTGAAAGTGATTTAATGCGAGAAATTAGTTTCGATGTTATTGTCGAATTCGCCAATAAAAAATGTAGGAAGGTTAGTTTAGGTAATAATTAAATAAATTGTTTACTAAATTAATGATTTTTTTTTGGTTTTTTGAAAATAAATTTTGAATTATTTTGGATTAAGTGAAGTTTTTCTTTTCATGCTTTGGTTGAATATTTATTATATAAATTTTTCGTAAATAATAATATGTATACATTTTCGTAGGCCATTTACAGTTCGTAGGCCCTAGGCACTGTGCCTATTGTGCCTATGGGATAATGCGGGTGTAGTTACAAGCACCGAACATTATTTATTTTTTTCTTTTGAATTTTTCTTTTTATGTGAAGGTTTAACAACCAACACCATTATTGAAATAGATAAATATAGTTTAACGCAGCTATACAAGTATGTTATGATAATCTTAAAAGAAATTTCGTAATGCAAATTCTGTTGTTTTGATTTGAATTTTGTGATCGCAACGATGCTACAATATTAACTTTATTGTGCGTGTACTTGTTAATATTTATTAAGATTTATTTATTATTTAAATTTAATTACAAAAAAAAATCTCAAAATTAAGCAACACTAATAGAGCAATTAAATTAATTTTTTGTAGAGAAAGTGAAATTCAGTATTTAAATTTAGTAATTTTCAATATATAAATTAATCAAAAATCTATTGCACAATAATTAAAATTTTTTATTTATTTAACAAATTTAATTTTTAATTGATATAAACTTAAATTACTTAAACAATTTTATGAATTTCTAAATTACTTGAAATTGATTTAGACTTTGAATTGATAATAGTAAAAAAACCTAATTGAAAATGTTTATTCTCTTCATTTATGTCCTTATTATGAATTCGATTTAATGAACAAACCGAAATACTTCCGATTAACAAAATCAAAAATTTAAAGGACTTTTTAAGAAAATTGTTTATAAATTAATTATTCAATAATATAATACATATAATATATATATATATACATATATATATAACAGTTTTATGAAATTATTGTAGTTATATGTATTGCTGAATTGATAGATACAATTAAAGAAGACTACTTTAAAAATCTTTTTGAAATTGAATCACTATTTTGAATTAACAAAGAATATAAATTTCTAATAATTAAAGACAATAATAAATTTTGTAGAATTTGCTTGATTTCTAATACGTATTTAAATTACAAAGAAATTTTCTGAATACCTTTTATGTTATGATATTTTCTATCAATATCTATGTACCTATATTTAGTTTCAAAGTGTTTATATGCATATTAAGTATATATGAGAATGTTGTCTGTAAAGTAACATATTATACATTTACAAACGAGAAAATATAATAATATAATACGTCAGTCACAAAATAATTGGCTAAATCAGGAACTGCAATATATCAGGACAAAAAGAATTTTTTTGTATGAAAAATAAAATTCCAAATTTTAATTCATACGTCTTCTTATGGGACAAAAATAGTGTACCGGTTAAAATCCGTTAATAAGTCTCAAACTAGCCATTTCTTCAAAACTTCAAACATCAATAACTACAAAAATAAATACCAATTTATTTATTTTTTTAATAGAAAATTGATTTTGAAAAAAATTGGTAATTTTTTTTTCTCTCAGTAAAAGCTCATGAAAGAGAGTAAGAATTTGTAAAATAAGTTACAGGATGGCACAAAAAAATGTTGTTAGTAAAATTTTGAGAAGAATTTCAATTTGAATTTACAATATGAATTTTTATAAAACTCATATAAGTATATATGTAATAAATTTATGTAAAGACAAGAACCGAATTATCAGAATATAATTATTATATCGATAAAATAGTTTTGTTAAAATATTACGATATTACGATATTACAGCAAAAAAACTTACTTAGAAAATATATTCACCCAGACCATGTTCACAAATTCCAACAATTGACATTTATTTATTTTATTAACAAATAATTCAAAAGTATGAATTCAAATGCACTGTAGCATTGAGTAAATATTACATTGTACATGGAGAATCATAAACCGAAATTTACGATCTGCTAAGAACAAGAAAAACAAAATATGTTGTGACATTATTATCAAGTTCTAATTCAATATACGGCAAATTTAGTACACATAAAAATTAAAAAAATTTTAAAAAGAAAAATCACAGACTACCCTTACCTACATCAGAGACCCTAGCGGGATAACATTATAACAATAAAAACTGAAGAGTAAGAGAAAAAGCATAATTATTGGCTTTACCCCGAACTATAATAGTCATGAGACGTCAATAAAAATTGAACAATAAGAGAAAAAGCATAATTATTTGCTTTACCCCTAACTATAATAGTCATAAGGCGTCATATGATGTCATATGATACTTCGTTAAATGGCCTATATGATTCGATATGATTTAACAAAGCCATAACCAATCATAATCTTCACTACAATGGTCATATCTAATCATACCAAAACGTCAAAACCAAAATTTAAAAGAAGTGAAATAAAAATATAAATTCTGTAAATAAATGTTTTTGTTTTTTAATTTTGAGTTTTGAAATAGTTAGGGCTATTATGATACTAAAAAAAACACAAAAAACGTGTCTATGACTATTTTCATGTGTTTTTAATGTGGGTGTGGTATGTATTTAGTTTAGTTTAAATGCATTTAATTTCATATCTATACTGCCAGCGACATCTCTGTTCGCCACATTGTGTTGAAATGTACGTCTCTATTAATAGTATTTGTTAGGGAGCGTTTAGACATCAGATTTTGTTTCATAAAAGTTTTGTTTTACTTAATTTTATTACATTTACAAATTTTATTGTAATTACATCAAATTTTATTTCAAAAGTCTTAATTACATATCTCAAAGATAAACAAATATAGTTGCAAAGTATACTATATTTCTTCATGCAAAATACGAAGATACGAATATGCGTGACGAGTACTAATAATAAATACTTATAAACAAATATAAATATTCAGTGTAATTTCAGAACATTTTTGAAATATAAATATTTAAATAGTAAATCAATTATTCTAAGTATTTGTATTCATAAATAATAATAATATTTAATACACATTTTTTATATTTTTTAATGTATATCTTTCAATAAAAAATAAATAAATCCCTAAATAAAAAATATAAAAAAAAAAAATGTTATAGATAGATCAAACAATATTGTAAATTACAAACTATTCCCGGCGTAACATTCGCCGGTCTAGCATGAGCATTATAAATGAAACAATTTATTTTATTTGCTTATTTTCTTAAAAAAAATCATTGTTACATATTTACATAATAAATAAGTTACAAATTGAAAAACTTAAAACTAAAATTCACTTTATTTAATATCTTAAAAGTAGTTTAACATTTTAATACTTATTCAAATATTTCAGTAAAAACACAATTCTCTACACAGTTGTATGTTGCTTTGTCTAGAGTACGATCTTTTGATAGGGTTAGTGTTGTATAAAATATTATGAAATGTTTGAATAAGTATTAAAATGTTAAACTATAAAGTGAATTATAGTTTTAAATTTTTCAATTTAACTTATATGTATATTATGTAATAAAAAAATATTTAAAACATTGATTTTTTTTAAGAAAATAAAGAAAATAAACAAATAAATTAAATTGTTTCATTTATAATGTTAATGCTAGACCGGCGAATGTTACGCCGGGAATAGCTAGTATATATATATTATATTAAATATTTATTTTTTTTATACTTATTAAATATATAAAATATATTTATTTATATATATATTATATATATTTTAATTTATTATATTTATATGCATATTATGTACATATATTTTTATTTATTTATTATATAAATTAATCAAATAGATACTTACATTTTTATTCTGTAACTTATCTTTTATTTTTTTGTTCCTTCACTAATTAGTCTAACCATTATCACTTCTAAAATGCAACTCCAACTATTCAATTCTTGCTAACTTGAATTTGAACGAATAGTAAGCAAAAGATGGTAATTTTTTTTCTTACATACTGTATACAATAAAACAGCTTTCTAACAAAACATTTTGGTTGCATTTATTTTCTTTTTAATAAATTAGCACTCAAAAATACGAGTTCAACTTGGTTTTTTTGGAAAAATAAAATAGAAACTCTAAATTTCATTTTAATAGTAAATTTAGACTTTGAGAACCAAAAGTAATATATTAAAATTCGATTTTAAAATTATTTTTTTATCTAATTTTTTAAAAGCTTCTTCAAAAAATGCAGCTATCAAAAAAAATTAATGAAATTTTTTTTTTTCATAAATGCCAACGGCGTCGGTAAAAAGTTCTAGGAAAAAGTGATTATTATATTTAATGAAAATAATAGTTAAAATTTCAAGTTGAAATGTGAAATTTTGATATGTTCTAGAAAATTCTTCAAATTTCTTCTTCAATTCTTCATAAGTTTCAACATATTTGAGGACATTTTTACTATATTAAACGTAAAACGAAAATTGTTAAATTTAGGTAAAATTTTGCAAAAAAAAAACAAAAGAAAAAAAAGGAAAAAAATAGACGTCAAAATCCTCTCTCTGTTTGAATGTATTAGTTAAATTCTGTGCAATACATTCAATGTAAGAAGCATACCGTCCTGATATATTGTAGTTCATATCCTGGCTAAATTTATTTTTTAAACTAACTTGAGTCTGTCAGAAAATGTGTACACTGTGATTAGCATACAATCGCAACTGGTTATAAATAAATAAACAGAAAGTTGTAAGCTAATATAAAAATATATAATAACTGTAAGTAACTTACAGAAATTGCCTTAGTTGTAACAACTGAAGATTGTGTTGTAAACAGATCTTACAGATCTTGCATTTGAATACATGTACGATATTTGCTCAATTTTGCATTTCATAGCACCAATTTTTTAATAATAAAATTTAGAAAGTATGTCTGTCAGCCTTCAGATGATAGTAGTGGTTTCAATATTGCCAATATTCCTTATATTAACAAGTATGTATTTTATTCATAAACAAAATGTTGCGTTTTCTAACTTAGCAGGAAAACTGCTATATTTTGCTAAAACATGAAAATCAATTGTGTTGTTGTTTTCATTTATAACAGAAAACTGGAAATGTAGAAAATTCAAATTTTAACAACTCTGTAAAAAAAAACCTTTTTTTCAGCAGTATTTTGTTTTTGCAGTATAATAAGCGGCTTTCTCTACTACCTACAATTCTGTTTTTTTAGTCGCATATCGAAGTATTGTATATAAATTAATGTCAAAAAACTATCAAAACTGTCAAATTTTTTTATTAGTTATTGTCAATTACATGAATTGATATAGTTATAAATAATTCGTTATATATGGCATTTCGCTTTGCGGCCGATTCGAGCCGAGTAAGTGCCCTATATCGAAGTATTAATGTAATAAGACTGAGCCAAGTCATCAGTTATATCATTGTCATTAACTTGATGTAAATACAATTTTTTGTATCTGCGATATGGTATTGTAATTTACTGTAGACTGCAAAATATTTTATCATATTTAGGTACATATTATTTAATTTTAAAGTGAAAATTAAATGTTTTCAATAATTTGGATTTCTTAAATATCAAAAAATTGCTCAGATTTAATGAATATTGAGTTTAACTATAAAATATTAATTTTTAACAAATATGAAAGCAAAAAGAAAAACATTTTTTCAGTAAAATATCTATGCTAGCATTTGATTATCAATCAGGTGGATTACATAATATGTGTATAGATATTATATAAAGTACAATTTATATTATTTAAATATTATCTACATCCAATAAAACAAAAATCATGCTTTTTATTTCTAACTGCAATATGAATACTTGATTATTTTCTGTCAGATCCACTTATGTGACTGAAAACACCATGGAACTATGTATAAAAATATGAAATATTAATTATAGTATACATATATGAGATTATAATATAATTAATGAGTTGATAAGTCAATAATTTTTGATAAATAAAAGCTCGAAATATTATAGATATGAACTTGCAGTACCGTAATTAATTAAGCACGAAAAGGGTATTCTACCTAAGTTACTGTCAAAAACATAAACAAAAAAGGAAAGAAAAGTAAAGCCTATAATAAACAATTAAACTGATTTACATTTGATAATAACTAATTTTAATTCAATACATAAGTCTATATACATAAGAAAACATAATACAGGCAATGTCGCGTAACAGACATTTACAAATTAAAATGGCATCTTGCAGAAAAATATCCTAATCTATTTGATATATTAAAAATATTATATATGAATAAAAAGATTCAAAAAGCTATAATAGTAATTTAATTTTAATTTATTTTAAGTGAAATGTAAATAACAATTCAAGTGGAAATAAATGGAGACAATATTTAGGAAAATGATATTTTATAAAATAAAAATAATACAATAAAAAAAAAAAATACTAAATTTTAATTTTTAATATTAAACGAAAATGTGAATATAAAAATGTATATATACATACATAATATACGTTTTATTTTCATCTGAAAAATAAGATTATTGTCAGTATACAGAAATAATTTTCAATCTACACTAACTGTCAAAAGTTTATATACATATGTACATTTTGGGATGCCAATGTTGTAATTTTTTAAAAGCTCATTTTATCAAGAAAAGATAAAAATTGGTTGATTCAACTCTATAGAAAATCCGATACTTTATTTCAAATATTTTTATTCACATCTCCAATATCAATCCGTCTTAATTTAATTAATTTTTGTATAAAAATTCTTAACCTTAAAGATTTCTACTTTGATTAAAAAGAAGCAAAAAACGGAGGTAAATTGAAGCGATTAATTCTATTTTTTCGTACGGTTCTGCACCGATTTGACAGATAAAATTTAATTTTATGTTTTTAACTATAATTAAGTCACAAAAGAACAATGCTTATTGCTTTGTTGTGCTCTCTAAAACAACTAATGTAACAATAAGTATCTCGAAGATTTTCACTGACAATGGCTTCATACATTTTCCGAGATTATTTTTGCAATAACAAAAATATGATTATTTCCATGTAATTTTTTTACTTCTAAGAATTATCCGGTGTCGGGACAAAATTACATAAGACAAAATAATATAAAGACAAAAATTACATATGACAAAATTACATAAGACAAAATTACATATGTCAAAATTTCATAAAACTACATAAAGACAAAAATTACATATGGACAAAATTACATAAGACAAAATTACATAAAGACAAAAATTGCATATGGACAAAATTTCATAAGACAAAATTACATAGAGACAAAATTACATATGAACAAAATTACATATGGACAAAATTACATAAGACAAAATTACATATGAACAAAATTTCGTAAGACAAAATTACATAAGACAAAATTACATATGGGCAAAATTACATAGACAAAAATTACATAAGGACTAAATTACATAAGACAAAATTACATAAAGACAAAATTTACATATGGACAAAATTACATAGAGATAAAATTACATATGGATAAAATTTTAAAAAATTACATATTTAAATTTTTATAATAATTTAAAATTATTTGGTTTTGTAATGAAGGTACTTTTTTAAAAAAAATAAAAGTAAAAATACTAAGCCCTTTATTTCGTTAAACATGATTTTATTATGTACTTATATTTTATTATGGGTTTAATAATGTTGTCCATATGTAATTTTATCTTATGTAATTTTGTCCTATGTAATTTTGTCTTATGTAACTTTGTCATGTAACTGAATTATCCATGGTATTCAAGCTCTCCAGCCGTAGTACCATTTAATTTTTCAGTAACTAGTGGTATGTATATGAAGTTTCGTAAATCGAAATCTATTTGTATATATATATGAGTATATTTATATGAAAATATCTAAACTTATATAAAATTAAATTGATGATTATCGTTTTTTATTATACTTTAAGTTCTTTAGTTCTGTAATAAAATCATAAAAATAAAAATAAGAAGCAAAAAAATAAAAAAATAAAATACATATCCTTAATATATCACAAGATCAACTAAATGATAACCTTATTTGACATAGGGTCAAAGATTATATTGAATGTAGTACATTTTATTTTAGGTGTATCTAAAAATTTTAAATCCACCATTTATCCCAAACAACTTTGGTTAGTTGTGTTTTTTTTTTTTATTTTTTTTTTTGTAGTATTAAGCATTTTTTTTTCATCGTTTGTTCTTATTGTTTTTTTTTCTATATTGTAAATAAAATAGCTTTGAGCTATTGGATCTATTTTATTTTTATTGGTCTATATTTATATCTATACATATATATATAGATATATATATATATATGTCTATAGCTATGTTGGTTGAAATTTTTCCTTTTACCTTTGAAAGGATTTATAGCTAGAAGAAATCCTTTTTGTGTTGTTTTTTATTAATTTTATATTATACGTAGTAGTAAATCCAATTGAAATTGAAATTAACACTGAAAGTCAAAAATAAATAGTTACTAAAGAATTCTAAAATCATTGTTACGAAAACAATAATATTTCAAATGGTGAAAATTACTGAAAATGTAATTTTCTATACAACCACATCGGTTCAAATATAATTTAATAATTAATATAGATATAATATAACTAATAAAAGAAATAATTTAAATGCATATTAATATACAAAAATATATACCAAATAACTAATATAATTTAATAAAAAGGCCCACATTTCGAAAGGGAAAAGGTCCTATAAAGTTGGCCTACAGATTATTTATCTGTAGGATCAACTGTTAAAATAAATAAACAATAATATAAATATGTATATATGTATATATATATATATTTAATATAAATATATTATCAATTAATATAGAACTGTCTAATCAAATTGTCAAGACGCGTTCAGAAAATATCATTTAAAATCTAAATTCGGCTATAGAATCAGTTTTGGAAATTAAATACATGACCAATAGCATGTACAAACAGCAAGATCTCAATTATTTTATATATATTGGTGTAAAAATAAATTATTTTGGGGGCTAAATAATAAAAACCTCATATGATCGAGAAAATATGTAACAGAATATTGATGATTTCATCAAAATTATTTACATGTACAGATCATTGCAGACTCTGCGATTGACATTCACATTGCCTTCATATGCTGCCGCATTCGATCGGTTTTTTGTTGGTAGTGAAAAGTAGTGAAATTAATTCAAGTCATTCAATATAATTACCTCTGCAATAAAAATATTATTTGGCATAACTGAAAACAGTAATACTAAAAAAAATAGTATAAATTAATATAATTATAAATAAAAATTGCAAGGTAGATAAACAACAAGTACACATAAATTGTTTCAAATTATGAATGAAATCGCATTAAATCGAATTTTGAATGTATCTCTTCTTATTGTTATCACGTAATAAATTAGTTTTAATAAAATACAATTAATTGTTTAAAATAGTTTTTTTTTTTTTTAAATAGATCTGCTGGATAAAATGTTATTAATAATTTCTGTTCTAATTTTGAATTTTCTGTTTTCGTTAAGGACATTTTGGATTATCAATTATTTATTTACATATCTGTTTAGTATTGGAAAGCCTTCAAATGTAATATTTGCTTAAATCTGATAAACTGAACATTTTGGAAAAAGTTAAACTGAATATATAGTTTGATTTTCGCTAATATTTTTTTTTATTAGTAGATAGTAATATTTGGGCAGATTTTTCTCTGTTTCAAACAAATTTTTTTTAAGTGTTTCATTTTTACGAATTCATTTGAATGATCACTATAACCGATGCCTTGCAACATTTTTAGAATTAGTTCTAATAAATATAAGTAAATATTAAAGTAGACAGTAAATAGACTGTTAATACATCTGTGCTGTAATGTTTCCGATTCTGTGGTCTGATAATCATTTTATTTTTATTTAGAATTGTGGTTTTGAAGATTTGTAACATTTACTTTTTACTGGGAGTGTTCATCAATTTAAAGAAAATAATAGTAACAAAACTATAATAAAAAATGACATAAATGTTCTTTCAATAAATCTTCTTTTATATTATACCTATATATGTATGTATATGTATCTATCTATATCTATATTGTGGGTGAATATGTATTAAAGTAAAAAGTTTTGAAAAGATGGCTTGTTTTTTTTTTATATTACTTTAAAGAGTATCAGATGTAAGTAGATTTGAAGTTTTACAGATTAAAATTACTTAACAATTTTGTACAAAAGAAACACACATACACACTAAAAAACAACAACCAAAAGATTAAAAAATAAGAAAAACCAACATTTTTTTTTCTAAACATATTTATTTTAAGACGAATTAAAAATTCTAAAATAATGTCCTTGTGATTTAAGTATAGTGAAAACAGTTACAAAAGAATTAAGTAATTTTTTTTTTTTTTGCTGTTTTCAAATCTGTTTTTAGTATAACGAACGTTTTTATTTAATTCCAAATATTAAATCTGTGGTTTTTGATTTTCTTATAACCTTACATGTTTGTTTTTTTGTAATTTTATTCATTTTATTAATAATTTTTATTATCCTTGAATTATAATAATTTTAATTCAAGGTTGAAATTAACTTTTCTTCTTTTAATTTTGAATGAAGATTTCAAATCAACTCAAATAATTATACCTTAATTTTAAAAATAATGAGTAACGGTTACAATGAATGGTTTAAAGATGGTGAGAATTTGAATTCTTTTGAATAATATATTAGGTCTATTTTATGCCTTATTCCTACTGATGTGATTTATAGTGTATTATTTTCGACTTTTACGTCCCTAGCATTCATATTAAGCAGAAAATTGAAATGAACGAGCAAATCATAATATACTTTCCAACTTTTTAGATTTTAAGTTAAAAAACCATAACGGTTATTATATTGTTATAAATTAATGTCATTTTTGTTTAGGAAGATTCAATAAATTCAGTTAAGATGGAAAAACAAAGTATATGATAAGTTTTTCGTGTACAGATATTCAAATTCGGGAAAGTAATGAGACCGAAAATGAGATTTATGTCAAATCGAAAATGTATCAAAATAGCCCACGTAACATTTTATTGTTATAAAAACAAAATTAGTACTATAAGAAGTCTATATGACTCCCGATAAGCACTAAACTTTTTATAATGATGTTTTTATGGTTCTAAATTACTCAGTTTGGTTAAACTCTGGCTTTTTAATTTCAATCATGATCAAGTAAATGACTTAGTACGCATAGTTACGTAAATTTTTTGTATTTAATTAAACTTAATTGTTTTTTTTTTTTTATAGATATTGGTTTTTATTTTTAGTTATTTTTAATAGGGCTATAAGCTCTTATTTTCGGTTTTTATTCGTTATTATTGTTCTATTTTTATTTTGGTCAAATATTTTTTTTTGTAACTACACTCGCTACTGCATGCTTTTTGCAAAGAGTGTTTTTAACTTTTATTTTTATTTTTTGCTTAATTTAGTATATAATATTTTGCTTTTGTAGAACACTTTTCTTTTCGTTATTTTATAATTCTTAATATATAAGTATAAGTTTAATTGATATTTTACTCTCTAACTTTATTTTTGAATACAATTTTATAAGTCTTCTTCTAATTTTCTTTTTTTCTTCTGTTCTTATAATTATATTAAAATAATTACTTACTTAAATTTGTTTATTTTGTTAATTGTTTAATTTATAAATTATGCTAATATGTATTTTTTTTATTTATTCTCTTAAATTTTTTTAAATATCACCTTAATTATATTATGTATATTTTTGTTTTTTACATATATTAAAAACCGCTTGTCTATAAAACAGTTATTATATATTAATTAAACAATGAAATAAAAATAAAAAATAAATAAATAAAAAAAAATAAAAATAATGTGATTAATATTGTTATAAGAATGTTCTTATAGCAATTGTGGGAGTTATTATAATGGGATTTTCAGCAAGTGCTACAGCAATATTGTTATAAGTTTAAAATTGTGCAAAATCCTATAATAAGAGTTAAAATGTTGTTATAAGAATATAATTGCTGGAATAGGAGTAATAGTGTTATTATTCTACATGTATTCAAATAATGTTACTAATAAACTTACTGTAGCTTTTGAATAAATATTTAGAATAAATATTTTGCGACGGTTGTTTTCATTATTTTCTACATGGTAAAAATAAATTGTTTTTTAAATAAACAAGAACTGAAGCTTTATTTTGCATTTTTTTTCGCAAAAGTATCTTTTGTAGTTAAAAGAATAATTATTGAAATACCAAATTTGGTACGGTGTACATTATTTAACAATTTAAAGATCCAATTTAAAAATATATTTTCTCTTATTTATTTAAAAATTGGTTATTTTTGAAGGGAAATGTATTTTTTCGAAGTACATATTATTATTATAAATGTCAATGAAATTTCATTCCCAGCCAAATACTTTTGAACCAAATTGTTCACAATAATTATAAATATTAATACAATTATATTTGACCGAAAAATATTATTTTTGAAAATATGTAATTAATATATATCTCCCTCTCTCATGAAATAAATATAAACTCCATAAAATTATTATTTTAAAATAAAAAATAATACCTGTCTCACTTTTGCATAACATAAATTATTTCAAATGAATTTCATTTAAAAAAAAAGACATATGTATACTAAGATCCTATAAAAATAGTACAGCTATTGCTCCGGTGCCTTATGGCATTCTCCATTTTAGTGCTATAATATATTTATAATGTTTCGTAACAATTGCATTCAAATTAACACTAATACTGTTATAAGAGTGTTTATATTAGTGTTATAAAAGTGCGCAAGAGGCTTATAGCAATAAAATTATTATTTTGGAGATTTGTATATATATGTAGATGAGATGCAGGCTGTTTTTAAACTATGGAAAGTTAAATGTATTATTTTACAGACTCAGGACGGATAGATATTCTTTATCTAGTTATTAAGATTATCAAATTTGAACAATTGCAGTTACAGATATCAAATTTCACTTACATTGAGACTTACAATGACAACCTTTACTTTCCCAAAATAATCACCCTTAAATCCTAATACGTGTTCTTCTCTAATAACAATTTTAAACAAACGAATTAAAAAGTGTTTTATATACCAACTTTTTCTATTTTTGGTTCTATTTTTCACTCATTTTACAAACATTATTAACGCGCTAAAACTCTGCACAATAAAAAACACTGTTTAATAAAATAAAAAAAGTAAGCTGGATTGAAATATTAAATTTCTTACTTACTTTATTAGTCTTTTAGCATTAAAGATTTTGTATATATACCTTTAGGTATAATTTTTGAAAACCTTGAAGGTTAAAATCCTTTTCCTTTAATTTCAATTGAATTTTTTTTAACCTAAAGTGCTGATTTTTTTTTCTATATGTCTAATGTGTAAGATTTTTTTTATTTTTTTTTTATTTTTCTTAGAATATCCCAATTCTTTTTGATTCTACTTAATTCACCACATAGATTAGGAGTAGCTCGGAGTAGTTAGTTAATGCAAAAATTAAAAAATTCACCCATTCTATCTACAGAAAAATAAAAAAATAAAAATATATTGAAATCCTGTTGTTGAGTTTTTATTTATAATTTTTAATTAATATACAAGGATTTTATGTAAATTAATCAGCTTTTGACAAATTGTAAAGAAAATAAAAATATTGAAAAATGTTAAAATAATATCAAAATTATGTCAAAAATATTTAGGAACATTTTAAATCAAACATGGGAATGGGGACAAATTAAAAACGCAAATATTAATTTAATTATAAAATATTGTGTAATTATTTCCAGCTACACTTGTCACCAATTATTTTTGTTGTATTTACTTTGATGTATTGCTTAATTAGTAAATACTATGGATCTAAGACAGTATTTACATGTCAAATAAAATCTACGATTAGATCTGAATCTGATGAAAATCTCAAATATAAACACAGTCTGACCTCAAACTTTATCTGATGGTAAAAATATAAATTCATCAGACTCTCATCAGATTTTTACTCAGATTTTTAAAATTCAATATAGCATTCTTTTTGAATTAAAATCAATAAAATAAATAAATAAATTTAATTTTTCGAACTTTTTACTACCATCTGGTGATTTCTATATTTTATTCGGTCATATGATAGTAGCCATTTAATGCTTACAGTAGTTTTAAATTTGAAAAATTTGTTTTGAAATATTGTGTAATTTGAAAAAGTAAGTATTTTTTTAAAAATTTTTTATATAAATTTCATTTACAATATAATATTAGAAATACAAAATAATATTTATGTACAAATTATAGCACAAATAAATAACTATATACAGATGTCCTATGCCCATATAAGAAAATGATGTTCTATGAGTAAACCTCACAAAAGAATAAAAAGAAAAATAATAAAAGCTTTAATATGAAAAAAACATAAAATCGAAGAGAGAAATAATAAGACGATTCAACAGAAACCGATTCTGCTAAAAAGTAAATTATCATCACATTGGCTAATGACTAAAAAGAAAAAAATAACAATGAGGAGAATTATTATTTGTTTTTGCAGGCTCACGAAATTTCTTTAAATTCAAGAAATAATGAATGTACTAAAAATAAAATAAATATGCTAATTTCTCAAAATATTCTGTCCCGATATAAATGAAAAATATTTTCATTAGAATATGACTTTTTTTTTACAATTATTGTTATCATGTTATTGTTTTACACGAATCTAGCCCTTTGAGATTCCTCGATACTTGAGTAAATATTTAATTTACTGCAAAAAATTTATCAATACACCACAGCTAAAATTTTTTATTTTATATTATTTACATTATTAATTATTATATAATATCATTATTCATTACTTATCACATTAAGGATAATAATAATTGATAAAATTACATTACTATTATTAAAATCATACAATCAAAAGAAGTTTAAATTTATCGATTAAATTGTTCAATTTATGCAACCCATATTATATTCATTATTTACGTTTTATTTTTTATAAATATCACTTTTTTATAAATTACCTTAGACTTCTTTATAAAAATAACAACAAAAAGTTTAATACATATTCATATACAATCTATACATTTAACTGATCGATTGACCAATGTGTCTATATCTGCTAGCCTGGCCTGGGAGAGCAACTTTAAAAATATGGACTTATTTTCATATAAATTTTGTCTTTTGTACAGGGATCTTATTTTTCCATATGAATAACCTGCTATTAAGATATAACTCATTGGAGTGACAACAACTTATACATAATTTAATTTTGAGGTACCCAAATAACAAATACAGTACCAAGAAAACGCTTCAATCATATTTGTTCTTGTTAGTGATCGTGCCATACATACAAGTAATAATCAAAGAAAGAAAGGTACAAAGAATAATCACAAATAAATAACTATATGTTATTTATTTGTGGCATAATATCTATAATTATAATTGACAAGCATTTAAGGTCCTGCGCAGTAGACACCTTTTCATTTTATTTCGATTCTCCTACTCCTTAATGAACTTCTAATATACATAATATATAAGATTATATATAAAACAAAAATGCGCACACAGTTGAAAATTTTGTACTCATATGATTTTATTATTGAGCAAATACATTATGCATAAGTGAGATCTTATGAAAATAATAAACAAAAGTAAACAATTCAGTTATTATATTTTATATTATGTACTTGCAAATGAATTTATGTACATATGCCAAAAAAAAAAACAAAGAAACAAATTCATCTCAAATAAAAAATATAAAAAAGCAAAAACAAAAAAAATCAGTTGAATTGTTCATATGACGAGCAAATTTATTTTTATATAGTAGAGTTAGAGTACTTCATTTTGATATAGTAGGTCACTTGAATTCTTCATTTTTATCTTTTTAAGTAACTATTTCTAAATTTTTGTTATTTGTAGTAATAATATAGTTTTTATTAAAATTATGTATTATGTAGGTATGTATATACGTACCTCTTTAATAACAAAACTTTTTATTTTTAGTAATTTTATCACTAAATGCTTCTTACTATAGGGAATATATCGGAAACGAAGCAGTATATGAGGAACGTGTATTTATGTGTCCTAAATAAAACTTACTAACCACAAAACTTTTTATTAAACACGAGTGGTTTCTGCTATATCGTGCGAAGTCTATGTCAGTACGTAAATTACTGTTGTTTTAAAAACTTGAAATTTGACTTCAACTTGAAATATAATTACTCAACAGGGGCCCCTAGTACATATATTATATGTAATATATTCATATATAATTTATTATTTGTACCACTATTTATAGCATACCATGGTTCTTCAGGTTTACTATTCTTATTTTTTTACGTTGTTTTTTTTATGATTTTGTTCTTATTAAAGCTTTTTGTCAGCTAGAGATATGTCGGCTAGAGAAAATAATTCAATCATTTTGTTATATGGCCATGCGACATCTGAATGTTATTTATTTGTGGTTATAGGTTAAAAAAATTGAAATAACAATAAAGTAGTATAGAAGCTACACTATTTGAATCTATAGAACGGTACAACATACAAGAATGCCTTTGGGATATACATTCCAAATATTATAAAAATATTTTTTTTTAAAGAACAAAGTATATAATCAAATAGCACTAAAATTTACAATTACGCCACAGGAAGTGAAAACGAAGATTAATAATCTATGGTCATAGTACTTCAAATCTGTAACAATGTTTTACATTACTATATTTTAAAATATGTATTTTTAAAAAAAACTATTGGAGATTTTTGATTTCATATACGTTTTAATTTAATTTAAAAAAATGTTCACTAATCACACACTTTATAAAAACCACTCTGTAAAATGCGACAAATATTTGCTATAAATTCGTAGATAAAATCTGACAAAAAATTTGAAATGTGAACACTTTGTCTACGATCAAATTTTAGATTTTGTGTGATATGGCAACCTTGTCTAACAAGTTTAGTTTTATATTTTTATAGATCTTTGCTACTCTTCAAAAACCTGAATTACCTGAACGTAAATACATGATAATACTCTTGGATACAACAATCTTCATCTGCCTGGTTAGATATAGTTTTCCACATTTAAATTAGTCAATCTATACCACAAAAATTCTACAGAAAAAGCTATTGATTGTGTATTTTAAATCTCTGTGTAAAAGCAGTTAGGGTGTTTATCCCTTGGAATTATATAAAACAAAATTTCGGGTATAAAATAATTTTGTTTTTTTTTTTTTTTACAAATTTATAAAAAATAAATATTTTTATATCTATATCTCATCTAGTGATACCACCACTACTCATTATAGCATTAATCAAGGCTCTAATTAAAATTTTAAATTTTCAAAATACTATTTTTAATTAATATAACAAATAAATAATTACTTTTGACTAGACCGTTTTTTTTTTGTTTGAAATTTTTTATTTTATATTTTTTTTTTTATATTATAAATTATTACTTAATTACTGTGAAATTGAAGGAATTTTCTTTTTATTTAATTTCAATTCTATTAAAAAAAAAATGTATTTATTAAAAATATCATTATAAAAATTGTTTCGTTAATGTTGAAAGCAAGTAGAAAAAAAAATACTCAATAAAAATTTATTTCCACCTTCACATTGCAATATTTGGTCTATGTGTATTGTATAATATATGGATATTGTACACATATATACATATATTATATATTGTACATTTGACATTAGAAAACAGGACGAAAATAATTTATGTTATATTCCAAAATCATTTAATTGAGTGAGAAAATCAATAGCGTAAACGAGTAGAACCAATTTTATTTAAGTACATAGAAAGCTTTGTGATTTTACGATGTTATTAAAAATGTAATTCTAATACAGTGGAAGAAAATTGTATTAGGATATTTTGTAGGATAAATATTACCAATTTGAATTTAGATAAAAGTGTCTTGTCGTTTTTTTTACAACTTATTTTTGAATTCAATATTTTTATTTTCAGTATTTTCTTAATCTATGATATAATAATAGTGTTGTTTTAAGCTGTGTAAACTACTCAAAAAGAATAATAATTGAATTACATAAACTAAATGGACTTGATATAATTTTTTTATTCTATGATGGTGTGTCACAATGAACTACAAATTACAAAACCCATCAAAACACCGTTTTTGCTTTTACAGTAATTGTTTTCCTATTAATAAAAATTTTTGATTTTGAAAATTCTGAAGTTTTGCAAATTTTTAACTGATTTGTGATTTTGAAGATTCTGAAGTATCACAAAATATTTTCCAATTTCAATAAACAGTTGTAGATCTTTATGCAAATTATTTATGTAAATAATATTTAAGACAGGCTGAAACAATTTCCTCCATTGTCCAATACATGTGTTCATTTTAAAGGATCTGAAATTTGTTTTGTTAATGGAGTAAAACTAGAAAAAAAATCCTTTAATTTAACTTTTTTAACAACATTTTCTTTTTCTTTTATTATTTAAATATAATCAAAAAGAAAAAGAAAAAGAAAACATACAAATCAGAGCAGAAAAAAAAAATTACTTAAAATAATTCTTAAAATCAAATCTGGTCACGAACATTTGCGTTTTGAAATAACAAAAACAAAATTAAAAGAAAAAGAAAATAATCATCACGGATGTTTCTTTTATGGGAGTTGTTAATTGTAATAAAAAATGACGAAAGATGGCTTAAAGTTAATGAAAACAATATGGTGACCTCTATGGATAAAAAGAAAAAAAATTTTGTTTTTCTATTGAAGGTTTTCTATTGCAAAAAAGGCTGACAAAACCAATACATACATGCATATGTACCACACATTAATATTTTAACTATAGAAAATCAGGGAATATAATAGCTAAGGCTTATGAAAATATAATCGTCGAATGGAAAGCGTTTAATGACATGACGTACACATATGAAGATGATGATGGTGATGATGGGTGGTGTATCTTTTATATTAATGCACAGTACTTTGACAAATATTAGAACCAATTATAGGAAATTAAATTTATATATTAATAAAAATGTAGTGTCATGAAAGTACAAAATTTTTACGGTTAAGTAAAAATGTAAAATTATTACCAAAAATTATCAATTATGTGTGTATATAGTATAGTATGTTCGCATTGAATTTAAATTAAGTTTTTTAACTATGGGACAAAAAACGTATTTATTTTATTTATTTACATTATATAGTATTTGATTAATCATAATGCATATAGGTCTTTGACTAGTTAATTATTAAAGTTTTTAATTTGAATATAAATTTAATTTAATTTATTACTATATGGTTAAACAAAAGTGTTCGCATTATACTTAATCCTAGTTAAGGTGGACGTTTTGTTTTTATTTCGTTTCGCTGTCACAACAAAAACTATGGAGAGAATGTTTTTGAAAAAAAAAAAAAAACCATATGAATCCAAAAATTAATAAATTAAGAAATTGGAAATAATTTTTGAATCACGATGACATCGGAAATGTATCGAAAAAATTTCAACCGATACAATGTACATACTGACAACACTGTGTTGGTCATCATGTACTTTGTTTACGAATCCAATTACTCTAAACACATATTGTCTCTGAAATAAATGTCAAATTAAATGTCAAAATATTATACTCATTTGTGGATACCTACATACTTTTTGAATAAATTTTTTAAATATTTGAATTGAATTGAATAGGTATATCATGTGAACAAAAAAAATTTAATATGGACAATTTCGTAAAAAAAAATATTTTTAATTATTGTTTGAACTCTTACGAAGAAATAAAAGTTTCAAACGCAAGTAAAATAATAAAATTATTTCAAAAATATTTATTTTGAAAACATAAATTAAAATTAATTATTTTTATTTAATTTTAACATACTTATCTGTTAGTTTTTGTTTATATTAAATGTACTTCATTTATTAATATTATAGTAAAGACTGACTATACACATTAGAATTCACTTAATATATAAAGTTAGCAATAATGATTGAAACATGAGCTTGCATACAGAAGGTGTACATGCAGTAACTTTATAATGCATTTAGATTTAGGTATATGTGTATAAAATGTATCGATTTGTATTGTACAATTCTCCAAACATAACATATGGGTTACACTAATCATATATTTAACATCTTTTTTATTTATATTTATATATTGCTCCTTCTTTTTTATTTATTGTTTACTCAACATAACAGTGCCAAATTGTATTGTGTGTAAACGAATTTTCGGATACATAATTTAATAAGCCGTGTCGTGAAAATAAATCGCGAATACACTGTCAAATTAATTACCGATCATGATGTAAACAAAATATTTTTTGACATTTAAGATCATATGTCAATTTGTTGGTGCCGTTGTCGATACATTTACGATGTCACGATCATTTTGGAATTTAAAAAAAATTTAGAATAAAATTTCAATAATCAATATTTTTTTTAGGTATGAAGGTAGGAATTTATTTTAATAAATTTTGTTTACATTTTTACTTGTTTGAGCTACTTCAAAAATATCATTGACAGAATTGCACAAAAATAAAAAATTACGATAGTGCCCGTCACGCAATTTCGATAATTTACGATTCGTATTATTTTGGTTCTTTTATAACGCTAGTTTGCTACACTTCATACTAAAAACCAAAAAAGTCTGCTACACTTTCACACAAAAGCTTTATAAACGAACGAATGATAAAATACGAAATAGTAAATTTACGAAAAAAAAATTAGAAGCCTCGCGTATCTTCGTATTGTTGACAGTTAATGTCAAATATAAATAATAAACAAAAACAAATACAAGTTATCAACAAAATATTAATCAAATTAATTTTTTCTTAACAAGCTTAAACATGCAAAATTAAAAATAAAAATAAATTTAAATTTAAATGTGTAAGTGAAATTTTTATAAAAAAGAAAAATAAAAAATAAATTAATGTGCCTATTACAGGTGTCACACCACTTTTCCAGTCATTTTTCCCAGTCACCCGAATGAAATTTACTTTCGTATTACAAGTCTCATCCGACAGCAACAAATTTCTGAACGTACTTTTTATGTACTTTGACAGAAAAACTCATTTGACGTTTGAATTTAAAAAAAATATTTTTATAAGAATACAAAGTTGGTTGATGTGTTGTTTTATGTTTTTTTTTTAATTGTGTTTTTGTTGTTTTTTTTAAACTAAAATAAACAAAAATGTTTATCATTCAATTTTTGAATTAATATATTTTCAAATATATATTACATAATATAAATTCAAATTCAAATATATATTATATATATAAATTATTTCAATAAATTTGTAAATATTTACATACCCTTTCTTTTCAGAATCCATTATTTAAATTTATATAGACACAAAAAATTACAAAATTACAGGCAAACGGAATCCTGTCAAATATAAATTGCAAGTGACAATTGAGTCGCATTTTTCAGTCGGCGCGTGACAGTTGTAATAGTAATTAGTGTTGTCACCTGAAATTACTCGGATCCGACAAAAAAAGTTATACCTGTAATAGGCACATAAAATAAACATTTGTATTTACTTTTGAAATGGATTCAGCTGCTGTTATTACGAATTTACGAAATGAAATATACAAAATTTACAAATTTACTCTTGACGCAAAATTGACATTCGTAAATTTACGAAATACGAAGATACGAAATGCGTGACGAGCGCTGATATAACATAAAACCACCGCTGTGAATGTAAATTTGACATAATTTAAGTGTGATTTATTTTTAATTATAGTTAATTAAATTATGTTTATACATTGGCTAGAAACTTAATTATGGTTAACTCGGTTTATGCGAACATAGTATAACAAAGGTTTTTCGTTTTTTTTTTTATTGTGACTAATTTAGGTAGAATTCTTTTTGTACATTATGTATGGTACTGTATTTAAATTTTTTGTCAACAAGTATTCGTTTTATTATATATGAGCAATATATGGCATACTAACTAAATTAAAATTAAAAATTACAATTATTGTCAGGTACTAGTTAGGTCTTCTTAAATAAAAATTATTATCAAATTCTACTGTCAAACAAATTTTCATTATTTTAAATTCAGCTCAATAACCATATTCTAACCGTAATTTGAACTCGGGCATTTCTTATTAATATCGGGACATCGGAAATGTATGGACATTGGCGACGTTGGCGAAACCATGTTCAAAGATCTGAAATGTCAAAAAAAAAAAATGTTTTAATACATTGTCTCATGATCGGTAATTAATTTGACAGTGTATTCGCGGCTTATTTTTACATCATTCGTGGCTAAATTGTGTATCACAAAAATTTACAGTATCACATTGGTGTTGATCACTCATCTCAAGTAGTATAAACAATTACTAAATCAAGTATGTATAGATAAAAAGGTGGAAAAAGAAATATTGAGTATAAATTTAAATTAAAAAAAAAAAAAAAAATAATTACAAAAATATTTTTGCTTTTTAAATTATTCACATTTGTTCATTTTCTTTCACAAATAATATTCTATTCAATTCTTTCGCAAAAAGTATGATTTTGAAGATACGAGTATAATTTGCTGACATTTGATTTGGCGTTTGTTTCAGAGACAATAGTGTTTAGAATGATCGGAATTGTAAATCTCATTTTTTATTGTACTTATGTGTAAATTGTATCAGGTTGAAATTTCCGATGTCACCAATAGTCAGATAACATAGCCACTACCACTACATCATGTAGTTTCAGGTAATGTATGGTAATGTAGGTTCAAGTTATATAGTTTCATTGCACAACTTAAAATTGGTGAAAATCTAAATTCTACAGCATTACAATTGATTCTTATATTAAGCTGCAGCTTATTTCTTATTAAATTTCAGCCAATAAAAATTGTATTTTTTGAAATATGTGTCAAATTAGCAGCGAATAGGATCATTTTATAAGATAATGGGTAATTTAATAGACTTCTGTCGATTATTTAATAGAAAGATAGGAAAGTGAGGTGGAGTTGGTAAAAAACTTTAAACTAGTAAAAATAGAAGTTGACAACATGTGGACAATGACGAGCTATATTGCAGGAAAAAAAATTGTTATTAATTTAAGGTAATTTTTGGATAATTATTTTATTATAATCGAATCTCATATTAGATTTGGAATTGGTTGACATTTGTTTTTGTATTAGCAAAGTTTGGTGCAAAATGTTGAGCCTTTCACTAAAATAATTTTGTTTTATTTTTATTATCATTTCAATTATTTACACTATCTTTACACCTTATGTTTCAAAGCAAACAAAAAATCTGGAAAATGACGCTGAAATACGAACAAAGATTATGTTCCACAAAATACGGTTCTCTATAGTTTTTATATAAATTTACAAGCCCCATGGCGTATACATACATAAAGAAATGATTGTGTTCATTAAATTTACTTTCGTTAAAACATGATTTTATACTTTTTTAGAGTGCTGTATTGTGTACGAGTATATAAGGTTACGTTACGTACATAAAATTGATTCAATGAATGAGTCATAGAATAAATAGCAGTTAAAAAGTAGTTTAGAAGTAATTAGAATTCTTTTGATTATATTTTTTTTTTTGTTTCATTTTTGTAATGTTAACTTCAAGGAACAATCAAGGTTAAGATATAGTATAAAATAAAAATTTAAAAGAATGTGGTTTGTTGTTTTTTTTTTTTTTTTTTTTTTTTTTTTGTAAATATAGGTTTGATGAAGTTTTTAGATTTTATTATTTAAAAAAAAAAAAAAAAAAAGCAATGCAAATAAAGTGTTCTTGAAAAAAAAATTTTTTGTTAAAAAGAGGTGGGGGAAAATGTAAAGAATTTTTAACAAATTACCTAAAGGCGTCACTATTGTGAACTAGAAGAAATTCGTTATATTTTAACTAATCTTAATTACTCTTAATTATTAGGTAAAAAATGCAATTTAAGAACCTTAGGAAAAATTAAATAAATTTAAAAATGTTTTAAATGAAAAATTTTATAAAAAATTGGAAAAGTTTTTTGCATTTGATAAAAGTTAAAGTAGGAAATTATTTATTGAGTGTCAGTGATAAAAATTGTTAGAGATGGCAATCAAATGCTGAAGTACTAATTTGTGAAAAAATTGGCCAAAAACTTTAAAACGATGAAGAAGAAAGAGCTAAATATCACGTTATTCCTAGTACAGAGCATATCGTGATCCTTCGTGGAGTATCTTAAGTGCGCTATACATTTTATGTGTGCAGTATTTTATGTACCTTATGTATATTCATCATCATAATTGTCCTGCAACCCCATCCGTGGGGCATTAGGGCGGAGATTATGTATGTTACCAGTGAAAAATCGATATTGGTACATGCTATAAAAATTATGGGAGAAAAAATTGTTGAAACAAAATGTCGAATAGGAATAAATGTTGAAAAACATAAGATTGAAAAATCGGTTCTCGTAAAAAATACCGAATTTTAATGTTGGAAAAAAAAAATTTCGACATTTTTTTTAAAGTAGTATATTTTGGAGCTAGTTAAATAAATCGGCTTCTATCATTCAAGAAATATGTCCTGAAAAAATATAAGAGTTTCAATAATATGTTTAGCGGGGTTTGAGGCGACAATCCTCACATCTAAAATTACCTTTGTTGTTGAAATGTATATGTTTGTAAATGTAGTAAAAATAAATAGAATGAGTTTAAGAGTTGGATTCAAAATAAGCTAATAAAAATATTACAGGATATTCCCTTTTTCCAGAATATTTATACAAGTGTGTATGAAGCGTTCTGAATTACAAGAAATTTTAGGTTTGGATTCAAAGTAAAAGTATTCCTTTTTTCCAGAAAATGTATAAGGATATGTAAATGCAAGATCCTCAATTAGTGGGAATTTTATACAATTGTTTATAAAATCAGGGTTGTGTGCCTTTTACAGAATATTTATAAACATTTATATGCTAGATTCTGAATTAATTGGAATTGTAAAGTTGGATTAAAAATCAGGGTTATACGTTTTTTCCAGAAAGCTAGAAGTTGCCAAATGTGTTTTTGTTAAATTTCGATTTTGTTAAATGTCCTTTTGTTAAGTGTTCAGTTGCCAATAGGCACTTAAAATTTTTCAGTTTAACTTCGCAAATTTTTCATAATTTTTTTCTCGACATTTTATTTTCAACATGTTTCCTTATTTGACACATCTTTAATTCGACATTTTGAGTTTAAGCAAATCGACACAGACCCACAAATTATATTATTGCATTATCGTGTTATCCAATGATTTGGGGTGATGGATGGGACAAAACAAATATAAGACGCTGAATATATATTCCGTTACTGGACATCTATTAACATGGATCCGAATATGGTTTTTTTCGGCGACTGTGGTTCGTTTGTGTCAGAAAATGTTGAGATTTGTACTATAATGTCAACGTAATTTTAATATTAAAATCAAACTATGTACTGTATCAGAATGGAGAAATTATTGTTTAACACCCATTTGAATTCAAATACTTGTTTTGAACAGGTTAATATAACGTTTACGGCTGTTTGATAAATATATAAATTAAATTAATTTTTCATTTAAAAAATTCAAAGTAAGGATAACTTTAAATTTACAGTTACCCTAACAATATTGAATCACTTACTGGCATCTAATTGTACATAACTTAATTTTAATCTTGTTACCTATAATATTTTAAAAAACAAATTTCTATTTGTTCAATTAGTCTAAGAAATTCTAATATGCCAAAATATAATGTACATATATACTTGTAATAATTTCTAATTTTAATTTTTAATAGTAATACGAAATTTTATTTTCTTCATAGATTTTTTTGTAATTGTTTATTAGGCTAGGCACACATATCATCATCATAATCATTTAATAAATTTATATCCAAATTACATTTGTTAATAATTATTTTTCATAAAATTAACGTAATATAATATTCCAATAGAACTTTACATATTGCATAATTATTTTCGCACCAATTTAATGTAATATGATACTTTAATAATTTAAATAATATTAACTAATGCAATTTCATGTTTTTCCAAATCATGAACTTATTGTAAACATTAAGTAAGCGTTTTTATAACTAACCAAAATTGTATTTCAGAAATGATAAATATAAAATAATTGATTAATATTCTGACTGAAAAGTAAGAAAGTGCGAATAAACTTGTATTTTAAAATCAAACTTGTTTTTTTTTTTATGCTATCTATCGTTCATGTCACGAACATAATTCGCGCGCGTGACTGAAACCACTTGGTATCCTTCGAAGATTCTTACTTACCTACAGAAAAAAAAATAAATAAGATTCATATAAATTGATATGAATCAATGATAATGTTGTTATTCAGGATTCTTTAAATAAAGTTATTACTGTGCAATTGCACAGGTGACCACTAGTTTGATTTAAATATAATAAATAAATGATTAGTTATTGTTGAAATAAAATTAAGCGTATACAAATGCCAGTTAAATTTTGAAATTTAAATGCTTTCATTTTGCTTTTTTTTCATATCCACGCAAACTGGAGTAGTTTAATAAAAGGTCATAATTTTGAAAAAGACAGGTATTAGTTTAAGCTACTAAAAAGTACTAGATTAACTATTGAAAAGTTTGAATAAACTTTAAACATTAAATTGTAGAAAATTTTCTAACCGCTGATGCTAACACCAATCTTTGGAAATTCATTAAAAATTGACAAGAAGATAATAAGATTTTAAACTTTAGTAATTAACATCATCAGGATTGTTCAAATTTTTGAAATAATTTAACCGCATTACAAAAAAATGTTGAAAGGTGCAAAATAAATCTTAACAAAATTTATAATAATATAGTGTTAAATTAACATTTTTTATATATGTATAAATTATATAAAGGATAAAAAAAAAATAGTAATTAAATACTCTTAAATGTAACTGAGGTTAATTTGAAAAAAAAAGAAGAGTTTTCCAACAATTTAGCCACAAAAAATAAAAATAAATAAGTGTAAGAAATAAAAAATTCTTTTTGATTCTTTCAGATTTTTGGGTCAAATAGAATTTAAAACATTTTTTTAACTTTTCACACCATTTTTTTTTTATTTCAAATTTATTTATTTTTTTCTTTTGGTTTTAATTTCCTTCAGAAAATGCTAAATGAAAAACTAAACCACATTAATAATTTTGTGCCCGAACAGAGCTTTTCCTTTTTACAAATATTCACCATTATAAAGTACACGATAATTGTTAAGAGAATTATTTTAATTTTTATTATCTTTTTTTATTTTGGAAGAAGAGAGGGCTAATTATGTTTTTTTTTTTTGTTCTTTATTTTTAAATTCTCTTTTTGTAACAATTATTCCCTCTGGGGCCCAATAGCAATTGCAGTCATATAATTATCTATATATATACGAGTATAATAATATATTATTCGTAAGCACATATATACATACAACGTATAACATTTTATATGAAACTTGAATTCATTTTGTTTTTTTTTTTTGCTGGGTTATCTCATGAGAACGGATAATTAGCTAAAAAAATTTTTATTTAATTTTTTCCGTATAATTTTCTCTTTTAAGTTTTTTCAATTAAGAAAAATGAAAGAAAAACATAAAAATTCATTATTTGCTTAAATTTGTTTTTAATTCAAGGATATGTTATTAGATATTAACATGGTTGCATATTTGGTGGTTCTATCAATTTTTTGTTTGTTTTTTTTTTGTGTATGTTCTTGACAGTAACTTAGGTAAAATTACCTTTTCGTATACATTAAATATTTTGTTATTAATTTATTTTTAAATCCGATATAAAAATACATATTTCAGTTGAAGTTGTATTTACCTCTCAGTTACTCTAAGACTGTTATGATACAAGTTCATTTAAGTTGCGTGATTCTATTTTAATTTCGTGATCTATTACTAGTTTAATGGTTCTAAAGCAACTGAATGGAGATAACAACTTCAGAATTCATTACAGAGTTATAGATATCAATGAGATTATATTTTATAAACAGTTTTATATTAAAATTATTCTATTTTCGTTTGATTTTGTTCATCAATTTACACGTAGTGTCCTTAAAATATCAAATCATTGAATTAAGTATGATTGGGAAGGTCCAATAAGAAAATATTCATACTAAAATAAAATTATAGGTTAATAACTGGTACTTATCGTCAACTACATCTAAACATAGTATATTAATATAATAATGTAAACATAATGGCTTTAATTCTACTGAATTTATTCTTCTTCAATGTTATTCACTTAAATTAGCTGCTTTAAAAGTAGAACTTCTTACTAAAATTGTTTATATCAGTGTTGTGCCGCGTAAACTACATTATGTAGATTACTTTATTTTCTTCACGTTGACAATACCTTGTAGACAATATAATTATGTCTACTTGATTGCGTAGAGACAATGTTTACAATTAAATAATAATGAATTGCAGTTAAGTTAAATGAAAATACCGATTTTACTGAAATTATATTATTATATAATTTATAGTTTCCTGCATATATCTGTCGATTCGACGGAACGCTCCAATACATATACAAATTGCTTTGATCTGTTTTCTTAGCATAAAATAAATAAATTTCGCTACCCAAAGTGCATTAAAATATTAAAACTAAATAAACGTAAACAAAGAAGATCAAGTAAATATTGTGAGACCAGTACGACCCACAATCACATAAATTTGAAATGAAAACTCTAATGATGGAAAGAAAAAGCTAGAATTTATTTTGCTTCAATCATTTATGGCGGGTTACAAAGCTAGTTTTATAATTGATTTTTGTGACTAGTTAGTGACATAATTGATACAAAAAGCTTTATATTTTCTTTAACATGTTCTACAAATTTATCATAAAATTTTCTATATATAGATTCGACCATTCCAAGGTCACATGGTTTAATCCCAATTCTACCTTAATCAATCAAAAAAATTTTCAAAATCAGCTGGCTTAAATTCTTTTAAAATAGATGTCATTTGATACACTAATTTTTTACTTAAAACATCTTTTGTAAGTAGATTGCCGGCGTTACAGTTACTATAGCACTACTATCAAGTGCTGAGACAATTTTCCAATCTGTTTATGCCTACTGTCGAATACAATAGCATAAACAACAGTATGAATTCAGATGCTTTGCAATATCAACCGACTCCACAACAATTTCAGACAATTTGTCAGCTGTTAAGCATGTAAAAAAAAAGCTTTATCTCTGATAGCAGTGTATATGCAACATTTAAACAATATTGATGGAACAATTTTTACACTTATCAATAAATAAAACTGAATCTAAACTCATAATAACCTTAGCTGATATAATACATTTTTATATGCTTTATCAAGCCAAGTTGATGACAGTGTTTTCCTATACTTTAGGAACTTTATGTAAGTACGCTGGTCGATTTTTTTTAGTAAAGTACTTGAAATGAAGCGAATCTACTGAAAAATTAATTATTGTTTACATCCTAGTTGGGATTGTTTTTATTCTATACAGTATTGTTTTTACTTACTTGTTTTAATTACTTGTTTACACTAAAGTTTACTTCAAAGTGTAGACAATTAATATATTGTTTATATTTTTTGTTGTTATATACCTCCTAAATCTATTGTTGACGTATATTCTAACTTTAGGTCTTCTTTTGACTTTATTTAAATCTCAATTAATCCCTTTGACAAGTTATTAGTCTGCGATAACTTTAGTTTACCGAAATTATGTTGGGCACATCACGAGGATGATACATTTCTAATTCTACTTCAGATTAATCCCGACTAGTGATTCCATTATGAGCTTAGTAAACGTTTATAACTTCCATCCTCCTATACTTCTTTCATATTGTTATAATAGCCCAGTATAACCTGCCTATCTTATAATTATAATTTTGCGAAAGCTCAACAACTAGTTCCTTCAAAATTTAAGTAAGTTTGATAAAAAATCGTATTCAATATCATTATATGAATTACTTTCCGTCATCATTTCAATTTATTCTTGGTACTATATTCTAGACAACAACCGCATATGTAATAACTTTAAAAAAAATGTAATTTAAATTTAGTTCAGGCGAAAAGAAACTCTTTGTTTTCCATAATTTCAATTTATTCTTGGCACTATATATATATATTTTTCTTTTTATTTATCCTAGACAACAACCGCATATGTAATAAATAACTTTAATTAATAAAAAATGTAATTTAAATTTAGTTCAGGCGAAAAAAAAACTCTCTACATTGGTGGTTTGCTGCATTTTAAAAAATGAAAATTTTGTACTTTAAGATGGATGGGTATACTTATGCAATATGCATGGGGTGAAATTAAATAAAAATTAAAAAATTATGTACTTTCGCTACGTCTCCTTTTAAATTATATATCATTAAAAAGAATAATAATGAAAATCGATTGTGAAATGGTTCAGATATTTGTACCGTACTTTTTTCAATTATAACAGATTAAGTATAATGATGATAACATACAAATTTTTAAATGAAAATGCTTGTTGATGTATTGAAGAAGACTTAACTCTATCTTGAGAAGTGGTTTTAGTTACTTTTATCATATTTTATTCGATTGTGAGTTTATAGATAAAAAACTACATTGAGTAATATCGGCAATGAGAAAATTTTTAATGTTGAATTGTATGACTCTCAATCTCTCAATGCAATTTTTTGTTTATTTCGAATCCCCTAATCACCTCTGGTTGTATGATTCAATGCTTTAGGACATTCTGTGTTTCTATTTGGGTAATGTGCTTTTGTTGGGTAATGTCTGTTCAAATATTTTAATATACTTCAGTTTGAGTTATATTTATATGGTAAATAATTATTTGACATCATTACTAACTAAAGTGATGATGTCAAATAAACTTTAGGCCGAAGATAATTTTTAGCATACAAACAAAATTTCGGAAACCGGTAAAAGACAGAATTGTTTATTCTTGAAAGAGTATTTAATTACCAATAGTTAAGTCTCTAACACCTGTAGTTTTTAAAATATTCCTGACGAGTGTTGGGAGTTGACAACATATGACAACACCCAAACCAGTTCGAATTTTGAAAAACGATAAAAACGTGTTTATTTATTTTTTAGTAAGTATCTGTCCTCACTGTTAATATCTTTTTTTTAATGTTTAGAATTTTATACGTTTTTTTCATTTGACGCCAATGATCAAATTTTTTTTTTCTTTACTTTTTACAAATTGAGCTCTGGCACTAACGTATGCTTATATGTTGTTTCATTTGTCAGTGCTGAAAAAAATATTTATTTATGATATTTCAAAATTAGCCTATAATTGGAATGTTGGCCCGATTTATTTTTTTTTCCATATATTGGTATTATTATTATTACTTACAAAGTCCCCATGATTTCATATAATCGATATGTATGGATTTTTTTTTTAATATATAATTCCAAGTCTATGGGACGAACACCCTAACTGCTTTTACACAGAAATTTGGAATAAACATGTATGGAATATATATGCAATTAATATATATATATACATATTATTCACCTAAAATAGCTTAAAATAGATGATCAAAAGTACTGACAGGCTTTCTAACCGAACATTGTCGCTTAACCTTGATGTAAATCTGAAGTTTTTGAATTTAAGCTTCATTTAAATCTGGGTTTTGCAGTAACCAGCTTACATAGATTTTGTTCATCCCAAAACCTTGACTTTAAAATTAATGAAATATCGTAAGCCGAAATAGAAGTAATAACATAACAATTAGACGAAGGAAATTTTTCACCTATAAATAAACTCCAAACATTCAAGTTCGACAGCATGCTGAATTTATTTATTTATTCATTATTAGTATTTGAATTGTGTGTTGGGACGAATACATATTTTGATTACCGTTTGAATCAAAAACCACTCTACAGTAAAATCATATAAGATCGCATTGCATTTCATTTCATATAATAAATTAGTCAAGGGGTTGAACTATTTACATTATATACAAATGTATATGTAAGTAATGTGACTATTTATGCTTTCCTATAATTATTTACAATGTTTGTAAAAGCACTCCAGTATATATATATGAAATTTGTATTAACTAATAATATAAGCAACACATCACAACTGTTCCAGAATATAAAAAAAAATATATATATTTTGTAGCATGGGAATTCTGATAGTGTCTTACAATGTATGTATTGTACATATATACCTAAAAACTATATTTTGCAGAATAATCTGACATTTCTGAGGTCATGGTATAATAATTTTGTAATGGATATTCATATATACATACACTCATTGTACAATTGGGATCCTGAATATGTATATATATATATATACATATATTTTAAGCACCTTCTATTCTTCCATTTTGTTAGCATGCATTTCAAAGATAAAAATTATAGATGATTACTATTTTTTTACCAACCAAAACTATCATCAACAATTTAATGAATTTTATGTGCTGAGAGTAGCAGAGATTTTATTTAAAATTTTGTTTTTTTTACTTGTTTTAGTTTTGTTGAATGTTTTTTAGTTCAACATTTAATACGTTTTTTGATGATGTTGGCAAAAAAATTGAACGACCTCAGTGCAACATTTTAGATATAAATTATTTTTTATGTATATAAAATGTTGTAAAAACTTTTTTTGAATCTTAAGATACAAGCAACAAAATATACACATATTTTTTTTTGGAAATAAAAAACGAAATTAGTTTAGTTTTTCCATAGTTATTAATTTATTTTTTTTTTTTCAATTTTTCTTTTTTCTATTATGAAATTGTTCTTACGAGTAGTTGCGTGCAGTGCCGTTGGAAAATTATTAATTAGAAATGAATTTCATTCGATTTATAATTGTATAGTACTGAATGGGTGAACTTTTTAACTGTATAGAATTATAAGTCAACAAAGTCATTTCTCAATCGTATATTTTTCGTTCGAATATGTGTTTTATTTGTTTTGTATCTACGAGTATATTACAACTATCTTATAAATTGATGTGCAGGAAACATATTAAAAATAACAGATAAAAATTTGAATGTGAGGGATGGTTCCACCGAATCGGTTACTGGTAAAAAAATTGATCCTATATACTTTTAATTATATATGTGTGAATCTATAGTTGAAATTAGTATGCGAAAAAAGAAGAAATAGTTTGTTGGTTGTTGACTATTTAAAATCGAACGTAACAATTCTTCATACCTCAATCGTTTTAACCTTCTACTTGTTACCATCCATTAGCATTTCAAATGCCAGTTGATTTGGATGTAAAAGTAATCTTTCGCACTATATTTTATTAATTTTTGTTACCATATCTTTCCCGGATCACATGCTTTTATGTTAGAATTGATCATGTAGCACAATGACATTGACTTATGGGCATTAGGATTGCTTTATAAATATAGTAAAAATTTGCTAAACGCATCATAAGCCCAATACATATTCCTGAACTTATTTGGTTAGTAGGTTCTTATTTGATTGATCGAGCCATCTTGTGATATAAATTTGTTATTCAAAATTACCAGCGGACATGTACTACTTATTTTTGTTGTGAATGTAATGTGTATCATTTTGAATTTATTAGTCTTTATTTGCTAGGTTTTTATTTTATTTTTTTTTATTTTTTTCCGTACTGGGAGCATGGGGCTTCTACTTGACAGTTCCATCGTAGGTACTTGATTTCTTGCAGTAATTTAACTTGTTCCCACGTTATGTACAAGCTCTTGTTTTATGGTCCGCCGCCAGGTGTTCTTGGGCGACGGGGTCTTCTTGTGCCTTGTGGGTTCCATTCTAAGCTCATTCGCGCGATCATCAACAGTTTGATGGCTTTCTGAGAGTGTAGTCTATTCATCTCCATTTCCTTCTTCTAATTTGTTTCGTATGTATGCGTTCTTCTTCGGTTAATATCCAGAGGTCGTTGTTGCTTATTGTGTTTGGCCAGAATATTAAGCATATTATCTTTCGACATTTATTTATTTGATACATATTTGAATCTCGTTTTATCCATTTTTAAAGTGCTTTCACGCCATATTTTGATCTTTATTTAATCACAGTATTGCAGCGTTATCTAAAATTTGGTTAGGATCGTTGTTTTCACTAGTAATATTTTTTTTTTAAGTTAAGCCAAACATTAGATTTTAAACGATAGCTTTATACACAAATGTACAGTTTGGACTAATTGAGAATTGTAGAAAGAAAAATGTTCATTTGATCAATATCTATAATTATGATTGACAAGCATTTAAGGACCTGCGCAGTATACACCTTTTCATTTTATTTCGCTTCTCTTTAATGAACTCCTAATATATAAATAAGTTGTATATCAAACAATAATGCGCACACAGTTGAAAAATTTTTACTCCTATGATTTTATTATTCAGCAAATACATTAAGAAATAGGTAGAAACGAAACAGAAAATGTGAAGTAAGGTATTCAAGTTTTTTAATGAAAGCATACTAATTTCAAAGTTTTTTATTTAAACATCAGTGTTTTCTGCTTTGTAATGAGAAGTCTATATCAGTCCATGCAAATCCCTATTATTTTAAAAACTTTAAATTTGGCTTAAACTTGAATTATAATTACTCAACAGGGGCCCCTAGCTTATATATATTAGTATAATGAATATAACAACGGACTAATCACACTGCTTTGATGTACTCTTGAATTTATATTTTTAGGTAAAGTACAACGCTGCTCCATATTTTATCATAAATTCTATTTGCGAGATGTGATTTTAGAATTAAAACATAATGATAAGACAAAGCGATTTTCAATTTGTGAAGAAGTCTTTAGTGAACACCTTGTCGAACGTTTATGTTAAGTATAGAGAAATCCAGGTGAATAGTATTTTTTTTTTACTTACTCTATCGTAAAATGATTTTGCTTAAAAGCAAATTGGTGGTATGATATAAAATTTTTTGATAACAGCTTTACTAGTTTAAGTTTACCCATGAAGAGCTTTTCGAGAAAAATTTAGAGGTTATTAATAGTGAGCGATTTATATGATTACACCATATATTGATGTTTTTTTTTAGTTCTGTGAAGAAAATTATTTGAACTAGTTTTTATTGACCGGGCAAATAGCAGCTGTGCATTGCTATTATTTAATGTGCCAAAATTATTTTCTTTTTTTAACATTTCGTACTCTGTATTGCGAAATTAGCATCGATGTAATACGAAAATCATCTAAAAACTATAATATTAAGGTATTTTTTGTACAATTTATTGCAGTTTGTGTTGCGTGTTTGTTATGCGGTACGGATACATTTCATATTGGCATATGAAATTCGCATACCATGCTGTTAGGTCTACAGAATTACGTAGTGTATAAAAATTATAAAAATAAATATTCAAATAATTTTCACAATCAAGTATGTGAATCCAACATATGGGAATGAGGATTTTATCTGTTTTTTCTAATATATATTTGTATTTCTTTACATTAAAGTTGACATTTTTTTTATATTGCACTAATAGGCCCAGTTTGTTTCAATTTCAATTATCAACATTTGATCAATATCGAGAATTTATTTCAATTTCCATTTTATTAAAAGGACATATGTAGTAAAAGGACTTAATACAAAATATTACAGTTTATATTTAAATTCATAAAAATGGAAATATTTAAGTCTGTCATCACTAAACAGTCTACTGTGATAACTGAAATAGATTAAGATTTTTAATAAATTTTAGTGAACGAAATCTTGAGTGTTTTAGTTTGCTATATTAAAATTTTTCACCTAAAAGCATAGCACATTTGATAAAATGCATTAAATTACTAATTAAGTTAACTCACGTCATATCATTCACTGTATTACTTCTAATGAATATAATTTAAGGCATAATTTTACTATGCTAAGCTTTATTATAAAATATCTTATTAATTATATTTCCTATTTCTTTATCAAAAAATCTATTAAATAGTGTGCATTTGAGGCAATCCCTAACATATTACAGTTTTTGTTTTAAGGGGATGGCCCAATGTATACTTTGCTTCCTTTATTTCCTTTGTCGACTTTGACAACTGAATTAAATTACATTATTTTCTATTGTACTTGACCAAATGCAAAAAGTAATCAACGTAAGCAAAGGAAGCAAAGCGAACGACGAATTGACGAATTTTCATTTCAATACTTTGCTTTGCTTACTTTGACACTTTATTGAACGTTGATTTTTAAACAACCTAATTTTTAAATTTTTGAATAAAAATGTTTGAAGAGAAATTAATTGCAGAGGTTTATAAATATAAGGATATTTGGGATAAAACCAGCCTAAAATATAGAAATAAATTATTGAAAGATAAAGCTTGAACTGAATTAGCAAAAAACGAATTGTTGACAAAATTTTAATAAACAAATTATTAAAATCGAATTGTTTATAAAATATTGAAACCTTTGACAAATATCAAAGCAATTTCACAAAGTTTCATTTAGTCTAAACTTACTTCGTTTACTTTTTTGAGGTAAAGGAAGTAAAGGAAGCAAAGTAAACACCTCTAATTTGTTAAGACGCTATCTTTACAGAGCTGTTTTTCACGTTTTCTTGTTTTAAACAGTTAAACAGTTTTGTACGTCACTGCATATACAAGTACAAACAAAATGAATTTTAATACCTTATTAGTACAATTACAACATATATGCATGTATGTATGTATGTATAAAAGAAAAATCACGCAGACGATATTGCTCTTTCTTTCTTATATTTCTATTTTTTTATTGTTTTGATTGAGATTTTAATCAAGTACAAAATTTAGAACAAATTAATATGTACGAACAAATATACATACTTTCATAGATACTTTGTTATTTACTAATAGTTCAGGATTATGATGACTATTATCTACTCTACAGTATTGTGATGGTCTCTATATACATTATATTAATATAAGTTTCTATTTTTATTGTAATTTTTTATTTTTTTTTTTTTTTTTTTGTCGACGTAATGACTTATGAACATGAAAATTACTTTAATTAGATATAATTTACTAAAAAAGCAAAAAAAAAACTTTCAGTGGGAGGAAATTGAAAATAAAAAAAAACAACGGTACTTAAATAAAAATTTAAACAAACATAAATTCGTGTAGATACATTTTAACTACTTTTTTGTTTTATTTGATGGTAACCCTAACTAAAATAGAAATATATTTCAGTGGTTTATTGGGTTTTCTGAGGGAGATGTTGTATCGACGTAGGACCTAATGACCATATCCCAAAAATAGTTGGAATTGCTACCTTTTCCAAAATCATTCATCTTTAGTGGCGCATTTATCCATTAAGGACGAAAAGGACATTTGAAAATATCCTTGTCGTTTTTATGTTTTTGTATAAAAACCGTTATATCGATTGATCTATTAGATATATACATATTCAGTTATATATTTTAGAAAGGCAACGGTGTGGAGCTTATTTTAACATTTATTTGATGATAATTGGTGTTGCCGTTATGGAGATATTGTATTTCAATGTAGAAAATTTTGGGAAAAAAATACAATTTTTATTTTCTTTCGTGAAAAAATAAATACCTCAAGATTTTACTATAAAACATCTACAAAAATTATATACTGTTGGAAAGGTCTCTTTTTGGTCTCTCTATGGCTCATACATACATACTTTATGTCTACGTCGAATAGTTTAGAAGATATAAGCATTTACTAAACAAAAATGTTTTTGTTTTGCTGTTTTTCTATATAAAACTAGGAATTTGCCTTTTACGAAAAACAGTCAGTAACAAGTAAATGTTACATTAGCTTATTACATTACTTTGTAAAAGGCGCAACATTATTTTTTTATATAAGAAAGCATTATATTTTGTTAAAATATTATATTTTCACTAAAATCGTCGTCCAATAATCTTCACATACGCAATTTGACTCTTGCGGAGGAAATAAAAGAAAATCACAAGTCAACATAAATAAATCATCAGCTAAAAGTTGTATTCAGAGTATTGCAAACTTGAAAACATAACAACTCAAATTAAAATTCCTCTGTAAACAATTTAATTCCAGATTGCCAGAGAGGCTTTTGAACCGATTACAATTAGGTTGTAATTGATATGTCGCAATTTATTATGAATTACTCAATTTGGAATAGGAATGTTTGAATATGCCAAAATTATAAGTTTATCACAACACATACATTTATGAAAAATGTGCAGAGCTGTTCATTGCAGATTTTTATATTTCTATATTTTAAAAAAATTTCTTTGTGAAATTAAAATTCGTGTAAATTAATTCTTATGTTCTTTATTAAAACAAATAATTTATTTTGCATTTTAAATGATTACAAAGTTTGAAATCTTCAGATATATTACTATTCTATTGCAATGCTTTTTGGTAAACAATATTTTTTGTTTTTCCTCTGTGTACAAATATAAATATTGCCGAAGGTTTATCAGCACGTGAACATCCTACGTAAAATTGTACATGTGAGAAACAGTCATTTTTAAGATTTAACCAACATACGTGTGGTGATTCCCCTTGCAATTTATTTATTGTCATTACAAATACCAAACGAAGTGGAAATTGAATATATTTAAATTGAAATGGCATATCTGATGGAATGATTGGTATTCGTGGAATTAATACATTTTCTCCTTTGTATTCGGCAGTTAATATAGTTTTATTATGAATTGTTTTCAATCATTTCAATTTATTTTTGGCACTATATAATTTTTGTTTATTGATTTATCTTAGACAACAAACGCATACATAATAACTTATTTAACAAAAAAATTTAAATTTAATTCTGGTGAGGAAAAGAAGAAAGTTTGTGCATTGGTCAGTTGCGGCAATTTGATAAATTCAAATTTTGCTATTATATATATAATTTTCTACATTTATCTGGATGTTTGTAAGTTCGACGGAATACTCCAACACATATACAAATTGCAATATATATACAAATTGAAACATCATGTAATTGTCATAAACATAGTATCTATTTTTTATTTCTGATATATGCCATCTGTTATCTGTCATTTGTCATCTGTCATCTGTCATCTGTTATCTGTGTCATTTGCCCATCATTTCATAATTATCGTCATGTCATTCAAGTATTAAATTTATATGGCTCCATAAAACTTTTTACTTTTATTATGTCTTAATTAATTTCCTTTTACAATTTGAATTTCAACAGTAGAACGCTGCTATGATTGTAAAAATATAAAATTATTGTAAGTTTATATTGTATAGTTAGATTTTGTTTTCATTAAAAATATTATTTGAATTTAGTATTTCTATATTAATTTAAATTGAAATTATCTTTTTGACTAACTTATATTATAATTAATTGAATACTATAGAATGTCTTAGAATATTGATTATTTAGAATTATTACGGTCTTAGGATAATTTATGTTTAAATTTCCAATGATGGCAGTTAAGATGTCGTTAAAATGATCGAGTAAATAACCCTTAGGGAATTGAAAATTTTGCATCTTACTACAAATATTCTGTTTATATGGTAATAAAAAGCATTCTAATAATTCTAATAAAGGTATGATATTGATAAATTAGTAAGCAAATACATATTTTTCTTAAACTTGAAATGAAAACTCTATGGGAGGAAAGAAAAAGCTAGAATTTATTTTGCTTCCGTCATTTATGGCGGGTTACAAAACTAGTGAACTGTGGGCTGAAATTTGAAATTGAAATTTATAATTGAAAATTAAATTTTTTTTTTTAAATATTTAGTTGCGCTACGTCTCCTTTTCAATTATATATCATTAAAAAGAATAATAATGAAAATCGGTTGTGAAGATATTCATATTGTATTTGTACGTGCGCAATTTACAGATTAAATGTAATGATTTTGTTTGACCTATACAATCATAATCTAAAAACTGCACATATTTATTAATTTTAATTTATATCTTTTATTTTTATTTCTTTCCTTTTATAACAAAAAAAAAAAAAAATTTATTACTTTAGAATTGGAAAATAAAAAGTAGTAATATTAGACTATCATTTTATAAATTATAACATTACTAATAATAAATTATTCTTAAATTAACAACTTTTTTCAACTCAGTCGAATTAATATCCATAAATTATCCTTGTGAAAGGATGAATTTTTTTCTTTTTTTACTTTTATAATTCATCTTGTCCACTATCAATATTCAACCTAATTTTATGTTTAAAATTTGCTCTTCTGTCTACTATAATTTCTTGATAAAAAAAACAAATAAATAAGACCAATTACCTAATTAGGCTATACAAAATGACTATTGTCCCTAAAAATTATTTTCCAAATGGACATAGACATAATGGTAACGTATAATAATATATATATATATATATGTATATATACGGAAAATATAGCAAACATTATTAGAAGACGCATATTGAAAACAACAAGAACAAATATTAAACGAACTGTAAATAATTATTATTAAGGATTACAATATCGAGAACGGAAGTAGTCCTTATTTTTTTTTATTTTTTTTTTTTATTTTTATTTTATGTCTTATTACTATATAAATGTTATGCAATGTATAATCATATAGAAGAAGTCTTTAATTTGTGAACTATAAAGATGAAAATGAAATCTAAGAAAATAGAATGCTATGCGATAAGAATTGTGAAAAGTAAGTATCAAATAAACAAAACAAATCGAAGAACGGAATTGAAAAGAAAAAAATTATAAAAAAGAAAAAAAAAAACAACAAATTATATGTCTCAGTGTTTTGATTATGAAAAGAAAGTACAGATTATTTTTCTTAATTAAACAATAATAAAAAAAAAAAATAAATTAAAAAACGAATGAAATTTTGTAAAGGACATCTTTTAAATTATAATAACACTCACTGCTTGTATATATATATATATATATATATTGAGAGTTATATAATATATCGTGATCCACGTTCATTTTCGTATGTGTAAACATAAATCATATTTTAGTTTAATCATTTCAAAATATTATTAAAACACAAAAACATTTCGTGCAACTGCAACTTAAACGTGAGAAATTTTTGTAATTTACGTGAGTGTTTTTTTTTAAAAATATATTAGTGGAATTAAATTATGGAAGGATTATTGAATTAATTATCGACTCAATTTAAATCAATTTCATAATTTCTACATACATATTGTATTTATGAATTTCAATATTGATTAATACAAATTCGGTTGGGTGATTGCTTGGTTAGCTTGAAGAAAATTGAAATATTTCTTCTGTGTTGATCTCGAAATCTATGAGCTACGGTTGTGAGATTTTTGATATCCCTATGAATATCAGCACTATAAACAAACAAATGAAGATTGAAAATATTTTGTAATACTCTGTGATCTTCTATATCGATTATATAACTAGTATAAAGTAAATATAATGTGGAGCCCAGAATACAAGCTGGTTTGTGGAACTCTTGTTTTTATGTTTACATATATATATATTTGTATATATAGCAAAATTTTATCCATTGATATATTTATTATGTGAAAGAAAAAATTTAAAAAGCTTAATTGAATGATTAAGACCTTAGGGTATGGTCGTATAGGTAATTGCATATAAAAAGTTATCAAAAAATTGAAAAATATATTTTAGTTTCAAATAATAAAAAGTAGAGTTTTTTTTTTTATTAGTTTTGTATAAAACTTTATATAATTAACATTAACAATAATTTAATACTAATTTAAGTAAATTGAATTCAATTAATTCAATGCATCAAAAATCAAATAATATCACTTTCAAAAATCAACAAAGACAAAAAAAAAAAAAAAATAATAATAATCACCAATTAAATTTTATCAGCAAAATAAAAATAAAATAATTTTAAAATTAATATTCTAAAAATTTACCATAACATATACTTTGAAATAGTCTTTTTGAATCGATTGATGTTCCTGATATACCTTACCTCATTCGGCAGTGAGTTGAACAACTGCAATCCTTCATACAGTAATTGGTTTTGATTTGCTGTTTTTGTACTATAAATTTTTCTCCTCCTCTCAGATTATACGGCTGGCATTCACTAACGAGCTGTAAGTTGTACTTCAACTTAAAAACAAAAATTAAAACCTTAAAATGTATTCTTTTATGATCCAATTTAGTGTTTGAAGCATAGATTCAATTATTGATCTATTACTACATTTTAGCAATATTCTTATCCCTTTGTTTTGCAGCTTTTGCATCCTGTTCAGGTGTCCCAATGACCCGGAAAACATGACTGTTGCACAGTACTCAAAATGAGGTAAAATAGTCGCATTATACACCATTTTCACTGTTTGCAAAAGAAAGACTGCTTCAAATTCGCGGTAGAAAGCAATTTTTTTTTTAATTTTTCTGCATACGTAGTCTAAGCAGGAACAGTAGAGGTTGCAGATCTAATATTGATATGCATACACTTTGTTTTTGTGACATTGAGCTTTAGCTTGTTCATACAAAGCCAGATATGTATATTATGCAGGTCTGTGTTTAGATTTGGAACTAAGTTTGCAAAATTTCTGCCACTAATATATACCAGACAATCATCGGCGAACATGACTATACGGCAAAATTTAAGAATACTCCCAATATCATTAATATATAACAGGAACATTATAACTCCCAACACTGATCCCTGTGGAACACCTAATTTAATATCTCTCTGACTAGATAAAACATTCTAAACTTTGGTAACCTGCTTTCTTCCAACTAAATATGTTGTAAACCAATTTAGCTCGTGGTTTTTGATCCCATATTGTTTGAGTTTTGACAATAATAAATTTGTATCTAGTGTCTCAAATGCACGCCTTAGATCTAAAAATACTGCTATGACGAAATCTCCTGCATCAGCCAGTTTTGTCCATTCAAAAGTCACTCAGTTTATTAAATTATTATTAAGCATATCATTAAGTACCAGCATTCCAACATTTTTTTTTTTTTATTAATAATTAATAGTTTTTAAAAAATACCATTTTTTAAATTAAATTTTTAAAATTTGAGTTCTGATTTTTTTTCTCTTTTATTTCACACTTTCAATGTATATTTAAAAAAAAAATCCAATCTGAGATAATATGAATTAGTGATATTGATAAACATGGAATTTATAAATTTTATTCTTTAATTTTATGCTGCAAATCGCTTTTTAATCTTTCTTTTATTTAAATATGAATTTATATGTTTTAGAGCATCGGGTAGAGTGTTAAAAATGTTTAAACTGTTGTATACGCAATTTGCTTGTTAATCTATACTTTTTTCCATTCAAATTCAACACCTTTTCAAGCAAATTAAACAGTTTTTTATTCAAATTCAACATTTTGTCAAACAATTGATGTGAAGAAATGTTGAATTTGATTAAAAAAATGTTGAATATATTTGAAAAAATGTTGAATTTTAATGAAAAAAAGTATGTATCAAATCTAAACAATGTGTGACAATGACAAACAATGATTATGGCTATGTGTGTCTATATTACGATTAAGTAAAAATGTATGTTTAATTATATTGTTTGTAACTTTGTATGCCAGATAATACATTTCACGTTTACATAATGTTATTCAAACTTATATATCGATCACTATATAATAACTCTGTAGGATATCTTGGTGGAAATAAATTAATAATTTTTATAGTTTTTTATGTATTATGCCATCCAACTGTTGGAGATGTATTTGTGGAGCGTGATCCAAATAGGATTTAGGTATATAATGTTAGATATATGTAGGAAGAGTATATTATATAAAGGGTATTGATATTAATATATTTCGTCACTCCTCTTTTAAAATAAAAATGTAAGGTACCCATTACGCATCAATGAATGATGAATATATTGTCCATATATTGACAATATATTATTATTATTATTATTTCTTCATTTACTATAATTAAAAATATAATAAAAGTAAGCACCAGCTACCAAGGTCATCTGCTATGTATTTGTATTACATTTGTTTTAACATTTTTTTTTTTTTTATATTTTATTCATTTACATAATTCTTTGTTCTTTATCTCTAATAATAAGAGTTTAACGGTATTTATTAAATTTAATAAAATTTCAATTATTAATTTTATATTCAATTTCTATTTTTATTTTTATTTACTTTCTTTTTTTATTTTTATTTTATTGCATTCATGTGCATTTATATTTTTATTTTGATTATGTTTCTTTTTTTTTGATTTATTTTTATTGTTTTTCTTTATTTTATTGCTTTCTCAGTATAAATATTGACAATATATTGTCTATATATTGATGAGAAAGTACTGATGGTGGTTCTATTCTCATCTTTAATTCAATTAGCTGACCTATCAATAATATCATCAATAAATCAGCTGATGTAAAAAAAAATGGCTTTTTGGGGAATGCTCAGATAATGTTATAATATTAATTTATAAAAAGAACAATTTTTATATTAATTTTAATAATCATAGCAATTATTGTAATTTAAACAACTGATGATATATTAAAATATGTAAAAAAAAAATTGTTGTTTATTATACGCAACATTTACTCTAAAAATTCAATTTAAGGCATTTCCGAACCTGTCGCACTTGCACTTGATACTTGCACTGAACCTATCAAATAAGACTAAATTTTTCCGAAAAATTCCGAATAAATTTTAATCCGTGATCGCACTTGATTTGTTGTCAAAATTTTAGTGTAGTCTCAAGTATACTAAATATCGCAAAATTAAATTTATTAAAAGTGAAAATAAAAAAAAATGAACATTCAAAGAAGAAACCAACGAAATTTGATAACAATTATCCATAAAATCATACAATGTAGTATGAACATGTTATTTGATGATCACACAACACATATTTCGACGAATACTGTAATTGTTTATTACCATAGTTTAATACCAATTCAAACAATTTATTTCATGAAAAACAATAATAATAAATACATATGTTACTATATACAAAAAGAAAAACCAAAACATTTCATTTCATAAAACAACAAACAATAATTACATACAAACTTATATTCTATCTAAATATTATTTCTATTTGTTCTATCTAAATGCATATTTTAAATAAAAATAATTGTTGATAATAATAAATATTACTAAATGTTGCTAAATGTTGCTGGAATAAAGCACTTTTTTGCTGTTTTCGAAATAAATTTGACATAAAAAGTTAAAAAAATATGTATTATGGCAATATTGATTTTACTCCGAAAAATTTATTAATTGTCATAAATTTATTAAAATAGTATACGACAAATAGTGTGATAAATTAGTATTATCGGAGAGCGTATGTGCGAGAGGTCCGGAATCGCCATTAAAGTCAAAAACATTCCTGCAGAAATTATATTTTCAATATTCATATATATTTCATAAATTATCAATATGCATATTCAGAACACTTTCACAATATTTTATTGCGAAATTCCAAAATATGGATAGAAAAGTAGCTTAGTGCATTATTGATGAGTATAATTGCTCATCAGTATTATTGTCCATATATTGTCAAACATGATATTGATGTGTAATAGGTACCCAAGAAGTGATTTATTTAATTGCATAGTCAATATGTTGTCGACATTTCATTCTAATGTCAATAATTGAAATAATTGAAAGTTTTTACTATTTCTATTGATTTCAACGAAATTATAGTATTTTTAGGGATTGTTTCGTTCATCATAACCCTACTAAGAACTCATCAGTATAGGTATTTATAGTGTTACCTATACAACTCCTGATTTTCATTTTGATTGATTTTATAACTTATTACAAGATGTTTATGCATATATCTGTGAGTTATAAAAATTGACAAAAATATAGATAAAATAAAAATTTAATTCCAAATTTATTTTGAAATTATTAAAAATTTCTTACGCATTTTACAATTTAATAAATTAAAAGAACAAGTCCGATCTGTTTCAATTCTTATACCAACTTGCAAGATTTAATTGTTTTTAGTTTCATGAGTAAATTACGATTATTGATATGTGATTCAATTTTCCAGTAATAAGATAGTAAAAAATGTTATAAACAAATCATAAAAGCTTCAGTTAAACTGACAAACAAAATAGTTAAATGCAAAAACCATGAATTTTCAAATATATTTTAAATTTGGGAAAAATTATTTTATATAAATTATGCTCATTGTAAATTTCTAAAAAAAAATAATTATTGTATTATCTACAGAAATTTAAAAATCACAATTTCAGAATTTCTATTATTAAAATTCTTTATATTATAGTTTTACAATTACGACGGAAATTATACCGACACAACTAATTTTACTAATTTTTATATCAATATCAATGAGCAAATGAGCTTCCATATACTGTTATTATATTAATATAATATATTATTCAAAAGCCTTTAATTAAAATTAAAAATAAATTAAATTATTCATTGATATTTATAAGATTTTCCTGCCACACTGATAAAATTAATTATTTGTGAATCGTGATAATAAATATTAATTTATTATAAAAAAAAAAATAATACTTATAAATAATTAATTAATTAAAAACATATTATATAAGGAAGTCAAAATGTTAAATATGAACAACAATCTTGGCGTGAATATATTAACAACATAAGCATGGTTTCACTAACATTTGTTAGTTAGCCATTTAACATTTTGATTAAACTTGTTAGTTAACAAACTTTTTACTCAGCAATTATAAACTAAAATTTTAAAAATTATACTTTGACTAACAATACTGGAACTAAACAGTGGGTAATAATAATGGACAACCTATACAACTATATACTATTGACTTTGACATTGCTCATATTATGGAGATTTAAAATAAGTTCATGTAATGTCATAAGTCCATAAATAAAGTTCTCAATTGGTTGGCATAGTTGAAAAATTAATTTTCATATAACTATTATTATTTTTCAAACAATACTAAATTCTGTACTGTACAAACTCAGTACAAAGTATTGATAACATTATTTATTCTTATATAGAAAAAATTTATGAATCCAGTCTGTTTGTACAATTCATAAACACAAATATGTGTATTGTAAAATCAAAAATTAAATTATTTAAAAACATTTTTTTATTCAAGCCATTTTGAGTTTAACGACTGAAAACAAAAACATTGGTCTTGGTCTTAATTAATTACTTTTATATATTTTTTCATCAATTATTTAATTCACCAATACAGGTTAACAATGAGTAAAATTTAGGCTAAAAATAAATTTGTGAATAATAAAAAAATAAATATAAATAAAAATTTAGTTTTAAAAATTCGTTTAGGGCAGTATTCAACTCAAATATAGCTGCTAGAGTAACCCAGATCGAACTGCTACTTAACTAAGCATGTAATAAAACTTAATGCTTACTCTGGAGCTGATTACGAGAAACTGGTTAAATTGAATTAAATATTATTAAATATTTTTTAATGTGTCACTTTGATAAGATATAAAATGATATAGTTAGTATGTAAAAGTATAGGTTTTAATAATTCAAATAAAAAATAAAACAAAATTAATAAATTCCATGTTTATCAATTCATATTCTCTCAGATTGGATTTTTTTAAATACATTGAACCGAATTGGATAAGACGATTTCAAAAATATCTGGGTGAATATTTCAAAAGGTTGATATTCTGTGTCCGAACAAGTTTTAATATAGAAAAATTTTGAAAAACATTTAATTTATTTATGGTAAGGACTGCTCTAATACCTACCCAATTTTGGACAATTAATATTTTATGATATATCAATCAGGTTATATCCGAAAATCTTACTTAAACAACGAAAATGTCATTACCATGCTTGTCCTCACATCTACTTAGCTCTAAATAATTTCAGTTATCTATCACAGCATAAAAGATATTATTAAAATAAAAATCAGAATATGATATAGAAAGCGCAACATTAGATTTACTAATGTTATAAATAAAAAAAAAAAAAATATAAAAAAACAGTTTTTTTAAGTAAAGTTCTTGTGTCCTCATGTTTTTCTGTAATTTCCGTGGCTATAATGTAAAAAGAAAAAAAAATATTTTAAACGTTAATACTTTGACTACTCATTCAACGGTTATAAAGTAAAACTCTCAAACTTAAATAAAACTATTTTGAGAAGCATAAAAGGATTTTAGTTTCCCAAAATATTTCATAGCGGAAGGTAGTTCAAAGTCTTGGTTCTGTAATTTTGTAATTTCAGTGGGGCGTGTTATTTATTAATTTAATTAAATATTTTTAGAAATATATATATTTTTCTATGTATTATGTTTGCAAGTTAATTTATTAACTACTTTTAAAATTAAATATCTATTTATTTAAATTTTATTGCTCAAATACTGCTTAGTTGTCATTTCCGTGGCTGCCATTTCCATAGTTTCCCATGCGTTCATGGGAATTACAACAAGCGCACGGAAAATACTCTTAAAGAAAATCTGTTCTAATCATGACTCCACGGAAGCAATTTGTAGAAAAAAATAGGTGGATAACTAAAATAAGAAACCACAGAAAGAATAAAGCTTTGTTTAAGGAAAAAAAGTACAGTTCTTAGAACAAAGTATATCGTCATCATCTCCTTTAAAGGAGCCATTAGTTGTGCCTGTATCTTCTGTTATGTAAAAAATATATCACATATTTCAGAAGGGATAACATCTTTGAAGTGGACCGACTTAAACTTCCTAATTTAGCACAACTCTCTGCAATATCCATACCTTTGATCCAGTTTGACGCATCCCAAATACAAGTCTATTTGAATATGTTAAATAACGAAACATCCCCAGGCCCCAATAATATTCCGTAGATAATTTTAAAAAAATTGTCTGACTCACTCACTTATCCACTGTCAATTTCATTTAATAAGCCTCTTGAACACGGAATATTTCCACAATTTTGGAAATATGTCTATATCAAACCATTTCATGAGAAGACTTTAAAAAATGATATCGTAAACTATCGTCCAATAGCTAAATCTGTCATGTTTTATGTTTAGCTGGCTTCCACACTAAATATTTCATTTATTAATCAAACAAGAAAGTAATTTGCATGATATATAGTGTCATTTCCGTGCCAAGTTGTCATTCCCGTGAAAACAAAAAGTCCTTAAAAATATTAAAATAAACTGGTCGTTCCTAAGGACCTACTAATTATTGAGTTATCAAACGGAATAAACAAAAAAATATTTAAAATTGATGTTTTTTAGCATTTTGCCATTTTGATGTCTGAAATATCAACCTTTTGAAATATTCACCCATCTATATTACTCAAAATTTTTATTTATTATTAATAATTTATTATTCCTTTAAACTTTTGTTTATTTTTACATTTTTAAATATACTACAACTATTTACCCTGTAATAGTAATTTACTTGGAAAATGGTTATATTTCGTTTTTTATTTAAAATTAGTCAGAAAAATCAAATATTCTTATAAGTGTAGTAGCGAAGATTCTACAAAATAGTCTGCCTTTGTTGAATGGCAATATTTAAAAAAAATGAAAAGTAAAAAATAATCAATTAGTCTCAAAATTAATCACTTTTTAAAAACCAAATAAAATTTGAGTAACATATATATTTATATCATACTATATTATTTATTTAGGTTACTTCAGAAGTATAAACATCAACATATATATATATATATATACAATTTACATTGAAATATTGAATGTATTCTACAATATAGAAATTTTCGTTCCGTAAAACCATTTCCTTGAAATCTGATCTGATTTTAAAATCTAATCGTGTAAATAAATTTCTGATAAATATATATCCATACATATAAATATAGGAATATATAGCTATCTAATTGTATAATATTAATCTTATTTAACTCATTAGGCAACCATTTTACCTAACAAACGTGTATACGTTAAATTAAACTATTTGTGCGTACATGACACTGGCTTGTAATTTGAATATTTTTAAGAAAATCTTCATTTTGATTGACATGTAACGTTTTTTGTAATTTAAAAAAATATGAGTACGATTAAAACTATGTATGTATATTATAAGAAAAACCCCTAATGTCAAAAATATATCCAAAATTTTTAATTTCGCCAATCTTATGGCTAAAATTTGTACAATTTGTGATCCAATTATAAAATATGTTTTCTCAAAAATAATCTAAACAGATTTTGGATATTTTGTGACAATTTAAGAAAAATAGTGTCATTAATGGGTGCTATTAAAAGAAGTGGTATTATTCTCAATAAGCAATCAGCAGATAGATTATAGTATACCATTCACATATTATTTCATTAGATACAATATATGCAATTGGTCTAGTTGTTCTTCCGGGCTGAGAGACAAAATTTATAAATAGCCACACTTATAAATAGAGCTATAAAAGGGTTGCATAAATTCAACTGGCGGACATCAAATAATGAAATTTTGAAACGAACGATAAACGATATTTCAAGTTACCTGAGCTTATTGTCTTGAAAAAATCGAAACTAATTTTTAAGCTGGATATAAAAAAAATATAAAAATTATAAAAAAGAATAATGGTCATAATTACAATACCAGAAATATAAATCTAATAAATCATGCTAAAGCAAGAATCGAGCCATCACGTAAAAGTGGTCTTTTATCAACTATTAGAATTTATAATAAGTTACCAACGAACGTAAAGGATAACGCAAACCTAAAATCATTTGTCATTAAATTGAAGCCCTTTTTGAGAAATTATTCTTCTCTAATTGACAAGATGGCACAGAAGTGAATATAACATACATAAATTCACTATGTTACATGAAATGTAATAATTTTAAGTCTATATAAGTATATATATATATATTATTTTTAGAAATTTAATTAATTTAGTTAAAATGGGTATCAAACTGTGATGTTTTACACAAAAACATTATATTTTGTTTATATCGCAGTTAAAAATAAAATTCAGACTATAGATATTTAGATTGAAATCGTTTGTATTTAATTTCTATTAGTATTAGATATAGGATTTGTAATAGAGAGATGGTCCATATCCTAGTTGAAATAATATAATTAAATTTATTTAAAAAAAATTCAATTTATATTTAAATTATATATTTAAATTTTATTTATAACATTTATTATGTATCAAGGTATGTATATGTACATATTTAAATGCATTGACTGAAAATTTAATTATTTTGTAAATAAAATGTTTTTCAACTTAAAAAATGAGAAATCAAAAACAAATACAGTACAAAATGACCTCTAAGACGAAATTATTTTTATCAATCTGTCCAAATATTTTCACCATGATTTTTTTGTTTATTTTTTAATATTTAATTTAGCAGGATATAAAAGAACTATTTAGTTGTATTTTGGTAAAAAATATTTCTATATAAAAAAAAAACTTTTATGATGGTGTTAAATATTTCCCGAGGACATTTTTAACCTTAATATCATATTATTCAATATACATATTATATATATATATATATAACATTTACCATTTGATTACTAACATGATTACTTTTATTGTTTTTTAAATTTTCAATTTTTCATTATATTTTATAATTTAAATATTTTATAACTACTAAATTTGGTTTACATTGAGAAAATTTCTGTAATAAAATTTTTCGTTTTATATTTTTGCTTGTTCAAAAATAATTAGACTCAGAATATACTGTGGTATATTTATAACAATGTACAAAATTGGAAGAATATTTTAGAGAGCTACATAATACATTTTCTTCTCAAAATATACTAACACTATTGCAAAAACAATTACGAAAATTCATTATTTTACTTGTCAATGACGTCATTTCAAATCGATTTTATATACACAATTCGATGATATCAAATCAATCGACTATATGATAATTTTTTTTTTTTTTATTTTTTTTTTTTTTTGGAGTAAGTAAAGTAATTAATAATATGAAAAAATTTAATTATAGAATTTAATTATAAAATTTAATTATATTTATCTTAATATTTTTTTATTTTAGTTATTTTTTTATATTTTGTTTTATTTTGGTTATTTTTTTTACCTTGATCAAATCGTGTTGTTATTTTATAAAATATAGTATATGTAGTTTATATTGTAAAATATATAATACTATAATAGTATTGTAAATATATAAGAAGTTTGTATGTTTTTATTGAAGTAATTATTTGTGATAATGAACTGGGTATTAGATACGTGTACATACTAATAAATATACATTTATTGGGAGCGGAAGGTTGGGGCAATATTATGTATATGTATATGGTACCGATAATTTTTTTTTTTTTGGTTTTAATGAAATTCATTTAATTTCATTTAAAAAGAAGATTCAAATTCTGTATGTAGATAATATAGGGTGTTTAATTTGTATTAGGAAGAAAAAGGTTGTTTCAAGACGTATTGATTATTATTTCTATAATTCTGAATCAATTTATTTTATAGATAACGAATTTGTTTCAAGATCAAATTTTTTTGCTTCATAATGAAAGTGTTGTAAATTTCACTTACAATTTTAGCTGGGTATGTGATAAATGATTACAATTTCACTTGTAAAAATAAACTGACAATAATAGCGTTCCATTATGCTGTGTTGTAAACTAACCATTTTTACACATTTTTAAATACAACTACACTACCTCTTGTTATTGTGTAGAAAATGGTTAGTAACGATATACTTTCCGCTAGGTGCTGAATAAAATTTGTTTGTGCTGAATAATTATTTAGTGTTATATTTATAATTTGAAGTTTGATATTGACATTTAAATAAATAAAAATTTAAATTGCAATATTTTTCAACAAAAAAATATTTTAAATATGATAAGTAACCATTTTATTTTAAAAATAATTACATTTAATGAATAAAACTAGACAACACCAAGAAAAGAAAAGAGTTTTTTAATACATTATTTTTGATAAATAAATTTCCAAAACAAAACAAACTAACATCAATATTTTCGGGTTATGTTTTGCTAATGAGCATAAAATGAGCGTTCCTTTTACAATCTACTCATTAGTAGTTTACACAGCTTAATGGAACGCTACTAATATTATAATATACAAATTATGTGTCATAATGAACTAACTGTTGCAAACAAATACATAACTATTATTGATATATTTTTAATCAATTAGTTTTTAATATTTTTTATTTGTATTAAATTTATATCTTTTTACTTGAAATTTGTCATAAAGCAGATAATGAAATTCAATGATAAATAAGCCTTTGATACGCTACACTCTATACTTTCAAGTATTAGTTTTCGCCAAGTTTTAGAAAAACAATTTCCTGTCAAACAAAAATATACTCTTATCTTCCATTAGGCGCATCTGTCTGAGTCCAGCTGAATGAATATGTATTTCAGTAACACTATTTATGGACAATAGAAAAGATCGTGATTTTGGTAGTGCTGACAACTTTTTGTTTGTTATTTTGTCAATTTAAATCAAAATAACAAAATAACTGTCAGAATAGAAAAATATGACTTTGGATGATAGAAATGACCATTTATGGTAGAAAAAATCGTGATTTTGGTAGTGCTGACAACTTTTTTTTTTGTTATTTTGTCAATTTAAATCAAAATAACAAAATAACTGTCAGAATAGAAAAATATCGTCAAAAACGTTTAATGAAAATTTAGGACATTTTTAATATTTACTTAGAATTTTGTTTATTTGTTTTACTATAAAATTTCTCTATACAAGTTTTTATAGACTTATTTATACAACATTCAACTAATTTTAATAAAAAATTAATTATAGTTTTTAATAAAGGGTAAAAATTATATACTTTAAAGAAAGTACATAATCTGAAAGATAATCGAAAAAATTTCAAATTCTTAATAATTTTATATCAAAACATCCTGTACATACTATATACTATAACGTAGAATATACTTTCTTATTTAATATTCACTATTTCTTTATTCCTGGACTGTTTATATCATTTCTGATATAAAACTTTTTTGTTTCTATATAATGGATTTTTTTATTTTTATTTTTATATTTTCTATTTTGAATTTTCTTCTAAATTAAGAATAATTTATACAATAAATAAAATATATAAAAAAAAAAAAAAATAATTATTTCAGATTGAATTGAACAATTATTTTTATTTCATTAAAATTAAAATTGAATTATTTAGCAACACTGTACTAGCCAGGGATGGTATATTACAATTTATTTCGCGTACCAAAATAAATCGTTTAAATTGTTTGTTGTTTAGTTTATTTTTGTTTATATATAAGTATATATATATTTTTTAAACTATAAAATCATTATATTTAATATGTAAATTAAAAAAAAGTACAATACAAATATCTGAAGAACCGATTTTCATTATTGACGTGGATATTCATATAAGACGTGGCGAATTTAAATATTTTTTCAATTAAAAATTTCAATTTTGACTGAATGTATTAATCATTTTTATATACAAAAATTTAAATTTATGAAAGTCCCGCAACAACAGCCTTGATATATATTTAATTTTAATTTGTTTAAATAAATTATTACGTATGAGGTTGTTCTTTAAGATAAATCAATAAAAAATAGTGTCCCCGATAATTTGAAATTATGGAAAACAATTCATAACGAAATATTGAGTACAATTTTTTATCAAACTTCCTAGAATTTTGTATTACGAGGTATTTCGTACTAGTTTTCTCCTTTAAATCTGGAAAAATTCGGTAAATGTTGTATACTATGCACTAATATTTTATACCAGAATCTTCATATTTAAAAGTTTATTGATTATAACCAGTAACTGAACAGTAAGGTATTAATTTTTGTTTTATTTTTTATATGTGATCATCATCTTTTTCCTGAAATACTATTAGTTAGGCATAAGGCGAAAATTTTTAATATAAGATGGTAATCCGAATACTAAAATATCACTGCGACTTAGTTAGGTATGTTATGCCACTTATTTAAGCGTTTTTTTCTTCGTTAGAATTCTTTTTTTTTTATATATATATAATTTTATTTGTGTATTTGCACAAAGTTAAAAAGTTGATTTGTTTATGCAATCTAGCTGGAATGGTGAAACAGTTGTTCATTCAAGAGTCATATTTTATAATCTATATAGAGAAAAATAATATGACTATTTAACTGATTTTTTCCTGTTCTCGTTATTCCAAAAAATAACGAAATATTATATCAAACTCGTCTTGAAAGTGCAGTTTAATAAGCCATAGAGTATAAAGTGGAATTTAGCTATTTAAAAAAGTGTTTGTCTTAATACTAGGCCTCTCCTACGTCTGAGACATTTTTTTTTTTTGCATTAAAACCAACAATAATTTGTCGCTGAGAACCACTATAAATAATTGCTTTAAGCTTTATCATTGATCGCTTTATTAGTTGCGGTTTTTTTAAGTGAGCAAACTACTCAGAATCGCTTCTGAGCAGTTTGTAAATAGAACTAAATAAGCTAAATTTTGAGCAAAAAACATAATCTCAGAATTTACACTGGTTTGACGTTTAATTTTTTATGTGTAAAATTCGTTTTGTTTAGAAAATTAAAATTTAATTAAAATTAATAAAAATAAACTGAACGGTAATCAAAAAAATTTACAAAATTAAATTTTTCTGTTGTTTAACGAAAAAAATATTATATAATATAATTATGGAAGGATACGATGTAAGTAAATTATGAAATTAATAAATATATACTGTGAAAAATGTTTACTACTATAATAGTAGGCAACTGTGTTTCCTAGTATAAATGTAGTAATATTACTAATTGACGTAAAAATGATAAATTACACATAAGTTGTGTAAAATATATGCGAATTAATTGTGTGAATTAACTGCTAAGACAAAGTAAAACCCACATAAAAAAGATCATTTTTACCTCACATTCGTGTGAATTTACTGCTGAGACAGAGTTAAATTAAAAAAAATATTGTGCTATTATAATAAGAAAAAATTAAAATTTTGTTTTATTGTAGGATGAGTTAAAATAAAAAAATTTAACTTATATTTAAAGAAGAAATTGTATATTTAATAGAAATTGTACATAAATACAAAAAAATTATTTTTCTTAAAAACTTTATCAAATTTAGACTTCAGTGTTTTATGTTTATCATATTATTTTTGTATGTTATAGTACAGACTAACTAACTTATACAAAATTAAAATTACAAAACTACAAAAAATTATATTTTTTAAATTAAATTTACTTCATTAAGTATTTTTCATACAAAAGTTGAAAAACTTAAGGTTAAGTATAGTTAATTTTTTTTGTGTTTTTATACATTCATAATTATTATTATATTAAATTTAAGCTTTTAGAATTTTATGTGTCTGAAATTTTTTTTATTACATTATTTATTTTACTAATGTTATTTATATAATTTTTTTTTCCGCCAATGTTTTCGGTATAGTGTTTTAAAAAAATCTTACAATGATTGTTTGGCAAATATTTTTCGTATACATCAAATTAAAAATGTAGAAGTAGCTTTATTAGTATTTCAACTATTTCAACTACACAGAATCCATTTCTGCACCAATGTTTTCTCAATAAAAAATACGTTGTGACATTATTTGGTGTATCTGCAAGTAACATAAAAATAATAAAATATTAAAATGTGATACTCCTTTTCCGTTTTAACATACCAATTATAGCAGCCCAAGCCGAATTAGTTGGAATCCTTTCTGATATTTCAGTTAAAGTTGTTCCAAGCTATAATTAAACAAACATTAAATTTTGAAAACTAAAATGAATATTAAATTATTAATTCATATATTTATATATCTCAAATTGTTTGAATAAGAATTGTTCATCTTCGTTGAAATATTTGAATATTGCTTTTATTAACAATTTCATCATCTTGATCATCTTCTGTACGATATTCATAATTTCTTTAAAAGATGAAAAACTTTGCTGACAACTTTGTATGCATTTATATATCGTATTAGAATTTTTAATTCTCTCAGTTTCTAATTCATGTTTTCCCTGTAAATGTTTTCTGAAGCAATGTGTTTTATGCTGCTTTATTTATTAAAAATCATAAAATAACTTTGAGATACACATTTATATTGAGCATTTTTTTTAACTCGATATATAAATAAATGTTTATTATATTTTCCAACATATATTGTCTTAAAGTTACACATATTACATTCATACATTTTATTAAAGCACTTTCAAATAAATTAATTAAAAAATGATATTCAATGATAATCAAAATAATTATTTTTATTTTAATATTATTATATTTATTAGATTCTTACTTTTTTTTGTAAATATATAACAACTTTTTTTTCACAATGCACTTGTTACTCGGTTAAAATTTATATGTACACTGAAGAAATTATGCTTATTTCGACGCTTATTGATTGATACACACATAACAAGCAGAACGGTTAACAAGAACAAACATGATTCCGCATTTTTTAAAGTAAATTTAAACTTTTTGTGTATGTTTACATTTACTTTGCGTAAATTTGCGCTTTTTTGTTCAATTATTATGTAAAATTGCAATTTCACACCAGGAAAACTTAATTTTACATAAAATAATGAATTTACTACTGTAGTGTAGAAATACTTCAAAATTACTCTAATTTTGAAGTTAATATACGTATATTATAATAGAAATTTTACATTCATTTTTTACAGTATAGAGTAAACTTATTTCTGAGATATTTATACAGAATTTATCAAATGAAAGCAGCTTTGATGAATGTTCACAACTAAATACTTCTTCATCTTCCTTATCATCTTCGTCTGATTTATTTATCAAAGAACGATGTTACAAAATACCAAAAATTTAAAATTATGTAGAAGTTATTGAGAAGTTACTCAAATAATCAGTTTAAACAACATTTTTGTTTGGCAAGAAATGTAGTTAATAACCTGATATGTATAAAAATATAAATCTTTTATATTATAATTAGAAAAATATTTTAGAGTTTTATTGGCAACAAAAGTTATCGTCATAACCTTCAAAACTGAATGGCCATCTATAAATCTCTTATTTAACTCAATTTTTGATATAAAATTAATAAAATCTTTTATAGTACAAAACTTCACCGCTAGAATATTTTAAAATCTTTAGTGGTGAAGTTGAATTTTAATATACAAAGCTGCGCAAATACAATATTGCGTAGTTGTGAGCAATTTTGTGCAAGTTTGAGTAGTTTGCTTACCTGAAAAAACGCAACTATTATTGTCTTAATTAGTTGAATAATATAGGATATAAACAAAATTTTACAAAATTTAATAAGCTGTCGTACCAGAAAATTAAGCAATACTCGTATAGTGTAATAAATTCCAATTCAATAACCAGACAGAGTCTTTTGTAAAATATTTAACGATTAAATTGGGCTAAAAATGTTGAACAAGACTTCGGAACATGGTTATTAAGAAATTACAAATCCGTTAAACGAAATCGATAATATTGGAATATAGTGGAGAAAGTAAAATTAAAGACGAAGAATCAAATTATACTCAAATATCTCTTAAAACAGGTGTCAGAACTGTATTTCAATTGTTTTCCATTACTGATAAATTAATCAGTACATAATTAAATTTTTATATTTGGATATTAGTTTCATTTTGTTTTTTTTTTGCCAGTGATTGTTCATGATAAAAAATTGAAAGTTTTTTATTAAAATTAAATAAAGCACATGGGAAAATACTAAAAATTTATCGAGTAACAAAATTAAAAAAAAAAAAAATTAAAATTCAAAAGTAAATTATTTTTTAATTTTTTGCGTATATCTTTCAATTTAAAATTCACTATGAAATGTTTATAAAATGTTTTCATAATGTACATATATAAACATTTTTTTTTTTTTTTATTATGTAATGTATGTATCTATGTAGCTTATGTAAATAATTAAAAATAAATTTAAATTGAAATTTTAAAGAAGACCTAATTATTTTTCAATAACAGGAAATTTTTTTTCAAAAATAAACTAAGGAAAAAGGGTATTTATTACTTTTCTTTTTTTTTTTTTTTTAATTTAATAATACCACTTGCTGAGATAAATTGTAGAAAAAAAAAATTAACAAAAAAAAAATAAATAAATAAATATTTTTTAAACAAATAATGTTAAATTTGAAGTTCGATTATTATTGATAACTTTTGTAGAAGATTATTTTTTCGGATTAAATTTTTGAAGCAAATTAGTTCTCACTAGAATAAACTTAAATTTGGTATTTCGTCTATACCTAATTATTACCTTTAATTACTATTTGAATAATAAAACAGGTGTCGTAACAGTCGTGGTAGTACTGTAAATTAATTTGATTCGATTTTTTGATTTTTCATCGGAGTTTTTATTAAGTTTTAGATATGATGTTAAAATAAAACAAGTCATATAAGTCAATAACTAAACATATTTAAAATCAGTCATGTGACAGTCAAGTAGTCATAGATCACTTTATAGTAAATCACATAGCACATATTAGGTAAAGGTATTAAATAAATGAAAATGATATTTATTGAGAACATTTCAATGTTTAGGTAGGATATACATACTAGTGAATCTCCTGTGCAATTGCACAGAAGCAGTTCTTTCAGGTACGGTTTTATATTAAAAGAAATATTTGTTTTGGTATAATTGCAGTTGTTTTCTGAATCGCTTGATTATTGAATATATATATATATATATAATGAAATTAAAGTATAATACCAAATACTTTATGACGAAATTAACACTAATTTCAATATAACTTAACACATTAAAATCCCATTACTCTCAACGTAGTAGATTGATTTATTTTAATTCGTTTATAGTCAAAAACGTTTGTAGTCACAATTCTGTTATAGCAATAGTCAACAATTTGTTTGAAAGAAAGTAATAAACTTCATAAGTTCATACAATCGATGTCGTTACATAACTAACTTTAAAATATAACCGAAATTTTTTCAATAAGTCAAAACAAAAGTGAATTATTTTATTAAAAAACTGATTTATATATAGTTTTTTTCTGTTCTTTATTACAAATATGTATATTTTGTGATTACATAACAGAAATGTTATTTATGAATAAAATAAAGTTTAAAATTGTTATACGAAAGATATTTTATTGAATTTGATTTTGTTTATAAAGACGCAATTTTTTTTTTACTACTCCTGTAAACACAAAACGGTTATAGTCAGAAATATTATACTGAAATATTATACTGAATATATTTTTTCTAAATAGCAGAAACAAATGAACTAACTCTAATTATATCATTTTTGAAGAGTATATTCTGATCTGATTGCTGTTTTTCTGTTTTGTTTTCAATTTTTGTTTGTGTTTTTGTTTTTGTACTTTTTTCTATAAGTTTGTGTGTTTATTTAAAATGACATAATTTTTATGAAATCTTTTTAAAAATTAGCCGTGATTACAATTTTTTTTTTGGAGTATAAATGTCGCTCAACTTGAAAATAAACGTCATTTATTTGGTGTAAATATTTGAAATGCTTTAAGTATTCAGCACCAAGAACTTGCTAAAACTTTAATATTTTTGTGGTGTAAATAATTTACTATTCAATTATTCTTGCTTTTTTACTCACCACGTTGTTCATCTTGTGTATTATAAAAGGGATATAATTTGCTAACTATATCCATTTTCAAGTCTGTGTGTAACGCTATAGTGGTGTTATTCTATTTTTTTCAGCAATTTCCCTTATTCAATTCACCTATTTTCATCAATTCCAACATTAGAAACAGACGATTTAAATCGAAAAAGAAATTGATGAAGAAAAACGATCTGACAGTACTATAATGTTACACACTGAACTAAAGGCATATGTATGAATTACGAAAATTATTTATATATCATGTATTCCATTAACGGTATTCACGCGCGGGTATTTTTAATCGCCCAATTCAGCAAATTTTACCTAACCAGAATAAATCGTGTTAAAATATAGGAGAGTACACTCGTCCGCACCGACTCTAAATTTTTATATGTTATTTAAAAAATCATTATATTTTATCTGCAAATTGAAAAAGTATACGTTTTAAATATCTGAACCATTTTATATCCAGTTTTTATTATTATTTCTATTAAATGATTGGTATTTAAAAGCAGACAAATCGCCGTAACTCAACTATAAGGCCATAAATAGAAAATTTTATTCTCACCAGAATTAAATTTTTTTTTTTTTCATTAAATTATTATATATGTGGTTATTGTCTAAGATAAATCAATAATATTATACAGTGCCACAGTGCCAAGAATAAATTGAAAAGATGGAAAACAATTCATAATGCAATTGAGTTTTCAAACTTCCACTAATTCTATGTTCTATGCTAGTTAATTAAAATAAAAAAGTGAAAGAATAAATTAACATTAATGATTGCAAGATCCATAGACGTAATGTTAATAGAATATTGGGTCTTTAAAAAAATTGAACCGTGATTTTTATCGGAAAAAAATTTATTCGATATTACCAATCTTGCCTTACCTAATTAAACTGATATTGATATAGTGTTGTAGATGATTCAGAGTGGTCTAACATGTGATCTAGTATTGTAGCAGCGACAGATTGTTGGAGTTGTCAAATAGCTAAACAAACTAATTGTATTGCTACCTATATTTCTTATCGTTATTTTATAAAACGTCGTCTATAATTACAACTCATAGCCTTTTAATTATCTTACCGTGCTCATATATTTTTTGAACTAGATTATACTGTATCCAATTTGTCCTATCACTATTTCTTCTCATTTTTATAAGGATCTCGTCAAAGTATAATTTGTAAAAAAAAAAAAATATTAAATTAAATTAAGTTTAATGTGAAATGTAAATATTTCCGAAATAACTATAATAATAAAATTAATTTAATAAAAAAATATTTTTTAATTTTTTTTTATATACCTATTTTATTTGTTTTTTTTTGTTTTATTACATTGAATTCCCATTAAGAAGACAAAAACGACATGTCTATATTGAGAATATATAGTATATGAATTAAATTGTGATGGCAGGAAGTAAGGAAGAAAAATAAACTGACAACATTTTTCCTATATATGCACACACTTTTCCTATACCTATACGTCATATTTTTTTTTCTTTTAATCGTTCTATCTCTTTCCCACCCTCTGCTGAAAGTTCTTTTTTTTTCTTGAATTCTATTTGTATGACTAACTGAGTACATAAAATTTTAAAATTTCAACAAAGTGGAAAAATTTAATTATACACACCGTGTATATAAAATAAAATTTGTACGCACACACAAACTTTTATAAATAGAATCTAGTATTACAGTTATTACTTTAGAAACATGACATTCATAAGCGTTACATATTTCTGTTTTTACAGTTTTAATTAAATTTCCTTTAAAAATTTCTTTTTATAGAGAAAAAAAAACAAAAACAGAAAAAAACCTACGCCACTTCATTCTTTATAACAAAAAAAAAGAAAAAAAAAATAAGGTAAAAACAGAAAAAAATCGGTTTTCCAAAGAAGTAGACAGAATTTATTTTAAATTTCATGGACATTTTTTTTTTTGTTGTTTCCGTTTTTTGTTTTACTACGTAAAATTATTTATATTGAAATAAATTTGAAATAATTTCATTTAATTAATTAATTACTTAATTGAAAATGAATTTAATAAAATGTGTAGAATTAGAATGTACTTAAAAATATATATAATTTTTTTTTTTTGTTATTTAAAGTCACTGGGAGAAATATCTATATGAATATAATTTGAGTAAATTTAAGCAGAAGTTTTGAAATGATGACATTATGAAGTGAAGTTAAATATTTAAATACGAGAAAAATTTAAATGTATATATGTACATATTAAAGTACATAGTTTTTTTTTGTTTTGTTAAGAGAACTTAGTACAAATCTGGAATGAAATCTGGGTCATAAGAAACTTAAATTAACACAGACAAGCCATTCCTTTACACAGCCTATGTACATTTCATTTATTCATTTATCATTTCTCAAAAGAGGCAATATTTGCTCGTATAGATTGAAAATCTGTAAAATATCCAGTGGGAACCCTTAATTCGGAAAAAACATATCAATTCTATTACCGGTCTATCTTAATCGATGAATGATGTTTTTTTTGTTAAATTGGTTAGTTTTGAATCAAAGCGTATTAAACTCACAAAGCTTACCATTACAATTAATTGTATCATTACAGTTTAAATCTAAAAATTAAAACTTATTTATACTGTTATCTTTTTATTTATATCCACTTCTAATCTATTACATATATAGTATTTAATCAAACATTTTTCATTTTTTTTTTTTGAGGACGCTGGCTGATTCTGTTTCCAAAAAATTTAACTACGGTTAAAAACTGTTTATGTAATGCTGACATTTACCCAAAATTATCTTTAACGTTTTGTTTTTAACTTTTGATTGTCCTTATATCATCTATATATTATAGATATAACCTAATGATGTCTGTAAAACTTTCCACTTCCGTGTATTAAAGCAAAAAGAAATGACAGGAACCTAAAAATTTAAATACGAAGCTTTCTCAAAATATTGTCGCAAAAATTTAGCGATAAAGAAATAAAAAAAAATGAAAAAAATTGTTTTAAATTACCATTATTAGAAAAATATATCCAAGCTCTAAACCTATTATAGGAAAAATATATATATTTAATACAAGAACCAAATAATCTTATATATTAATACGCTTAAACGTCTGTTAAACTTTCAACAAAGCTTTTACAACACAAAGCTTTTTTCAACTAGATTAGACAACTTTATTAGAACTATTAAAAATTACGATAGTGTGAAAAATTTTATTTAAAGACATAAACCACAAAACGATAAAACCAAATAAAACCAAAAACAAATTAAAATTAACCTAAAAACAATTCACCTATTGAGCAATAGCATTGATTATATCTGATTATATGAATTAATTAAAAAAAAAAAAACAAAGTAGCAAAGACAAAAACCGAATTATCAGAATATAATTATTATATCGATAAAATAGCTTTGCTAAAATATTACGATATTACAGCAAAAAAACTTACCGGTAAAACAAATAGGAAATTTTGAATATATATATTTCAGCTCACCCATGTTCAGAAATTCCAATAATTGCGCAGTAGCATTGAGTAGATATTATATTGTACATGGAGAATCATAAACCGAAATTTACGATCTGCTAAGAACAAGAAAAACAAAATATGTTATTACATTATTATCAAGTTCCAATTCAATACACGGCAAATTTAGTACACATAAAAATTAAAAAAACTTTAAAAAGAAAAATCACATACTAGCCTTACCTACATCAGAGACCCTAGCGGAATAACAATATAACAATAAAAACTGAAGAATAAGAGAAAAAGCAAATGATGTCATATAATACTTCGTTAAATGGCCTATATGATTCCATATGATTTAACAGAGCCATAACCAATCATAACCTTCACTATAATGGTCATATCTAATCATTTTCATACCAAAACGTCAAAACCAAAATTTAAAAGAAGTGAAATAAAAATATAAATTCTATAAATAAATGTTTTGTTTTTTTATTTTGAGTTTTGAAATAGTTAGGACTATTATGATAATAAAAAAAAACACAAAAAACGTATCTATGGCTATTTTAATGTGTTTTTAATGTGTGTGTGGTATTTTTTTTTTAAATGCATTTAATTTCATATCTATACTGCCAGTGACATCTCTGTTCGCCACATTTTGTTCAAATGCACGTCTCTATTAATAGTATTTGTTAGGGATCGTTTAGACATCAAATTTTGTTTCATGAAGGTTTTGTTTTACTTATTTTTGTTACATTTACAAATTTTATTGCAATTACATCAAATTTTATTTCAAAAGTTTTAATTACATATCTCAAAGATAAACAAATATAGTTGCAAAGTATACTATATTTCTTCATGCAAAATCCACTTTCTAAACTTGCAAAATGCGAAGATACGAATATGCGTTACGAGTACTAATAATAAATATTTATAAACAAATATAAATATACTGTGTAATTTCAGAACATTTATGAAATATAAATATTTGAATAGTAAATCAATTATTTTAAGTATTTGTATTGATAAATAATAATAATATTTAATACACATTTTTTGTATTTTTTAATGTATATCTTTCAATATATTGGCATAACACAATTAGAAGGTTATAAATACCTTTTCTCGCAAAACTCACTTTTTCAACTTGCGAAATACGAAAATGCGTGTCGAGCACTATTATTTTAAAAAAAAAATGTATGATATTCTATAACAAAGTCGGATGTCAAACTTTAATGAACATCATTTATACGTTATAAACACAATTCAAAAACGTATAAACCCGGCTTTATACAAAAGTTTTTTCAAAACTATTAGCGGTCAAAATTAATTTATAATAAATAAATAAATACCTAAATAAAACATATTAAAAAAATAGTTATAGATAGATCAAACAATATTGTAAATTACAATAGCTATTCCCAGCATAACATTCGCCGGTCTAGCATTAGCATTATAAATGATACAATTTATTTTATTTGTTTATTTTCTTAAAAAAAATCAATGCTTAAATTGGGTTATACGCTAAAAAAAAATATTTATTGTTTTGCAGAAATAGAAAATTTTGTTTTGAGTTAAATAATTAAATGAAAAGGAAAATAGTATTTTTTTAATTGTGGACCGGCGAATGCAGAAACACCGGGAATAGGTAGTTTATTATAGACTTAACTAAATAACTGCATTTAGAGAGCTTACATATTATAATAAAAATTTGAACAAATCTAATTATTATCTTATTTAGCGTGTCTTTGCTTATATAAAATGAGTTTTAAAGTATGTATATATGTACAACAATTATAATTTGTGTTAATTACAATTATATTTTTTTTAAATGTTTTTAAATTTTATTTAATTTTATAACAACTATTTAATAAAAAAAATTATTTTTAATTTTCAGGTAAATTTGAAATTTTGAAGAATTTAAAAAAAAAAATCTAATTAAGGTTTGTAAAATTTTATAATTCTTTTAATTTCTTTTAATTTAAATTCTTTTAAAAAGCCTCAAATTATATTTATTTTATTTTACAAATTAACGTAAATGCAAATTTTAAAGATCGTACTTTTTAAATTTAAATAGTTTTAAAAATAGTGAAATATTTTAAAATGTCATTAAATTTTCCCCAAAAAGCGTTGTTTGCTTATTTAGAATTTTTTTATTTTTTTTTGTAAAAAAGATCAAATGTCAGATGTCTCATTTTACACATAATTACCACATAAAAACAAATTTATATATATATAACATTTACACATTTAACTGAAATTTTTCTTATTTATTTTAAGACGTCAAAAGTATGCTCCTAAAGTTTTCTAATAATATGAATTTTTCAAATTTGTCCATTGCTGTACCTTTAGTTTTAGAATTTGAATTTTTATTACCTTAACTGAAATTTTAATAACTTTAAAAAAAATTCAAGCTCAGCAGATAACATTTAAATAGTGAGCAAACCTAAAAACTCTCATTGTAAAATAAAAAATATTGGAACAGATATTTTACATATACCTAAATTTTGAAGTTAAAATGTCAGATTAAAAAAATAATAAAAAAATTTTGACATTTTAAACGAAAAGCAAAAATAGGTTTCAAAGTTCAAAATAAGGTCTGTGTAGAGCTCGCTGCTTTGCTGTTTAAAAAATTCAACAACTTTTCACAGTACAAAATTTTGTTAATACAAAAATTTAATGAAATTTTATAAAGTTTTATGAAATATTTTGTATGCGAAAAAACTTAATACAATATTTTAACAAATAAAACAGTAAAAGTAAAGAATTACTGAGGATTTTGTGAAAACAGTTTATGTGCCACTTGATTTTTATACCTAACTAGCAAAGTTATCCGACGTTGTCCGGGTCCAACTCAAAATGTAGAAAATATCATGAATCGAATTAACAAAAATTAATTTAAAACTGAAATGAAATTTTATTTATTAACTCAATTAAAAAAAAAATATTGTCTTTCCATTACGATAACAATATCAAAAATACTACAAACTATAATTTTTTTTTCGTAAACAACATTTCGGGTTGTACAATAATGGACAATAATTAAACACGCCCCTTAGAGTTAGCTTGCTCTAGAACATCCCACATATTATAGTTGTACATGAGAAATTGTGTCTCTGGCATATAGATGAGAGGTTGTTTCTTACAGTTGCTGACAAACAAATTCTAGTAAATTTTATCAAATTATCAAAGCTTAATTTTACCGGGAATTATAATTTTTTTTTTTATTTTAATTGAATTTATTTACGTATATATAGAGAATATAGACAATATCCTAAATAATATGTTCATGATTTCAAAACTTAAAAAAACAGATTGATATTAGCGGTATTCTATCGAAATAAGGATACATATTCGCCTTTTCCACCATTTTGAATTTCTGCTTTCATGATATGAGGATGCAAAGCTTTATTAAATGCATTAGCTTAGTATACATTTTATTATTTTAAAGCGTGTCTATTTATGATTTTTAAACATTTTAATATTTGTCATATGTTTTAGTAGTTGTATGGCAATTAGTCAAACCAGACAGAATATTGGAAAACGATAAAAAATGTATTTCAGAATGAGTACCAGTGGCCTATTTCATAAAAATTGACAGGTGACAATTTTACAAAATTGTCGCGATTGTCCGACATTTTTTTATACATAAATTTACAGGTTGTCATGACAAATTTTGTAAATTATAAAATTGTCATGTCTATTTTGTTATTGTATTTGTTGACAAATATTTTATTAAAAACAAAGCCATAGGTACCTATTTATTATCAAAAAAAAATCTAGGTACTTATAAAATGTTAAACTATTCTTATATACAATGGGCGCTACGAAATAAGTTCCATTGAAATAACTTCGATATTAAAATTAACAATATTTTGTCGAAGCTATGTCATTTTTAATTTTAATAAATTTCTCGAACTTATTTCATTATGAAATTAAAATAAATAAATTAAAAATGAAATAAAGTCGAAAAAAAAAATAAAATTTTATCGAAGTTATTTGAATCGATAAAATTTGTAGCGCCTTTATAATGCAATGAAAAATGAAATTTACAATTTTGCATATTTGAAATCGTGTGTCATGAACTGTCCGACAATTATAACAATTTTGTAAAATACAATTTTATTTTTGGTTTCATAACAAAATTGACATAAAAATTACTGTGGACAAACCTTGTAAAATTTTGTAGATTTTACCTTTGTTTATGAAACACGAATTGACAATTTACAATTTTGTCATTTTATTTTAAAGCAAAAATTTGACAATTGTCGACCTGCAATTTACAAATTTGTAATTTACAAAATTGTCACCTGTCAATTTTTATGAAATAGGCCCAGGATACAAATTTTCAGGTCTTTAACACTTTTGGTTTTTGAAATATGGTTGATGAGTGCCAGAAATTGTATGGCAGGCACCGAAACCAATCGGAATTTTTTAAAACCATATATGATGTGTTCGATTTTAGGTTATAAAATATATTGCTACAAACATACAAACATTTATTTTTACAATACATTGAATACAGAATATTCAAGATCCTAAACATTAAACTTTTAGATGGTATATTCATGATTTCGAAACTAAAAACAAAAAAAAAAAAATAGAATTTTGAAATGCAATTATTTAAGAATAGAAGAATTAAGAACTACTGGAACAATACGTTGTAAATTTTGTGAAATAATTTAAAGCGATTAAGTCATATAAACCCGTATTTGAAAATAGGGTTTAAAAATAGTGTTTTTTTTTTTTTAAATTTTTCTTAATATTTTTATTAAAATAATTTGTAGAATTTTCTTCTTAAAATAAATTGAATTCAAAATCTCACTTTTTATTCAAAATTTTTTGCATAATATTATCAAGTAAAAATACCTTATTTTAATTAATATAATAAAAATTCTACCTAATTTCAATTAAAATTTAACAATAATTATTAAAATAGGCTACCAAAAATAAATTTTATATTTATTTTCGTAATTTACTCAATTTTTAATTTAATATGAAGTAGGTTAGAAATATTTTAAGAATTTTAGAAACAAAAATTCTTAAGAAATATAATTATAAAATGTACCCAAAATGATATTCTAACCAATTTTGCAGCAGAATATTTAGATAATCAAAAATTTTTGTGAGGCAAAAAAATTATTTTTTATTAAGAATTTTCACATCTGGATTAAAAAAGCAAAAACGAAAAAAGAAAATAAAAAAAAAGGATTTTCCAAAAAAAAAAAAAAATGCAGAAATTTTCTTTTTTTAAAAAACTATTTTGAAATTTTCTTAGAAAATTGAGAAATTTTTCTTTAACCAACAATACAAAAATATTTATTTAGAGCCCATAAAAATCCGAAAATTTTATTCGTGGCATTTTATTTTGAGTAAGGCACATTTTTTGTTTTATTTTTTTATTGTTATTTCAAATGGTATTTTTCTTAAATTATGAATGTATGTATATATGTATATGTTTGTAGGCATAAGTTAAAAGTATATACACAGTAACTGTCACTTAAATTAGTTCATTAAAATTAGTTTACTTGGAATTTGATTAATGTTATTAACACGATTAAAGTCCTATTTTCATAAATTCCAAAATGGATATCATTTCAACTTAATTTAAAAATCCTAATTTGACAAAATAAGCAATATTGAAAAGTAATGTAAGCCAATTGAATTATTGTTATATAATTTGGTTATAGATAGATTTAAATAAAAATCGTGAAAGTCATTGGAACCTTGGGGTATTTCGGATATCTTTTTTTTTTTTTTTAATATAAATTTTATTTTTTCTATTTTTATATTCTTACACTAGTCTAGTCTACAAAAATTTACAAAAACACCTATTTATTTCTAATTTTATTAATATCTAAGCAATTTTTTCATTTTTTTGTTAATTTTTCACACAGTTTTAGGAATTTTTTATACTATGCACGAACTTTACAACGTTTTTTAGACTTTGAATTATATTATTGGAAAAGTAGGCAGTAAAATCCGTTATTTATTGAAAACCTATTCTAACTTAATCTATCTTAATCTAACTAAAACTTCTTAAACTAATTAAAAAATTAAATAAAATTATGTGCTAATTATAGTTAGAATTTTCTAACCACTTAATTAATTTGTCCTTATCTGGTATGGATATTTCAAATTTTCTCCGTTAATATTGCCCGGGCTATAATCAATAGCTTTACATGAAGCCCGTCTATTATAATGGTATAATCATGGGACATGATTACGGTTTTGAATATAACCGTTTTCATTTAAATAGATAAAATGCTCAGGAGCTATGAATCCCGTGAGCAAGGTCTTTTTGATGTACTTCCCATTGTGGTAGAATATATGGGATATTAAACCATTTTCCGGAGTGTTTTGTGCTTTATCAAAATGTTTTCGAATTAATTTTATAATAAAATTATCGATTCTAATTATGTTTGCTTCCTTGTAACAAGTATTTATTAGAGTAGTAATAGCCTTTGCGTATTAAATTAGTGTTCGATGTTATTGAATTATAGATGATCGTGTACGTTTTTTAAATATACGTATACAATTTACAAATGTCAACTTACTTTTAGTGGCCATAATTTTAATAAAATTTCTATTATTTTATATATTTTTTGATAGCACCAAAATATTAGTATATTAAGAACACTATTTTAGGTCAACGAAACTTGATTGATCAAATTTGTAAATTTAAACAAAGTGTAAATTTATTTTTGAACATAAATGTTAACAAAAATACCCATATACATACACATAAAATACTAACAATCTCTAAATTTATATTTTATATTTATTCAATTCTTTGGTTATAAATTGTTAATTCCCATGTTTCGATAATCCCAACACGTTGTTTATTCAACAGATGTCTCGTAAATTTACTTTGAAAATTAAACAAAAACAAAAAATATAAAAAACAAATAAATAAAAAACAAAAAAGTATTCAGTATAGTTCAAATCCTTTCGAAATATCCAACGAAATCCCAAAAAAACAAAATGATAAAGAAAAATTTGCTACGACATTATCATACCATATAATAATGTGTACCCAGAACCAATAATAACCCAGAAAGAAGAAAAAGGAAGTCACATTAATCGATTTTAGTTTTTTTTTTTTTTTATCTTTTTTAAAGCCTTAATAGTGGGTTACATTTTATGAACCTCTTTTTCTTTATCTTGTTCACTCTTTTTCGAAGAAAAAAAAAAGAAAACAAATTTCCTTTTTTTTTCTCACTATATTTTATTTAATTTTTTTTTTTATTTCATTTGGGTATGTGTTTAGTATACAATACATTTTGGTTGATAGAAAAAGGGGTGTGTAGTAGGAGGGGAAGGTTTATTTTTTATTCTCGTATATACACATTAAAGGTATTTTAATCTGAATTATCATATTTTATTTTGTTGAGTTAGTCAACTGATTTTGTTATATGGGTACACGATTATTGTTGATTATTAGATATAGACCCCGCTCGAAACAAGATAACTTTCGTTTATGAATTGATAGTAATGGTTTATATGACAGGATGAACGTCTATCACAAAAAAGAAATTAAACTTATATTAACAGTAATATTCTGTAAGGTAACACTTGTCTATTCTGAAATCAAAACTGCAAAATTATATAAGAATAAGTCAATGCAATGTAGATGATTTCCGCCACTGTAATCATTTTTATTAAATATCGAGTCAAATTTATTTTCACATAAATATCGATATTTTGTAAATATTGATTGTTATTTTTTATATTTCAGTTTCCATCTTTGGACTGAATTGTTATTTTATTATTTTCTGTATTTTCTTCAAAAAAAAAAACTAGTTCTAACCGACTTAAAATAAACCGGGTGTTCCAGAGCATGCGTATTAGCTTTTTACGAAAGGAAGTAACCGTTATTTTAATATTTAAAAAAATGTTATTTACTAAATCGAAAGTGCTCTATCGATTGTTGATATTTTCAACTTCTGGGAAAGACCGGAAAAGGATTTTTTATGGCCAAAAATTGCCGAAATTGGCTGAAATCGAAATTTTCAAATGGGAATGGGTACTTTTTAATGCAAATTCAGATTCTACGACAAAAAATAATAAAATTATGTTAAATAATTTTTTTTTGTTTCTCAGTATTTCTCCTTAATAAAAATTAATAAAAATAAAACAAAAATCCACCATATTTTCCTTTGGTAAACTAAAATTAATAATAATCATTTTTATAAATAAATTAGTTTTTCATGTTATCATATTTTTTATCTCAGTTTTGGGTTCCTACAAAGTTTAAATAAAAAAAAAAAAATAAAAAAATTTACTTTACAAAAGTTTCTTATTTTTTGTCGTAGAATCCGAATTTGCGTAAAAACGTACCTCTTCCCATTTGAAAATTTCGATTTCGGCCAATTTCGGCGATTTTTGGGCGGAAAAAACCCTTTTCCAGTCTTTCCCGGATCTTGAAAGTATCAGCAATCAATAGAACACCCTCGATTTAGTTAATAAATTTTTCTTCTAATTCTAAAATGACCGGAGCTTCCTCTCTTAAAAACCTGATACGCATGCTCTGAAACACCCGGTATATATTAAGACATATCAGACTAATTTCTAATTCTAGTTTAATTCTGGTTGTGATCTATCAACACTAAATTTTGAAATAAAATTGAAATCGTGTCTGATTTTCGGTGCTTATTTACTTCACTTCAAAGCTTTATATTGATCAACGATTTATATGGAACTTTTGTCAACTACTTAGTAAATCTCTATTCATGTCTGTTATTATTTTTTTCGTGTTCTTAAGTTTGGATAAAATAATATAGACAATTTTTTTAATGATATTTATTGAAACCACGAATCTAACACGACAATTTTCCCTAACTGTTTTTTTTTGTTTAGATGCAGTAACCAAATTAATTAACCTAGAATATTTTACAAGCGCTAAAATCCTAATTATTAACAGCCTAAATTTGTGATGCCACTTTCTTATGATGATGATATTTATAAAATGATGAAACTGATCATCACTTTTTACTGTATGATATCTCTTTACGTAGTTTGATACTTTTAGAACCTCTTTTGTTTAATTTTCAAAGTAAATTTGTCTTGCGAACATATCATGAGGCATACTTAACAGATATTTTGCAAAGTTTGAATACCTTTAATGTATATCTATTAGTCACTACAAAATAACTGTATTCGTATTCCATATCTATTTCTATACCTATCTATCTGTGGCAAATTGTTTCCGATTTTAAACTAACACAATTACCGGAATTGTATTTCCTTACTGCGTTAAGTAGTTCTAATAAACTTTTGAAATACAAAAATGTTATAAAAATGGTATTAGATCGGCGGCTGGATCTTATCTTATTTTTTTTTTTTTTATTTATGTCAATTCTTACTTATATCTTAACTTACTTATATCTAAAATATTTACAAAAGTAATATGTTTATAATTATAAATTATTCATAAGTAGTGAATTTATAGGCCTTGGCTTTTAGCCGTCTGGCCCTATAGAGCATTAAATCTTTGAAAAAACATTTAAAATTGATACCACTTTTTAGTATGGGTGTTACGATAGTTTTTTTTAGTGAGTCTGGATAGGTGTTTGTTTCAAATGATACATTTATAAATTTAACTATTATAGGTGTTAACTGTTCAGAACATATTTTTATAAACTTTGTGGAGATGTTATCATATCCAGTTGCTGCCCCTGTTTTTAGTTTTTTTATAACATATTCAACTTCACTAACATTCGTTGGATAGAGTTCAAAACTTGAGAAAATTTTTCTAGAAAATTGATTTAAATAAGTCTCGTCAATGGGATTATTAGCAGTATTGAGTTCCTTTGTAATATTATCAATGCTATTTCTAAACCTTTGCGCAACTTATTCCATTTGTCCTTTTCTTCAGGAACTTACCCGTCCTATTGGAAAGTTGCCCAAGTTTATCCTATTCCCAAAAAAGGTGACAAAAGCAATCCTTCAAACTATAGGCCCATAGCTATTACTTCCATTATTTCAAAAACGATGGAAATCTTAATTAATCATAAGCTGAAGAAATATCTTGACAGTAGAGGTATAATTCATGATAGCCAATACGGCTTTCGAGCCCAACGTTCCACCGGTGATCTCATGACATGCCTCTGCGAGAAGCTCAACACCAGCCTGCATCAATCTGGTGAAGCTACTGTTGTAGCTCTGGATATATCTAAGGCTTTTGATCGAGTTTGGCATTCTGCTCTTATAGCAAAATGCAACGCTATAGGCCTTGGTTCAACCTTTTCTAAATGGATTGAAAGTTTTCTTTTAAATCGATCTATCACAGTTTCAGTTGACGGTTCTTTTTCCGACCAACTTCAAATCAATGCTGGTGTTCCACAAGGCTCTGTCCTTTCCCCCACCCTATTTCTCATTTTCATTAATGACCTTCTCAAATTAACTTTCAATCCAATCCATAGTTTTGCTGATGACAGCACTCTAGTAGCATCATATGATTTTCTAAAACAAACTAATGCTACAGCTTCCGCAGTCACCTCCAAAAGAACAATGATGGCCGGCGCGCTCAATCACGACCTTGCCAAAATTGTCGACTGGTGTAAAGCTAACAGAGTCGAGTTTAACACTTCAAAAACTCAAAGCTGTTTTGTTAGTAACAAGCTAACAACATTCGAACCAATTCTCCGGCTTCAAAATGAAGATATCCAGCGACTCAAAGATCTGAACATTCGCGGAATGCGAGTGAATCAAAATATGCACTGGAATGAGCATGATTTCGATATTGCGAAAAGCGCCGCAAAATGTTTAGGATTTTTGAGCCGCTGCAAAACTTATTTTTCATCTCGAGACCTTTTAAAAATCTATAAAACATATCGCTCGAGTATAACTCACATTTATGGGCAGGTGCACCAAAAACTGCTTTAAATTTTTTGGACAAAGTTCAAAACCGCGCCATTCGTCTTATAGGCGACATAAATGTGACCTCATCCCTTATACCACTTGGTCATCGTCGTATTGTTGAAGCACTTACTCTATTTTATAGATATCTGCTTGGTGTTGGCACTTGTTCCGAGGAATTAAAATCACTTCTTCCTCCTTTTAAGCAATTCCATCGCGCAACACGAGAGGCATCCCATCAAGTGCCCACCCTTTCACAGTGGAAATTCCGAGATGGTTTAAGTCCGGCTATGCAAATTCTTTTATAGTAAGAACATCCCGATTGTGGAACCGCGTCCCAATCGAAGCATTCCCAATGAGAGAAGGATTTTTTATTTATGACTTACAGAGGTTTAAGACGAATATTAACAACATTGTTCGCTCTTTCCCACAAAACTTTTCTTCTTTCATTTTCTTTCCTTTCCTCTAACTATCCTTTCCTTTTTCAAATAGTCAACGGTACGCAAGTACTTAAAGGTTCAAAACCTAAGTTTTGGCTATAATATAAAAAAAAAAAAAAAAAATGTACTCATTCATAGTTTGTTCAATCTGGGATTTTGAAGCTATTGAATTGTTGTTATGACCTAGTGTTTTTATATAGTCTTCAGCATCATTTGGGCTTTTGTTAAACATTACTTTCGTGTAACGATTCCATACTCTTTTACAATTCATGCGAATAAAAATTAGTTTTAGCTTCTGCGATTAGTTTTTTTACTTTAATTTTGTATTCGTGATAATCTTTCTTTACATTGGGGTCTTTAGGGTATTTTTTTTTTTTATATTTGAAAAATGAATCTCGAATTTTCATTATTTTTAATATATTGTCGTTCATCCACTTCTGTTTTTTTTCGATGTTTTTAAAGGTATATTGATAGTGTTAGATTGTATAATAGAACTTAATTTTTTCAATTAGCCTGTTAATGGAATTGTATGAGCTTATATTAGACCAGATTTCGTTGTAGGAAATATTGTCATAGTTATTCATATGCCGAAATAATGGAATTAGAGAAATTCTAGAAAGATATCAGAACAATAACTTCAAAACTTTCATATGGTCTACAGATCGATTAATCATTAATTGATCCGATCTGTTGATTGAACCGAAAACCGATCTATTGATTGAAATTTAATATTATACTGAAACCAATAACTATACTCTAATGTAATTTATATCTCCATATATAACTATTACTACACAAAATTAAAACATGTATCAAGACTTTTATATAACTGTATATTAACTTGAGAAATAAAAACCATAAAAATTTTAATTTGATTTACAAAAGAGCTACAAATTTTTATTTTTCTTCAACCAGTTGTTTGTATACATTAAAACATTAAACCAGCACCTTTTATTTAATTCTAAGAAAAAAATAAAAATATCAAAAAAAGGATAAACAGAAACAACAAAACAAAAAAAATTATTTTTTATGTTCAAAAAATCCTGAAAAGAAAACATTGTCTAAGATTTTAAACGATCTAAACTATTAAAAATTTTTTAAAATGAACAGTGGGTGGTTGGCTACATTTTATATTCAAATTCACACACACACACAGCTACACACAAAACGCATATGGCGTATAAAAGTAATAAAATAAATATCCTTTTGCATTAAGTTATTTCCATTTATATAGAATGAAGAGAATGAAGATAACAACAAAGAAAATGGTGATGAATAAAAGGCTAACAATGAAAATACAACAACAAAACATATTCGGTAATTTTAGATAAGAGAGTTCACACACAACTACAACAACAAACAAGTATGGTTCAAGGATTCAAAGAAACTTATGCAAAAACAAAAAAAATCAAAAAAAAATTAAATTAGTGGGAACCAATAGTTACCAACGTATTAAATAAATATATATATATATGTATCGATAAATAGATGGATATAAAAATATTTGTTCTAAAAGTCATTAAGAATGGATTACTGTTTTTTTTTTTCTTATTTTTTTTTTTTTCAAAAAGGAAGTTATCCAATTCCCTTGTGGAAAATAAAAAGAAACTTTGAATATTCAATGAAATTTGTTTTTTTTTTTATGTCTTAACAATAAAAGGTGGTGTATAATGGATTGGAGTTTGAAAGCTACTTTGTGTAGGAAAATAAAAGTGAAAGCAAGCATTTTTATACTCCAAAAGTGTTGGAATAATATAATTATAGAAAGACCAAAATGTAATGGAATCAGGATGAACTACTAAGATTTTTTTTTTTTCAAAATTTATTTGTTCCTTGAAGATAATTGTTTGAAAAAGTGGTGACAATCAAAATTTTCCATTGCTATCACAATATTCGATTATATGTGGGCTAGTAATTGTGTTGAATAACACAAAACGGGACATATATAGGTATAATGTCCAAGGTATAAGTAGGTAATGTTAAGATAGCTATCAAACATATAATTCTATCAACCATCTCGGACAGGTTTTCGGCAGGACGGGCTATCGCAAAGAATACATTTATACTGTCAGATTTTTGATTAGAGCAATCACATCAGACGTCTATTACCAGACGAAGGCTTGCTTCATTTAATTGTGCAATAACTCATCATCCAGTAGGGTTAGTAAAGCACCGCCACCTTTGATTAGAAAAATCTAAAAATAAACTAAACCAGATACATGCTATTAGTAGAAGGGTAAGAAGTCATAAGTTAATACCTATATATGTTAATAGCTATACATTTATTAAAAATACTTCCAAAAGTTAAGCCGAAAGTATGAAAGCTAAAAAGAACAACAGTTGTTAGTTAGTCTCACTTTTATCAAAATTTTCCCAGATCCGTCAATTATCAGTACGAATAAGCTTTAAATGTTTCCTTCTAAACTCAATAATCTCAAAAATTATCAAATAATATTATTTACACGCTGGGTGGCGCCAGTAATCCCGTAATTTAATAATAAATAAAATACTCCAGATTTTGTAGATATATAGTGTAAAACTGCAGTACTGTACTTAATTAAGCACGAAAAGGTGATTCTACCTACGTTACTGTCAAGAGTGTAAAAAAAAAGATAGCAGTATTCCCCCGTTCATTGAAAGTTTGGAAGATTGATAAAACTTCGAGGACGTTTGATAAAAAGTCGTCAAAATTCTATTATAAATTGTTTTCAACCATTTCATTCAATATACGTATACCGTATAATACTGGAGATATCATGAGTATAGATCGAGTGAACAATATTGAGGTTCTAAGTAGAATAGGCAAAGACTGTGAGTTGTTTTTGAGTGAGAAAAAAAAACTTATCTGGGTCATAAGATGTGAAATGACAAATATCATCTTCTACAACTGATTCTGCAAGGTTAAATTGAAAGTGGAAGACGTGTTGGCAGAAAAAAATGTCATGACTAAGAAACATCAGGCAATGGACAGGCCTCCAAATTGACGGTCTAGGGCATGCATCGCAGGATAGAGAGAAATGTCAATGCAGATATCTAGTAGTGAATATGCAACTGAAGAAAAAGTTTCATTTAAAACTTGGTATGCTATTACATAATGATTGAATTAATTGAATCTTTTCTTTCTTTTTCGTTTTTACTTTTATATTTAAATGTTAGTAACTATTCTATTCATATACTTTGTATACATAATTGTAAAGACTTATCGTCTTATGTATATGCACAAATTAATAAAATAAATAAATAAAAAAAATAAATAAACATAATTTTTTTTTAAATGATTTATCTTAGACAACAACCACATGCGTTAATTTAAAATATATGTGAATTATGTGATATATGTACACATGGGGTGAAATTTTTAATTAAAATTTCTAATTGAAAATTTAAAAGAAAAAATATGTAATTTCGCCATGTCTCCTTTTAAGTTTTGTATCATTTAAAGAAATAAAAATAAAAATCGGTTGTGAAATGGTTTAGATATTTGTATCGTACTTTTTTCAATTACACAATCGTATTACACAATTTTTTTTAAATGATTTATCTTAGACAACAACCACATGCGTTAATTTAAATTATATGTGAATTATGTGATATATACACATGGGGTGAAATTTTAATTAAAATTTCTAATTGAAAATTTAATAGAAAAAATATTTCATTTCGCTACGTCTCCTTTTAAGTTTTGTGTAATTTAAAGAAATAAAAATCAAAATCGGTTGTGAAATGGTTTAGATATTTGTATCGTACTTTGTTCAATTTACAGATTAAATATAATGATATATTTTTATTCTTGGAGACTTTGAAGATCTCCAATCAGTTTATTTAACTATTTAATTTTATTCATTTTGAAAAATTCTTTGATTATAGGAATTTCTAGCTGTTTTTTGATGTTCTTCATGTATCATTAATTTCGGGTATTACTTTGAGCGATTTTCTATCAGCTTAGTACTTGAAATTTAAATCAGCTTAGTAATTGAAATTTATAACGTTTTACAGACGGACTATAGGTTCAGCAGATGTGTTTCATCATACCCTTTGTAAATGTCCGAAAACCAATTAAGTATACATATTGATATAGTTTACTTCTTTTACATCATGTGTTTTATCCGTTGCGGATATTAGTTTACATGATCGCTTATTTTTAGCTTATTAACAACAACTCAGAACAATGATTTTTTACTACTACTAAACAACGACAAGCATTTTTATAACCTAATTTTTTTCTATTTTAATATATTTAAAAAATTTGCAAATTAAAATTTTCTTAAGTATTTTCTTCTAGGTTAGTTTTATGCAAAATTTTACTTTATTATAAAATATTTTAATTAAAAAAATCATGTTTGTAAATACGTCGAGAAGTCAAATTGACTTTTCATAATTTGTTCCCACACAATTTTAGCAAATGGCAATTTTTCCAGTTTGTTTTTTTAGTTCACGCTATTTTAATTAAACTTGAAAACAACTTAAATTAGGGTAAATAACATAAAAATAATAAAACAATTTATAAATTTATATATATACATACATATGTACATATATCATTCACATTAAACATTTGGAAGCACCATTTAAAAACTTTTTATATTTGGGTGGTTGTGTTAACAACTGCAAAATTTCTTACACCATTCATTCACTCAGTTCCAATACTCTCGGTTTGTAAATAATAAGTATGTAACGTAAATAATAACATGTAAAAATGAAATTTGAGTAGATTTTCTCAGATCACTTAAGAAAATATTTCTTAATTTAGGTAAGTATAAAATTTGTCAGTAGGGAGGATGGTAGACCTTTGAACAATGAAACGATAAGAATCATTCATTAGATACATAAAAGTATCCACTTCAAGATGGTGGTATTTGACTATACATCATATATACATATATATTCACGCATATGTATAAATGGATTATTAATAAAGAAATTATATACTGTTACATTAAGAAATATTTGCTAGAGTAGAGAGATATAAAACCGTGCGACTTTATAAAATTTCAAAGGAGCATACAATTTTATTTGTTTTTTTGTTTTTGTAAAAAAAATTTTTCCGAAGAATGCCAATAGCTCAAATTTTGGATCTAATTTCAAATTTTTGTTTTTTTTTTTTTACTTTTTTTTCTTTTTCACTTTTTTGTTATTTTATTTACTTTTATTTTAATGATTATAAATTGAAAAGAGAAATAAAGTCATTCGATATTTTTCTTTAGCAAATATTTACAGAGAGTTTTATAATTAAAAAAAGAAAAACAAAAAAAAAAAAAACGAAATTTTGGGTTTTTAAATTACGAAAAATATTTCAATAAATGTTACCAATTTGATACAAAATCGGAACTAAAAGTAAAATATTTAATTTAGTTTTTAGATATGTTTTGTTATATGTAGATTGATATTGCACCGTTATTGAATAATTAATTACGCAAATGTCATTTCAAGTATATGTGAGGCAAGTAATGTTTTTACTTATATACCAACTAAATCAATTATTTTACAGATGTCTGTACAAAATTTCTCGAATCGGTAACATTATTGGAGGGACAAAATATTAAATTTTAGCTAGCTATAACTAAGCAACATTGTAAATTAGGTGTTGTTAGTTTTGATATATTTTAATAAATCTGTCATTTTACATTGACAGTGAATTTTTCTACTTAAATTAAATAATACCCTACAGACTCTGCAGCCCCACTATTATAAATAGTAATAAAATAAATAAAAATAAAAAGGCCCACATCCCGTAGGGGAAAAGGGTCTGTAGTTGGCCTGCAGATTCATCTGCAGGTCCACTGTTTAATAAATAAATAAATAAATAAATAAATAAAAATAAATTAAAATTTTAATTTAATTTATTTTTATTTATTTTATTACTGTCAACTCACGCAGAAATGTGCAATAATGATGTATAATACTATGATTCTACCGCATTTGAACTACTGTTCATCATTGTTGTTTCTATGTGTAGTGAAAAGGAAAAGGATAGGATGCAAATTTTACAAAACAAGGCTATGAGAATCATCTTAAGATGTAGTAGAAGAACTAATCAAAATTACATGCTCGGACAATTAAAATGAACGTCAGTACGCCAAAGACTCAATTTCAATATTTTGGTCTTTATTTTTAAAATGAAAAATATAATATGCTTCCAGACTATTTAGGAAATTTATTAAGATATGTTGGAGAAACAAATCATTACAGCCTGTGATCGGCAAATTTATTCAGGTTACCATTGTTTCGTAAGAGTAATACTCAAAACAATTTTTTTCATAAAAGTCTTCAATTATTTAATCACTTATCAGTGGAAGTCAGAAACGTAGAAAATTTAGATTTTTTCAAAATTATGAAATTTGAGTTATGAAATTTGTATGTTGCCTATTGAGTATTCATAAATTTTTTATCTTACTATATTTTGAATTTTCTAATTATTTTAAATTTTGTAGTTAAATTTTTTATAAATGATTTTGGTAAATTATTTTTTATAAATTTTCTAATATTGGGTAATAATCATATAAAATTAATTTTATTTTATGTAATTGGAAGGTTTAAGGCTTCAAAATAGTATTAATTACTAATAAACGAATTAAAAAAAAAAAAGTAAAAAAATAAATAAATTAAACAATGCTAACAATGCTTAAAATCTAAAAAAAATTAATATGTAATTTGAGCAATATCTCATTCTCGCGAAGTTTGATCAACTATTATTTATTATTTATATGAGATATCTACTTTCATGTACCTACACGAGCATTGAACTCAGTGGAATAATAAAATACAAAATTTAAACTAAAACTTGCCAATAGGATTCATAAATGTGGTTTTCTTTGTTTATAGTATCGTAGTATATATTTAATCATTTTTATCTGGTCGTATCATTCCACGGAGATTAGATATTGGTGATCAATTCTGGATTTTCAACTCATGTGATTTAAGACAATTGCTTTTGCAATTGATTTCGAATAAGATTTTTGTGATATTCGACCTCGTTAAAAGATAATTTTTTACAAGGTATTACGTAGTCTTCCCCCAACTCTACTATCTTGAGGGGTTCAGTCAAGATTGGGTGTCGCGATGTTCGGCATGAATTTTCACAGTGAGTAAGTTATTCAACTCTATTTCATTATCTGTCGATATTAGTTCAATTGCTGAAAATAGACGTTATGTTATTATCCTGCAGATACGCGCATTTCGTCTACTACTTGCAGACTTCTTCAGTATTTTGTACTCGACTTTGTACAAATTTTATAATAAAAATATATATAATATATCTAGTTTGTTCAGAGCCTATTCTACATATCTATAATTGACAAATAAGTTATTTCCCTCGGCCAAAGTTTGACGTTGTCGACATTAAAGACATTAAAAAATGTAGTATTTTTTTTTTATATGTTCTTCACTGTAACTTAGGTAGTAGGTAGAATCACTTTTTCTTGGTTAAGTACGGTACTGCAAGTGTTAACTACATATTTTACTACAATGGTTTTCGAGTATTTATTTATCAGATTATACTGGCTTATCAATTCATTAAATGTGGAAAACTACTGCTATTGTCAAAAAATAAGCCTTCTTAAATAGAATAACTCTTTTTTTGATTAAATTGTTACCAGATTATATGTACTCTCAATTATTTTTTGCCATTTATTTTCTCCCAATGGCAAAGGGTTTTTTTTTTTTTTTTATTCATAGGTAATTGAACCTAGGACCTTTCGGAAAGACAGGCGTTCTACCTACTGCACCACCCACCGTATATTTATTTGCTGATAAACACTAAAGCATTAAGGTCGTTCATATTTGACATTGTGACGCCCTGCAATTATACTATCGTACATCACAAAATCGAAAAAATGAGCTGAAAATGCCATATTTACTAATTTTTAATGCTCTATCGATGTGTGTATTCGAAATTATCCTATGTAACATAAATTCAGAGATATTTCATTGTCACTTTGCTATAAGCGAAACCGAGATTGATGTTTTTATTCTTATTTTGCCTTTTTTTTCCTTATTCATTTATTAAATTATTACTTAGTTACTAAATTATATATAAAACTAATTCTATTTTAACAAACTATATTAGATTTTATATATTCATTAAAATGCTGAAATTTATAAAGTGTTTTATAAAATGTAATAATTAATAAATTAAAATTAAGACCTAGCTAAATTCTATTTGGTCGTATAGAGTTATATGATAATTGTTTGCTTAAATGCCAAATTTCTGGAAATGCGACAAAATGCAGTGTAAATGAACGTTTTCGAATTCGTGTATGTAATTATTTTGACGTAAGTTGACAAACAACAAATTGTTACTTGTTAAATTGTATTGAAAAAATATAATTTCTTTTAGTATTGTTCAAGTGGTTGTCAGTAGAATGGTTATATTTTTTATTCAATCAAGAACTAGTATGTGATACTTTATTATGTCTGACTTATAAGTCACTATGCCATATTTTTAAAATTTAAGTTTTAATAATAAATATTATAACAATTTTGAAAATTAGATTTAAGTAAACATTAAGATTAATTTTTTAAGTTGTTAACACTTTATAGTGTTTTATATTTAAAGTTTATTATTAACATTTTGCAAGTAAAAAGTTAACTAGCTATTTATTTATTATTATTATTTTATTATTTTTAAAATTGATTTATTTATTATACCATGTTACATATTACATACCTTAGTATATTATCATAAATTAAATTAAAAAATTTGCAGAACAGTATTGGTAAAATTAGATAAATGTAAGATTATTCTGATATTCCTGAGAATATGTGATGAATGGAATAACAAGAGTAGAAATAATTAAATTAGATAATTAAACAATATTAGATTGATAATTCAGAGCTAAAAGTAATACAGTTACAGGAATACAAAAATAAAAAATTCAATATTAAATAAAAAATAAAATACAAATTTATAGCTATTAAATATCAATATAAATAATTAAATTTAAATAAACATAATTAATCAAGGAAAGAAAATAAAATAGGAAAAAAGAGAAAAAATTAAAATTCGAGATAAACGATTACAACAAAATAATAGAAGCCTGAGAAACAAAACTTAAAAGATATAAAAGAATTAGGTTAAGTTAGCAACAACTCAATTTGAGGGTGATCAACAAGATTCATTAAGTGAAATCTAAGATTTTTGATAAAAGTAATATAAGTTCTATCCGATCTTAAAGAGAAAGGTAACGTGTTGAAAATTTGGAAGCTAAAAAGTCATAAAAGTCGCGAAAATGTGTTGTATATGCTCTAGGAACATTTATTAAAAAAAGGGGTATTAGTATTAAAGGGGTATTATAATAATAAGGGGTATTAAAAAGGCTTATACGGTAAGATAATTTTAAGTAAAAAGTCCTAAAAATCCTAATTCTTGTTCCAAAAGACTTTATTTTTATACATTTAAAGATAGCTTATCAACCATACTACTCCTAAAAATTAAAAAAAAATAAAACTTTTTCGGCTTTGTTTTATTTCGTCTAACTTCAAAGTCAATTTCCCAAAACTCGATTTTCTGGATATACGACTTAATAATTGGGGGACGACGATTGTAATTTTGATAAAAATAAATATAAGGACTTCTCTGACTAAATTTATTAATTTTACTCTAAATTCGAAGATTTAAAAAAAAATAAAATAATCAGTCGTAACGGTGAATTCGACCGAATAAAAATCGAGTACTCGTTCGTAAATTTTCAACTGGCGAATTCGATTTAAAAAAAATTCGAATATTTTTTATCGAAAAGCTATTACATTTTGTTATATTTTTTATTTGATTACATTATTTGAAATGGGTAAAAAATTAGTATTTCGATCAAAATCACCGTTAACAAATTCTTACCGAATCGAATCGAGAAAATTCTAATATATTTATATCGAATCGAATCCACCGGTACGGCTTAATATATTATGTATTAATCATATTTCTAAAAACAATGTAGTAATATAAAAAATATATAAATGTTATAAAAAAAACCATACAGATAAAGATGATCACTTCAGTCTTCCAGTAAAACCTAAATGTGTTTAAAATATATTTTGCCATTTGACACTGTCGATTCCGTTGAGACTGTCTTCAAAGTTGCTCTCTGTTTAAAAAAAAAAAAAATTTGATTTAAAAATTTTGAATAATTTTAAATATTATACCTATATACTTTGAAATAAAATCTGAGTTCAAAGTTCATAAATTGCATTTCGAATTACTTTCTAGGAATCGATTTAAAATTTTTTTTAAAAAGTTAATACACCTCTCCAGTAATATATTGTTTGTTTTATTTTTTTTTTCTTATTTAACTGTTTTTAATACTTGAAATTCAAGTCACTCTTAATTTAATAATTTCTTATTTCTTTTAATATCTCTTCTATTTAAAAAGAGATTTATTCTATTGTAAAAAACTTGAGTAATTTTGTATAAAGAAAAGAAAATTCTGAACTGTACCATAAATCACTGAACTGAACGTAGGTACCTATATATATATACATCAAATATATATATTTATATAAAAAATAAAATTAATAACAAAGTTCATAAGTTCAATATCTGTATAGAAAAAAACTTTTCTAACCTCTCTCTTCACTACATCCTACATCTCTTCATCAGCTCTTTAAATAGTTTCCCAACTTATTTAATTTCTGTATTTCATTCACGTTTTTCACATTATGAACACTAATAGAATTTGATCGTCTCATAGTTGCTTTCATCATCATATATCAGTTAAGAATAAAAAAAATAATAATAATAATAATAATAATAAATTACAGTAGAATATTCTTTTGTTAGCCAATGTTAGTTTTCTTAAGACTGCGTTATTTATCACTTATATTTTTTATTGTGTTTTACAACTTTGTTGTAAGTTGAATAAATTTTGCGACACTTTCAAAATTATATTAACTTTGTTTATGCATTCACATATTTAATTTCTTTGTTGTTGTGTTTATGCTTGACAAACTGAATCGTGTATTTTGTTTGTTATCATCTGTTGGTCCTATCGAATGGTTCATGCTTAACAATTTTTACACATTCTGTTTAATTTTAGGCAACTGTCTTCGATCCGTCGATTCTAATTGTTCGACAAATGTCCTTGTTATTACAAGTGTACTTCTTATTCTAGTAATGTAGTGTATTGTGCTTGATAAACTAAATCGTGTATTTTGTTTATTATCATCTGTTGGTCCTATCGAATGGTTCATGCTTAACAATTTTTACACATTCTGTTTAATTTTAGACAACTGTCTTCGATCCGTCGATTTTAATTGTTCGACAAATGTCCTTGTTATTACAAATGTACTCCTTATTCTAGTATTGTAGGGTATTGTTTATATATTTTTTTTTTATCTTTTTGGCGTTTAATTAGTGCTTTTACCTTCTCGTTTGATTTTATTTGCTATTCACAATCATCATTTATTTTGAGACCCAATATTATTAACAGTATATGCATGTTTTGTAGATACTTTTATTTTCGACACTATATTATCAATGCTTCGCACCTAAAGGTTAAAAAGGGTTGTCCAATAATAATTTAAATGCCCGATGTAACATAATTACACTTGAACACGCCTTCGTGTGCATGGAAATATTTTTGTGCTGCTTGAACCATACTGTATTAATGGTCAACTGCGTCATTTTTATTATTTTTTTATATTAATTTAGTTACTATATATTAATTTTTTTGTTCCTTCTAAATATGTAATAATGGATTGTTGCATTTTAGGTTAATCCATGTGATCACATCATTTTCAATAATCTGCTTTAAGCCTTGTATAAAATTTTTATCTTACAGCATCAGATTCTCTTTCTGTGTGGTGAATCATATAGATTGAAAATTGTTTGTTTGGCTGACCATATACCCTTTTTTCGTTTATAGAATGTGCTTTTAATGAGACGAATTTAGTAATTAAATTTTTTTTTTATATTAGGCCAAAATAATGGGATAAGCACCCTAACTGCCTTCGCAGAATTTAAGCCATATTAAGATGAAGAAAAATGAAGTATAGTAAAGAGTAATAAAATTAGAAAAGAATTAAAATAGAATAGAATAGAATCGTTAGTACAAAATGTATGGACAGGTTAACAGATATTTATTTACCCATTTCTTGAAAACTTCTAAGTTATAGGTTTGAGGGAACACAAAAGATGGCAAGGTGTTCCATAGCTTAGAGGTTCGGTTGATGAAAGAATTTTTATATTTCACAGTTCTGGTTCGAAGAGGCTCTACTACAAATTTAAGAGCGAGGGCTGCTCTGCGAGTATTACGCTGGAATGATTGTATTTTGGACATAATACTTTTTATTTCGTCAGAGCTATTACCCAACAGATATTTATAAAACAGAGTGACTGCTCTTACATTACGGCGATGACTTAATGATGTTAGGTGTTGTTAAACATCTCCATCATTGATAATTTTGCTGTCTTGCTTTTGTACCTTATCTAGGTACTGGAAGCTGGTATTTGGTACACCGCTCCAAATATCCGAGTTATATTCAAGTTGAGGCCAAAGGTATACCTTATATATTATTAGAAGCTTGGAAGATGTAAAATATTTTCTACTTTTGCTTAACAATCCTAAACATTTTGCAGCATCCTTCGCTACAGAAAAAATATGATCGTGCCACGAGAGTTTGCTGTTTATTTCCATTCCAAGAATTCTAGAGTTTCATACAATACAATACTTGGTCTTGATGGGTTTTATTTTATTGATAAGAGGCAACTCTGGGTTTTTGAAGCATTAAATATTGCCCTATTTACACTTCCCCAGTCATGTATTTTTTGAAGATCGCTGTTTAGAGAACAAGATATATTATTTCGTACTCTGTTCTGAACTGAAGTCTGGGTCACTTCAACAGCGTTTTGAAAGAAATACAAGGAATCAAGGATACTTAAAAATCATTAGCAAAGCTGTGAATCTGATTTGAAGTCGTGTATAGGAGCCATTTTTTTGGATTAAATGGGCTTGAGAGTCATCATAAGTAAATTTGTCTATTTTCTTGAGATTCCTACTCTATAAAGATAACTCTACTCTGATAAGATAAATTCTACTATATATTGCTTTATTAAGATAAAAATTTGTCAGAAGTTAATCGTTAACAATAAGTGTAGATTTTTGTTTAACTCGTACTCAGTACCACCATTTTGGAAATATCGCTGTCATATGATATTCGTATTAAATTTCTTCTAATTTCACATTAGAGAGTCCAAATTTTAGGATGGGAAAATTAGTAATAGAAAATAAATGTATGTCGCTTAACACTAGAACAATATGCACTGAATACTTAAACCTCTTGTAAAACTAATATTTATTCGATCTTAAAACTGATGTAATTTATTTTAAATTTTCATTTTCACACTGTCAACTGTCATTGTCAACTGAAAACTGTTATTTTTGGGTATTTTTATAACCTATAATTTAAATATTTTCACAATAGATTATTTCATTTACACAATTTTCTTGACATTTCCGTCATCCGTGATGTTCGTGAGTATTGCGTCCTCTATAATTATTTTTTTTTTAGATTTGATGAAGATTTGATAAATCAGTTTGTAAAGAATGCAAATGTGAGCTCAACTGTAATTCATTACAAGTTAAATTTTGTTGAAAAAAGCTTCTCTGAACGTAGGGTCTTAAGCATAAGTCCTCTAACCCAATATATACAACAGAAAAGTCCTCTTACGAATCGCTCTTAGTACACATAAATACGGTTTGAGTACGAAGTTCCAAAAAAAAAATTCTAAAATTTAAAATTTCAAAAAAAAAATTTCAAACTTTTTTTTATCCAACATCGGCTACGCATAAAAATAATGAAATTAAATATTCTGGAAAAAGTAGATTTTCTTTTTTGTATCCAAAAGCAGCTACGCACAAAATGTAAATATTCTGTAAAAGTACAGCTTTGATTTTGAATCCAACTCTAAAATTCATTCATTCATACATGTGTGGAATTTTTTATTTTGGATTTATTTTTAATTCAGTATTTAGAATTTTTTTTTGGAATTATGACACCATCCTGCTCCTCCTCTTTCACTTGATTATCTACCTTGCCGTGGTGTGAAAGCTGAGTACGATCAATGACTCTCAGGCTGGGTCTGAACTTGGTTTTTTCCATGATCAAAGACATGTCCCTAGGGTAGACCAGAAACCAAAGGATAACATTAAGCTCACTGATGGTAGTTCCATCCACTTAGTTAATTTTCTTGCCACTTCGGTGATTTGTTTACCGTAAATGATAAGGGGGTAGAAAATCATTAGAATTAGCATTATTAATTATGTACCACAAATGGATCCAAATTTTCGAAAGTAGATTTTGAAACAAAATAAAAACTAAAATGAGAAACTCAGAATAAATAACATCGATTTATATGAGACTTCCATGAAATGTGGTCGTCAACCGATTCAAATACTTTGTTTTAAATTTTTTTGAAGAACAAATTCTTTTGTGGTGTTTTGGATATTCATTATGTATTTTAATATTAAGCTAGCTATTCCCGGCGTAACATTCGCCGCTCTAGTGTTAGCATTTTATTTATTTTTTTTATTTTCTTAAAAATAATCAATGTTTATGACCATTATAGTAAAGGTTATGATTGGTTATGGCTTTGTTAAATCATATCGAATCATATAGGCGAATCATATATCATTTTTATTGTTATATTGTTATCTCGTTAGGGTCTCTGATGTAGGTAAGTGTAGTCTGTGATTTTTCTTTTTAAAGTTTTTTTAATTTTTATGTGTACTAAATTTGCCGTGTATTGAATTGGAACTTGATAATAATGTCATAACATATTTTGTTTTTCTTCTTCTTAGCAGATCGTAAATTTCGATTTATGATTCTACATGTACAATATAATATCTACTCAATGCTACTGCGCATTTGAATTTATACTTTTGAATTATTTGTTAATAAAATAAACAAAATTTCAATTATTGGAATTTCTGAACATGGGTGAGCTGAAATATATATATTCTAAATTTACTATTTGTTTTACCGGTAAGTTTTTTTGCTGTAATATCGTAATATTTTAACAAAGCTATTTTATCGATATCATAATTATATTCTGATAATTCGGTTTTTGTCTTTGCTACTTTGTTTTTTTTTTTCAATCAGTTTTACTTGTTCATTTTTTATTCTTTGTAAGAGGTTTTTATATATGAAATTTACTGTTACTTCTCATCCTTAATATTTTCATGTTTCATACAATTCTTTAGATCCTATATACATATATATTTTATATATATATATATAATTTGAGTAATAGGAAATAAAAGAATCTTCATGTAATTCAACACAATCCATCCAATACAATTTCTTTACATTTATATTGTTGAATTGCTTTTCTAATACTTTATGATGGACGGCTATAGTAATATCAGCACATTTTCTGTATATATATATTTATATATATATATATATATACTTACATATATTTAACTCTTAAATTTCCTTCCTTAATTATATAAAATGGAAAAACTACTCTAGAAAAAATATCTAAGGTAGGGTGGTGTGGTGAAGGCACTCAAAATTCCTATATTTCGCCCCCTCGTTCTTTCTCTATGAAAGCATTCAATTTTTGATTTTTTTTTTGTTTTTTTTTGTTTTGCTATTTTTATTTCTAATTTTCTAAGGTGTACGTAAACCCACGCACCAAATAAAGTCGACCATTATTTTTGTCTTTTTATTTTCCCAAGGGAAATTTTAAATGTCTTAAAAAAATAAAAACAACAATAACAAAAATAGAAAAACAGTTGTGTTATTTTGAATTGGCTTTTTTTAGAAAAATTAAAAATAATAAAAAGTAAAAAGAAGTAAAAAGGATAAATAAAAATAAACAGCAAACAATAACAATGTTCACATAATAAATCTTAATAAAGAAAGATAATAAAAAAAAAAAAAATAATAATTTTAAGAAACATTCATTTGTAATTTAGGTACACATAATTTCTAGAATAAAAAGTTGAAAACAGAAAAAAAAAGTTTCAAAATTGATTCCAAAATTAAATTAAAAGAAAAAAAAAAGATTTATTTTTTGTTTTATTTTTATTATGTACAATCAAAATTCGTACAGCGAAATTTCTTACTATTCTGTACACTTAATGAAAAACATTTTTTTTTTTTGTTATTGAAAAACTTTTATTAATTAACTTTCTTAATATTTTAAATCATAAAAATGTATTATTGTCTTTAGGATTTGTTTCCATGGGAAAACAATAATTCAAATATATTTGTAGCTCACTACAGAACTTAGAAAAAGTTGCGTACACAGCTTGGAAAAATCAAAATCTACAACAAAAACCATCTAACAAAAAATTTAAATTATTCCATCCACAAATTATAAATAAAAAACAACATTTTTTTTTTTATTTTACCAACATCTTACCAGCATTTTACCATTATCTATTAAAACCTTATTGGAATTTGGTAGATCAAAAATATCTTAGTTTCTTTGAGTTAAATGTAAATTAATGGTCAGTCTATATAAGACTAGCTTTAATGTTGCAATAATGATAGGAGTTTTTAGTGGGTTAATGTCCCACAGTTCTTCAAACTGCCTTCGTCAGTAATATGTAGTCCCTGAAGCCTCTTTCGACGATTTACTACTATCTGGAAAAAAATTTTACCAATATTTATTCCCTACTAATTTCATGGTAATATTGACAATATTGAATCTCAATAAATAAAATAAAATTAATGTCTTATAGAAAAATTAATTAAAAATTTTGAAATTAAATAATTATTTTTTCAACAAATATTTAAAATTATACTGAAACTTTAAATACAATAATCTTAATTTAAATTTTATATTAGCATAATTTTGTTTTTACAAATGCATCAGACATTCAATAATAGAAAAATAATAAATTAATCGATATAAAAATGTATCAAGGATTTAAATTGTTAATTTTTTAATCAAATTGAATTCAATTCACTTTTAAAATTCAATTTTGGTTATTTTTTTTTTTTTAATTTGGATTTTGACAATCACAAAATTAAATTTTTTTTTGAATAACACCCTAAATCAATTTCATTTCTTCCCTCTGTATCAGTACCATTTCAATCTTTGTTGTAATATTCAATTTAATATTGAAGCTTATTTAAAATAAAAATAATTTAAATATCTAGATTAAATGAAAAAAATCTGTAACATTCAAATAAAGAAACCTTCAAAATTGTTCCAGATTTTTTTTTCTCGTTTTATTCTCTTTTGAATCGTAATTTAATTTTCAGAAGTACATAGTTGAAATATTGAGTTTTACATTTTGGTTTTTGTTATATATTTTTGTTTTTCTGATGATAGAAAAAAATCTTCATAAGCCTCTAAAATTGTCAATGACGAAAATGTTGACTTTATAGCACATTAAAAATGACCCACCCACAATGGGTCTAAACAAGTCTGCAAAATATTAATACATTATTTGGTTCTATGACTTATGTAGAAAATTATGTATTCATTTTATGTGGCTATATATTATGTAAGGTATGTGCTGATCTCAATGACCAATCGTGCACTTTGTAATAGCTGATTCAAATTGAACAAAAAATCATATAGAAGATGGACAAAAATTGATCACGAGATTTTCATAGGAAGCGAACTAAAATTTTTTTAAGTGTATTTTTTTTTGTAAAAATGTTTATGTAATAAAAATAATTAGAGGGAATTAAAAAGCCAATCAAAATATTACAGGATATTACCTTTCTCCAGAATATTTAAGCAACCTATATGCAAGATCGTGAGCTAGGAGAGACTTTAGAGTTGGATTCAAAATAAGGGAATACTCTTTTTTCCACCAAATGTATGTATTTGTATATGCAAGATTTTCAGTTAGGAGGGATTTTATTGTTGGTTAGAAAATCAGGGATTCAATCAAACCTTTTACAGAATATTTATATATGACGATACGAAAATTTGAGGAATTTTGCCATTACTCATTATGAAAATAAAATTGATTGAAATGTTAAGTTTTTAATTATTTTAAATGTTTTTTGTGTCTTTTAGTCTTGGAAAAAGGAATTCTCCTTTATACAAAAAAAAAGGGATATCTCTTTTTCGAGAATATTCGAAGGTTAATTATTTTTATGAGCAGCCGCTGTTGGATACAAAAAAGAATATTTTTCCTTTTTCCAGAATATATATCTAATTTCTGGGATACAAGTCCAGTGGCAAGTTTGGAAAAAAAAATTTTTTCAAGGGCCTTCGATTCTGATAAATTCTGTGACTTAGACCTATTTCAAAAATGTCTCTAAGTGTTGTTCATTATGTGAGCCAAGTTTTGAAAAAAATGTTGAAAGTTTGGATTTTGAAAGTTGGATTTTAAAATTTGGCATTTCACACAGATCTAAAAATTTCATAATTTCTGTCAGTGTTTGGAAGTTTGGAAATTGAAAGTTTGGATTTTGAAAGTTGGATTTTAAAATTTGGCATTTCACACAGATCTAAAAATTTCATAATTTCTGTCAGTAATAACGGGAAGTAGCTTCGTATAATTTCTGAAAATTTTATGAAATATTTTCAAAATTTACAAAGTCCGAATTAACAATGGTTAATATCGTGGGAAAGTAGATAATTAAAATTAAAACAAAAATTATTTTAAATCAGCATACGAGCATATTTTTCCTTATTCGACATTTTTGTTTTCGACACTTTTCCATTCAATATTTTTTTGTTATTTTCAATTCAATGATAATTTAACTGAAAGGCTTTATTTCAAAATCATAATATTTGATCATAGGGTCTAATTAACTTGCAATTGATGAGACCTAAAATAAGTAATGGTTGAAAATTATTTAGTCTTAAATTAGCTTTAAAAAATAATACATAATATTCAATTTTAGACCATCTTATATGGCTGTTTAAAACTTTAAAAGCCAAAAACTAAAGTAATTTTGAAATTTAAATAAAATGTGATTTCTCCATAATTCTCAATCAATAATAAATACACTTTTTTTTCTTTATTTATTGATTTATAAAATTCTAAATTTTACAGTAATTAATATATTTCAACAAATTTTTAAATTCCATGAATTTTGAAAAAAAAAAAAAATAATTGTATTTCAAGCCTTAGCGGTAGTTTTCTAGCTCAATATTTAATTTTTTAAGTGTTCTTAACGTAACGTATTATCAGTTGAAAAATTTTTTATTTCTGTTTTTGAAATATAGCCTACACTTTCTTTAATTATTATAGAATATATAAAATTACAATTGAAAAAAAAAAGAAAAAATATTTAACTTATATCCTTATATTTATAAAACAAATAAATTTTATTCGGGTTAGTCTAAATAATTACAAATCAAAAAAGTGTAAATATTCTAGTAATATAAGCTCTTGAAATATAGAATTAAAATATATGAAAATAGCATATTGTACAAATACATTAAGGCAATAAATAAAATAATAATAATAATAATTTGTACTAAATCAATACCCTATAGCTAAAATTAAATTAAATGATGCGAAAAGTAAAATTAAAAACAAATATAAATTTTTTACTTAATATAGTTTTAATTCATTTTAATTCTAAATTTGAATTTTCATAAATTATGATTTAATGTAATATATTCTTTTAATTTTTTTTTGAACTGTGATATGCTATCGATATTTTTTAATTAACGTTAATTCATTATAAACTTTTAAACAGTTGTAAAGTACATTATTTTTCTGATTATTTGTTTTAAAAAGGCTTAAGTAAAAGTTGGATTTATTCCCAGTATTATGGGTATGGATGTCTCCGTTTCTGTTTAATATGAAATTATGTTTGATGAGATTATTTACTACCTTAAATCCTATTAATACAATTTTTTTCTGCAAATATTTTCTAAGCTTATATATTTTTTGTTTCTAATTGTTCACTAGGAAATATTGGATAATAATGTATATAATTTTAATTGCTTTTGTATATATATATATGTAATATTTAATTTGGCTAACGTTTATTGGGGTACTCTGTCCATATTGGATTGAGATATGTTATATTTGATAATATGTAGGAACAAAAAATAGAGTAAAACATGTTTTTTTTTTTTTTTTTAATATAAATTTTATTTTTTCCCACTATTTTTACATTCTTACACTAGTCTAGCCTACAAAAATTTACAAAAACAGCTACTTATTTCTAATTTTATTAACATCTAAACAATTTTACCGTTTTTATGTTAGTTTTACGCAAAATTTTATGAGTTTTTTTTATACTATGTACAACTTTACAAAGTTTTTTAGTCTTTGAATTATATTATTGGAAAAGTAGGAGGTAAAAACCAATATTTATTAAAAACCTAGCCTAACTTAGTCTATCTTAATCTAACTAAAACTGCTTAACGTAATTAAAAAAAATAATGTATATTATACTTTGTACTAATTATAATTAGAGTTTTCCAACCACCAATAGTTTGCTTTAATTAATTTGTCCTTATCTGGTATGGACATTTCAAATTTTAAATTCTCTCCGTTAATATTGCCCGGGTTATAATCAATAGCTTTACATGTAGCCCGTCTATTATAATGGTATAATAGAGGGACATGATTACGGTTTTGAATATAACCGTTTTTATCCAAATAGATAAAATGCTCTGGAGCTATGAAGCCCGTGAGCAAGGTCTTTTTGATGTACTCCTCATTGTGGTAGAATATATGCGATATTAAACCATTTTCCGGAGTGTTTTGTGCTTTATCATAATGTCTTCGAATTAATTTTATAACAAAATTATCGATTCTAATTATGTTTGCTTCCTTGTACAAGTATTTATTAGAGTAGTAATGCTTGTATTCGGAATTGGGCTTTCTATATATATTAGTACAAACTCTTATGCACTTTCTTTCAAATTTTCGGAGAGTTTCCATTAAGCTCGCACTGATGTTGTACCATATTGGTGCACCATATACAAGCTATGGTTTTATTAATGTTTGGTAACATATAATTTTAACTCTTTTACTAATAATTTTGTTGTAAAAAAGTTTTTTTGAAGTCATGAAAGCTTTGTTACCTTTTAATATACTATATTTGACTTGTTCAATATAATTTAAGTTACGATGTAATTGTACTCCTAGGTATTTCACTACTTTTTTATTAGTTAAGATAACATTTCTGCGGATTTTATTTCAAATTCTTTCCAGTGTTTTTTCATATCTACACTAGTTTTATCAACCGTGTTACGAAACAAAATTGTCTCGCATTTGTTGATGTTGATTTTCAGCAACCAAACTTTGCAGTAGCACCGAGTAATATTAAACATTTTTTGTACTTTGCCTTTGATGTAATCTACTGAACTATCGGCAGAATAGAATATGATGTCATCGGCAAAGGCCAATGCATAATTATTTCCTCTAACCCGGTCTAGTGAGGACAATAATTCTGATAAATATATTGAAAACAGTATTGGTGCATTAACTGTACCTTGTAACAGGCCATTATCTATCGTGAAAATTTTTTTATGATTATCATTTGGGTTTTTTATAAAAAATTTATTTTTGAAAATCATATCAATTATAATTGCTACAAGGTAATTTGGGACTTTAAACTTTAAAAGTTTATATATTAGCCCATCTAACCAATCTGTGTTAAAAGCTTTTTCCAAATCTATCAGGCAAGCTCCCACCCCAAACTTTTTGTTAATAAACCAACAAATATCTAAGGTCAACTTTGTAATGGCGTGAATCGCTCCATGCTTGTACCTGAAGCCGAATTGGTTTTCAGGTATAATTTGTTACGTTAGTGTAAATTTAGTTAATTTGTCGTTGATAAGTGTTTCAAATACTTTGCTTATGTTTGGCACTAAGCTAATGGATAGAGTAAAACATGTTAGGAGAAAAAAAATTTCAAAGTCTTGTCAATATGTAAATATATATGGATAAATTTTCCTAATTATATGTTCAACATGTTCCTTCCATCTTTGCTTACTATCAAGCATCATACCCAAATAGTTGAAAATTGTCAATACGATAATAGAACTACCATTAAGAAGAAAGGAGTTATTATTTACTTTCTTATTTTCAAAAATCATAATTTTTGATATTTACGGCCATCAGACGATGTTTATTGAGCCAATCATTTATATAGTTCTGAGATCTTCTTCAATTGCTAATCTTAATTCATTTTTGCTATTTTCGGCATCTTTAACCACTGCATCATCTGCGTAAAGTTGCAAGCAACCTCTAAGATTTATTTTCGTAATATCCTTAATGTACCTATATTTTAAAAAAGTCCAGCCCCAGGATAGATTCCTGAAGAGCCCCTTTTTTACATTTCTTAGACGACAATATGTATTGCCTACCCGAACAGTTTATTGTCGCTTGAATAAGTATGAGTAAAAAAATTGTAGTTCGCTTCCTGTGAAATTCATCAATTGAAATTTTTTTAACAGTGTGGGTTGTCACCCCAAACCTCCGCTCAAGTTTATTATTGATTTTCTTACATTGTTTATGTACATATTTCATTAATGACAAAAGCTAATTTATGTAACTATATAGCTCTAAAATATACTACTTTAAAAAAATGTCGAACATTTTTTTTTTCAACATTTTTTCCTATACATTTTTTTTCGACAACAAAAACGTCTCTCGTTTCGTACTATGATCGCTATAAAGATTGTTTCGAGAATTCCCTATGGTTTGTTGTGATTAGGGCTACATCGTAATCTATAATTATAATTGACAAGCATCCTGCGTCCTGCGCAGTAGACACATTTTCATTTTATTTCGCTTCTCTTTAATGAACTCCTAATATAATAAATAAGTTGAATATAAAACAAAAATGCGCACACAGTTGAAAATTTTGTACTCATATGATTTTATTATTCAGCAAATACATTATGCATATCTGAGAACTTATTAAAATAATAAACAAAAGCAAACAATTCAGTTTTTATAATTTAAATTATATACTTGCAAATGAATCTATGTACATATGCAAAAAAAAAAACAAAAAAACAAATTCATCTAAAATAAAAAATATAAAAACAACAAAAAAACAAATCACTTGAATTCTTCATTTTTATCTTTTTAAGTAACTGTTTCTAAATTTTGGTTATTTATAGTAATAATATACTTTTATTAAACACGAGTGGTTTCTGCTATATCGTGCGAAGTCTATGTCAGTACGTAAGTTACTGTTTTTTTAAAAACTTTAAATTTGACTTCAACTTGAAATATAATTACTCAACAGGGGCCCCTAGTAACAAAATAATTACATAAAGAGGTATAGTTTATCCTCAACCTCTTTGGATTTATGGATTCTAAAAGATTTTTAAAAGTTAAAATTAATTTTAATTACTTTTATAACTGTAAAGCTTCAACTAAATAAGGTATAAGATAAAAATAATTTCGTATTTTTAAGCTGATTATAGTTGAGCTTCAAATGCATTCTCAACCATTTTCATGGGCTTAATGGCTTTGATCGAGATTTATAACACTGTTAAATATAATATTACAAATTTTTTGTCAACAAAATATTATACAAGGGAATTATAAAAAAGTGTTTGTATACTTCTTGAATTTAGAAAGAATTTACTATGCTCAAAGTTGGGGAAGAAGAAGAGGAAGTACATATATAATATGTACCGTCATGTTTTTAATGAAAAACCCTTTAACAATATGTTTTTTATCAAAACTTGTTTTCTAGCGTTAGAGTAAAATTTATGTATAATTGTCGAAAATTGTCGAATATTTTACTTTTAATTTTACTGATATGCTTATCTTACAGATACGCGTATTTCGTCTTCGAGTGTTTTGTACTCGACTGAGGAAAGGGATCTAAAATTTTCTTATTTATTTTATTCGCACAGGTAGCAATTTGACGTTTTTCGCGGCTGGATAGTTGTTTATTGTAATAAATGAAATAGCACAGGTTGGGTAAGGAGGGTTGAGTAATCATATTATTACTTATTTCATTGTTGGTATTTGAAATATAACTACGTGGTAGGTGTGAACACATGCTCAGCAGAAATCAAAGCGCTGCTTCCTCCTCTTAAACAATTCCAACGCGAAACAAGAGGAGCTGCAATTGCTCACCCCTACACTGTGAATATCCCAAGATGGCATAAAGTAGAATATGGAAGTTCGTTCATAATTCGCACTTCAAGAATGTGGAATCTTATTCCTCCCAATATGTTTCCACATTCAAATTACAATTCGAAGAACTTTAAAGAAAATATTAATACCTTCATTCTTCAACTTCCTATTACTAATCTAACCCCCTCTCTCTTTTCTTCCTAATTTATTCTATCCTATCCTATCCCAACCAAGCGTCACGTAAGTGCTAAAGGTATTTTCATACCTAACGCTTTGGTTTGTTTATAAAAAAAAAAAAAAATTCAGATGTTAGAGTGACAGGTAGGGGTGATTTTATTCGTTCCATTATATTTAACTAAAAATTTCAATAAAGGAGAATATCCATTGCTTTGGTCTTTATTTGGGAGTGCGTCATTTTTAGTTTTTTAAATTTCAATGCTTTCCAGCTGAATCTAGTTTCCTAGAATCTCTAATGTAATTTACCATTACTATGTCTTCTTTCGAAATACTGAAATACTGAAAACAGCTATAATAAAATTTTGTTAATTCCAAATTGTAAACTTTTATTGAAGTGGCGCTTAACATTATTTCCTAAATAAAACGTGTCACTAACTATTCTCTTATTTGTAAAGTAAATTTATATAAAAATCACTATATATTTGTAATATGTTAAGCTCTTTAATTGTAAATTTAGAATAAAGAATTTTAAAACTAAAATTTTGATTTTCTTCGATGATGTGTTCTGATCCTTTGAATCTGAATTCTGTTGAATTCTTCTTCTTAGCTAGTTCTGTTTCTTTAAGGTGTTCATTGAGTCGTGTTTGCATGTTTCTCCTAGTTTGCCTAATATAAACATTGTTGCAATGACTGGAAGTGATCTTATATATATTGGATTTTTTCATTTGCTCGATTTGGTCTTTAGTTGAACCTAGAATAGTCTTGAGTTGATTGGTTCTACTGCTATATACGATATCTAACCCATGTTTTTTTAATTTCGTTCTAAGTGGGAGAGAAATATCGTTAAAAAACCTAATACTACTCTTAAGTCAATTTTAAATCTTAAATAGCTGATATTAGATAATCCATCTACTTTTTATTTGTATTTTGACCTGCATAATCTCTGATTTTATAACAGCTTATTCCCGAATCATTCTAGTTTTTTTAATTATTCCGAGATAGAAAATCCTTGAAATTTAAATTCTCCAATTGTATTAATTTTAGTATTTCTAATCTATCAATTTTAATTGCAATTTTATAAGTTAAATCATCGGCAATGACCTTTGCAGAGAGCTCCTTTTTCAAAAAATCCCGTTTGTATATTTATAAAATTTGATATGGTAACACTTGCACTTAAATTTGGTTGTTTAAAAAAAATAAATTTTATTTTTCTTACTAAATATTTTTTATATATTGATTGCATTTTTTTTTTTTTTTTCAAATAAATTGAACACACCAACACATGCATAAAATATTATAATTTCTAGCCCAACTTTGTACAATATTCTTTGTAATAAAAAATTTCCATTATTTTATTACAATTTCTTTTCTGTTTAAAAACAACTGGAAAAAAAAAACTGTTCGTACTAAATTAATTTAAAAAATTAATTCCTTAATACAAAATTCCCAAGATTAATATTTTTTTTTGTTTTGTTTTTGTTGTTCTTTTTATTGTTCTTGTTCTTTCTTAACAATATTACATTTTTATAATAACATTTTAATTTAAAAATTAATAACATTTACTTCAATTTTTCTATTATATAAATTTATCCTTACACCATACAAAATGCAGTATCCTTGAAGTATCATAGCTTGGTATAAAAGAAAAATAAATGGAAAAATGGAAACTGTTTAAATAATGAAATTTAAGGAGAACCCACAATATAAATTTTTTTACATGATTATGCATAAATACGGAAAGGAATGAAATTTAGTTTTTAGTTTCCCTTTAATAAAGACTTTCATTATTCAATTTATATACAGTTCAGATGAAACATTTAAGAGCACAGAAATATCAAAAATGAATAAAAATTATATATATTTGTATTAATGGTACAATATTGATGACTAATACATGTAGGTAGGCCGCAGGTTTTTACCAAAGCTTGTATAGAAACAATTAAATATTAATACTTACATTATATTAGTTTTTGTTTTATTTACCTTAAATTATTAATTTTTTTCTTTTTCACTGTTTCTATTCATATAAACTGAAGTGTAATAGAATAGAGGTTGTGTTATGACTTATATAAGTAACATTATCAAATTTTGGTTTATGGTGTTTTTCTTTATGCAACTGAACAGAATTGAATTTCCTATCTAGATCTACTCTTAACAATAGAATATACATATTTGAATCACTGTCAAAATATCAAATTATTTTAAAATTATATAGAAAAAAAGTAAAAAAAGTAAAAATATATGACAACAAAAAATCATATTTTAATATTAAAGTTTGTTAAAATTAAATTGCTGTAACTCCAATATTATTTTGTGAGATTTGTTAAACCGTTTCTCTTTATAATTTAAAACAGGAAAGATAACTTTGCATATAATACAATAATTTAAAAAAAAAAATGTCTTCTGAAAGGTGTTGTACAGGTATAAATGGTGTTATATAATACAAATATTAATAATATGTAATGTCTAATAATGTCTTTAACCCTTTCCAGCTCGATGAATTAAAGCAAAAAGCAGTTACAAGAACCCAAAAATTTAAATGTGAAACTTTATCAAAATATTACCGCAAAAAATTACCGATTAAGGATACAAAAAAAAAATTAAAAAGTACTAATTTTTGTACCCATCTTTCAAAATAATCATTTATAGAAAAACTTGTTCAAGTGACATTATAGAAAAAATTACATACAAAAAACAGCACCTGCCTTTTTTGAAAGCTGTTACAATTCCGAAAAACTGCTTATAAGAGTGTAAGTAGATTAAGATTTAGTATTAAGATCATTTTAGTTAATAGACGTTAGTTAAGATTTAGGTTAGGTTTACATTAGGTTTTATATTAGCATAAAATAATTAATTAAAGGTTTTTACTTGCAATTTTGTCCTTTGCAAATTAAATTTATTCTAAATATTTAAGTCAGGTTAGTCTAAATAATTACAAATCAAAAGTGTAAATATTCTAGTAATATAAGCTCTTTAAATATAGAATTAAAATATATGAAAATAAGATATTATACAAGTAAATTAAGGCAATAAATAAAATAATAATAATAATAATTGTCCATGTGCCAAACCAATATAGGAAAAATATATATTTAATACAAGAACCAAATAATACAAAAAGATCATAAAATCAATAAAATATGAATGTTGAATTAGAAATGCTCTTTTGAATTAGAAATATTTTTCAAACTCATCAAAACACTTAAAACTACCCCAACACATAAAGCATGTATCTATGAAAATTTTTTAAATTTTTTGGTTTGTGTCTTTGAGTTAGGCAACTCGAAATGTTTCTAATTGACCAATAAACTTAAACCAGGCACATCTTAAAGTTCAAATAAATGTTTATTTTGTAAATCAAAATATTGATAAGGACAAAAAAAAAATATTTCAATTGTTGCCATGGTGGTAGACTTTGCTTTGCCACATTTAAAAATTCATTAGATTTGTTTGACACTAACGGCAAGATATTATAGATACATAGGGAATATTTCGTCAATTAATGCTGAAATTACAAAACTATCATCTTCTTCATCTCCATATGGTGCCTCCGTTGTACGGAACAAAAAATTTTAAACCAGAATAAACAGTTGTTCATCGATGACTCCATGGTGGTAACAACAATGAGATTATAAAAAGAAAAAAATACCCTATGTAACAAAAATGTTGAGCTTAAATTGGGCGATATGCTAAGAAAAACTTATTTAAAAATTAATTGTCTTGCTGAAATGGAAAACTTTGTTTTGAGTTAAATTTTTGAATGAGGAGGAAAAAAATATTTTTTTAATGCTGGACCGAAGAATGTTACGTCAGGAATAGTTAGTTACAAATATTGAACGTGTAATAGGTCTTATTACATGATAGTTATATACAAAGTTTTTCTACATCTTTATATTATTTTGTATAGGTTAATTGAAGCTTTACGGAACAACGTCTGTTCTAACATTTAATGTTTAGGTCCAATAATTTAGGCAGTAAAGCTAGTTTTTTCTAAATTTTTATTAATTAACTTTGAACATTACCATATCTTCTTTATCGAATGTATACCACAGTCACAGTGTGGGCACGAGAAACTTCTTTTATAAAAATTCAAAAAAACCACCACAAACAAAAATAGTAAATTACAAGAAATTTAGTTTCCTTTTTTTCGATTTAAAAATTGATGTTAAACAATGATAACTTGTTTGTAAAACAAAATAAATAACTTAATTGAAAGCTCTGTATTTAACTAATACACGCTGGTAACTGCAATAGGTAGAGCATCTGCTCTCAACTGAAATTCATTTTCAATCCGCGATGAAAGCAAAATGTTTTATAGGATTTTCGACCTGGTCCAGTATCCTGTGTCACTGGGATAAAATAAATAACAATGAACTAATAATCGGCACCATTTCGAAAGACAAAAGGCGTGATAGTTTGGTTGCATATTAATATTGAGGTAAACTGATATATAAATAAATAAATTTAGTAAGTTTTAGATTTTAAAGTAAATTAAATTTATTTTTATCAAACTATCATCTTAAATTTGAAAAACTCTATTTACGCTAACAAAATATTTTTAACTAAAATAGTTTTACTTATTTTACTTAATTTTTAAAACAATTACGAAATGACTAAGAGAATAACTTAAGATAAGTCTATTCTTATGTTAGTAATTAAATTAGTTAACCAAACTAGTCCCAACACTAACACACAACCCAAACACTAGTAAAGGATTCCTTTGTACAAAAATATTGTAGTTTTGGGTAAGGGGATATGAGAATAAGATATTAGGGGACAATCGGGTGGTAAGTTGGAAACGAATCTTATATAAACGGTTCGCTTTGAATGTTGCAAATTGTAAGACAAATAATTTTTATCTAAGGGGAATACATAAAATAACGGCATGTTTCACATTTTAGCAGTTCTTACAATAAATGGATTTCCGATACTAGTATTTGACAGCCTGGGGATTACAAAAGTGTAGATATGAGCCCTTGATGCCTCCGTAGTAATATGCTGGAATGGACATTATTGATTTTGGTTTGGAACAGAACAAGTGTTATTTCTAAGAAGATATCTGTAAAAGAGAGAGGGAGAGAATTCCAATGTTTAGAGATGTATGTTAAGAGGAGTAAAATGATACCTGAACGATTGTTGTAAATAGACGTAGGTGGAAAACTCAAGTTTCATTGATATAAAGTTGAATTGGTTAACAGAATAATACTCGAGATTTTTAATATAGCGGTAAAAAAACATTTAATTTAAAATGGTAAATAACTATATTTCAAACATTAATTTGTTAAACAAATGCAATTAAATTATATAGTTTTGGGGTTGGTGATTAAATCCACAAAAAACAAAATCCACAAAGAACGATTGAAAAACACAAAAATCGCCGAAATAAGTAGAAGATGGTTATCAGTCCGAAAAAAAATTTGATTGCACTTTTCCAGAATATTAATAAATAATAGTGGGATCAATTTATTTAAATTTTTATATTTCTTTCCGCAAAAGGGCAATATATTTCTTTTAATACAGTTTGGTAATCCTGTTTTAGTAAAATAATATTTTTTTTGTCGATTTTTTTTTTTTTTGTGGATTTCAGTTTGTGGATTTAGTCACCAACCCATAGTTTTGTTGTATAATTATATAAAATTTCCGGTTGAATTTCTATGTATCCAATCTATACCAAATGCAAAATCTTGACAAAATCATTTTTTTAAGTTTGACAGAAATTTTGACTGGAACAATTTAAAAAATAATCAAACAAAATTTTGCA